>JAREIS010000127.1:1200000-1843195 GCA_030060385.1 Muscicapa striata striata | reverse complement strand
CACAGGCACTCCCTGTAAACACTCCCTGGGAAGAGCTCTTGGCTTAGAAGGGGAGCCCATACCTGTGATACGCTCTGTGACATCCAGCAGAGCTTGGCCACTCAGCTGACTCCATTGGTGGCTGAACTCTTTCATCAGTGATACTTTATCTACAGGACAAACACACGTTTCTGCTCACTCTTCTGAGGTCATAGGAGAAAGGACAGTGGGGAGGAACAGGGCAGGGGCAGCCCCAATTTATAAAATCAAGTAAATTTCTGCTGATTTTTGAATCCTTTTCTTCTTTCCTTCCAGCCTACTTGGGAGGGATTTAAATTCCCAAAGAAAAGCTCTCCTTTCACATTTGTAAATGCTAAGTTGTCTGCTGTACCAGGAGCTATGTTAAACATTTCACATCAGGGACCTCAAGAGTTCTATCACACGTAAGCAGTGAAAGGGTTTTGCAATCCAGAGCAAACAGGAAGAAGCCCAGACTTGGGATACAGAAATGCACTGAGTCAGGCAGTTCATGAGTTCACAGAGCAGCTGAACTGGAGAAAGTGGAAATTGCCCTTGAAGATCTGCCTCTTCAACACTCCATTTTTCAGGCATATTTCCCCAGTGCAGCATTTTCAGAGCTGACATCAATCTCTGCAGCAAAGGAATTTAGAGCAGCCCTTGCTGTGTAGGTATTTGCTCCAGCCATCCTGCCCCATGCAACACAGCATGTGGAACAGGGCATCACTGACAGCTGGATTTCTATCTGTTTGTTTTGAGGAAATTAACTTGGTGAATCATAACCTTTCCTTTGGAAAAAAAGACAAAGAAGGAAGGTGAAAAATAGGCAGCTAATGCTTATAATGTGGAGCCTTCCAGGAGGCTGCTCTGCAGAACCTCTCATGGGCCAGTGTCCCTTCATGGCAACAGCAAAGCTAATCATTTGGGAAGTCAAATGAGGTCCAAGCAAACTCCAAAACCCCTTTGCCTCAGAATTGTAGCAAAGCTCTAGTCCAGGACATCTTCTCCAGACAAGCAGCACAGAGCCAAGGGCTCCTGGCACTTTTGGGAAATGCTGATGCACATTCAAGCCTGTTGGGGGACTGGTGTGTAAGGACTGCACCTCCACAGCTTCTGGTGGATGTCAGCTGGAGCGTTCCACAGGCAACAAGAGCTCTCCAGGCACTCAGTGCTCTCTTGTGTCAGAGAGGCAGAGACACAGCTGAGGAGAGTCCATGTCAGGGGTCAGCCTTACCTAAATGAGCAATGGATTCTTCCAGAGCATTCACAGCTGCACCACGAACCCTAGGGTCCTTTGAGTTCAGGTTCTTTAGTATTCCTTCCACCAAAAGGACCATCACTGGGTTCAAGGCATCTTCCAGGATGGCTATGATTTCTGCCAGTGCATCCAGCGCCATCTGCTTCACTTTCTTGTGAGTGTCAGATATTCTCAGGACAAAATCATCAAAAATCTGTGGAGAAACGAAGCAGCATGAAAGCTGGATTAAAATGTCCTTGTTTGAAGAGGGGATGTAGAAATGAGCATTCAGTACCCAAGAAGGGTAAACACCACTTTACCAAGTGGAATAGAGACAAGGATGGAAACGAGAAGCCGGAGTTGTGCCTGTGCAAGACTGGCTGGAGTTTACAGAAGTATCCTTTTAAAAATATTTGGTTTAAACCAACCCAGCCTGATCCTTCTCTCACCCATCCAAACCCATTTTTTGTCTAGAGCATAACTGCCATGCTTTCAGTGGCTGGATTCCCTTCACTTCACCTAACTGGGAGTAGGAGACAGCAGAAGTTACACCAGTGGAAAATTATGTCATCATCTGATGAACAGCACCAATAGGCACCTGCCAGACAAATACAGCTGGACTGAAAGAACTTGTCCTGAAGCCTGGACCTGAATTAAATTGGGCTGGGTTAGAGGGACCAGCCTGTCCCAAACAGCCAGGATGTAATGCCAAGACACACTGAATTAACTTTACTGCTACAGGCTTGGGAGAGGAGCTAAAGGGAAGGAACAGTGAAGATACCCTACATACTTGGACAACGTTAGTGGTGACGAGCTTGGGGCTGTTTTTGCACAGGTCTAGGAGGAGTGCCACTCCTTCCATCCGTGCCTCAAACCCCTTGGCTTCCAGGAGATCGTAAAGCTTCTGGAGCGTCTCCGTTTCATCCCTGGCTGGAGGTAACGTGACCTGGGCTTTTGGACGCTGGAGGAGGCGTCCATCAGAGGTCGACTTCACCCTGCAAAATAAATCCAAATTCCAACTTCTTGGTGATAATACCTGCAGATAATTGTGAGCAAAACATCTAGAGGAGCTTTCCTAATCATGTGATCTCAAGCTAGAAAATCATGAGACTCTGAAAATTCTTCGAGCCATCGCTCCTCTTCTTCACAGGGCCCTTGACAGATGGGCGTTCACCCTTCTGCTCCTCCATCTCCTACAAGGACATAGAGAGACCCCACAGATCTTTAGAATGTAAAATAGGAAATTCCCTGCTGAAAACACAAGTTAGGACCAGGATCACTGCTACCAAGGCTTAGGGAAACATTCCCTAACTTACAGAAGGAAACAGGCCAGAGATTCAGTGATGCCAACTCTTTGCTTGCAATAGCCCAAGACAGGTTATGGGTGCTGCCATACTGAGCAGCAGTTTAAAATCCCAAACTCATGAGTCTTGAGCATAAATGGGAATAATGCAAACTGGTAGGCAACAAGTGTTCTTAAAGCAAGTAGCAGAAAAATTTGGACTCTTTGGGGGTTGGCCCATTGTGTTGGAAGGTGATTTGGTTCAACCTGGCTCTCCCTGTTCCTGCACAAAGGCACACTCCCTTTTATTATGTAGATAATAAGAAAAAAATCCCCTCCTGAATTCACCAAGCTTCTTCCAGCTCCACAGTCTTTGACAGCAGGGCAACATTCCCAAAAGACAGACAGTAATTGTAGTAATTAGGATTGACTTGGATATCTTTTGCATTTTTGGAAATTTTCTTGGCACTACTGCTTCCAGTGTCTTTTGCACAGACTCTGTGATCTTCAGAAGCACCATTCTCACTTAATTGCTTTACTGGGGGCAGAGTAGGGAGAGCACAGAGGGGGGTTACCCTTAAATGTAAACCCATTTTCTCCTCTTCCCCTTTCCTGTTTGTGACCAATATTCAACATATTCAAAACCCCACTTTTTCCCCAATAATATCAGCTCCTCTGTGGTCTGCAGATGAACAGGGATTAACAGCTCATTCCAAGGAGCAAAATGATTCAGCAGAAGAGAAATGAGATTAAAGACAGATTCAGTATTTTTGATCTTCTAATAGCAATGGCAATACTTGCACAAAGGAGACATTTCTCCTGCCAAGCACTTACTCTCTTCTTAATTCTTCTCAGAATATCTTCCAGGTCATGGGCGCGAACAGTTTGCTCCAAAAGCATTTTACCTTCTTGGTGATTCAGCAACATCTTCACCATCTCCTGTCCATAATGCCTATGGAAAGATGGAAGGAAGTGATCTCAGGAAAGAATCCTTCAAGTCACAGGAAGTTGGCAATGCTCCTTCTTGCTGGACAACCTCAGGTTACCCAGTACAGTCATTTCCCCAGGCAACCCAGAGCAGTGGTCCCAGCACCAAGCCTGACAGAGCTGGAGAAGCATTTGGACAATGCTCTGGGGCACATGGAGTGACTCTTGGCATGTCCTGCACAAGGCCAGGAGCTGGACTCGATGACCCTGATGGGTCCTTTCCAACTCAGGCTATTCCATGATTCTATGGCCCTTACCCACACAGTGACATAACTTAATATTTCCTGTGGTTTCCACTCTTTTGTGGTTTTACCTTTACAGACAGACCCCAAACAGTTTTGCTGTCTCAGGAGGTGAACTGAAGATCATTACCTTGTGTCCTTGTGCCGGTCCTGAGCCAGCGTCCCTGCCGCGTGCGCCAGCCTCCCAGCCCTGGCCGTGCCTGCGAGCTCCGTGACTCCAATTTTCTCCAGCAAGGACAGGAGCAGCTCGGCCGCACACTTCCGCACCTGCACGTGGCGGCTCCTGGCAAGGGGAGAGCAAACACTGGGGCACAGGGAGAAGGAGCAACAGCAGCACAGGCCTTGCCAGAGCGTGCTCCCTGTCAGTGCTGGGGGAAGGAGGCCTGGGCTCTCCCTGCAGCTTTAGACACCTCTAGAAGCTTCTGTCCTCAGATAAACCCAAAGTTAGCATTGGACACAAGGACTGCCTGCAAGGAAGAGGGAGGAATTCAGTCTCCCTGCACTATCTGATACTCAATTTCTGTCCCACAATTTACTCTGAGAAAGATTAAAGAAAGAGATCACATATGACTTCTTTAGAAATGAAAGACAATTCATGCTGACCCATCAGAAGGCACCAACTACACAGAGCTGCAGCAGAACTGAGGCTCTTTCCAGCCATTTATCCCCAAATCTGCAGACCTTTGGGAAAAAAAAAATGCAGGGAAAACATGCTGTGGGCCGTGAAGTTGCAGAATATAAAGCAGTGCAGCCTGTTTCTTCTGTGAGGCTTGGCAAGGGATACATCTGAATGTTTCACCCTATTCCAAAGCTGAGGAAAGAGTGGCAGTCATTTCAGCCTGCTTGTCCTGTTCTAGAGAGCGCCTTTTGGCAATTATCAGGCCCAACACCAACACTTAAAGCAGCATTTGCATCAGCTATTGCATAGCATTTGACTTGTGAAGCTGTCTGTAAAGTGATTCAACATCTCAAGGCTAACATGAAACATCAGTTTGAACAGAAAGTAGAGCTCAAAGACCAGGACAGTCATACAAGACTCCTTTTGACAGGAGCTGCACCTGCTGTGCAGGCTGTGCCACACCCAGCACATTCTCCCCCATGTGCTCCATGCCCCAGCAAGTACCCTCCTTATTTCTCAAGTTAATGGCATAATGAGGATTCATGGTTTTTCCCAGGGCCTCTGTGGTTAGTGCTGTGAAATATCAAAGAGCACTCAGCTGCAATTGCAATTGTCCCTCTTCCCACAAAAGCACAAGGCTCTATCCTTAGGCTTTGCAGGCACTTTCATTTCCCCACCATTCACCACATTTAGGCAACTCTGACAGACTGGGAGAACTCCAGGAAGCAGCAGGAAGCTGAGTCACAGGAGGTTTAGGTTGGATATCAGGAAAAGGTTTTTCACCCAGAGGGTGGTTGGGCACTGCAACAGGCTCCCCAGGGCAGCGGTCACAGCACCAAGCCTGACAGAGCTCAAGAAGCATTTGGACAACAATCTCAGGCACATGCTGTGACCCTTGGGGTGTTCTGTGCAAGGCCAGGAGCTGGACTCGATGATCCTGATGGGTCCCTTCCAACTCCCCATATTCTACAGTTCTGCTATTCTGAGAACTCATGGGCTGCAGGAGGGCAGAAATAGGGGACAAGAGGAAAGAAATGAGGTGGACCGGAGAATCCAGTCACTGAGTTGACAGAAGATGCAGGATACAGGACCCTCCCTCCCACCATTCCCATTCTTTCTCTCATCCCTTCCCCCACCTGCACGCTAGAAGGTGAAGAATATCACTAGAAGAAGAAGAACCTACCTGACTCCACTGTCCAGGAGAGCAGTCATTGCTCGTGCAGGAGTCACATTCTCCACCATGATGCCCAGGGTCTGACTGGCTGCTTTCTCAACAAACTCTGGGCAATTACACAGCATCGGCAGAATGACCCGAACCACCTCATCCACCTCAGAGTCCATGTCCTGCTTCAAGGTGGCAAAAAACTCTCCCAGAGTGACAATGGCCATGTAGGACACCTTTGACCGGAGGCTGGTCACCTGGGGAAGTCATGAGGGGAAACATATGAATCACTTTGAAAAGAAAACCAGTTGCCTTAGACAAAAGTCCCAGGAGATGACAATATGTCCCACTGTGTCCAGAGGAACATAAAAGCACAATAAGAGCAGAAGAGCACAAGCACAGAAGGGAACTTACTCTGGCACCAATTTCTGGCCTCAGACCTGCTTACTGCAGGCCTAAAACTAAAAATTTCACTAAAGTGATCTACTTAACCCTTCTGTAATGCCAACTGCTTTGATTTTAGGCCCTTGTATTTGAAAAACAAAGAACCAAATAAAAGCAAGGGTTGCTTTCAAACCATAAAGGCTCAAGCCATAAGGATAAAGAGTCATGTGCTCCTGTTCAAAAAAGCAACACCAGCAGTTGAAACACTCAGCCAGGAAACAGAAAATACAGCCTCAGGTCTACAGACTAATTTGCAGTGTTGAATTATAGCTCAGGCAGAGATTAGGACTCTGGCAAATAGCATAATTAGTGTATCTGCTTCTGCATGTGCACATTTCATTATAATGGTAGCTCACTCACAGATGAGTGTCAGATACCCGACCTACCAGTAAATACAGCTACATGTACACACAGATCCTATAGATAGCTGACAGACATTAGAAATAGAAGGTGTAAAAACAGAAATGAAGGCAGTGCCTGAGCACACATGGAGATGAACAAGCACATATCTACTCTACACACAGTGAATAAGTAGATTTTTGGATTGTTTATGATAAGGGCCATGTGGCCAGCATGGAGAATTTGGGGCGTGGTGTGCCACTTCCTCTTTCTTCTCTGTGCCATCCATGTTGGATGACATGCTGGCAGCCACAGATTGGATGGGGACAAAACTGGACAGTATAATAAGGTTGTGCTGTATTGGAAGGTAATTGTAAATATTGAAGACGTAGATTAGAGTATAAAAGATAAGTCCTGCCTCTCGCAGGGGGCCATTTGATCATGGTCACCTAGCAGAGCGGACCTCTGTCAGCCTGGCTGGGACACTTTGTAGATAAGATACAATAAACAGCCATGAGAAAGAAAAACAACAACAGAAGATCATCTCGTGCAGTGTCTCTTTCTCCAGCGGCCTCAGAGAAAAACCTCAAACCGAACCACCACCTACATGTCAGTCCGAGGGGTCTCTTGCCCCTTTAACGAGACCCTCGGGTGGACTCTGACTTGCAGGAAGTACAGGGCACAATCCAGAACAATGTTCTCACCTCACTGGTAACTGCCAAGCAAATGTCACGAAGTCTTGAAAGCAGGACTTCTGAATGGGACTCAGCCAGGTGTTTGATGCTGGCAAGTGCCTTCTCCTTCATTTCCCTGAAAGGCAAGTACCAAAAAGATTGATTTTTCTCTCCACCCAAGAACTAGGCAGCACCCTCTGAAATTACCAGGCTGGCAGCTATGTCAAACAATGGGAGATGCTTTTCAGGGAGTACTTAATGAAATCGTGGAGCTCTTTGCCACAGGATGCTGTGGCTGTCAAAAGCATACAGAAATCCATGAGGCAAATAGAGGGGTTTCAGAATCTTCATTTGTGGCTGTTTTAGAAGACAGCCTTTCTAAAATCTCTGGCACTATGGCTAGTCCCTATGTCACTGCTTCCTAGAAGCTTTCAGACTGGCCCATGCTGCTGCTCCTTGTCACTGCCCTGTACCTGTCCCTAAGAAACAATCCCATCGGGCTGTTACTGGGGCATTTTCCTTCTTTGCCAGCCCCAGCAGGCAGTTCAGCAGGGAAAGTCTGCACTGGCACTCTGGAGCTGAGTTTCCACTCTACAGTCTAGGCCTGTCTGCCACCCATTCCACTCCACCTCCGCATTCCTCAAAAAAGCATCAGGATGACCTGGAAGATTCCACACCTGAGCAAGAACAGTTGAAACCCTACCTTTTCCCAAAATCCCCTACCTAAAACAATCCTCATAATAGCAGCTTGTTATTTAAAAGGAGCAAACAACTCTGTCTCTCAGCACTTGCTCTCTGCAGACCCTGAGCTACAGGAAGGTGTGTGAGGCATCAGGGCTGCAACACAGGACTGGAGACTGATCCCATGGGCATCACTAACCACCATCTAGTCCAACCCCTGGGAGCAGGGACATTTTCATCTAGATCAGGTTCCTAGAGGCCCATGTAAACTGGCCTTGAACCCCTTCAAGGATGGATCAACAACAGCTTCTCTGGGAATACCCTTCCAGCATTTCATCGCCTTCAGAATAAAAAATTCTCCTAATATCTAATCTAAATCTACCCTCTTCTAGTTTAAAACCAAACTGCAGTGATGCTTCCCCTAAGAAACAAGGAAAACCCAGTGTTGCTTTGCTTTTGTTTGCCTGTTTCAGAGGCTGGCTGGGGAAGTTCCCAGAATAAAGTGCAGATAACCCTGCGTGGTGCCCTGGGGCTGAGTGCTGCCCCCAAGGTCCCTGCTGCCCCCTCGGGGCAGCGCACACAGCACTGCAGCCAGAGCCCCCAGCCGGGATTCACTCGGGAACGGGAACGCTGCTGGCTCCTGGGGCCAACAGCAGCACTGCCTCGGGCCTTCAGCACAGCTCCACAGCGCCAGCTCCTCGGCAGGGAGTGGGGGAGAAGGATCTCTGCTGTTTTCATTAGGAGGAGTTGAATTTGGTTTCTTCCAGGTTGCACCTTGGTTGAAAAGTATTCTTCTGGACTCACCTTCCCTGGAAGCTGCTCTCCAGGAAAGAGTCTGAAGCCCCAGTCGACTTTGCAAGAGAGAATTTTCTACTCTGAAAGACTTTAGAGGTGAAGGTGGGAAACTGATATTCTGTTACCAACTCAGTGAGGCCATGGGCAAGACACTTCATCTGTCTGGATTTCTCTTTGGGGAATGGAAATCAATCCTATGCAAGCTTCCACTCAGATGCAAGGAGAACAACCCCCCAGTCAGATTGCAACACTGTGCAAAGGGCAAGCAAATGGTCAAAAAGGACCACAAGTGTAGGCAGCACTTACTTGCTTCAGCTGCATCCCTGGGCTCAGCTGTCTGTGGAGGCAGCTGCAAGGATGTTTTCTTTTCTCTCCTTTTCTTCATCTCTTTCTCAAAAAGCTCCGCATCCTTTGGCTCTAAGTTCTTCCTAGCTTGGCACAATGCACACGGATCTAGTTGCAATGGAAATATATCACAGACTGTAAGCAGAGACACAAAACCAGGCACAACACCTCACAGGAGCACAGAGTCCATAGAGTGCCACAGACTTTAATGCAGCTCCATATACATTCCAATAGTTTCAGGAGAATGTCTCCCATCCTCACCTTGGCAGTTACACACAGTGAGGTGGAACACTTCAGTGCCATAACCTTACACTGCTCCAACTGCAACCTATGACAGGAAGCCCTGCTTGAAGCATGAAAGTCATAGGAATGCTCCCAAGAAAGATGAGCTCCCATGACCAGTGAGCAGGCAGTTCAGTTCCTACAGGCCATGGCAGGAGAATAAAAACCATGTGCAATACTCAGCAAGGAGGGGTAATTAGCTGTTGCACAACTCATGGCCAGGAATTGCAGCTGTTTCTCACTTCCTGGCTTCTGAAGGACTCAGCTCTGAAGGACTCTGGGTGACTTGGTCTCTGAGACCAGGACAACAAAAGGAGGAGTCATGTGAAAACAAGTTGCAGAAACATTGATATTAATGAGCAGAAAATTGAAAATGAGAGGGCTGTAAGATAGAGCCAGAAAGGTAACCAGGAAAAATCCAACTCTCCCATTTTATTTTGCAGCCTTGCTTATACTCAACATTAGAATCTTTGCTCCTCTGCTTCTCAGGGTGCCCTTTGCCAACATTCACTGGTGTGTAGCTTGCTCTGCCATTCAGAACTTCTCTAAAATGGCCTTTGCACATAAAGAATGCTTCAGGCATGACATTAGCACCACCTCCAAACCAGGACTTTGGCACCACTGGAAATAGCCAAGCAATTGCTCTGTAGCTGTCAAAAATATTTCCAAGAGAATCCCCATCCCCCAAGAGTGGAAGATTAGGATTTTCAGGGACATTTTGGGCCAAGCACTAAACAGCCACTGGAAAGGAAGTCTGCTCATCCCTGTCCTTATCCCTTACCTTTCCAAAGACAGTCCCTCAGGTCTTTGTCACTCAGACCAGGACTGCTGGGATGATCCATCTCTTGGCCTGGCTCACTGGGAGGCCTGGAACTGGAAGCAAAGGATCCTGTAAATCTCTGGCAGACTTTAAGCCCCCAAATACTCATGCTGGGCAACAGGCAAGACAGGTTCCAGATGGCAGAGCTCTCATAAAACACAGAGGTGGTGCAGGAGAGCAGCAAGGTACATATGCCTAGACCCTCTCCCAATGGATGGGCTACTGGCAGCAGACATGGCATTACTGTGTTGGCCAGCAGACTGAAACCTGCTGCATGATGAAGGCCTCAGCTCCCAATGCTGGAGAGCCCTGTGTTTGATAGAGAAGGGCAGAGATGGAGTTTGCTCTTGACAGAGATTCTTATCTGCCCTTATGCTGATTTTAATAAACATCTTCTTTCCTGTTCCTAAAAGAAGTCCCGGTTTCTAATACCTGTATGCATTTAGATCAACATTTCCTTCTTTTTGATGGAATATTTTAGAGCACATTAAATTCTTAGGATTGCAGGAGTGTTACCCAAACGTAAATTGTGTTCTTGACACTAGATAATTCATTTTCCACAATGATTTTCATTCTAAAGTCTATGAGATTGCGCCACATTTGGGCCAGCCTGACTAAAGGCTGATTTTCTTAATGCAAGTATAAGAATGGAACTTATTCTGAAATACTCTCCAACAGAGCTGTTAAAATTCAGACAACTAATCATTCTATGCAACAGGTTCACAGAGGATAAAATCAAGTGTCAGGAAAGTTGAAAAAATCCAGTGTCGTATATCAGGATTTTCTGCCCCTGCAGAAAGGTCAGCTGAATAATAAAGGAGAGTTAGATATGGGCATTGAGGAAGGAGGCCAGTTCTGGATGGAAGGCAAGGCCCTGGAAGGTAAGGGCATCTGGGAAGTTGGCAGGGAAAATACTGACCCCAGGGTAACCTCCTTGGGACCACTGCAGTCCATCAGGTCTGCAGAATGGACACCCAAAATGTAAGTGAGGCTGCAAACCTAAGGCATCTAAAGGCTGAGCCGTGCTGGCCCTTCCCCTTGTCCTCCTCCCTGGCAGTGACCCTGGGGGCAGCGCTGCTCAGCTGCCCCTGCCGGGGCTCCTGGGCCAGGGCCCCCTGAGCCGGCCGCGAGCCCAGACCTCCATTCCCAGGGCTGGGGTTCCGCACATAGGTCTCCATGCCGAACAATTCAGCCAGTTTCCTTGGGAACAGAGGCATCCCAGGCCCTATCACACACCAAGGGCTCTTTCCCTTTGTCCTCTGGGTTTGTGCTGTAGACTCAGAAGAAGCTGTAGATCAGGTACAAGAGAAGAAGTGAGATAATTGAACTCACGCCTGTACAATCAACCCATCTAATGGGTGGGGAATTCAAAGCATATTTCAGTTACTGAAAAGATTGGTTGGTTTTTATTTTTCATGAAACTAGCATCAGCTGAATTTCTCTGAACAATGTGGAGCTGGCAAGCCAGGAGAGAAAGGTTCTACGACTTGATGTGTTGCTCATTGCCTCCCCACTAATACAGGATCCCTTTCCTTCCAAAGAGTTGGAAACTCACAGTGGTCTCTGGAATTTGACACTGTCTAGCAAGTACTTGTTTTCAAAAGTCATTTTCAAGGCCATTATTTCTGTAACTCCCACTCAGTTCTAACTTGGGTTTTTCATTTTGGGATTTTGTTTATTTCTCTTTACAACAAAGGAAGTGCTGGTACACAAACACTGGCACCACGGGTTATACACAAAAAAAAAAGCTTTGCTTTCCCCATTAGATATCCCCAGTAATCTGCAAGCCTCTAACTGAAAGGAATAAAGTGGTCATCCACAAGTTTCATTTTTGCTCTACTTCACTCTTTGAGGGGTTTATTCCTTGCCTTCTTTCCAGCAGAAACACCTAAAACTAACAAAAACATGACCTGTGTCAAGACATTTCTGATCATGCCTGATACTGACAATGAAATTTTGATTAATGGAAATAGCAGAGGGCAGAAGGAGTCATTCCAAAGGGGCTGTACCCAGGATTTGGCAGAACTAACCCTAAACAAAGGGCCCAGAGGATCTGATCCCTTTTTCTGCATCAGCAAAATTCTATTTCTTCAAGTCTCATCTCTCCCATCATGAAATGCCAAGAAATGGGAAAGGAGCAACAGACTTTGATTGAGGCTTTCAACTGGAAGGCATTGGCTGACACAGATGCACCAGAGACCGCATTTTGTCTGGCACAATTCCACTTGTCAGGGATCAGGCAGGGCAGGGACAGGGGACAAGGCAGAAATCACCTCCTCCCCCAGCCTCAGCCTGCAACACTGACACAGACAGAGAGAGTGGGGCAAGAGATTGGTCACTGTGAACCTGCCATGGGTGGCTTTGGGCTTGTGCTGTCAGAGCATGACAAACTCAGACCGTGCATGGGCTGCATCCATTTGGAAGTCTCCTTCTCCTTAACGGGAAAATTCACAAGGACTTTGTGTCAGAGGAGGTTTCCCTATTTTTCCCGGTGCAAAACCAGGCAATGACCATGAATCTCCTTCAGATCTCAAAGGGTTCTGCTCAGAAACTGCCCCAAGGAAAGGTTTTCTCCTTCAAGGGCAGGAGGGAGGAGTGGGAATATTTCTCATTTCATGCTAAATGCCTTCTTTTTCACTGCTAATTGTAACACTAGAAAGGCAGCAGGGAGATAAAAGGCATGTGCAGGATGGAGAGGAACGTTTCCTTTTCCTGCACTGCATTTCCAGGGCCCCAAGATACCACCCCAGATCCTGCCACCAAACACTTCACATTGGAGGAATTTTCACAGCATCAGCAGAGCTCACACCAAGGGACTCTGGGAGAGTCCATTGAGCCAATCAAGGAATTGAAATGAATGAGAATAGACTCTGAAAAGATTGGTTTTCAAGCCAGCTTTAAAAATGCTATCTCTGCATCAAGATTCCAATAATCCTTTTAGGACACACATGCTCTGTACCTACCTGCATGTTCAGGGTTCTTCTCATTGTTCCTGCTGCTGGATCCTGGCCTAGAGAAAATGGAGGACAAAAGAACATATGAGGAGGTAGAAAGAAAAGGGAGGGAAGAGATGTAGCATGAAAGGAGGCAAATGTTCTTTGCATGGTCACTCTGATGGAGGAGAAAATGCAACACATAAACCCAAGAAGATGCAAACCTAATTAATTGTCCTTAAGCATTCAGTTGCTGCAGCCAGACAGAGCTGGCCTTCTTCAACTTACATCATAACACCCCAGTTCTGCTGTCTCTCCTTTTGGAGCCAAGGGGCTCCTACAGCCTCTCTGAAGCAGCAAGAGCTGCTCAGCTGACACACGAGTCTGTATGGAGGGCAGCTGCTTTGGTGCTGCTGCCAAAGCTTGACTCTGCCTGCTCGTGCCTTACACTGGTGCCAGCCTCGTGCTACATGTGGTCAGAGCAGTGCTGTGTCCTCAGAAGGATATTCCACCTCCTTGCTCTTTCAAGAAGAAAAAGGCTTATTCCAGCTCAGCTGCTAGGAAAGGATATTCAGACTGCCCATTTAATGCCTTACAGAAACATTTCATTTAGAATGATGCTTCTGTGAGTCCTTCTTTACTGTAATTACTCAGAGAAGCTTGACAGCTACATTTTCTCACACATATCCAAGCCACTATCTTTCCATCAGGTACAGTCTGATAACTCTTGTCTAGCACTTTGCCCTCTTTGACTTTAAGCCCAGTCGTAAATGTTAAACACCGGAGAATACACCTTTACCCCAAAATTTATCTGGGATCTGATTTCACAGTGGAGGCCAAGAAACAGACAAGTTACTCCTGATGTTCACAGACACAGCACTGGAATTAGCAGACACCTCTCCAGCAGCCAGTATTTGCCCACACATATTATTTTGGATGCTGAAGTTGACAGTCAAGGATCACAGTATTCAAAGATGTGCAGGATCCAGACCCATGCAATACAGTTTGCAAATGTCACCAAAAACATTACAGAGGGTCTCCATAGCCAAGCCCATCAGAGGACTCGTCTTGAGGTGCTTCTAAGCCCTGCCTCTTCTTTGCCACCACCACCTCTGCTCTTGGGGCAGATGGTGTGGGGTTTGACATCGAGCAGATCATCAGAGATGGGCAAAATGGTGAATACACAGAGGTTTGCCTAAATGCATGGGAGAGCTGAATGTGCAAAAGAACCTCACGAGACAGCAAGAGCGAGCACAACAGCACAGTGGAGCAGCAGACAGCTTGGCTTACCTCATCTCCTGGGACTCTTGGGCATCCAGCTGCAGAGAGCTGTGCAGAGACCCTGCAGCACTGCCAACAACGGGGCTGACTGCCTTGCGTATAGGGGGGATCAGAGAGGGTCCCAATGACCCCTTCTTCATATCCCCTTCTGTGGCATACAGCAAGGAAGCCTGGAAAGAGTGGAACACAGTGCTCAGATCAAGCATCCAGCCTTGCCCCCATCCGTTGGTCAAGACATTTAGATATGCCCTTACAGGAAAAGTCAAACTGATGAAGCAGATTGGCCTAGCATGGGGAAAGGTGGCTTAGGAAAGGGAACTGGTGAGGGAGAGATCCTGTCACACATTTGCCACCTCTCTCCTAGTGCTCACTTCTCTGCAAGTGTGGCTACATTCCCAGCTGGAATCCACATGTTTGGCATCAAGATGTTCTGGGGTGCCACTGCCTCCCCTGGCCTTTTGGATGGTATGGCAATGGGTTTAGATCACTAGTCTCTCTTTAGGTACTGAACAGCCAGTGCTGATCTCCAGCCAAGTCCCCACAAACCCACTCTGCAGGATGTCAAAACCTGCTTTGCTCAAGCCCCTCATTTCTTCTGCTCCTGCCCTTCCCTCTTACAGTTCCCCAACAGCCTTTGAGCCCAGAAGCTGCTGAGCTCTTGGGATGCTTGCTGCTGTCCAGCTCCGACACCTCCATCATCTCAGGCTCACTGGCATTTAGGAAGTTCAGCAGAGCTCCCTGCCCTGCTGCTCTCTGCAAGGTCTCTGCCTGCCCAAGTTGCTCCAGGGCCCCCATGCCATGGCTACAAAGGGGGGTGTAGGCAGCTGGGGCAGATGCACACCGTTCCTTAAGTGTCCCATCATTTCTGGCACAGCTCTAGAGCCAAATCAGGACCTGTAGGAACTCTAGGGAACAGATCAGTTTCTGTCAAGGATACATTGGGCCCTTCATCAGCAAGGCTGAAATCAAGAACACAAGCCTTTGATTGGACATTTTGTCCACCAAAGATGTTGTTCATCTGCCTCCTCCTGCACCCCAAGGCAAACCCAAAACAGCTGCAGGTGCTGGTCCTGCTGCCAAGGCAATCGTGTGGCTGGGCTCTGGGCTGCTCTCAACATACCCACCTCCATCCCTTCCCTCTGGACAAAGCCATGCCAGAGCACACAGCTGCCCAGAAGCTGATGAGCTCTAGAAATAGCATCAGAGACAATTGTGCAGAAGACCATGACTGTAAAATTCAAAACCTGAGACAACTTGCAACTGACTTTGCAGAACTTCCTGTTCCAGCAAACACCTTTTCCATCCAAACAAGACACAGCTGACAGAAAACATCACCAACCCATAGACATGGTTCACAGATATCCATAGGTTACTGAAGGTAGAAGGTTTGCTGAGCTGGAGTGGACAGCTTCAGCACCTCTGACTGCTTGTTGCTGTTTTCTCAGCCATAAGACAGAGGAGGAAGCACAACAGAGCCCAGAAATCGTTCAAAGACCTCTGCTGCTATTGGTACACACTGAGGACATGATGTCTGCTCTACACACCCGTTACAGAGACAGCCTGAAGCACTGTGTCCAGCTAAACTCATCCTTAAATCAGCTGATTCCTTTGCCCTACGCCGCAGCAAAATGTCTCAAAACTCTGCCTACATATCATAATCTGAAAATCTGTCACACCAGGCTTAGCTTGGTCTCCTTACCTTACACATTTTTCCCTCCGAACACAGCTCCTGCTGGTTTCTACTACCATCATCACCAGTGTCATTTTTCCCATTCTCCTGCTCCACACTGAAGATTTCAATTGTGTTAGCAGAAGGAGAGCTCTTCTGGATGGGAGGCAAAGGTTTAGATGGAAGGAGCATGCAGGGAGGTGGCCGCACCGACTTGGAAAATATGAACCTAGTCAGGCCTGTAATGTGAAGACAAGAAATAGAACAGAGGCTGCAATGCAAACCTGAAGCATCTCAAGCACTATATTTCCATGGGACAGACTTGCTGGAAACTTCTAAATAGCTGCCCAGGGAAACATGCTCCTGCCAGCAGCCCCTTGAGGCAGGCCAGGGGCACACCCTGACCCACTTGCACAGAGCTGCCAGGGGAAGAGCCTGGCCTCTGGGCTGCCCTGGGACAGCAGGGAGCCCAGAGCCCTGTGCTTTCCAGCAATGGCTCAGCTGCACATGCAGCTCCTGCTCCTCTCCCTGCCCCACAGCTGAGCAGCCCTACAGCTGCACGGGGCACTGGGAGCAGCACAGCTCATGGCAGGGGGCACCTGCAGGGCACAACTGTTCCCTGGCAATGTGCACAGGCTCTCCAGGCTGGCACAAGACCCTTCCTGGTGCCAGAGAGCGGCCCAGCTCCCACCTTACCTCTGGGTGAGGCTGAGCCCTGCTCACAAGGGAACAGGTGACTTAGGTGAACTCCCACCTTTACAATCAAACCATCTAATGGATGAGGCATCCAAAGGTTTTTTTAATTATTCAGAATATAGTTTTGCTGGTTTTTTTTCAGGAAAATACCATCACTATAATTACTGTGAACTGTATGGGAGTGGAAAACCAGGGGAGAGCTTCTACTGCCTTCCTTATGTGTTCCTCATTCTCCCCCGCTACCACCCTCTACCTCCCCTGCACTACTTTGGGATCCCTTTCCTTCCAATCAGTTGGCAACCCACAGTGGTCTCCAGAATTTGGCAATTACACCTGGGAAATGATTGCTTTCCAAATCTAGATTTCATGGCACTTGTTTCTGAAACTCCCACTCAGTTCCTGGTTACGTTTTGTTGGTTGCTTTTATTTCCCTTTACAAGAAATGAAGTGCAGGCACATGAATGATGGCACCCACATTAGAGGTAAAAGAAGCTTTGCACTCCCCATTACATGTCCCCAGTATTCAAGGACCCCATATCTATGAGGGAGGAATCAGCAGTTGAATGTGTTCCCTGCTTTCTTGCCTGCAGAGACACCCAAACCCAACATAAACATGACCTGCATCCAAATGTTTTTTATCATTGCAGTTTAAAAATAATTCAAAATTTTCTTGGTGGAAATGCCATAGGGCAGATCATATAAAAGAAGACCTTTTGTAAGTCTGTATTTCTTTACCCCTGTTGAAGGAGCAGGTCATTTATAAAAGCGCAAATGGTAAAGTTTAATGATTGAGCTCATTTCTAGTACAGAATTAGTCCAAAAAAAAGTCACCTTACTTAGCCAGCAGTACTTCTCCCTAACTGCATTAAGCATTCCAAGTGCATGACAGCAATTAAGGAGTCATTCCAAAGGGGCTGTACCCAGGATTTGGCAGAACTAACCCTAAACAAAGGGCCCAGAGGATCTAATCCCTTTTTCTGCATCAGCAAAATTCTATTTCTTCAAGTCTCATCTCTCTTACCATGACATGCCCAGAAATGACAAAGGAGCAACAGACTTTGATTGAGGCTTTCAGCTGGAAGGCATTGGCTGACACAGATGCACCAGAGACCGCATTTTGTCTGGCACAATTCCACTTGTCAGGGATCAGGCAGGGCAGGGACAGGGGACAAGGCAGAAATCACCTCCTCCCCCAGCCTCAGCCTGCAACACTGACACAGACAGAGAGAGTGGGGCAAGAGATTGGTCACTGTGAACCTGCCATGGGTGGCTTTGGGCTTGTGCTGTCAGAGCATGACAAACTCAGACCATGCATGGGCTGCATCCATTTGGAAGTCTCCTTCTCCTTAACAGGAAAATTCACAAGGACTTTGTGTCAGAGGAGGTTTCCTTATTTCTCCCAGTGCAAAACCAGGCAATGTCCATGAATCTCCTTCAGATCTCAAAGGGTTCTGCTCAGAAACTGCCCCAAGGAAAGGTTTTCTCCTTCAAGGGCAGGAGGGAGGAGTGGGAATATTTCTCATTTCATGCTAAATGCCTTCTTTCCTGCACTGCATTTCCAGGGCCCCAAGCCTGAAACACAGCAGTCATTCTTCAACTTGCATCATAACTCCCCAATCCTGCTGTCTCTCCTTTTGGAACCAAGGGGCTCCTACAGCCTCTCTGAAGCAGCAAGAGCTGCTAAGCTGAGACACGAGTCTGTATGGAGGGCAGCTGCTTTGGTACTGCTGGCAAAGCTTGACTTTGCCTGCTCGTGCCTTACACTGGTCTTGTCCTACGTGTGGTCAGAACACTGCTGTGTCCTGAGAAGGTTATTCCACCTCCTTGCTCTTTCAAAAAGAAAAAGGTTTTTTACATATCAGCTGCTAGGCAAGGATATTCAGATTGCACTTTAAAAGCCCTACCTAAGCTTTTCAATTGAAATGATACTTCTGTGACTCTGTCTTTCTTGTTATTTATTCTTCCTTATCACTCGGATAAGCTTGAAAGCTACATTTTCTCATACATATCCAAAGCAATATCTTTGCATCAGGTACACCCCTTGAACTCTTCCCTAGCACCTTGCCCTTTTTGATTTTAATCCCAGGCTCAATATTAAATATTGATCAGACTGTACATCTACACACCAAAATTTATCTGGGATCTCATTTCACAGTGGAGGCCCAGGCACAGAGAAGTTACTCCTGACATTTACTTTGGGATGCCTTCGCAACTGTTGGCAACTCAGAGTGGTCTCCAGAATCTGAAAATTACACCCATCAAGTAATTGCTTTCCAAAGTCAGTGTTCATGGCCTTTTATCTGTAGCTCCCACTGAGCTCTGGGTTGGTTTTGTTGGTTGTTTATAATTCTCTTTGCAACAAAGGAAATGTTGGCTCATGAACAATGGCACCCCATGTAAAAAGTAAAAGAAGCAGAACTGGAATTTGCAGACACCTCTCTAGTAGCCAATATTTGTCCAAATATATTCTTGTGGGTGCTGGAGTTGACAGTCAAGGATCACAGTATTCAATGATCTGCAGGATCCAGACTCATGCAATACAGTTCCCAAATGACACCACAAACATTACAGAGGCAATCAATAGCCAAGTCAACAGAAGACCCATCTTGAGATGCTTCTAAGCCCTCCCTCCTCTTCCCCACCACCACCTCTGCTCTTGGGGCAGATGGTGTGGGGTTTGACACTGGGCTGGATCATCAGAGATGGGCAAAATGGTGAATACACAGAGGTTTGCCTGAATACATGGGAGAGCTGGCTGTGCAAAAGAACCTCACGAGGCAGGAAGAATGAGCTGAACAGCACAGTGGAGCAGCAGGCACCTTGGCTTACCTCATTTCCTGGGACTCTTGGACATCCAGAGTTACTGTCTTGAGTATAGGGGGGATCAAAGGTAGTCCCAGTGACCACTTCTTCATATCCCCACCACTGGGATACAGCAAGGAAGCCTGGAAAAATTAGAACATCGTGCTGAGATCAAGCATCCAGCCTTCTGCCATTCATGGCTCAAGACATTTAGCCGTGCTTTTAACTGAGACCTAGCAGGAAAAGACAAGTGAAACACACGGGGAAGCTTGGCCCCGGATGGGGAGTGGAAAGGGAAGTGTTGAGGGTGAGCCCATGTCCGAGATTTGCCAGCTCTTTCCTTGTGCTCACTTCTCTGCAAGTGTGGCCACATTCCCGGCTGGAATTCACATGTTTGGCATCAAGATGTTCTGGGGTGCCACTGCTTCCACTGGCCTTTTGGATGGTATGGGAATGGGTTGAGATCACTGTTCTCTCCCTGCCCCTTAGGCACCTCACAGCCACAGCTGATCTCCAGCCACGTCTCCACAAAGACGTTCTGCAGGATGTCAAAACCTGCTTTTCTCAAGCCCCTCATTTCTTCTGCTGCTGCCCTTCCCTGTAACAGTTCCCCAGCAGCCTTTCAGCCCAGAAGCTGCTGAGCTCTTGGGATGCTCGCTGCTCTCCAGCTCCCACACCTCCAGCATCTCAGGCTCACTGGCATTCAGGAAGTTCAGCAGAGCTCCCTGCCCTGCTGCTCTCTGCAAGGTCTCTGCCTGCCCAAGTTGCTCCAGGGCCCCCATGCCGTGGCCAGGAAGGGGAGTGGAGGCGGTGGGGGCAGATGCACACCCTTGCTTAGTATCCCATTGTTTCTGGCACAGCTAAAGAGCCAAATCAGGACCTGTTCAAACTGCAGTGAAAGGATCAGATCCTGTCTGGGATAGGATTAGGCCCTTTCTCTGCAAGGCTGACATCAAGTACACAAGCCTTTGATTGGACATTCTCTTTACCAAAGCTGTTGTTCATCTGCCTCCTCCTGCACCCCACGGCGAACCCAAAACGACTGCAGGTGCTGGCCCTGCTGCAAAGGCAGTCGTGTGGCTGGGCTCTGGGCTGCTCTCCCTGTGGCTACCTCCCATCCCTTCCCTCTGGACAAAGCCATGCCAGAGCACACAGCTGCCCAGAAAGCTGATGAAGTCTAGAAATAGCATCAGAGACAACTGTGCAGAAGGCCATGGTTGTACAACTCAGAAGCTGAGGTAACCTGGAACTGACTTTGCAGGTCTGCCTGTTCCAGCAAACATGTCTTTTCCATCCGAACCAGACAGAAAACAGCACCAAGACATAGACATGACTGACAGATACCTGTAGGTTACTAAATGTAGAAGGATTGCTTGGCCAGAGTGGACAACTTCAGCTGCTCTGACTGCTTGTTGGGGTTTTCTCAGGAGTAAAGCAGAGCACGAACCATGACAGAGCTCAGAAATCACTCAAAGATCTCTCCTGCTTTTGATACACGCTGAGGACATGAATTCTGCACTGCACACCCATTGCAAAGACAGCCTGAAGTGCAGTGTCCAGCTGAGCTCTTCCTCAGCTCAGCTGCTTCCCTGGGCCCACAGGAAAAGTTCTCTGACCTCTGTCTACAGCATATGGACTGAAAATCTACTGCACAGGACTTATCTTGGTGTCCTTACCTTATGTCCTTTTCCCACTGAACTCAACTCCTGGTGGTTTCTACTGTCATCATCATAGGCAGTGCCCTTTTTCCCATTCTCCTGCTCTCTGCTGAATGTCTTGTTTGGCTTGGTAGGAGGAGAGCACTTCTGGGTGGGAGGCAACAGCTTGGAGGGAAGGAGCATAGAGGGATTTGCCCGGGAAAACCTCTGGGCAAGAGGGTAGGCAGTCAGTCCTGCAAAGTGGAGACAGAAAATGTAACTGAGGCGGCAATGCAAAACAAAAGCATCAGAAACTCCATGTTCCATGGGACACATTTCCTGGAAACTTCTAATAGCTGCACAGGGAAACATGCTCCTGCCAGCAGCCCCCTGAGGCAGGCCAGGGGCACACCCTGACCCACTTGCACAGAGCTGCCAGGGGAACAGCCTGGCCTCTGGGCTGCCCTGGGACAGCAGGGAGCCCAGAGCCCTGTGCTTTCCAGCAATGGCTCAGCTGCACATGCAGCTGCTGCTCCTCTCCCTGCCCCACAGCTGAGCAGCCCTACAGCTGCACGGGGCACTGGGAGCAGCACAGCTCATGGCAGGGGGCACCTGCAGGGCACAACTGTTCCCTGGCAATGTGCACAGGCTCTCCAGGCTGGCACAAGACCCTTCCTCGTGCCAGAGAACGGCCCAGCTCCCACCTTACCTCTGGGTGAGGCTGAGCCATGCTCACAAGGGAACAGGTGAGTTAGGTGAACTGCCACCTTCACAGTCAAACCATCCAATGGGTGAGGCATCCAAGGGGGTTTTGAATTATTAAGAAAATCACTTGGTTTTTATTTTTAATGAAACTAGCGCCACTGTAATTCTGTTGAACTGTATGGAGCTGGCAAGACAGCAGTGAGAGCTTCTACTCCTTTGCTTATGTGTTACTCATTGCCCATCCACGACTTTGGGATCCCTTTCCTTCCAAACAGTTGGCAAACCAGAGTAGTCTCCAGAATTTGACAATTATACCGAGGAAATAATTACATTCCATGGCTGACTTTCATGGCCTTTGTTTCCGTCTGTAACTCGCACTTAGTTCTGTGTTGGGTTTTGTTGCTTGCTTTTATTTCACTCTATAACAAAGGATGTGCTGGCACATGACCAATGCCACCCTATGTTGGAAGGAAAACAAGCACTGCACAACCCTTTACATGCCGCCAGTATTCAAGGAGCCCAAATCTGAGGGGAACAAATTAGCTTTAAATGTTCCACTATTGCTTAGCTTTGTTGCTCCATTAATATATTCCCTACTTTCTTTCCTGCTGAGACACCCAAACCCAACATTAAGATGACCTGCACCAAAGCATGTCTCATCATGGCAGTTAAGAACAATTCAAAATTTTCTTAATGGAAATGCCACAGAAAGGATCATGAAAAGATGACCTTTCTTAAATCTCTATTATTTATCCCTGTAGATAGGCTAGGTGATTTATAAAAGCACACCAGTTTGGTTTTAATGAGGTAGCTCATTTCTAGTCCAGAATGAGTCCTGCAAAACTGCCACCTTACTTACTGAGCAATACTTCTCCCTAGCTGCATTAAGCATTCCAGCTGCAGAGCACCAATTAAGGAGTCATTCCAAAGGGGCTGGACCCTGGATTTGGAAGAACTAACTCTGAGCAGAGGGACCAGTGGATCTCATCCTTTTTTCTACATCAGCAAAATTACTTCTTCAAGTCTCACCTCTCACATCATTACACGCCAAGAGATGGCAAAGGAACAACAACAGACTCTCATGGAGGCTTTCAACTGGAAGGCATTGGCTGGCACAGATGCACCAGAGACCGCATTTTGTCTGGCACGATTCCACTTGTCAAGGATCGGGCAAGGCAGGGACGGGGGACAAGGCAGAAGGAATCTCCTGCCCCAGCCTCAGCCTGCAACACTGTCACACACACAGAGAATTGGGCAAGAGATTTGTTATCGTGGACCTGCCATAGGTGGCTTTGGGCTTGTGCTGACAGAGCATGACAAACTCAGACCCTGCATAGGCTGCATCCATTTGGAAGTTTCCTTCTCCATAACTGGAAAATTCAAAAGCACTTTCTGTCACAGGCGGTTTCCCTATTCAAAACCAGGCAATGTCCGTGAATCTCATTCAGATCTCAAAGGGTTCAGCTCAGAAGCTGCCCCAAGGAAAGGTTTTCTCCACCATAGTGCAGGAGGAAGGAGTGGGGACATTTCTCATTTCATGCTAAATGCCTTCTTTTCTGTATTAATTTTTCCACTAGAAAGTCTGCACATAGATAAAAGGCATGTGCAGAATGGAGAGGAATGTTTCCTTTTCCTGCCCTGCATTTCCAGGGCCCCAAGGTCACACTCCAGCTCCTGCCACTCAACACTTCACACTGGAGGAATTTTCACTGCAGCACCGGAGCACACTCCCAGTGACTGGGCTCTGTGAGAGTCCACATTGAAAGGAATTTAAAGAAACCTCTAAAAGAATTGTATTTAATCAAGCTTTCAAAATGTCAACATTCCAATGGTCATTTCAGGACAGACATGCCCTGTACCTACCTGCATGTTCAGAGTTCTTCTCTTTCATTCTGCTGCTGCTTCTTGGCCTTGAGAAAATGGAAGACAAAAGAACATATGAGGAGGGAGAAAGATAAGGGATACAAGAGGTGTAGCACAAAAGCAGGCAAACCTTCCTAGCTTGGTCATTCCAATGAAGAAGGAAATGCAACACATCAACCCAACAAGATGCAAAGCTGACTAATTGTCCTTAAGCTTTCAGTTGCTGCAGTCAGACAGCGCAGACTAATCTGCAGCTGAAACACAGCAGTCGTTCTTCAACTTGCAACATAACTTCCCAGTTCTGCTGTCTCTCCTTTTGGAACCAAGGGGCTCCTACAGCCTCCCTGAAGCAGCAAGAGCTGCTAAGCTGAGACACGAGTCTGTATGGAGGGCAGCTGCTTTGGTACTGCTGCCAAAGCTTGACTTTGCCTGCTCGTGCCTTACAATGGTCTTGTCCTATGTGTGGTCAGAGCATTGCTGTGTCCTGAGAAGGTTATTCCACCTCCTTGCTCTTTCAAGAAGAAAAAGGCTTTTCCAAACTCAGCTGCTAGGCAAGGATATCTAGGTTGCACTTTAGAAGCCCTGGCAAAGCTTTTCAATTGGAATGATGCTTCCGTGACTCCTTCTTTATTGTAATTACTTGGATAAATTGGACAGCTACATTTTCTCATGCATATTCAAACCAGTATCTTTCCATCAGGAACAGTCCATTAACTCTTCAGGAGCAACTTGCCTCCTTTGCTTTTAATTCCAGACATAAATATTAAATATTGATTGTAGTATACATTTAAACTCCAAAATTTATCTGGGATCTCATTTCACAGTGGAGGCCAAGATAGAGACAAGTTACACCTGCAGTTTACTGAGGCAGCACCTGAATTTGCAGACACTTCTCCAGTAGCCAATATTTGTCCAAACATATTCTTTTGGGTGCTGAAGTGGACATTCAAGGATCACAGTATTCAATGATCTGCAGGATGCAGACCCATGCAATACAGTTCACAAATGACACCACAAACATTACAGAGGCAATTAATAGCCAAGTCCAGGAGAGGACCCATCTTAAGGAGCTTTGAATCCCAGCTTCCTCTTCCCCACCACCACCTCTGCTCTTGGGGCAGATGGTGTGGGGTTTGACACTGGGCTGGATCATCAGAGATGGGCAAAATAGTGAATACACAGAGGTTTGCCTGAATACATGGGAGAGCTGACTGTGCAAAAGAACCTCACGAGGCAGGAAGAGAGAGCAGAACAGCACAGTGGAGCAGCAGACAGCTTGGCTTACCTCATCTCCTGGGACTCTTGGACATCCAGCTGCAGAGAGCTGTGCAGAGACCCTGCAGCACTGCCAACAATGGGGCTGACTGCCTTGCGTATAGGGGGGATCAGAGGGGGTCCCAATGACCACTTCTTCATATCCCCTTCTGTGGCATACAGCAAGGAAGCCTGGAAAGAGTGGAACACAGTGCTCAGATCAAGCATCCAGCCTTGCCCCCATTCAGGGCCCAGGACATTTAGCCATGCTTTGAACTGGTACCTGTCAGGAATCGACAAGTCAAACTCATGGAGCAGCTTGCCCCAGCATGGGGAATGGAAAGGGAAGTGGTGAGGGAGATCTCATGTCCCAGTTTTTCTGCCTCTCTCCTTGTGCTCATTTCTCTGCAAGTGTGGCCACATTCCCAGCTGGAATTCACATGTTTGGCATCAAGATGTTCTGGGGTGCCACTGCTTCCACTGGCCTTTTGGATGGTATGGGAATGGGTTTAGATCACTGTTCTCTCCCTGCCCCTTAGGCACCTCACAGCCACAGCTGATCTCCAGCCACGTCTCCACAAAGACGTTCTGCAGGATGTCAAAACCTGCTTTTCTCAAGCCCCTCATTTCTTCTGCTGCTGCCCTTCCCTGTAACAGTTCCCCAGCAGCCTTTCAGCCCAGAAGCTGCTGAGCTCTTGGGATGCTTGCTGCTCTCCAGCTCCCACACCTCCAGCATCTCAGGCTCACTGGCATTCAGGAAGTTCAGCAGAGCTCCCTGCCCTGCTGCTCTCTGCAAGGTCTCTGCCTGCCCAAGTTGCTCCAGGGCCCCCATGCCGTGGCCAGGAAGGGGAGTGGAGGCGGTGGGGGCAGATGCACACCCTTGCTTAGTATCCCATTGTTTCTGGCACAGCTAAAGAGCCAAATCAGGACCTGTTCAAACTGCAGTGAAAGGATCAGATCCTGTCTGGGACAGGATTAGGCCCTTTCTCTGCAAGGCTGACATCAAGTACACAAGCCTTTGATTGGACATTCTCTTTCCAAAGCTGTTGTTCATCTGCCTCCTCCTGCACCCCACAGCGAACCCAAAACGACTGCAGGTGCTGGCCCTGCTGCAAAGGCAGTCGTGTGGCTGGGCTCTGGGCTGCTCTCCCTGTGGCCACCTCCCATCCCTTCCCTCTGGACAAAGCCATGCCAGAGCACACAGCTGCCCAGAAAGCTGATGAAGTCTAGAAATAGCATCAGAGACAACTGTGCAGGAGGCCATGGCTGTACAACTCAGAAGCTGAGACAACCTGGAACTGACTTTGCAGGACTGCCTGTTCCCAGCAAACACTTTTTCCTTCCCAAGCACAGAGAGTTGACAGGAATCACCACCAAGACATAGACATGGTTCACAGACACCCATAGGTTACTAAATGTAGGAGGATTGTTTGGCCAAATTTGTCAGCTTTAGCTGCTCTGACTGCTTGCTGGGGCTTTCTCAGCAATAAGGCAGAGCAGGAATCACAGTATGGACCTCTCCTGCTATTGACACACACTGAGGTTGTGAGGTCTGCGCTACACCCCCATTGCAAAGACAGCCTGACGTGCAGTGTCCAGCCAGCTCTTCCTTAGCTCTGCTGCTTCCCTGGGCTCTCACCACAGGAAAAATTCTCCGAGCTCTGCCAGTAGCGCATAAACTGAAAATCTACTGCACAGGACTTATCTTGGTCTCCTTACCTTATGTCCTTTTCCCTCTGAACTCAGCTCCTGGCTTTTTCTACTGTCATCATCATAGCCAGTGAACTTTTTCCCATTCTCCTGCTCTCCACTGCACATCTTGTTTGGCTTGGTAGGAGGAGAGCACTTCTGTGTGGGGGGCAACGGCATGGGGGGAAGGAGCATAGAAGGATTTGCCGGGGAAGACCTCTTGAAAATAGCATTGCCAGTCAGGCCTGCAAAGCGGAGACACAAAATGTAACTGAGGCTGCAGTACAAACCAAAAACATCTGAAGCTCAGTATTGCATGGGATACATTTTCTAGAAACTTGTAAATAGCTGCACAGGGAAACATGCTCCTGCCAGCAGCCCCCTGAGGCAGGCCAGGGGCACACCCTGACCCACTTGCACAGAGCTGCCAGGGGAACAGCCTGGCCTCTGGGCTGCCCTGGGACAGCAGGGAGCCCAGAACCCTGTGCTTTCCAGCAATGGCTCAGCTGCACATGCAGCTCCTGCTCCTCTCCCTGCCCCACAGCTGAGCAGCCCTACAGCTGCACGGGGCACTGGGAGCAGCACAGCTCATGGCAGGGGGCACCTGCAGGGCACAACTGTTCCCTGGCAATGTGCACAGGCTCTCCAGGCTGGCACAAGACCCTTCCTGGTGCCAGAGAGCAGCCCAGCTCCCACCTTACCTCTGGGTGAGGCTGAGCCTTGCTCACAAGGGAACAGGTGAGTTAGGTGAACTCCCACCTTTATCCCACCATATAGACATCTAATGGGTGAGGCACTAGAGGGATTTTTGAATTTTGAGAAAATTTCTTTGGTTTTATTTTTCATGAAACTAGCCTGTGTTTTATCTCTCTGAACACTATTGAGTTAGCAAGTCTGAAGGGAAAGGTAGAAGGCTCCAATGATAAGAGGGGAAAAAAGATTCCTTCTTTATGTTAGCCCAGTAAAGACCCACACAGCTGTGACTGCTATTTCTGCAAACCACAAAGAGCTATCTGCAAGCAGGCAGGCCTTGCTGGTGGTTTTATAGGACTGTAATATCCACCTCAAACAGAGGTAGAACAGGAAATTTATCTGAAGTGAGACCAAACATTGATGGCAAAGAAACAAACAGGACTTGCACCTCCTGACCATGTCCAGTTTGTGGTCAGCTGTGGCCACAGTCCCTGACCTGGCTGACAGTATGAGTGATTTGGCTACTCTTAAAAAGGAGAAAGCAGAGTAAACTAATGACAGAATGTTGTGATGCCATGGGTGTCCTTGCAGGATCACCTGTTGCTGTCAGCCACCAACTCTGACATAGACCAACCTTGGACCAATTTTCCCTGAAAGATGGTGGGATTTTTCTCCATTCGGCTCAGGCCTTTCAGCTTCTTTCTATCCTCACCTTTTCCTTCAGTGACCTTTCCTTTTCTAGTAAAATCCATGTTTGACCCCGTGCTTCTGTCTCACAGAAGTATCTGGGGTTGAATTTGAAGTGTCTCAGGAGTAGACAGCGACAGGAGCCTGGTCCCCAGCCCTAGAACAAGGTGGGGTGACTCCAATCGCCAGCAGTGGCACAGACAGGCAGAGCCAGACGCGTCTCCTGCTGCTGTGTCCGTGTCACCCACAGCCTTCCCAGCCCCAGCGCGGGGCTGCCCCTTTGTGACGCGCTCGCCCGTGCTTCTCTCGTTTCCATGGCCACAGAACCCCACCCCATCCCACCCCATCCCACCCCATCCCTTCCCTTCCCTTGCGGTTAAAACTAATCATGCTTGATTTGGCAGAAGTGAGCACGAGCCAAGAGACCAGTGGGTCTGATCCCTTTTCCTGCATCAACAAAATTATTTCCTCAAGTCTCATCTCTCCTATTTAAAGAAGCTTTGCGCTTTGCATTAGAAGCTCCCAGTATTCAGTGGGCCAATATGATCAGTGTATCTGTAGGATGTAAACTGGCCATGCAAAGGTTCACCTTCATTGTGGCAGGGGTTTATTCCTGCTTTCTTTCCTGCAGACACAACATTGCAACATCAGCCTCAAAATGATTCTCATTTTGACTGTCCCTCAAAATTCAGAACTATACTCAGAGTGTTTCCCTGTACCCAGGGACAGGCTCCAAGGCTGGGTTCTTACTTGCATGGAATGAAGAAGAGCTGCTGCACTTGCCAGCAGCTCTGGGGGCTCACGATCAGTGCTTTGAATGCAGCTTTTGTGCACAATCTGCCTCCCTGAGCTGAGCAGCTTTCCTGGGCAAGGACACCCCTGCTGCAGTCAACATCTTCCTAGAACAGCTGCAGGAATGAGATTGCAGCAAGTCCTGCCTGAAGGAGTCTCCAGTCTGCTGCAGTCTTTCACCTACAGTGGAATCATCTTGTGCTGCCATGGGGGAGCAAAGGGGGTGAGGGGCTCTTTGCAGATGAGGGTCTCCTCAATGTGCTGCTGCTCCCTGGGCCTGATTCAGCTGCTGCTGCTTCCCCCACAGCTGTATCAGGAGCCTGTCTGGAAAAATGACACTGCCAGTGCAAGGGACAGCCACCCATCCCTGCCATGGCCCTGCCCACAGGGCACCCTGCTACCAAACTGCTCCAGTCAGGTGATGTTAGACAACAGAAAAATACATTCAAACAGTGCATTTTCCACATTCTGTCAAAATCATGGCCACACAGTCCACATGCTGGGGGCAGACTGCTGTTGGCACAATGGGGGCAGCCCAGCAGCTGCTCTCCCCATGGCTGGATGGCCATGGCAGTGGAGGCAAGTCTCTCACCGTTCCCACTGCTGTGGCACCCAGTGCTCTGCAGTTGTTTCCACTGTGCTCAGGCTGCTGCTACAGCAGCAACATCACACATTTGATAACAATGTTGTCCTGCTGACTTTCAAGGGATTAGTCTCTAGTAAGGGTAATGAAACCTTGAAAGTCTTATGATTCTTCTTCCTTGATTTTTAACACTCCTTCAGAATAATTAGTTCAAATCTGTGTATTAGGAATATAATGAAATACAGCAAAGACCTCAGAGAAATCAAGGTTTTTTATTTTTTTTTTTTTTTAAGTGACAGCTATTTTTCACTTTGACTTATCACTTGTAGTTTGGCTGAAATTTCCAAGGCATGGAAAATTCCCATGAAATATCTCATTACACTGGAGTTCTGCTGGACTTACATTCAGGACACTTCTTGCAAGTCAGGAGGCTGAGTATAATGAAAGTATGGACCTGCTTTTACCCCTTCTGTTCTTTGATCTTCAAGAAAAGCATTGTGTATATGGCCCTTCTAAAATGACCCAATATGCACTTTCTAAATGCTTAGTGGAAAGTAAAGCTCAGTTGAAACAACAGTGGGGTTAAGAATATGTACATTGGCAGCAGCTGCATGTCACTTTGCCATTACCAGTGCCTGTCACCCTAGAAATGATCTGTTTTTCTGACACCTGGGCTGCCATTTATGTGCCTTCAATTGCAATAATCCTGAAAGCAAACCTATATCTTGTTTTTAGTAATTCAAATAGCACTTCTTGAGAAATATTTAAATTTGTAATAATGCTCATAACTTGGCATGACAGAAACTGCTAGAGAACTCATGAGTGTTGCTCTTGGTTTGCATGCACAAGAAGCGCGAAATGCACACAAAGTGGAAATTAGATAGTGTGAGATGGCATTGCATTTTAGCAATCTTGAGGAGCTCTTCCAGTGCTGATAGCAATCATCTCCAAAGAAAAAAAGCTGCACAATCTTCTGGTAAATGTCTCTTGAGAGAAGCAAAAACAATCTTGTGGGAGATATTGCCCAACTTGTGAAAGAAGAGCCCTGGTAAACATCTTGCTTGCTTGACCTTTTGTAATTGGTTGACCCTGGCTGGGTGCTGGGTGCCTGGTGCCTGGTGCCCGGTGCCCACTCAGCTGCTTTATCACTCTCTTTTCCACTGGGACATGGGAGAGAATAAGATGGAGAACAACCAGCAGGGTGAGATAAGGCAGTTTTATTACAGTAAAAGAAAGAAATAATCAGAGATCTATGTGTCCATGGGAAAAAATAGTCAGTCTCTACTTCCCATCAGCAGCAATATTTGGACAGTTCCTGGGAAGCAGGGCTTCAGCAGGCATAATGGTTCCTCCAGAAGGCAAACACAGAAAATTCATTAATGTCCCCCTTCTTCCTCTCTCCCTTATATATAGATAAACTGATGTCATATGGTATGGGATATCCCTTTGTCTAACTTGGGTCAGCTGGCCTGGTTGTGCCCCCCTCCCAGGATCTTGCCCACTCCCATCCCATGTGATGGATGAAGGAATGTCAGTGGGACAGCTCTGCTCAGCAGTAGCCAAAACACTGATCTGCTATCAACACCCTTCCAGCTACCAGTGCAAAGCACAGCACTGCAAGGGCTGTGGACTTTACCTTGGTCAGACCCAGTACCTTTCCAGCTGATGGGACATGAAAATGGGGAGATTAAAGAGGCAGATCTTGTTCCTTGGAGGGGCTCTTCTGCAAGAGGACAAAACAGAACAAAAAGGAGGCATCATGGATACAGCTGCTTCTCTCCAAGGCAAGTTCCACCTGCACTTCCCTCGGTGAATGAATGCAGACTTTATGGTGGCTTGGTGGTGGGTGGGCACCTGGAAAATGTCTGTGATGGAGTTACCAAGCAAACTATCCTTAGTCAAAGGAATGTCTTTTGTGACTCTGTTTGTTGACAGGTTGTTTAAGGATATATTCTAAACATATTGACTGAAAACTTTGATCTGTATTTAGCCTGCAAGATATTCGCTGCCTAGGGCTGCTGCTTCTTTGTTTTCAGCATGTAGAAACATACTGATTAATGTTGCTTTTCCAGGTGGGATTAGCAACATGTCTTCTGACTAAACACTGTTATGAGGTGTTCCATTTCAGCCTTTGAATGGGAAATGTACCTTAAAATTGCACCAGGTTAAATTTCAGGGCTCTATTAATTTACTAGACTTGATTTCATACATGAGCAGGTTGGGTTTTGTTTGGAGTCAGAGCTTGTTTCTCTGTCAGGCAGGTACACAAGACAAAATGCAAGCACAACATTACACTGTTAGCTTTAAGTTTCTTTTGAAGCATCAGAAGGATTAGATGAGGGATGCTGGGAGATGTTCTCTGGTTTTCCAAAACGACACACACTGAGTTCTGGCTGTGCTCTTTCCCTGAAGTCTGATCCAGGTGTTGGGCTCTGTTCTCATTGACTTCTTGTGTGACTCTGTGCATCTTCTTTCCTTTCCTTCTTGCTATCATCCGTTACCTCTGTTCTCTATTCAGGCTGTAGATGCCCAGCACAGAAAGAGCTGTGCTGAAGCATATCTGCCACCATGGGCTTTCTGGCTTGACTGAGTGGACACTCCAGACATTTTATTAGAAATATTAATTGTTATTGTCAACAATAATATTACTGTATTTATTCCAAGGCAAGGAGGAGAAACCTAAATTGTCTCTGGGAATACTTATAATCTGCAAGTATGTGTAGAACAATATCCCATGTGGATTTTGTCAATATTATAGCAACAATGATGTTTCTTACAACCCGCATAAATGCTGTTGGGTCAGTCAGCTGCAGTAAACTATCAGTGCAGCACTGTATTAGTGTTTCATCTGTTTATACACACAACTTTTATTAATAAGAAAGTGGTATTTAAATAATTGTTATAGTTGTTATGCTTAATAGCAAATATGGGAAATTATATCACTTGAAATATTGAGCAAAATTACATGTGTATTTCAAGAATATTTTAAGTGAAGAGCAGTGACTTTCCAATGTAATAGTCACATAGCAGGTGTGAATTTGCCTTTTTCTTTTTTGCAGGTTTTTTTTCTGGATCAGTAATTCAGCAGTTGAAAGGCTGTTGGTGCCCCTCCAGCAAAATGACTTCAGCTCTGGTTTGAAACCAGATTATTCTCCCCCTTGCTTCAAGCAGGATTGCACTGTGCTGCCTCTGACAAGCAATGTTTTATCTGTTAGTGAAACATTGCTAAGCAGGAAAGTGGACACTTGAAATTAAAAGCTACTTCAGGTCTTCTTCACTCTTCTTTCTTTTCCAGTGTGTTATGATTTAATCTCCATGCCATGATTTTATTTTTAAGAAAGAGCAGTGGCCACTAAAGGAAGAATAGGATGTGCATTAGTTTGGGTCATGCATTCTTTTTATTCATGTAAAATATATCTTCTGTATGGAGTTACTGATGATGCTCTAGGCATCACTGACATATAAAACCTTTATTTTTCTTTTTCTGGTTTGTGTGACCCTAATCTAATTTTATGTCATTGAGGAAATAAAATAAGGTGAGATTGACAAGATGCATTTTTATTAAAATGCTTCACTTGGCTTGGTTTGAATGTAAGATTGAGGGACTATTGTCTAATGCCTTTTGCAGATGCTACTAAAAAAGAAATCAAAGATTCATAGAATAGTTTAAATTGGAGAAGCCCTTTAGGATCATTGAGTCCAACTGTTAACCCAGCACTTCCAAATCTACCACTAAACCATGTCCATGTTGCAGGTTTAAAGATTACTAAGTAATAAATGAATATTGTCTTATTAGTGAGGGTGACTTATGAAAGGAACCAGGACTAGGTAACACTGGTAAACTTAAAAGAAAAAAAGTCTTTCTTATGTTGTTTAGGTTTTTACTAAATTTTTCCCCAAACCCTATGTAAAATATACATCTGTCCCCAAATCTGGGTGGGTTTTTTGGGTGGGCTCTTCAATGATCTTGCCTGAACATCCTTTTTCAGCTCATGAACAGTATGTTTTCCGTCACTGAATGAAGAGCCATTTGTGACCTAAACCCAGTTTCCAAGGGCCATGTATGGGAAGGTGTTTCATTGGCTTGGCACCTGTGCACGCTGGAAAAGGAGGTAGAACAAACTGATAGGAATTTTGGAGAGCACAAAAACTCTATCCACTCAGCTGCCTTTCAGAAGAGGCAAAATCCTGAGACTCCTTACTCAGGCAAAGCTGGCCTTTGAAGCCAATGATGAAGCTCATTTTGTCTTTTGGACAACAAAAGTGGAATCAGTTCAACAGAGCTCCAGGGAATAGGCAGGAACAGCAAGGATGGATATAAGCAGTGAGCTTTTTGTGGTGTTCCCTCAATGGGCTGAATCCTCCCTTGTCCTCCCTGTGCAGAAACAGAGCCTGTATTCATCAGTCATTTTTCATTATTCTCTTTTATCCCATACTTCCCATGGGTTCTTCTCTCTATCAGGAGCCCACCTGCCCTCCACAGCCTCCCTTACCACACCCTCTGTTTTCTGTCTCTTTTCTCAACGTGTCTTTTGCCCCTTGAAATTCACAGCTCATGGGCTGGCTCACCCCTGCTATTTGATGATTACATTGGGTGGTAGACTTGGCTTACTAGCCTGAATTGAAAGAAAGTTATGCTTATTTTCCATGAGCAAGTGTTGGGAAAATGGCTTTCCAGATTGCCTAAACTTTCCATTTCAGTCAAGAGGGATCTGTAGATCTTTTGAAGATGTGTGGGCTGTCTTTCAAGTACCTCCTAAAATAGTTTTCTTATGACTATTACCATATTTAGCAGCTCAGTCTTCCACCATCCTTTTCCCTAGGGATTACAGATAAAGCCTTATCTTATCAAGACAGTTGACCCATACTCCAGTCTGTTTTTCTTCTGATCCCAATGTTAGCATTAAATACAAGAAGATTTCATGTAGTAGTCTACTAGGACATAAATGTGCTCTATACTAACTCAGAATAACCTCTTTATTTCTCTCCAAATTTGCCCTATCCAAATCCTCTGTTTTCTCAGGGAGCTTTATTCCAAGAATGTTATTTGTCTGCTTTTCCCTGTAGATATTGATCAAATTGTACTGAAGTTAGTACAACATTTCTCAATGATTTTCAGTGTTTTACCTTTGGCTTTGCATGAATTTCTATTTTCCCAAGTTTCTGATTTTATTCTAAGCTTGGCTATGTCACTTGCCTTCATTTCCATTGAAAAAAAAGGGAATGAAAATGAAAAGAGGGAAAAAATACCAGGGAACAAACTGGGTGTAAAATACATGCAGAGATAATTTTTGTGCCCATGAACTTCCAGTGTCCAGCCTCAAAAATTCCTTATGGGGTACCCTAAACCCACAGTGTAAATAACTCACTAATTCTTACCCTGAACCTCTCTGGCAAAGGGAAATTTCTGCCATGAGAAACAAATGATGTAACATTGGAAATACTGAAGAAAGATTAATTATTATTATTTTCTCATATGCCACCAACCAAAACATTTTTGGCTTCCAAGAAAGCTTCTCTTCATGCCAGTCATGGCCTTGCTCTCAGCCTGATGTCTTCCAAGGTTGGTGAAGACTGAAGAACATTTTCCTGCCTGAAATCTAGATAACCTGACAGGAAACATAGCTGAGTTCCCAGATTTAACATGCCTGACAGGTGCTTTATCTCTTGCTAGGGATGCCTCCATGAGAATTATCTGTTTAGCTTCTCCAGATGGAGAATGAAGAAATGGTTCTCAGTGGTAAATTCTGTGGTCCTCCAGCACTGTGACTTGTTGAGAGATGCAAGATGGCAATATGTAGGTACTAGTCTCATCTCACTGGAAAATCTGTAAGAGATTTCTCTGGATGAGACTTTGCTGCTTCAAACTTCCTCTGTCTTTAACACCAATAAAAGTGATAAAAAGGGTGCTTGAATGAGGAGTAAGGGCAATCCATTGCCTGTGTTTAAAAAAGCCAGGAGTAAATGGCAGTGCTGTATGTACACAAAAACTGCACTGGATAAAATTGCACTGGCATACCCAAGAGCTTGTCCATGACATAGCCTCAAAAAATACAACCATTCTTGATCCCAAGTAGTGACATGTTAATGTGTTGTGTAAATCCAAGAGAACATCTCCAAACATGGCACTGCAGTAATTCATTTAACATTATTACATATTTCTGCTGCTTGCTTGCTTGCTTATCAGGCTTTATCATGTTTTCTTTTGGACATTGCAGATTGCAATGTTAATCGAATGATGCACCAGAAAACAGCAAAAAAGAGAGCTCAGGGACTGCCACTGTCCATGAATTGTAAATAATAAGAACTTGATAAGAAAAAATTATCAGAACATCTCCCTATTATATTTAATAATGAAACAATATACTGCTATGTTCTTGGATGACTGGATGTTCTTGGATGGGAAAATTAATGAGTTGAACAATAGACAATCTCATTTCTCTTTCCAACTGTGGAGAAATTAAATGTCAAATACAACCCCTTATTCTTCATTTCCACTTCTCTCTAGCATACTTTTCCTTATCAGGTTCCTTAAGTGAAAGTAAAGCAGGAGAGGGGACAAAAACAGCCTGACTTTTAAGAGGCCAGCAACACATTTAAAATGCTAGAGCATACTCTGTGTAACTTAAAGAGTGCTCTTTGTAATGAGAAAAGTTTTTGTGTAGGGCAAACTTCTGTTCTGCAAAGCTATCTCCAATAAACATTTTGAAATAAAAATGTAGTGGCTGTGTTTTCACAGTTAGAGCTCAATGTGGCAGTTGTGTGCCAAAGTTCAAGGTATGTGTCAAAGGAGTAAGTTGTCTCCTACAGAATATATATCTAAATTTGCTTCCCTATTATATACCTTCTTCACTTATTTCCACGTGAAGTATGTTTAAAATGCTTTGAAACTGAACAGAAGTGGAAAGCACAGCAAAAAGAAAATTAGTTCATAGAAGAGTGAAAGAAGCAATTAGCAGGAGATCAAAGCAGCAGAGCCAGACTGGTGACTTTGTAGTTCAGTTCTAACTAAGCTTTGGCTGAAGCTGTTCTGTTTCAGTTCTGGATCAAGCCAAACACAGCTTAGAAATGATGATGTACACTCAGCGGTCTGAGGCATTGCTTGGTTGATCCCCCTGATCCAACCCAAAGGTTATTTACATACCCTTCTTTCCTGTGGCCCATCAGACCACAGAAAACTTTTAGTGTGGACATTGGTGTATCTCCATCCTGCTACATCTGCACCTTGGCAGCTTCTAGGTCCTTCCACAGCAGGGCAAAGAGTTGTGTCTGCTTCCTCACCCCAACATTAAACCAGTATGGCTGTAAAACCTTTGCACCTTCCTTCATAGCTCAAACAACAGTCTGTGTATGGGGGAGGGACCAGTGAGGACACCTGTTGTTGGATGCTACTGGGATCCAGGGAAAAAGCAGCCTTGAAGCCTTGCTTTTCTCAAGCTGCTCAAGGCCAAGAAATTGTAACAACGATTATGCACCTGCAGGGTGGTTAGAGCTGTGTGAGTGACTCGTGATATTTTGCAGAAAGTATGTTTTCAAAGCGGTGTTGCCTTCTTGGACCAGTGAGTCTTTTCTATTTGGTTTTTCATGTACTATCTTATATAAGTGTAGTGTTTCTTTAAATAAAGCTCTCTTTCTCTCTCTCTTTTGCTTCTCCATTGCACGAGCAACTATGTTGCATTATCCTTTTCTATGTTCTTCTATAGTCTAAAATGCAACAAATACTTTTCAACACATCTAGCCATCTCCCTGTACCTCTAGCCAGGAATTTTGAGGATCCCTGCACAAGTGCTATCTGCACTGGAAACAGGCCACTGTGTCCTATACCAGCCTCTCAAGGAGCAGTATCCAAATGTTTGTGGTGGGATCTCCAGGAAGGGATGGACGTGGAAAGCCAGGCAGTGTTAATGGATTACAACATCCAGCTGCTGGATGAACTGCAAATGGACTCTGCCAAGCACACGTGGAACGATCACATCCTGGATTTTATTATCACCGTTATAATTGTGAATGTTGAGGGCTGGATGCAAATGACAAAGAGGAGAGGGAAACAGACCTGCTACCATTTAGTTCAAGCTAATTTCCCCAATTGTGGCAAGCAGAGCCCTGGCACGCAGCCTGACATAGCAGTGGTTGCTGCTGCAGTTGCCAAAGGCATTGAAGTCCTGCCTTGTCTTCTGCAATTGCTGCTGCTGCTCTGCCTGTGCTACTCCCAGGGACGGTGCTGGCAGTGTGTATTGGGTTGCAATACAGGATGTGACCAGAAATGTGTATTCTATCACCATCTGTTGAAGCCGGGTGGGGTAGTGATCCTTATCTCTGTGGCACATATTATCTGCTAATGGGCCATCTTTGAAACCAGGTGGGGCAGTCATCTTTATCTTTTCCACAACTCATCCTCCCTCCAGTAAGATATCATCTGCTAATGAGCCATTGAGTCCCACTGCATGACTGATAAAATTACATCATCCCATTGGGAGATGCTCCAGCCATGGGGAGGAACCAAGCCTTTCCTACCTAGATAAAAACTGAGATTTGGAACACCAAAACAGCCTTTTTTCCACTGGATTCCAGATGAAAGCTGCACCTTTCCACATCATCACTGGACCTTCAGAGGAAAACTGCACCCTTCTACAGGAGCACTGCCTCAGCTGAACCACATCTGTCGCTGCAGGAGGATGCAGCCACCGTTGATTGGAAGTGCTACCAACACCCTGACTGACGGGGTGTCAGGTTGTATTCTGACTCTGGCAGTGTTTTGGGATTGTTTTTTATAATACTGTATTTCTATTTTAATTTTCCTAGTAAAGAACTGTTATTCCTAATTCCCATGTCTTTGCCTGAGAGCCCCTTAATTTCAAAATTATAATAAATTGGAGGGAGGGGGTTTGCATTCTCCATTGCAAAGAGAAGCTCCTGCCTTTCTTGACAGACACCCGTTCTCCAAACCAAGACACAGTGCCAGCTCCAAATGACCCTCCTGGACTGCCCCAAATTCCTCACTCCTACCCATATCCTCCGGCAACAGACTGGCAGGGGAATTGGCTTGATGTTCCATGGCATTTCATTAAAAAGAAAAAGACAAGGGCAGGAAATGTCAACGTGGGAAATACCAAACCCCAGTGCTGGTGGCAGCTCATTAAAAATACGCAGCTGCCAATGAGAATTTCAAGCTGATGGCTTGATTCTTATTTACTTAAAATTGCATGCTGAGAGCTGCTGGGAATGAGATAATTCCACTTGTTTCATCTATATTCGCATAGTACTTCATTAAATTTGTGATACTGGGATATCCTTTATTTTTCATCCATCAGATGGCTCCATTTGCACCTTCAATTGGGAAGCTGTAGTGAAGCCCTGACTTCACTAGGCCTAGCAGAGGGCCATTCATCCCTTTGAGAAGTTATGCGTGGCAAGCTCCTCCACTGGAATACAAGTGTGAGTTAAAAAATGTACAAAAGTGATTTGTGCAAAGTGGGTACAAATGCAGACTGAAATTTGGCTTGAGAATGAACTCAGGAAAGCAGACTGTGTGCATGGTCAAGGAGGACTGTGTATGTATGCTGCTGGAAATCAACAATACTGTTTATTCCTCATAATTTTGACAGATTGGAAAATCAAGCCAAAGAAGGAGGAGGATTCCTCTGGCTGAGATAAAAGAGTTTACAATCTGTTCCAGCAGAGACAGCAGAAATGACACCTGAGTCTTCATGGCACCTCAGGTGTAAAAAGCCCTGCAGCAGCAGGGTTGGAGGATGATACTGAGCAAGTGTTTTCTCCAAAGGACTCCCAGGACTGGAGAGATGAATGGCTTTCCTGATGAATTGATCCATGACAAGATAAGACCTTCCATGGAGACCTCTCTTCATCATTCTAGCAGTGACCATTGACCTTTCTGCATTAAATTACCAAATACTAATTTGCTAATCTGTAAATTGATCTGGGCTGATGTCAAGTTTCTGCCCAATGGTGAGTCCCACTGGGGAGGAGATGCCTGTCCTTCTGACCCATCTCTGGTTTGCCAGCTGGAAAGATATTCAGCAAACTCAAGTAGAGGTCCTGGACGATATCTCCTTCTTAGAAACATATTTCAGACTCTGATAGGACAAGGGTATTATAGCAGGTGAGAGGTAACCATTGGGCAAATCATTATTTCCTGCCCTTCCAGGCTATTTGCATATGAATGCAAGGAAAGGCAAGTAGTTATTGCCAAAGGGAGTGTGCATCAGAAGGGCCTGAATGAAAGACATAATATCACTCATTACTAGTGTGTTCCAGCCTGTCATCCATCTTGTGTGCTTGGGACCAGTTTTGCAGTCCCAGGAAAAGATGGTAAGTGCCTGAGATATTTCTGAATGTGCAGGTCCATTGCAAGGACGCAAATAAGAGCAAGAAAGAAAGGCAGGAGGTGGTGGTCAAAAGCCAGTCCAGTGCAGCACTTGTCTTCTTGTGAGCAGGCTGGAATATTTTCCATCTGTAACTTAATCTGGTGCTGTGTGTAAACCCATATCCTGTCTGTGCTATAGATAAGGAGCTCTGACCCTTTTGAACTAGTTTGAATAATGCAAATAATTTCTAAAAATAATTAGTATATCAATATATTTGTTCTGCAAATCACTGCAGAAAGCTTTCTGTCAAAGATTTTTCTCTAAAAAATATATGCATGATACTTAGTTATGCTAGAATAGTGCAGCAGCTCCAGAGAGCCCACCTTTGACTCTGAAGATAATTTCTTCTGCAGGTGGAACTTGCTTTCTCAACTCCAAGTGAAGGGTAGCAGAGAGGTTTTTTGTGACAATGTGAGGAAAACCCATGCAAATGCTTCATTAATTTTATATGAACCACAGGTTTATTAAAGACATACCAAAGGAGCAGAGGAATATTTGGGAATGTGCACGCCTTGAGTTTGGTTATGATTTGGGATTGTAATACTGCCAGGTGTTTCAGAGTGTAAAATATTTAGTATTTAGAAACTGACAACTGTATTTTTCACCAGGTTTTTAAGGAAATGAGATTGAAGTGCTTGGTGTGGGTACATATACTTACATACCTTTATATTGCTTTTTTTGGAGAGGTTGTCTATTTTGATCTTGTCTTGGGGTGATTTTATGATGATACTCTATTCATTAATCATCTTCTCCATGCCCAGAAATGGTTGCTGTAGCTTTAGGGGGCAGAGGTTGAACCTTGGGACTCTGGCACTGGTTTTTTGAAAGCCTTGCTCCCGGGCGTGCTGGGTGCGGTGGGAGCTGGTGTTGCTTTTGTTGCTTAGCTAGCTTGGGTTTTTGTTAGCTCAGGCAAGAAGTTTGTTTTCCTTTTCTTTTCCCTGGCCTTGGAGGCTGCGACAGCAATCCTTTGGTGGCCTTTGATTTTTTCTTTGAACTGTTTGGTTTGGTTTTGGTTCCAGATCAGAGAGTCAATGAGAGAAGCATTGGCTGTGGATCAGTGGAGATCCAAGAGCTGCTCCACCCAGCCTGACCTTGGAAAAGCTGACCCAGCCAAAAAAGAACCCTAAATCCAGCAGCTTCATCTGCTGTGAAGAGGAGACCAGCAGCAGAGATTCATCAGGTTCCCATCTGTTTTTTCCTTGAGCTGCTGCATGAACTTTTTTCCTTCCCCAAGACAAAAGCTGGTGCATTTTGTTCTTCCCTGCCATGTAGCCAGTGGTTGTTTTTCTCTTCCCTAGCAGTTTAGGTTTTCTTTTGTTGTGGTGTGCACGTGTATGTGTGTGTATGTGTGAAGTAGAGTTCTGACAATTCATTGTCTAGCATTTATTCTTTTTTTTTTTCCCCATGCTGTGTGGGCACTTTGTCAATAAACGAGTGGTTTTTTTCACTTTCATCTCCTAATATTCATTTCTTATCTGTGGGAAGGGATTGCTGAAACCCTTTTTTTAGAGAAAACACTAATTCCAGAGCATTTTCTCCTAAACTTGTCTATAAACCAAGACAGATCTATGTCTAGAAGTCTCAAAAATAATCCCTTCTGACAAGTTTTGTAGAAGCCAGGCTGAGAACAGAGTGACTTTTCCTATAGCCTCAATCCACAGAACTTCCACTGAGCAGCTTAACTACAGGATGTAGCCCTAGGAAAGCAGCCTTCCTTTTGAGTCCTCCTCTTGTAAAACTCACTTGTCCCTGACTGAAATTGCAGGAGATGCTACACACGGTGTGTAATAATTTCATGGGGCAGACTGAGCTGGTGAGAGCTTCGAGCAAAGTTCAGGCAAACTCAATGTTGAGCCAAGGGGCAGGAGAGAGAGGAACACTCAAAGCTAGTTACATCCCACAGGGAATGCTTCATCAACACTGCTGGACCAAACCAGGTCAGGCTTTGCTCTCCATTGACTACACACAGCATTCATGTCCTGGCCTAATGAAGGAAAGAACTTTTTGAAGTAGCAAACCATGGAGAATTTTAGGAGGATGGGAAAGCCTGGGGATATTTTACTGCTTCATGCCATGTGTGTTGTGGGTGCATTAGTTGGTCCAGCTCCAATGGGCACTCACTTTGGAAGTGGAAAAGTGCTTTCTCTGAGTGTGGAGAAACTCAATGGCTGGATGTCTCAGAACACAGCACATGGACACGTATTTACTGAACAAGGAGCATTCCTTCAAAAGCTTTGCCAAGCAGAAACGGGAAAGCACAACTGTTTGTGAGGTGTTACTAGATGCTCTAGAACTTAGGCTACATGTTGGTTGGCTTTCCTAAGAACCTTGTGTAGCTTTTACCACTGCTTTTATTCTTTTATCTTTATTCTTTATGCATGAGTGTATATGTCTATTTTTTCTTATGCATGCATGTACATGTCTATCTTTTCTTATACAATTTTTAGCTTATTAGTATATTTTTCTAATGTGCTCTTGCTATTCCTTGTTGGCTTACTGCACATCTCCCATAGTCCTCCATAGAGTTTTCAAAAGGCTTTAATCATTTTGCCTAATTCATTGGTAGAGCCTGAATGTTTGGCTGCTGCAGTGTGTCAGCTCCTGTGCTCACTAGGGTAACCCAGTCCTTGGCTGATTTTTAAGTAATTATTGCTACTTCTGTGATTTCCCAACACCCCTGTTCTTTCTCTCCCATTAACACCTCCTTGACATGGCAGTGTGTTGGGGAATAAGGAATTTACAATTTAAAATTGTAAAGTGGTATCTTTTATTTCCAACTGGGACACATGGGGAATATTTCCACCATACATGCATACATGGTCAAGACAGGTTTCAGGATTAAATACAAATAGATCCCACAAACCCACACCTCCCTGCCTGCCCATCCCTGCCCCTTCTCTGCCTCCTTGTGATTCACATAATAATTAGTTTTCTGTGGTGCCACACCTCCTGATGATCGTGGGTGGGGGTCTTCTGATGAAGTAAAGAGGTCTTCCTCAGTGTCCACTGTTTGATCCCATCTCTGGGCAGGAGCAGTGGGGTTTTGGCTAGCTCCCAGGTCAGCCTGTCCTGGCCAAAACCAGGAGCCTGGCTCTTGCTGGTTTCTCAATCCTCAGGTTCTGCTTTATTGATTCTTCACAATACCTAAGTTCTGCTTTAGTGAGTTTTCATAATATTCTACTTATCTTTATGGCATTTACCGAGCAACTAAATTCTTTGTGTTTAGTTAATGAGAGGGCCTCTGCTCCCCAGTGCCTCTTCCTAAGATTCTCCCTTACTCCAGACTATATTAGATGACTAGGTATGATTACCTTTCCTTCTGGAGTGTAGGCTCACCCTTCTTCATTGTATGTCTCTTTCAGATCTGTGATTAACTTCAGATCTTCTTTGTTATAATTTGGCTTACCTTAAAGGGAAATTCTTCCATCTGGAATTAAAGCTCCTTCCATTTTTACCTTTCTCCTGGCTGCTTCTTTTGCCTCTCTCTACCAGCTATTTTCCTTTTTCTAATTCTGAATTTGCTTTTTGATGTGTTTTGATGTGCATGATTGCTATTTTCTTTGGGATCTGTACTGCCTCTAACAACCTCAGGATTTCTTCTGCATGTCTAGTGTTTTTCCCTTGGGAGTTCAATAGCCCCCTTTATTTCCAGATTGCTCCACGGGCATGCACAACTCCAAAGGCATATTTTGAATCTGTATATAAGTTCATGTTCTTACTTTGGGCCAATTCCAAGGCGTGGGTCAAAGCAATTATCTCTGCTTTCTGCACAGAGGTATTGATGGGCAATGGCTCTGGCTCTATTACCTCATAGCAGGTGGTTATGGCACATTCTGTATGCCTTCTGCCATTTAGGACATAGCTGCTTCCGTCTGTGAATCAGTTCTTTGCATTTTCCATAGAAGCATCCTTCAAATCTAGGAGACTTGAGTATATTGCTTCAATGGTTTCCAAGCAGTCATGGTGTGCTGGCTCCCCTGTGTTTTCACTAAGGAAAGAAGCTGGATTTACAATGTTAGTGACCACAATCTCCATATCATCCTGTTCTACCATTAGGGCTTGGTACTTCAGGAATCTCTGTGGAGAAAGCCAGTGCCTGCCCTTCACCTCTAATACAGCAGACACTGTATGGGACACTAGCACAGTCATTTTCTGTCCCAAGGTGAATTTTTGTACTTCTTGGATGTTTAGCATCACAGCTGCTACTGCATCCTGGCCATCCTTTTGCAGTCATGTCCAACTGTTTGGAAATGTAGGCAAGTGCCTGATGGTATGGACCCAAATCTTGTGCCAATATTTCTAGGGCAATACCCTGTTTCTCATTAGAAAACAAAAAGAAAGTCTTACTCACATCAGGGAGTCCCAGAGCTGGAGCTAACATCAGGGCCTTTTTCAACTGTTCAAAGGCCTGTGTGGCTTGTTTACCCCATTGAAGATGCTTCTGTTATTAGTGTATACAAGGGCTTAACCAGTAATCCATAATTGTAGACCCAAAGGTAACACCACTCAGTCATCCCGAAAAAAGTTCTCAGCTCTTGTACAGTCGGTGGCTTTGGTGTCTGGCATACAGCCTCCTCCTGGCCTTGTCCCAAGGTCCTTTCCCAGTGCTGATCTCACAGCCCAAGTAGATGACTTCTCACCACATTATCTGGGCTTTCTTTTCAGACACTCAGTACCCTTGGAGTCCTAAAAAGTTTAAGAGACTCACCACCCAGGCCGTGCAAGTGTCTTCTGTTCCTTGGTGATCAGGATGTCCTTTAGGTATTGTAACAATCTTCTCTTCCCTGGTGGAGTTTCCCAAGATTCAAGATCCCTTGGCAAATTGATTGCCAAATATGGCGGGTGAATTTTTGAGTCTCTGAGGCAGCACAGTCCAGGTGAGTTGGGTCCTTTGTCCACTTAAAGGATATTCCCATTCAAAGGCAAATATCTTTTGGCTGGCTTCATGGAAAGGGAGATGAAAAAGAATGCATCCTTTAAATCTAAAACAGTAAACCAAGTTAGTTCAGGTGTAAATAGTGTTAGCAAAGTATATGGATTTGTTGCTAGAGGATATAAATCCTCTACTATTTTATTGACAGCTCTCAAATCCTGGACCAGTCTATGCATCCCATCAGGTTTCTCCCACCGGTAATATGGACATGTTGAAATCAGATTCATAGTCTCTTAACAAGCCCCATTGCAAAAATTTTTCTATTACCAGCTGGATTCCTTCCCTATCTTCTTTCTTTAAGGGATATTGTTTTATCTTTACAGGTCAATGTCTCTCTTTAAGCCTTACCTCTACCAGTGATGCACTTTTAGCTCTTCTGGCTTCTCAGTGGCCCCCACTCCAGGGTACACTTGGGCTATGATGTCTTCACTGATTTCTCCTTCTGTGGGAACATCAACTAAAAGTCAATGGGAAATGGGTTGGGCAAACCTTGGGAACCAAATTACTCTTTCCACAGATCAACTTCACTATTTCACATTCAGCATGAGCTAAGTTCTGACTATAATATCTCGACCCTTCAGGGGTACACCTGGGGCATATAGGCTTTCCCCTATTAGATATGCAATACCACTTCTTTCAACACTGTTCACACCAGAGGAGAACCCAGGCTGAATGCCACCCCAATCCCCAACGAAAGATTGTCAGCCCACACACAAAACAGGGAATTACTCCCTGTTGTCCCTGTACACTGGGATTTCTCAGTTCTCTCTCAGCTGGGGGTTGTTCCCAGTCGAAAGCCAGATAATGACCCTGAGTCTGAGTATATTCCTCCAGAGTAGACGCGATTCTCTGTTCTGTCCTCTCGCCTTACATGGGTCCATTGCCCCCCATGATTCAGGAATTCCCCTGGTTCGAGCTGAAACCATCTCACAAGAGCCTCCTTAGTTGGTCGGGCCCTCCAGGCTTGAGCCACTCAGGTCGGGCTCAAGCCTCAGCCACTTTTGGCAACTCAGAAAGCTACTGACCGGTTGTAATTATATCTTTTGACACAAGAGGCCAGTGTTACCACAAAAATGAATACAAACTCCCAACCACCCACTCTTTTACCAAAAGAAGGCTCCAAAAAGAAACTTAGCTACTCAAAACCAAATTTTCCACCAGCAAAGATGAAAGCGTAAATTTAAACCACCATATATTCCACCACCTATTAACGTGAGCACAATTTACACCAGGAATTTGTGGCAGTAAGAATTACAGCAAGCAAGATCGCAGAAAAATACTGATAATACCTTGGGTTCTGCTTGAGCTAACCCCAAGCTCGCTAGCAGAAACCTGCCTGCCCATCCCTGCCCCTTCTCTGCTTCCTTGTGATCCATATTATAATTAATTTGCTGTGGTGCCAAACCTCCTGATGATCGTGGGCAGGGGTCTTCTGATGAAGTAAAGAGGTCTTCCTCAGCTGTTTGCTGGGCAGGAGCTGTGGGGTTTTGGCTAGCTCCTAGGTCAGCTCCTCCTGGCCAAAACCAGGAGCCTGGTTCTTGCTGGTTTCTCAACCCTCAGGTTCTGCTTTATTGATTCTTCACAATACCTAAGTTCTGCTTTAGTGAGTTTTCATAATATTCTACTTATCTTTATGGCCTTTACCGAGCAACTAAATTTTTTATGTGTTTCGTTACAAGTTGTTTTTACCTAACAAGTTGCATTTTTATATGTTCTATTACAAGTAGTTTCTCTCCTTTTACAAAATTGCTAAATAAGCTGTATATTTCTGTCTTTCCCTCCACCTACCTAAGCACATTATATACTTCTAAAATTCTGTATTATCCTATGCATATGTGTTTCCCATATCAGCAGAGCTGATAACTTTCCTTCTTTTTAGTTCTCTTATGATCTCTGGTACATGATAATCTCCCACTGGTGCCAAAACTTCTGACTTTCCTCTCTTACCCTTGCAGTTTATCTCAGCAACACAAGCTGTCTCCTTCCTTACATCTCCACCTTGTGTTTGTCCTTTCATGTCATTGGAAACTTCAGGAAAAATCCACATTAGAAATTCACTACTTCCTTTTCCATCTCCAAAACTTCTGAGGAGTTTTTAATCTCTGACTTGCAGGTCAGAGGTCCTGTCTGGCTGTTGAAAGCCTCCTGGATCTCCAACAATGTGCTCTGCTCTCTCCCTCTCTCACTTATTGTTCCTTCCTCTGTCTTTTCTATATGGCCCTATATTTCTTCCTCCTCCTTCTAAGCTGCTGCACCACTTAGACTTTCTAACCCCTTGCCCTAGCCCCTTCTTTTTCTCATTCCTCCTCTTTCTTGAGAAAATGGAACATATAATAGTTTCTGGTTTGCTACAAAACCACCCCTTGCACCTGACCTCTCCATTCAAATGTCACCTCATCTCTCACTTGACCTGTGCACTGCTGGGGACATAATGTTTATGCCTTCTTTCTTCATCCTCTCCTTTCTCCAGCCCCATGGCATCTCTTTTTGTCCCAGTTTTCAGCTGTCATTCAGTGTTTGATAGCCTTCCACTCCATCCCCTTTGACCACCTCCACCAGTCAATCATCCCCTAAATTTCTTCTGTCCTGGCTGTGTTTCTCTTACCCTCTTTCTTCTTGCACACCTCTGGAGTGTAAACATGGGGTCTTTCTGTCTCTCACTTTCCCTTGTTTGCTCTCCTCTTTTTCCCAGGATAGGTTGTTCATCTGTGAGATCTCACTTGCCATTGATGCTAATTGCTTGTCAGGTAATGATTTTACTGTCATATCTCTTTTCTTGTTCCTTCCCCTTTTTGGAGAGAGTAAGTTGTCAATAAGAGTCATGCTAAACTTGAGCTGTTTGAGTCTGATATCTTCTGTGTCTTGGCAAATGTGGTTTTTTGGCAGTTTAGTGGCTTGAATGAAACTATGTTCATACAGCGTTTTAAATGGTGTCTCCATCTTGGGTGTAGTTTCTAGTCACTGACAGAGCCAAATAAAATATTTGTTATTTCATAGAATCACAGAATTGTTTGGTTGGAAGGAACCTTAGAGATCATCTCTTTTCAACCCTCTGCCATCAGCAGGGGCATCATCCAGCATACCAGGCTGCTCAGAGCTCCACCCAACCTGGTCTGGAACACCTCCAGGGATGGGGCATCCACACCTTCTGTGGGCAACCTGTTCTAGTGCCTACTCACCCTCAGAGTGAAGATTTTTTTTCTAATATCCAATCTAACTCTGCCCTCTAAGTAAGTTTGAGGCCATTTCTCCTTGTCCTGTCACTCCATGCCTTTGTCTATGGAGCCTTCTCTTCCCCAGGCTGAACAATCCCAACTCTCACACCCTGTCTTTGTAGGAGAGGTGCTCCAGCATGCTGCATTTAATGGAAATTTGAATTTAATATTTTTATTCTCTCACTTTTTGCCAAGCTGATGAAAATCAGCTTCCTTTTGTTATACTCAAAGGATAGAGTCAGTGCTGCTACCTAGCAGGACAGCTGCGGCAAAACAAACAAACAAACAAACACAGATTTATTGAGTTATGTACCTAAATATATAGGTACATGTATAAACAAGAGACAAGGAGCTACTGGAGATGTTCCAGCAGAGCTTACAAAGATGATTAAGGATCTGGAGCACCTCTCTTATGAGGAGAGACTGTGGGAACTGAGCTTGTTTAGTCTGGAAAAGAGAAGACTTAGAGGGGATCTCATCAATACAGACAAATATCTCTGCGCCAAGAGGAGGGTGTCAGATGGCTCTTCAAAGGCTCCCAGGGACAGGACAGGGAGCAATGACCACAAACTAAACCACAAGAAGTTCCAGCTTAACATGAAGACCTTTACTCTGAGGGTGGCAGAGCACTGGAACAGGCTGCCCAGGGTGGTCATGGAGTCTCCCTCTCTGGAGAAATTCCAAACGCACCTGGATGTATTCCTGTGTCACCTGCTCTAGGTGACCCTGCCTTATGGGGTGGTTGAACTGAGTGATCTACAGAGGTCTCTTCCAACACTAACAATTCTGTGATATATGTAGAAACATATAGATACACCAAGATCTAAATGACAGATACATAGATAAAAAGAAATATATAGCTACCTTCCCCATATATATATATTAAAAAAAAAAAATATATATATATATACTATATTTAACCCCATATATAAAAATTTCTGTCTATGTACAATGGGGAGTTATATGTTTATGGAGGGCTGTATATGTGTGTATATATGTATATGTGTGTATATATATGGATATGAACACGTATAACCAAGTTTCCTGAAAAGGGGTAGTAGCCAGGTGAGGGTTGATCCCTTTGTAGTCTTAAGCCACACCAGAGGAAGTTCATGTTGGACTTCAGGAAGTTGCTTCACAGGAGGGGTGATTAGACAGTGGAATGAGCTGCCCACGGAAATGGCGGAGTCACTGTCCCTGGAAGTGTTTAAGGAAAGACTGGACGTGCCCTGGTCCAGTTGACATGATGGTGTTTAGTCAAAGGTTGGACTTGATGATCTCAGAGGGCTTTTCCAACCTAATGGAATCTGTGATTCTTATATATATATATATATATACACACACGCACACACACATATAAAAATATATAATATAATGTAATATAATATAATATAATATAATATAATATAATATAATATAATATAATATAATATAATATAATATAATATAATATAATATAATATAATATAATATAATATAATATAATATAATTATGTTATATTATGTTATATTATGTTATATTATATTATATATATATTATATATACTACATATACATATATATTTTTATATATATACAAATATATATATATATATTTATTCTATTTTATTTTATTTATTTACTTATTTTTATGTATACGTATATGGATGGGTGAATGGCCCTATGAAGAAATTCCCATACTTCCACCCCCAGTACCAGTTTCAACCCCTCCTCCCAAAGCTCCTTTTCCCAGCCTTCCTCCTTCTCCCCCTCTGTCTCCTTGTCCCGCAGCTGCCCCGCTCCGCCCCAGCGCGGCCGGGCAGACGAACGCCGAGGGGCGTTATGTCCCTGCGCGGCCGCCGTACCGCCCGCTGGGGCAGGTGCCGGTCGCCATAGGGACACGGCCTAGGCTGAGGGCGGCCTCGCTCGGCCCTGGCGGCGGGCGGGGCGCGGGGCGGTGGCGAGGGACAGCTCGGGCCTCGGGGATGAGCAATGGCTTCCGTGAAGGTCGCCGTGCGAGTGCGGCCAATGAACCGCAGGTGAGTGTGGGGCCGCCCCGGCCGTCTGTCGCTCGCAAGGGGTGCGAGGAACGCCGTGTCCCGGCTGTGCGGGCGGTCACGGCTGCTGCGGAGGCGGAGCTCTGCCGGGAGTTCAGGGGCTCCCGGCGCTCGGCTGAGCCGCTCTGCCCAGCAGGAGCGTTGCTGGGAGCGCTTCTCCTCCCCGGGAGATTGGGAAGTGGCTCCCCGGTGAAGCGGAGAGGAGCGGGTCTGTGCCCGGGAAGTTTACTTTGTCATGGTCTGAAACATTGCTTTGATCCTTCTGTAATGACGGAAAAGTTAATCTGGTGAGGATAGAGAACTCTTTGAGAGGAGGGACCTGCCAAGGATGTGTAGTCAGGCTTCTAAAATGTGAAAGAAACCTACTTTATCTGGAAACAGCAGCCTTTTCTACCTGCTTGAGAGAGAGATTGTTGTCTAGTTCATTTGGAGCCATTACGATTAAAGGTTGTCAGCTTATGCTCGAAATATGTCTGTCTGGGTGTAAATATATAAACCGGGCAGTCTGCTGCATTCAATGTATAGTCAGGACTTCATCACCCACTTCCAGAGTTGTCTCTGGGAAATAAACACCGGTTTTTTTCATTAAATATGTGCATAATATGCACAATAGAGTTAATGGTCTAATTTAAGAGCCCTATGTGGAGAACTCTCCAGTTCCACTGCCAGCGTTCTTCCTCTACCCTTGTTCTGAAGTGATGTAGCCAGTTGAAAAATGGTTTAAAGCATAGGCAGCCCATCAGACTCCTCCTGTTTCTCTCACTTGATCTGATTCAGGTGTTGAAAACACACAATTTGCCACATTATGAAAGCTGCTCAATACCCTGTTGTTTTCAGGAAAGACAAACCTTATGAAAGTAGAGCTGATGAAGGTAGGGAGGGGAAAATATTGCAGGTTGATTTTGAATAATTTTGGTGGATGGAGCTTAGTGGTTGGAAGTCTGGGTTGGTGAATAATCTTGTCACATCCTCTTGCTTCTGCCTCTCCTCCCTGCCCTCTTCCCTCTGGTCTAACCATATGGCTCTTAAAAATTTTAAAATTATTCTATATATACACTCCAGTTTTCCTTCAAGAATCTCTGACAACAGTTAGCGTAGATCTTCAGGGTATTAATAAGACTTGTTATGTGCAGTGTTTTGATAGCATGGAGAAGTTTTGCAGGACTGTTACCTGTGATCTACTAAGAGACAAAAGAGACACAGAAATGTAAAGCACAGGGCAGAAGAGAAGGCTGGTGATTGTGGCAGGCACTGGAAACACAGACCTGTAACCTGTGAGTGGAAGTTTGCAAATATTGCGGTAAAGGAATTTAAGACAAAGACTCTGGACCTGGAGTCTGTATTGCATGTGGGAGGGTAACTTGGATGGGACTGGATCTGAGCATACCAAGAAAATGGTTTGTGATAAAAGGGAGAAGGTTAAACCTAAGAGCAGGGCAGACAGAGGCACGGTGTGGTCCAAGGGGTAAGCTGAGAAAATGGCATTTGTCACAGCGGTGTGGCAACAAGCAGGTTTACTCTGAAAATTGGTGTCTGACCATGCAAACATGAAGAGCCTACCAGTTTAAGTTGCTAAAACCCTGGAGTTTATGGGATGATGTTAGATAGTTATGAAACATTATAAGGAAGCTGGATCTAGTGCCCTGGGATGTTGCTTTTAAGTACTGAGTTTTTTTCAGGGGCACAGTTGGTGTTTGGTGTGGGACCCAGCACTGGGGTCACTGGTGTTCCTTCCTTGCTATCAGTCACTGCTGGACTCATGCTGTGTTTTGTGAAACTGACATCCTAAGCCTGAGAGCATCCAATAGCTTTTCCTATTGCAACAGGAAAGGCATGGTGAACTGTAAGCCAGGAGCAGTAATCATATTTTTCTTAGTAGTTTCTCAGAATTGTTAAGAGTTGGAAGTGGCCCCTGGTGATCATCTAGTCCAGCCCCCCTGCCAAGGCAGGAGCACTTTGGCAAATGTTCCTTTGCACATGACTTCTCTCAGCTGTGCTCCCTTTGCCTTTTTGGGTTGCTGGGTAATTTTACAGAGCAAAGGCCTTTCTGCCCCTTCAAAACAACTTTACAAGGAGGTGTTCATTCCCCAGCACTTAATTTCAAAACACTTGACATGATGCTGTATGGAGTTAATTTAGAAATAAATTGCTTTGGTTTGTTTGAAGTTTAATAATATAATACAGCTTATTTCATGAGTCATTTTTAATTAGAGTAGACACAGTTGATGAATGGTTATAGGAAGACTCCTGCATTATGGAGCAGTTGCACCGTGTGGTGTCACAGCACTGGTAATTGTGTACTAAGGCATGAACATGGCTCTTGGAATGAAATATGATGGGGAGAGGGTTGTTTAAGGATTACTTGCTGTTCCATTGCTCAGCTAACAAACTTTTTTGTTTTTCTTCCTCTGTGATTTATTTTTAGTCTTTGTTTTCTCTGACTTGACCTGGAAAAAGTTTGTTTGTTTCAGTGGTGGTGTTAAAGTCCTTAACCATTCTTCTTGGAGTAACATCCCAAATTGTGTTAGGCAGATGTTACACTGAAATAATTTGACTCTATCTCTGTATATGTAATAAAAGTATGTCTAATGGCTTTACAGTTACTGCTTTGAAACCAGTTGTAGCATGAGCTTAGAAAGTTCAGTTACTTGGTGAGTCTCCATCTGTCATTTGGTTTCCCTCATTCAACACTGAATTGCCATGACAGCCTTTAAGTCTGTGCTTATAGCTCTTAAGTTTCCGTAAAGGCAGCAAAAAACCTGCCAGCTGGCTGAAGCCTTGGTTTTTGTCATCCAATAGAAATCGGCAGGGAAGTGAGCTCGGGTGTTTGATGTGTTTTGCTTTGGCAAGGTAATGGATTTGGACACCATGATTTCTAAGGTTCATTTTCCAACACAGTCGGAGCATTCATAAGATGGGATTGTTGAGAAGTGTAATCAGATTTGAGGCACTGTTTGCTCACATGCTGAACAGATGACTTTGGGTGACTGGTTAGTCACTGTCACAGTGTGATATCTGGGATCCTGATAAGCCTCACCTGATTCTGGCTCTCTGTTTTGTATTAAGCATAGTGTCTTCACAGTTCAAATAAATGCACTGCTTTATGTTTCTCTATTCGGAGTCTTTAAAGAAGAGGGAGTAGTATTTCTTGCTTACATTTTACATTTCTTCTTTATGTAAACTAGAATTCAATTACTGTTCCAGGAAGCCACTTCTGTGTTTTCCTCAGTTGTCTTGGTTTGAGACAATTTAAAGAAGAACATGCTGGAATGAGTTATGTCCTTTATGATTCAAATTATCCCTTTCCACCAATAAGAAATGAATACCAATAGAGGAAGGTTAAAAAAAAACCACGGTTTATTAACAAACAGGATGCCAACAGGTAGAAAAAAAAGTAGATCTCAAAACTGCTAGACCTCACCATCCCACTGCAACAAAGGGACGGTATGGCGTCAGGAACGGCAGGAACTTCATGGCACAGCTCCAGCAGTAGAGGAAGGCTCTTCCCATCTTCCCACGGCAAGGCTGAGGATGGTGGCGAGGCAGCTGGGCTGGCAGCACTCGGTGTCCTTGTCCTTCCCCGCTGGACACGGGCAGTGGCAGCTGCGGCTGGAGTCGCTCTTAGGGCGAGACGCCTCCGGCTCTCGGATAGGAAGCTGCGGAATTCGCCCTCAGGGCAGCCTAAAGATCGCCACCGGGGCTTTTCCAAGTCGAGAAAAAAGGAAAGAATAAAACCTTTGCTTGTGCGAAGATCGAATCGCCCGTGAAGCAAACACCAGCCATATAGAGCCGCGATCTGAACTGGGCGGGCAGCTTTTATAAAACGCCTGCTCCAAAAGCCAGTTTAGTGCCTCCCCCCCAACATTCTCTGCTGCAGAGTTTTAAAGGTACAGTAAGAATTTTTAGGCTCAGATGATTACAGGATACATTATCGTTATCAATTATCCCAAGACAGTCAGTTAAATAAAGCCATCTAAATATGCCAAATAGGAAAAAATGTTTTGATGGTTAGTAAAGGAAATACCAACTTGATTCTTCCAAATACTGCCACTAATTCTTGTGGCTCTCAATTTCTTACACCTGATAACTCTATTCTGTTTGGCTTTTAGTTCATGAAGTAATAGAGCGATGCAAGATTTTTGAGATTTTTTAAGCCTTTTCATCTGTTTCTTGTATTTGCACAAATTATTGTATTTAACTGGATGAACAAACTAAATGGGGGTCACGTGCTGCCCTTACCTGTAAAGATGCAGCTGACATCAGAACATGGGTCTGCACTGCAGTAAGTTCTTCTCTGTGCTTACCCAGTGCTCTCAGCATTTTTAGAATTTCATTTAAATGAGTTGCCTAGACTTTTTCACGGCTCTCCCTGCCAATATAATGAAATAGAAATTCTAATTTGGTTTCATGTTTAAATGATCAGTTTTTTTGTCCTGCATGCACACATTTCTTGGATTTGCTCTCCAGACATAAGTGATCCATGGGGATGGCAGAAGTACCTGTCAGGCACTGTAGTGCTCTATCTGATTGTGCAGCCATTCACAATTATAGCAAGAAGATTAAAAACTTTTCTATTTGACAGTGAGGAGACAGAGAAAATATGTTTGGTTGCTTAGACACTGCTTTTGTGTGACTCTGGGATTTGTTTGGGTTAAGATCTGATACTTTAATCCACAAATACAGTCTGTGTGATTATTCATTAGATGTAAAGTTGGCCCTCTTGGATAACTTCTTGGCTATGCCTGGAAGTCTAAGCAACTCCTCTGCATGCAGAGCTGGAGGCGGAGTACCTTGGGAAATTTACAATCAATATCTTCAAAAATAACTGCTTGCACAATCCAGGCTGTAGTATCAATAGCAGAGTTTTCAACCGTTCAAGTTAATAAAGCAATGCAAAGGACAGAGATATAAAATAAGCTGTTTTGTTTTACAAGGAACTTGTGACTGGAGTGTTTTTGTAGCAGGAAAAGAAATAAACAGATAAACAGAGAAGAGACAGCTGAATTCTTAATTTCCATTCTAAATGTTTACAAGTGATTTTGGTAGGAACTTACTGGGAGTATGACATTTATAATTAAATATCCATGCTTTTAGAATTGAGAATCAAAAAACATGCATGGAAAATGTATTATACGATTGTCAATGCAGAGAAGAGGGAATGAATTAGTGTCTCATAAATTACAAGTTTGAAGTATGAGTTACTGTATATATTTCATTTTCAAGTTACTGTGTGCGTTTTTAATTTTCATAAGCTTATAAAGAGAGTGTTTTGACATAATGTGTGTAACATCAATGTATCACAGGTGAAATGAGGAATGATGGAGTGATTAGAAGGAAGGACACTTATAGCTAAATATTATATCTGTCTCTGAAGTACATAGGGAAATTTTTACTGCATCTGTTTCCTAACACTGATTGCTGGTTGTTGCTCTTAAGAGGTGTCCAGAGTGATCTCAGATTTATAATTCAGAGCTTAAATATGGCCAAGTGTTGCAATACTGTCTCTTTCTGAGCTAGTGTACTAATGAAGATAAGACATTTATGAACAAATTGAGTTTGCTATTTCCTATAGTAACTGTTGGAACTTCCATTTATATAATGGTGCTTGTGATTTGATTTATAATAATGTACAATTTTTCTACTCTAGAAAGAAGTTGGAAGATCCTTAAGCATAGGGTGAGGCTCTGGTGTGCCTGGGGTGAATGTATATCTGCCTTGCCTCTGCCTTTTTATGTGGTTGAGTTTGAATCCAGTAAAAATTTATTTTGGTGCTGAGTTGGCAAGATGAACTAACTGTTCTGGATGTGGGTTTTTCACCTTACTGCATTTCGTGTTCAGGACCTTGAACATATTTAATAACCTCTGGCAGATTTCTCCTTTTTTTGCAAAGTAGATACATTTCTCTCCCTGAAAGTAAACTCTGCGTATATGTACATATAAATCCCTTCATCAGTGTGCTGCTTCTGTTGTTAGGGCTGGATCAGTGCATAATGGTGTAAACTGATCCAAGTTCTTGGATCATGTAAACTTGATACTAAGAGCACTGAAAAATTCTGAAAGAAGTGTTCTTAGTTTTGTAAGATGCATCAAGAAATGTTTTTACTTTCTATCTCTCACCTTTTCAAGAGGAACAAACTATGGGAAGAGTTCTACAGTATAGTAATGAATCTTCTCAGGATAGGTCCTCTACTACAGGGAGGAGCAGAGGAAGGAACATCAGCCTGACAATGTCCACGTCATCTCTCCTTAATAATCACTGCCTAGTACTTGTTCATTTGTGGGTTACAAAGTGGGGAATCTGATCTGTGTTTTACCCTATAGGTGAAATGGCATGATTTCTGTGTGGCCATGTGTTCAAGATGTAAAACTTGAGGGTAAAGAGATGTGGGTAGGACATGCAGATGTACTCATGCTGCAGGGACTGTTGTTCCCTGGTTTTCATGGTACTTGATGTCAGACATGGTGAGAATGTGTTCTTTGAGAACAGGTATCAACAATAAATTATGACATAAACATTTGTGATTAGGTAAAAATGCCCTTAAGGATTATAAAAGTATGAGAGATCGTAGTTTGGCTGTTACTGCTGTCTGTAGCTCTTGAATGAAGATGCAGTTGGGGCAGCAGTGTTTACTAAGAATCATAGGTGCTGTATATTGTGAGGGTCCTTTAAATGGTATCTACACAGATCATATATTTGAGAAAGGGATGTAGTAAGCTGGATTATAAGGCTGTAGACAGACCATTAAAAATGAGGAAAGGCTGGAGAACCTACTGTTGAAGCAACAACTTGCTCACAGCAGAGCATTGACGTGAAGAACTAGAAAATAATAAAAAAAAGAGCCTAGTGGCCTTACAGAAAAGTGTTGGTTGTCATACATAAGAGTAAGAGCTGTCAGAAATCTTATAATCAATCTATTTTAAAACTTTTTTTTTTCTTTTTCTTTTTTTTGTGTGTGTGTGTGTGTAAGAGTAGTAAATAATGGTAGATAAATAGTTGAGGTCTGTTTATGTAGGAATGGAAGAAGCAACTGGGAGGTGAGGAAAAAAAACACCCAAGTCATTTTACTCAGGAGTTTAAAGAGAACATGGCAAGGGTGAAGCAAAACAGTTGTTCTTCTGAGGAGCATAAATTGAAGGTGGTCTAACCATGTGTTTGATAAGGAAACAGTACTGGACAGCTGGGTTAAGGGGCAGGCTCTGAGGAGAGTGTCCTTTGCTAAAATAAGAAGTTCAAGTCAAATAGAGAAGCCATCTCATCATCAGAATGAGAGTTGACTGGGAATTTGGATGCCACAGGTCAGGATTTTCTAAAGAAACTTGTTGGACTCAGGCTTTTCCACAATAGCAAATGTCAGCAGTGTTCAAGGGAGCTGAAACTTGGGGGTTAGGGAAACTTAGGGAGCTGAAATTTAGAGGCTTAGCACTAGAGAATGCTGTCACTCTCTGGAGTTTGTTTCTCTGCAATTTCTCACCTGTGCTGAAGTACATGGTCTTTGAATGCTTTGAATGTTTTCCGTTTCTTTCTATGCCCTTTCTCTTGGTGGTTACTTTTTGAAGCTTTTCTGCTTAGAAGCAATGGATTTGAACTTGAGTGTGATGCACTCTCAGTGTAATGCTTGATTGCAAATACATTTCAGAGCCAAACACTGAAGCTTTGGTTGGTGCTTCCCCCAGCAGCCCCTGTGTTAATATCTCATAAAATCCTATTTTTTGGAGCCTCATTATCTGAATTATATTGGAAAAGATAACAAAAATGATGGGAGTCTTTGATTCAAAGAGTGTTAAGCTACATGTGTACTCTGTGTTATGACTACCAGAATAGGTTAGAAGATGCAAATCTAGACGTATTTTCAGGGCTTAAATGATGAAAAGAGAAATTAAATACTTAGTTATGGCTCCTTCTTAATATCTCCAGAGTAATGGAATGAAGCTAATAGTGGATCAGCTTAAACAGTATCTAAGGAATTACCGCTGATGAGATAGTGCAGGTTGTGTAAGAATCTCCTGAGGGGAATGAAAGCTCAGGCAGTTGGATAGAAACTAATACCTTTTAAGAAGCTCATTAGAGGAAATCTTGCTTCAATGGGAAGGTGAGACTAGACCTGGTTGACTGTTAAGTAGCACCTGTGCTTGCCATTCTATCTCAGACTCCTCTTCAGTGGTTCTTGCACAGCTTTATACACAGAAGTGAGGATGAATGGGGTATGCAGTCTTTAAAATTGGATCTTGCTCTTTTCATGTGTCAGAGAAGATGGATCAGAGTCCCCAAGTGCAGAGCTTTATCCTTATGTTGGTGAGCAGCAAACCTTGAGTGGACTTGTCTTCTGCAGAAGAAGCTCCAATGAGTTTCAACCAGGTACTGGATTCCCAGTGACTGAAGAGTTAATAGCTGAGAATGGCAGTTCATTTTCCATAAACCATTAGAGGTTAGGAAGCCAACTTACAGCCTCTGCTTGTGTGCTTGTTTTTCTGTCCTCTTCAGTGCTTTAATGCAAATACTTCAGAAGTTTTTCGGGAGTGTGGATTTGTCACAATTGTTACCTTGTTTTATCTGTCTCCCTCCAGCATTGAAGAACAAAGACCTTCCAATGCCAGCAGGGCTGGAGCACTGTGGCAGCATGGACGTATGGGGCAGCGTATTTAGACTGGCCTCCTGTACACTTTGCAGTCCCCAAAATTTTCTGGTCTTAAGCATTTTGGACTTAAAATCCTAGTTTTAGAATAATGTTTTCCAAGCCCTTTATTTTAGTATTATCAAAGACATTGCCAGATTACCTATGCATGTTACATCACTGAAATGATGAATAATAAAATACTTTTAGCTCCTGCTTTTTGTTGAGAATTCCGTGAGACAAAAGAAAAAAGGTGAATAAGTCTCTCTAAATTGTTGCTTTCCTGATGAATTTAAACGAGAGAAAGGTGAGTCTGTTTGTTTTTCAGGCTTTGTTTATTTGAAATTAAGACTAGTTATGAAATAAATGGGGTTAGCACTCAGCTCTTCTAACCTAACTGAGCCCTTGGACTTGAAGACTCTTAGAAGTCTTGAGTGTCTGAAAGGCAGGTATTGTTGGTGAGAACAGCTGATTGAAGAGCCAATAGAAGAATATTCTGTTTTGCAGGGACTATGAGTACAAAGCCAAGGTTATTTACTGAGAGAGGGTTTTTCAGAGTTATTTAACACAGTGCATAGGTGGCATCAGCATCTGAATTGCTGATGGGCTGAAGTTCTTATTGTTGAAGAGACAGACACTTCAAATATTAGCTTTATGAAGACTCTTCTCTAAAAAGTTTATATTGTAAATACAAAGCAATAGTGAGATGCAGAAACTTGGGAGTACAATCATAATTTTTCTGTGTGCTTTTACATTGGAAAGATATTTGTACTCAGGTAACTGAACTAATTTGTTGTTCAGTCCAGATTGTTTCTGTGTGTCTCAGTAAAGGAAAAAAATGACAGTAGAAAAGCCTTAGGGATTACTTGAAGAGCTAAAAGAGTCATGAAGTCAGGCACATTTTTTCTCCCCCCGTATTTCTAATTTCAGGACTTCCTACCCCAAAAGACAAGGACACTGCAGGGAGACTGTGAATTTCTGAATCATATTTTGCTGTGCACAAGAGGTGAAGGCAATACTATCTTTGACTGGGGATTGCAGGGATAAAAGAACAAATTGGAAGAACCAAAATACTAAAAACAAGTACACAAAGTATCACATGGGCTAAAGTCCAGGAGTCCTAGATAACCTTCATAGTATAATAGTTGCAACAGAATTCCAGAATGTCATTCATATCAACAGTTGTGTTTGAGGTTATATTTTATGTTGCTTCTGCCAAAGATGGGCTTTTGCTACATTTTCTTAAAGGCTGCTATCGGAAATGTGTAAGAAAAGGATTCACATTTGGCTATCTTAAACTTTGCCAGTGCAGGACTAGTTCTTGCTGGTAAGATCATCACTGAACTTGGTCAGTATGCAGGCATAGCAGGAAAGTTACTGTTGAGGTAGCCTTCTAATTGAATATTAAACCTTTTCCAGGTTATTGGGAGATAATTTACCATGATGCATGTAGGTACAATAAGTTAGCTGTTGCTTATGATTTAAAAATTTGTACGTGTGGCCACTCACTAGTTGTGATCTGAGTTCTTGGGAGATGGAGCTACCTCACATATTATTGCAAAAAAATATAAAAACAGATCAGGTACATGATTTAATATAGCGATCAATCTGTATGTGTTACTGCGAGTGTGCATAGTTTTCCCAAGAACACCTGGTATAATTTGACAGAAGACAGTACAAGAACACCTGTATGTTCATATTTTAGGAGCCTTACTGCAATATATTAAATGGCTGGCTTTCAGTGTTGTTGGTAAAATTTATTTTTATGGCTAAAAGTGTTCAACCTAGCCTGTCCTTCATACAAGAACCAATATGTGTGGACTAGTATAGACTCAGATTATTTCTGTTTCATGACATATACGAGATTCCCCTTGTGTCTGCATTTTCTGTCACTGGATTTATTGTTTTGATTTCAGCTGCACAGTGGAGAAAATCCTGGGACTAGCAGAACACTCTCCTTTAATTATTTTAAAATTTGCCATTTTTTAAAATACCAGTAGAAGGGAATGGGGGAATAAATCTGCACTAGCAAATTATGAAGATATTGTTGATGACAGAAAACCCTATGCCCATACAAAATGTGCTTTATGACAAAATTCTCTTTTAAAGTACCAGATAGGTGCAGAGTTTCTGTTCCTTACTGAGTCAAAAGCAATCTGATCATTAGGAAGCTGTTTCTTTTAATTTCAGTGCCCAGGAGTTTTTTCTTCTGTTTTCTTGTCTGGCTGAAAGTGAGGTGGAACTCAAGAGCTAGCACAGCTCACCTGTCAGACAGCCTGGGCTCATTTAGGGCTTTTGAATCTCTTGGTTGATGTCAGCTTGGTTTGACAGCATAGTAGAGATCTTGAAGATATTGAAGATGGGCTGTCAAAGAAAACGGGCAGCTGTCAAGGAGCCTCTAGAGCTCTTCTCAGCAAGGGGGAAGCTGCCACCCTTATCAGCTGTCACTGGATGGCCTGAGGATTCCTTTCAAACTGAGTCTGAAGGATTTCTGGCTGCAGTTGTGCTGCTTGATTAACAATGTATAGGTGTTAACTTTAACATGTTAGTGTAAATACAGCTTCAGCCATTTAGTTATAGCCTTGTAGCTGTATCAGTCAACACCATGGCATCACTTGGAGATCAGGATTTGGAGAGATTCATTCACCTTTTTTCTCTGTTACTCTCAGGAAGCTTGGATTATGCTGTGTTACTGCCCTGCTGTGGAGATAACTGTGATTTTCATACAGTGTAATCATGACCCAAACCACTGTGGAATTCCAGAATGGTGTGACTAGGTCAGATTGCTTGATTTGTTTTAGGTCTCAGCCCGCATTACACTGAAACTACTTGTTATTGATATTTATTGGAAAACACCCCAAAAGTGATGAAGATATTTTATTTACAGACTACCAGTTTTTAACTGTCAGGTATTGAATTGTGTTTTTTAAAAGTATACTTTCTACTTTTAAGCATTGAAGATGTTAAAAAAACAAACCCAAACCAAACAAAAACCTCTGACCGGAGAGAGAAATTGTGTGATGCTTCAGATTGCAAAAACTTTGCCTTCCCTGTAGTTACAGAAAGTAAGGAAGAATTTCTTGTGTAGGAAGGTTTTTGCTTGGTTTTTAAAAGCGTGCAGTTGAATTAATGTTCCTCTCTTGAGTTACCTCTGACAAAGGAAAGTGCTCTTGGTCTATGTAAATGGGACATCACTGAAAATACAGTTACTATATTATCAAGGTACCAAAAAATGAAAAGTTCTTTCTGTGCCACATTTTGTGCTTGTTTTTCAGTTATTCAAGTTTACCTTGAATTCTCCCAGTTATTAAGCAACTCCCATGCTTTCACTTTGTGATCCCAGAAATATACCTTGGTGTTGGATCCCAAAAACCCCAGGTTTCTGGAATCCAACATCTTGGCAGTGAACAAGAGTGATAAAGCAGGAAATAACTAACATTGTGCCTAAAATGCAAAAAAAAAAAAAAAGTAGAAGAAACTTTGCTGAAAAGAAAAGCCATTGAGCATGAATTGGTTTATGGACTTTCAGAATATGTTTTTGAGTAGTTGAAAAACAAAATCACACATCTGCTCTTCAGTATAATTCTCTTCCAAAAGATTTTTCATTAAATTTCTACAGTCAAATGTATTTCCAAGAATATATTTGACAGATCACCTATTTCAATACAGGTGCTCTGCAGGCAGTTCAGGTAGTAGCTGTATCCTTGGCTGTGCGGTCTTGGTGATTTGCTGACGTGATCTTTTTAAAAGCTTTTTGGGAAAACTGGCACTTTCTGTCCTGTCCTTTTAGGTTTTTCCCTACCACCCCATGGATGAAATGCATCTCATTCTTTCTGTTCTCTTCTCAGGTGTGTTTGACAGGTCATCACTATAATTCCCATAAAGGAAGTCATAATATAATGAATTTGTAGTGGGTTAAGCTATAATAAATGCTCTAATGTCTGAATATTACAGAATGGATTAATAACTTTCCATTGAAGTACCTTGAAGGAAGGAACTTAAAGATGATCTTCGAAAAAGATGAAACAGATTGTGCTGGTCAATAATAAAGCTTTTTTTTAAGCTTTCTTTGTTAATTTATATTTGATGTCACAGTACTTTTTCACCTTTTCATGCTCTTTTTCCTTCTGTGGGAGGATCTTCAAAACATTTTGGTGTGGGTAAGAGACTTAATGAACAGAGGTCATTGGAAGTTGCCTTGAAATCTGGAGATACTGCTAATATTTGACTGTCTATAGTATGGTTTCAACTAGATCCCCATGGAGATGCAAAAACTGCTCTGGCCTTTGCCCTCAAAATAAGCCGAGAATGTAAGGGAAGGAGAGAAAGAAGCTTGACATAGAGATATGTCTGTCAGAGTTCTTCCATGAACTGCCATGTTTTATTACAGCTTCTAAATCATCTTCAGCTTGGGGCAATTTTACACAACCCATGTTCCCCTTGTGAGGAAATTAATAAAACTTGGCCCAAGTAATCCATCTAGCAAGTCAATTACAGGAGAAGGATACTACTAGTTCTTTTAAGCATATCTGGTACTAACACTGACATTGTTTTATATTAAGATAAAGTGTCAGTATTATCTGATTTCCCCCCTCCCATTCCTCTTTCCTCCTTGCTATTAATTGCTGGATGACTAGCTGAATTGAGCAATAGTAGAGGAGTAATTACAGCACTGGGCTGGTGTATTTTCTGGTGTCTGTGCCAAGAAACTTGCCTGCATGATCACTTTGTCATTTAGTTAGATGCTACGCGATCACGAGTTCTAAGTTTCCTTCCCTTGTAATCTTGAAACTCCACGTGCTGTATGACGGAGCAGTGAGAACATCCTGGAGGCTGAACCTGAGTGCTGCTGTGCAAGCAGATTTGGCTCAGAAGGAGAAAATAACCTGATGTGTTGATATTTAATTAAGCATTTTTATTTGCTTAATCTTTATTCATTAATGTAGATTTTAAAATCAGTTTTGCTATTCTTTACTATTTCTGCTGGAAAACTGAGTATGAATAGAGTAGCTGGAGAACAGAGAATTGAGTGATCAAGTGCACCATCCCTAAAATCTTGAACCTGGTTGTCCTGTTATTGAGAAGAAGTTTCTCTTCTGCATTTTGTGCTGGTGCAAATGAATATCCAGTAGTTGCTGAGATATTGAGTGATATGGTGAAGCAGCACTTTATTGCTTCAAAGCCCTCTGCTATTCTCTGCACTGGTCAGGCACACCAGTTTGTCAGGTGACTTTAGCAGATGATTTTAGGAGAGGCATGTCAACATCTGAAGAGTGAGGTTTTGTGTGCTGTGCATCTTTCCCTTCCGGCTCATTTCTTCATGTCCATGTTTTCATTAGCACAGGCAATGTTATGCTCAAGGTTGTCATTCAGGAACAGCCTGTATTGCTCTTATGACTAACAATAGCAAAATTGCTTCTCTGGCAAGCAGGTTGTTACATGCTGGGTTTGAACACCAAGTTCACGATTTTGTATGGAATTTTTTAAAAGAGTCAGAAACAGTTGTGAAATAAATGCGAGTTCATGAAAACACTTACTTGAAACTGGATTTTTTCCTTCCTGGCATCCTTGTGCTTTGGGAAGCCACAAACCTGTGTAATTCTTTGTTGGTAGTACAGCCTCTCTCCTTCACTGCTATGATGCATCAGAACTCAAAACACATTTGGTACCTTCTTTCTAAGAGAGTTTTAAAATACTAGGTTTTTGTGGTTTAAACATTCAGTGCCTGTTACCTAGATTATATGGATAAGTGGGAACTGTTGCTTCTGGAATATTGGTTAGAAGAGAGGGTGATCTTATGTTCTGTTTGCCCTTCCTTAGAGCCATGTATTTGACTTAACTGGGCTTTGGATCAGAGTACTTTCAATTAAGAACAAACCACTTAATTGACTTGGGGAGTTAAATTTCTGAAGCAAATTTCCTCAAGCTTCTGCTCTGTTTCTAGATGAAGGGATTTGGAGGCAAGCCCAAATACTTCAAATATACACCATAGAAGTAGATAAACATCAGACACAAGAATTAAAAAATAAGATAAAAATTAATTAATCTGAGAACTGACTGTGGCAGGCTGATGGGTGGGTGGAAATATGACTGGATAACTGTGGTGTGTTTTATTTAACATACTTGTCTGTTTTTTGTTTGTTTTTTTCAGGGAGAAAGATCTTAATGCAAAGTTTATTATTTCAATGGAAAAAAATAAAACAACAATCACAAACTTAAAGGTGAGTAAACACAACTTAGAAAATGAAGTTATAATTCAATAGCTGCCAAAATATGACTGGACAAAACAGTGATGCTTGCTGCACTGTGGCCAATAGCCCCTAGTTGTTAAAATACGGTGTTAAAGTAATGCTTTGGGAAGACCAGGTTACACTGTTAACTTGCTACACTGTGGTTTTCTGAAGACCACTCTATAGACTCTATCTCATAATTTCTTCAAAGGTTTATCACTCAGGTTATTACTTAGCTGGGAGACGAAAGCCAACAATAGAATAGAGGTATGTTTCTGATAGTTATGAAATCTTTGCTTCAACTGTAGAACTCTTCTGAAATTCCCATGAAAATGAACCAAACCCAAAGTACCCATCATATGCTATTACTTTTTGGTGGTATATTTTAACATTCCTCTCAGCAAGAGAAGCCATGTGCAGCAAATGGTTTTTTGCAAGACGGTTTCTCATGACTCATATATGAAAAGGAGTTTCAGTGTGTAGTTCCTCCAGAATGATTTGGAGCATGGTGAGTGTTGCTGACGTACAGTGTCAGCTGTCATGTCTTGAACATGATGATTGCCTTAAACAGCCTTTTTTTTTAATTATGACTTCATATTGAAGTACTGTTCACAGCGCAAACATCTCTGTGGCTTCTATAATTTATATGTGTAGGATAATCCTTGATTATAATAACATTATATATGAACACATTTAACTGAACCTAAGTATTGTGGCAAAAATGTGCTGTGGGGTTAGAAGCAGTAAGATAAAATCCAAACAATTCCTGCTGTGCTACTTTATGACGTGGCTGTCTTTCTTGCAGAAGGGCATACCTCCTTCTAATTTTGTCAGTGTTGTTGGAATCATAATCTGACCTGTCATCATACATTTCAAAATGTGTATAGCGTTATGTTAGATTTGCATTCTGATTATTTACTGTCAAATGTTTTTAATTACTTCATCAGGATGTGTTGTACCAGCTCTATTTTCTTTTTTAAATAGATACCGGAGGGGGCTACTGGAGACACAGGACGAGAAAGAACGAAAACATTTACCTATGATTTTTCCTATTTCTCAGCAGACAGTAAAAGTCCCAGCTTTGTTTGTCAAGAAATGGTAGGATTTCTGAGTGCTAATAATTGATCTTTTTCATTTCCCTTTTCTTTGGCTTGAAAGCATTCTGTGAAACTTCTTTGCATTGCAAGTGTTCCTCTGTAATTTAGAAATTTTCTAGGTACCTGAGAGTTTGAATTTTGCTTTGTTCTTTTTTAACTTATCTAACAATGTAAGTGGTGTGTTTTCTAATACAGCAGGCTGAATGCCTTCTTTCAAGTTCTTTTGTCTGATTAGTATTGTATAAGGTCAAGTTAGAAAACATCTTTAAGCGCTGAAATTGGTTTTGAAAAGCTTTTTAGAAAAAATCGCTTTTGAGAAACAAGCATATAACATTAATTCTCTTAGAAACACTCTTATCTGGTTGAAGCGTGGTGTGGATTGTTTTGGTGCTGGTTTTTTTGTTTTTCCTTTGTCCAAAAGCCTTACTACACATTGAAGAAGATTCTTTTTTCCTCCTCCCTTGAGTATTCACCTTAGGAAAGGACAAAACAGTTTTTCTTTCTGCATAGTCAGAACAGAAAATTAAACTCAGAGCTATAGGCATTATTCAGATGAACAGAGAGACCCTCTGTGACCTTGCATTTCATGGGAACATTTAACTTTTCAGTTCTTTCCCATTCCCTAATAAATTTATTAAGTGGATCTCAAGTAAATTGTGACTGCTGCCTTCTCTTTTGGTTTTGATGCTGTAAGCTTCAAGAGAGAGTAGTTCTTTCCCCTTAAAATAATGCAACGGTTTACTGAATATCCTGTCAGCCAGCTCGGTATAATACCTCTTAGTATGTATCCCATCTATTCAGGAACGCTTGAAATCAGGCATGCTGTAATGGCTAATCTTAAAAAGCCTCACAATTAAAACTAGTCATAGGAAACAGTAAGTTGAAGCCATTTTAAAATATTTATGAGCATGGCAAGTTTTGCCATTATATATATCATGGCTATAATTGATGGGGAATTTAGACTTGGAATTTTTTTTTTAACCATATGGATAAGTGATATGTCCTCTTATTTTCTGAATACTTCTTTTATTTCAATGAGATTTTAGGGTTTGATCATGTATATTCTTAAACTTTCAGGACTGTTATTTCTTGATGGTGTTCTTTTAAGTAGCACATTTTTTTGCTATGGTTTTTGAAATACCAGGAAACATACATTTTATTTGGCCATCAATATAGAAATACCCTGATTACTTCAGCACTGTGGCAAATAGAAATAGTAATGTATTTGAGAGCAGTGATTTGAACCTGAGATTCTAGTGAATGCTCTGATTCTAAATGAAGCTTCTTCCTATGCACCAGTTGTGACTTAAATTTATGGACATTTAATTCTTGGATCTTCTAGATACCTGCCTTTAGGTACTTCTGGAAAACTGTGTTAGACAAGACCATATTGGAGGAACCCCAGGAGGAGATTAATGGTGTTAGTAGGCTCTTGCTGTTGCAGTGCAGGTTATTTCCAAAATCCAAATTTACTGTGAAGCAATGAAGTTAATTCTTACCAAAATAACCATTTGCAAAGTAAAGTTGAATGCATACTAGTAGATATCCAAGTTGTAGTCTGTATTGATGCCCAGTTTCCACGTGTAAGTGACAAGTTTCCTGTTTCAAAGTTTTTCCTTTTGGTGCCATTTACTTGTTTTCAGAGTAGGTCAGGTAGAGGCAAGATTACTATAATTTGCCCATGTCAGGAGTCTATAGAAATAAAAATAAATTAAAGTGCCCATATAGTGATGGCTGCAGCAGCCTAGAGCTGTGAGTTTTATGATTGGTAAGGATAGGATAAATTGTAAACATGGCTTCAATGTCTGTGTTCAGTATTTTGCTATTACAGTGTGTTTCACAACCATGGATACCTCCTTTATGGGCAGGAGTGTGAACTTCTCTTGCTCATCTACAAAAATATTGTTTCTCGGGTGTTGTTTTAATTACATTGTGTGCAGCACCTCAAAAACAAAAGGAGTTTTTAAACTATAGAAGTGCAATTCCTAAACATATGCTGCACAACCTACTGTTTTGCTTGTGTTAATAATTTCATATTTAATTGGAAGACTTTGTAGTTAAGCTCTTATCAAGTTCCTGCAGAAATTACAGTTTACTGCACCAGTGGCATAGAAGAGCCTCTTTTTCACATTCATCTTGCCAGGGAATAAAATTGATCTTAATTGTTAGTGATGTGGTTGCCTAGTGCCCTTTGTTCATGATTGTTTTATTTTTTCATTTGAAAGGCAGAAAAATAAGAAGTGGAAATCTGTCTACATACCTTATTAATATGCCTTATGGATGCAAAATGCACTTTAGTATTCCAAAGTTAGAGTAGGGATAGCAATTTGCCATCAAGCTTCTTAGTTTGTATTCCTGACTGAGAAACAAATAGAATTTTGATGTTTACTGCCATTTTGTGACAAAGGGGTGTCCCATCCAAACAGTCTTTTCTTCTAACCTTTGTGTTAAGCCTTTGTGTTCAGACAAGGCTGACTGTACCAGTCCTGTGCACTACCTCAAATCACGTATGAGGCATACAAAAATTTTTAAAAAGGAAAATTTCATCAGAAGAGTAGCGTGTAAAGACTTGGTGAGGTAAAAACTTGGACACACAGAAAAACAGGGGAAAGAACAGAGTAGTTTTGGCTGATCTTTATGTTCTTCTTTGAGAAATGTAACTCGTTACAGCACTGTAACTCCTTTGCTCAAGGGAAGGTCAAGTGAAGTATTCCAAAGGCACATTTGAAGCTTAGTGATTAAAGAAATTACCTAGTACTCCTGCCAGGGAGAAGTTGTGAGATTGTACTGTGCTTGTGCCATTCAGTATTAAAAATGGCTTGTATGCCTTGAGGAATTTAAACCACATAAAGTGCTGACAAGTAGCCAAACTATGTGAAGCATCTATGAGATTTTTGAAAATCATGTATAGATGGTGAGACACAGATTATTATTTTAACTGGGAGAAATGCTGTACCAAGTGTTACTCCTTGCCCAGTGAGGGGTATGAATTGAAATGAGAGGTAGTGATGATGAAAGGTCAGGCAAATCTGCAAGGGCTGTTGGAGCCAGTATTGTAGAGGAAGGTGGTGAAGGCATCTGGTGAGAGCTGAATTTATTATGTGAGAACAGAGTCCCATATTATGAGATGTGGAAGAGGGATCATTACTAGTTATTACATGTTGAGGGTAAAAGAGAAGGGGTTAAATGATGAGAGAGGGTCACTTACCACATTAAAAACAAGTTTCCATGTTTGCCAGCCTAAAAAGCATTGCTATGTGAAAGCCCCTTAGGGGGAAAATACAGAGAGGATTATGGGTCATGTTCTTACACTTGATTAAAGCAAAAAACCAAAACCCTCCAAAAAGACAAAGGAAGAAACTGACAGAATCACCGAAATGTTTCCTTTTGAAAAGGAGACTGGATATTTGCAGAGTGTGGAGAGTTGGCAAAGATACAAAAAGATAATAACATATATAAGATACAGAAAGATAATAACAATAATGAAAAGTGAATGGAGTAGCTGAGATTGCTGAAAGAAATTGGGGCTTTAGAAAAGAAAGGTAGCAATTTGACACGTCAGGTATTCTGTGACAGAGAAATAAATACAAAACAAACCACTGCAGTGCTGCAAACAAAATATGGTAGTAAGAATTAGTATTTTATTTGGAGCATTAATTTCCTCTCCTATAGTAAATACCTCTGTGTTTTGCCTTTGTGTTGGAGTATTCTCCAATATTTGCCATGCTAGGCTGATGACAGTCTTCTTCCCCAAGCTTCTGTTGTCTTAAACCTTTTTCTTTTTTTTTTTTTTTAATTTTTAGGTTTTCAAAAATCTTGGTATGGATGTGCTTAAATCTGCTTTTGAAGGTTATAACGCCTGTGTTTTTGCATATGGACAGACGGGATCTGGGAAGTCCTATACCATGATGGGAAATGCGGTATGTTGTGTTTTCATAGAACCAGAATTCCAGGTTGGAAGGGCCCTCAAGGATTGTCTGGTCCAACTTCTCTTGGCAAAAGCATGGTCAAGACAAGATGGCCCAACATCCTGTTCAGATTAATCTTAAAAGTGTTGATTGTTGGGGAATCCACCACCCCCTGGGGACATTATTGCAATCACTGATTGTTCTCGTGAAAAATGGTCCTCTTGATATCCAGTCCTATTCTCTGCAGGAGTAATTTGTATCTATTACCACTGGTCTTCTTCACATGACTCCTTGTAAATAGAAGTCTCCGTCTTCTCTGTAGACACTTGTTAAATACTGGAACATGGTTATAAGATCTCCTCTACGCCTTTTATTCTCAAGGCTGAACAAATCCAGCTCTCTCTGCCTTTCTTCACATGGCAGCTTCCCAGTACTTTGGTCATCTTTGTCACCCTTATCTGGACCCTTTCCAGCCTCTCCACATCTTTTTTGTATGGCAGAGACCAAAACTGAATGCAGTATTCCAGGTGTGGCCTGACAAGTTCTGAATAGAGTGGGATAATGACTTTTTTTTTTCTGCTCTGGTTGTTATGATGCAGTCCAGTATCCTGTTGGTTTTCTTTGCCACACGGTTTGCTCATGTTGTGCTTACTGTCCACAGGACCCCCAAGTCCCTTTCCACAGAGCTGCTCTCCAGCCAGATAGATTCCAGCCTTTGCTGCACTCCTGGGTTATGTGCTGGATTATGTTCTCTTATGTGCAAGACCTTAAACTTCATAAGGTTCTTGTTAGCCCACTATTCCAGCTTATCCAGGTCCTCCTCCAGGGTGGCTGTCCCTTCCGAAATGTTGACTTCCCCACTCTGTTTTGTGTTTTCATCAGACTTTGTTGTGCTACACTTGGTCCCATTGTTCAGGTCACTTATGAAGAATTAAACAGCATTGGGCCCAGTATTGATTCCTGGACACCCAGCTCACGACAGGTTTGCAGTTTTACAAGGAGCTGTTTGCCACTGCCATCTAAGTGCAGCCTGTAAGCCAGTTCCCACCCACCACACAGACCCCTTGTCTAGACCATAGCACGTTAGTTTCTTTAGCAGCAGGCTGTGGGAAACCGTGTTGAAAACCTTGGAGAATTCCAGGTAGACAATGTCCACTTCTTGCACCGTGTCAAGTAAGCAGATGTCTATATTTTTTGTAATGGATTAAAATTATGCTATTGCAGGAGCATGTTTTTATGGAATTTTTAATGCTGCTTCTGTCTGTATGCTACTAACTCTTTCATGTGTCACACCTTCTAGTAGTAATCAGAGGTTTTGGAAGCTGTTTCTTTTAAAGAAAGATATTTGCAATTGGAAGAAGTTTATTTAAGTGATGCTCAGCTGTTTTGTACAAAACTCAATAATTTTTGTTCAGTAACAAAGCCAAACATTGCAAATGTTACTACTGATTTTCTATGCCCAACTTGAGACAAAAAAAAAAAAGGAGATACTGATTTTGAGAAAATTAATGATCAGCTTTTCCTGTAGGTATGTGCTTTTTAAACCTCTTTTGAAGAGTCAGAAGACTATAAAGGTCCTTAGAGAAGGCTGTCAGGTGAGAAGCAGAAATTGGGCATGACAGTAGTTCATCAAGCCCTTAGGAGATTATACAGGAAATTTAATTTTAAGGATTATGTCCTGTTGAGCACTGCAGGAAAAGGAAAGTGTGTTAGGAGGTATTTGGCAGTTTGTGAGTAAAGAATGGAAGTGGTTTCTCTCAGTGGCCTCTGTGGCTGTCCAAGGACAGAGAGAACCTGCTGAGATTTTGGGAGTGGAGCAATTTAGAAAGGCTGACTGATGAAGCCTGTTTTCCAGGGAGCCTCTGTGGGTTTCATTCTTTAATCATTGGGAAAAGAAATGTATTGTGTCTTCTCCCAGTAGGAATGAAGAGGAGAATATTAACACTTATTCTTCTTTGGATAGATCACTCTTCTGAAATGTAGTAAGATTGGGCTCTTTGTACCTCCTCTAGTTTAGGAGAGTAAATTAGCTGTAAATCTTTTTCTTTCAGTTGTCACAAAATAAGTACCTTTATATTTACCTCAATATCATAAGCAGAATAGACTTTTGTAACCAGAAAAGATCTCACGACCTAGGCGTGGATTTCTATTTCAGAAATTTATAAAAGTGACATTTTTATGAGACTGCCTCACTATATGTAATGACTATAATCATCAAAACAGTTTGCAAATGAATAGATGCTGAAGTTTGTTTGACACTATTCAATACTAAAGATCTAATCTTCTTGGCATGATACAAAAATACTTTAATCTGGCTTTGTACAGAGTGCATATAAAGTATACTTAGCTGGCAAGTTAAATACCTCAAAATTGATGGTCCTGTCAGAGAAACGACAGTGCTATAAGAAAACCTGAATTGGAAATAAATACTCTTTTTTCCCTACTTTTTTAAAAAGCGTGGGTTCTGTTCTCATTTTGTTTTCAGTATTTGCTGTTCTTGGCTCTGGAAGGCTTCTTCTGCAATTCTATGCACAGCAATCATTTCAAGAAATATGTGGGCCAGTTAGAATCTTGAGCAGAGATACTGAAATGAGCAGAGATTATAAAATATCAGGGAAGTCAGATTTGGGGTGTGCAGAGAAAGCAAGACTAGGGGATTAAAAGACAAGACCTGAAAGGCTGCTACAGAGAATAATTTACTCCTTATGCTCAAGGTAGATGGGCAAAACTCAGTACATTTAAATTGCAATAGGCAGTTTTCTGGTTAGATAGCACAGAAGAAGAACAGGCTTTTAATGAGAAAATTCAGCTTTGGAGTGAGCTACCTATTTTGGTTCTTCTGATTTCCATGTCTGGAAGCTCTGTAGGCCAAAGGGAAAAAAATAGTCCTAGCTGTAGTTGATCCTGCCCTTCAGCTCTAGGGGGTGAAAATAAGAAAGTATTTAAATATAGTTTCCAATAAAGAGTGTACATTCTTTAAGATGTACATTTTACTAGCATAATACTTGGGGAACTGTGTCTGCTTCCTTTCTCAACCTTATATTGCTAAGGTTGAAATTACTCAGAGTTTGTACTTCCTATTTTAAGCCTCTCTTTGTGGTTGCTGAATTGTCAGACACTAATGATTTGTCAAAAACTCTGTGATAGATCTTCCATGTTTTTTCCCCTAAGCTTTAATTAAAGCTATTCAGTTGTTTCCAAACAAGAGATGAAAGAATTTTCCCTCTTCGTTTAAAATAAAATAAAATAAAATAAAATGTGTATGTGAATTTCCAACACTGACACATGAAACTTTACCTGGAAATAGAGATTGATAATTGATAGATTTTGGGAAAGGCTGCTTCTCCTTTGCCAGAGGCAGCTGTCTCAGTAAAAGCCTGGTTAATCTGCAAGTTTCTCCCTTAATCTAGGATTTCTTTTTTTGTTTTTTTTTAACCCATGGTGCAGTCATGTGAAGAACTAGGAAAGATAGGAGCAGAGAACAGATTATTATTTCAAAGAATGAAGCTTTATTTGAGAAGGATAGACAGGCTCCGATTAAGAGGAGGAAGAAGCTGGGAAAAGGCAAAATGAAAGGATAAAGTATAATTAAAAAATAGATGTGACTGGATGATGAATTAGGAATTTTATCTGGGCAAAGGAACGAGCTGGGAGTGAGCAGCCCTATGTCACATGAGAGCAGACCTGTATGGCACTTTCCTGCTCCTCTGCTGCTGGGGAAAATCCTCACCATCGCTTACTGCTTGGCTGGAGAGGGCTCTTCCTGGACCAGCAAGGAAAGCTGCATGCTAAATTTCTGGGTATCTCAGTGGGATTGGTTTTATTCAGTTTGCTTTAATAAACCAACCATGTATTTTATGCATAAAATTTCTTATGTGCGGAGACAAACATTCAGTAGTTAAATACCGAATTTAATTTGGCTGGATTGTGGGATATGGTGAATGAAGGTTTAATTTTGTCATCGTATGTTAATTTATTCGGAGGACCTGCTGCACTTTTCAGCACAGGAAGGACTGTGACCTGGAAATTGGGGGTGTGAATGAGTGTTCCATGCTATTTGTATATGGCTCTTGTCCTATTCTCTGCAGTTATTGCCAAGTCCACAGTGAAATGAGGTAGAAGCAGTTAAGATACTGGTGAGATAAGGCAGTTCGTTACTTAATCTGGGGAGCCAGTTTCTGCCTGAAGCAGTTGGGATTATTCAAACTGAATGACAGGGACAAAATGTATTCCAGTAGCAAAGAAATGAAGCTGGTTGTACATTCCACACACAAAAGGGTTAAAGTGGCAAGGTGACTGCAGTTAAATAAAGGGCAAGAGAGAGTATTTGCTTAAAAGTTTTAATTTTTCCCTTTTCTGGAGTCTTAAACTCTCCATTAGTCATCTAGGGTCTTGTTTTTCAAAATATATTGTGCATGCATATACAGCCTTGGAATTAAGAATTGTTGTTATTGCAGGGTGATGCAGGTTTGATACCTCGGATTTGTGAAGGATTATTCAGCAAAATAAGTGAAAAAACAAAGCGGAATGAGGCATCCTTTCGAACAGAAGTCAGGTAGGTCTTGGCATGTTAAGAATTTCCAGGTTATCAAAGTTGTTCAAGTTACAACCACTCTGTTTCACTTTATCTCTGGGAAAAGTGCATATTTTTCAAAAAATAACTTTCTATGCTTGGCCTCAGTCCTGGAATTGATTTTTGTGGGCACTTGTAGTCAGAATGCGCAGTACCTTCAAGCCAAGAGCTGTGCATATTGCAGCATTTATGACAGTGCAAATGCCTTTGCTGCTGGACAGCATCTTCTTTTTTTTGTTTTTAGCCTTTATTTTGGACTAACTTTAGGAGTTAGTCTTCATCTTCCTAATGTCTGATTTCTTTTCACTTTCTTCTTGCTTTTTTGGCTTTTTCCTTTATCATACAATACCTTGTAGTCATTATATCTTCTTAAGCCAACTTTTGATCTGTTTTCTTTCTCCAAGCATCTTGCTTTCAAATTTGTGTTAGTATGGCTTTCCTTTTATAAAAGGCTCTTGAATCAGTCAGTGGCTTTCTGTTCTTTTTCTTTCAGTTATTTGGAAATTTATAATGAACGTGTGAGAGATCTTCTCCGACGGAAGTCATCAAAAACTAATAATTTACGAATACGGGAACATCCAAAAGAAGGGCCCTATGTTGAGGGTAAAGACACTTTGTTTCACACTTCATATTTTATTACCTTAATATATTCTAAAATGTAGTTGTACAGGGCATTTTATCTTTTAAATTATAAATTATGATGGATGTAGTGCCATATTTTGATAAAAAGCATTGAAGGAATAGCTTCTAATTTTGCATCTCTACTTGCTTCCCAAGTCCTAAAATTATTAGTTTTTTATCAGTAAATTTATAACACATTTTTAAGTAATGTTAAGGGATGACATTGGTTTTAATAATTTGTTGACTATAATTTATAAATCTGAGATATTTAGATGAAATGAAAACCTATTAGGATCTAATCTGTTCTCTACCAGGGAAGGTTTATGTCTCTTGTGGGGATTATGCTTATGTTATTCCACTAAATAATTTAGTAAGATTGCATATTTTTTCTTTTTTACTGTAAATGTGTTAGTTGTCCAGTGTTCATATGAGGCCTCATTCCTCTCCTTAGATGGTAAACAAGTATGACAATAAATGCTAATTGCAGCAATAGTTTGCAGTAGTGAAGGTAATTTGAATCTTTTTGTAAAGAAAATTAAGAACATATATAAGAATACTGTAACACTCTGCTTTTCTTCAGACTTGTCTAAACATTTAGTCCAAAATTATACTGATGTTGAGGAGCTTATGGATGCGGGAAATATAAATAGGACGACAGCTGCAACTGGAATGAATGATGTTAGTAGCAGGTCTCATGCCATTTTCACAATCAACTTCACTCAGGTAACAAAACAAAACTCCTTAGAGAAATTGGACATGTTTCTTTAGAGCATAGTGATGTGTTCCCTTTATGTAGTAAACTCTTTTTTAATGACTCCTGCTCTTTCTTGTTGTTTTTGGGGGCTTTTTAGAAAGCCCATGGGTGACCTGCTAGATGAAGAGAACTTGGAGGTGGGGAGAGAAATTGAGTGTAAATTTGTCTGTGCATGTTGTAACTTGTTGAAAGTAATATATAAATATAATACAAATGTTGCAAGCTTAATAAAATGAATGCAGCACGTGGTCACTGCATAATGTAAATTACAACTCAGTGTCACAGCTTATCTGCAAATGGTTAAAAAGTTGCAAATATTACAATTTAAAGTAATAATATGGAAGTTATGCAACCATTCAATATCAAATGTCTTTCAGTGGCACCTCTAATACACCTATCTTCTCAAGATCTGCTGTAGTAAATAAGTTAAATTCAGTCATGAAATGAAAAAGGCCACTAAATTTGATTCATTGAAAGTGCAGTATTTCTTAGCTTAACATACTTTTCTTTGTTTTATTTTTTCTTTTCTATAGGCTAAATTTGATTCTGAAATGCCTTGTGAAACTGTTAGCAAGATTCATTTGGTAGATCTTGCTGGAAGTGAGAGAGCAGATGCCACTGGTGCCACAGGGGTTAGATTAAAGGAAGGAGGGAATATTAACAAATCTCTAGTTACTCTGGGAAACGTAATTTCTGCCTTAGGTAAGTCTCTGATTTTTGTGCTTGTCTGTCTTGAGGTGTTTTTTGTCATTAAATACCTTTGTTTACTTACACAAATTACAGCCTAACACATTTTTCGAAATGAATGAAAAGTCCTAATTTTAATTTCCTTTTCTACGTCTTCATCACAGCTGATTTATCTCAGGATGCAACAAATCCTCTTTCAAAGAAGAAACAAGTATTTGTGCCTTACAGGGACTCTGTGTTGACTTGGCTGTTAAAAGATAGCCTAGGAGGAAACTCCAAAACTATCATGATTGCCAGTAAGTGTTTTTAATTTATTTTTCTTTTAAATTCTGAATAGTTCATACTTAATAGGAGTGGATGTAAATATTTAGATTCCAGATGTTTTGTTAAGGCAGAACATGGTTTACACGTATTAGTGATTTCTTTCTTTCTGGGCTTTCTAGTAACATTCTGTCTTCTACTTGCACTCTGCACAGTGTAATTAAAGCTCTGTGCATCTGGTCTACACTGGTGTGTGAATCCTGTTCCAGACTTGTTTTTTGTTGCATTAGTAGCAACCTGGTCTCTTTTGACATATTTTGGGAAAGGTGGTTGCTTTTATCTAACCTTCTAAAAGCACAGAACATTTTAACTTCTTGTCTAAATTTAATTATGATCAGTTGTCTTGAAAACTAGTATGGTTTCCTTTTTATCCATAGGAAGGTCTGCAAGGATTACACAGTTTAAAACCCTACCTCTGCCATATGTATTGCAGGTTTGTCAACTAACGGGAATGGGAATTCCATTCCCAAAAAAACAAAGTGAAGCCAGGATGATGTTTAAGGGGAGGTGAGGAATGGATGTTGCAAATCAGAATGGTTTGGGTTGGAAGGGACCTTAAAGATCGTTTAGTTCCATCTCACCTGCCATGGACAGGAACACCATTCACTATACCAAGTTGCTCAGAGCTCCATCCACCCCAGTCTTGTTTTGCTGATGGGTAGGCTCAGAGAAACAGACACCAAATTAAGGAACAGTGTAATTTACTATAATGTAAAACTGTAAATAATCACAAAAGGATAAACTAAGCAGATCATATAATAATTAGCAAAGAATTACAAAAAGATAAGCTAAGAAGTGCACCTGATCATCACTATGAAAGAATGCCTATAGTGGTTAAGAAAGATACATGACCAGCTTATCCTAATGCAGATATATCATCCAAGTGTGAGAGACATCAGCTGTGGGGGAAAGCTGTCACAGGAACGACTGGAAAACCACACCTGGTAACTGGGAACTCCTGTGGTGCATCCAACTGTGGCCATGAAGCTCCCCTACTTTGCTATTACAGTGGCCCAGTTTTTGTACTATTAAACAAACAAGCTGACAGTTTCTAATTTCATTCTCCTTTGGCTTTCTCCTAAAGTCTGGCATGGACTCGAGGTACCAAGGGAGTTGTCTTTGATTGTAATACCCCCCCAAATTAGGGCAGATGTTGCCTTATCCAGTTTCTAGATATGTAAAGGTAAATACATGTTTTGCCAATAAATGAACATAGTGATTGAATATATAACAATACTCTGTTAATGACCAAATATATATAAACATTTGGTTGGAAGATTCATTTATGTGTCAACTTTGTCTCAGGGCCTGTCTCAGGCCTCAGTACTTTACTGTTTCAGTATCTCACCACCTTCTGGGTGAAGAATTTTGTCCTAGTATCTAATCTAAATCTTTCCACTTTTAGCTTAAAACCATTTGCCAGCCCAGGATGCAGCAGGCTTTCTGGGCCTTGAGCTTAGTCTGCTGGTTCATGTTCACCCACCAAAAAGAACCCCTAAGTTCTTTTCTGAAGGGCTGCTCACAATGAGTTCTTCTCCCAGTCTGTACTCATGTGTGGCATTGCCCTGACCCAGGTGCTGCACCTTGCACTTGGACTTACTGACCCTCGTTGTGTCCCTGTGGACTCACTTGTCAAGCTTATCCGGGTACCACTGGATGTGAGGAGAAGAGCAGCTCTGAAATTTCTCTCACTCTTTCCTGCTCAAATGAAATGTGGTCTTCACTGGTGCCAGTCCCCTTTTGGGAATGTGGGATAGCAGAATTGAGGGAATAAAATGTATTAGATCAAGTTCTGGTTCTTCAGAGCTAGTCACATTCTCTGGATAGCAGTTCCTTTATTATTTATTTTGGGGATGTTTTTGGAATCCATGCTACTTGTTTTCCTCAGGAGAATCATAGTAGTGCCCATAGATAATTGTGGACCAGACTCTGCTTTGGTTTTCTGGCTCTTTAAGTAAAGCTCTGCTGGCAACTTTCTTCTTGCTGCTTTCTTGCAATTCCATGGTTGAGTAACTTTTTTTTTTTTTGACAAAGGGATTGTGAAGTTTTAGAAACACAATGAGCTTTTGGTGCCTGTACTAATGATTACAGTACCCAGCTTCTTTTTCAGCTGCTTCCTCATCTATTAGTGATGCTTCTGCTAGGCAGAGCCCTGATGGTTGATCTTTTCCCCAACAGTTGAGTTACTGTTGTAGTGTTGTGGTAGAATTCCCTAACAGCCCAACAAGCTGTCTGGATTTGTCCTGCCATTTCTATAATTAAACACCAAAAAAAATTGCAGGAAGATCACTAAAGTGTAGGAAAGGCTGTAGAAAAACATGTCTGATTTTGATTTGTCATATTTCTGTAACATATTGTAACATTCTTCCAGAAAGAGAATAATTGAGTAGTGGAGAGGAGGCAGTAGATAAAGCAGGGAAGTGAGAGGTTGAGCTAGGGGAAGCGTAGGCTGTTTCCAAGTGGATCTCCTATTGCTCAGAGTCTGCGCCACAAAAAAAAATATTTATTGTTTCTGACAGAATGAGAAAGGACAGATTATTTTAGTTGCTTAATTAGTTTTTCAGAAGTTTTCATTGTCTGATTGTCTGGATCTTTTATTCAGTTTGATCATTAAGATTTCTGGAATGTTATCTCTTCTGTGTTTCCACCCATCTATTTGGATGCCTTAATTATATTTTTAATTTGGAGCATCGTATGTATTGTTTGGAAAATTAAAGGAAGCATGGCATTAGCACTTGCATTTAAATGGCATTGTTTTTCCTGGTTAGGTTGCTTGAAAAATAATACTGGTTTCTCTTGATTCATCAGATAGTTGACAGTTCTGTGTGCTGCCAGATGCCTGCAGCTCAGGAGAACAGCTAGGTTTGTAAATTATAGAAGCTCTTCTCTTGTTTTGGTTCTCCTGCCTGGTTATTTTTTGTTTTAATGCTGTTTAATTTCCCTATATTGTGTCTTACCTGAAATGTCTTTTCTTTTCAATGATTACATTGATACTTTAGAAATATTCACTGTTTTCCCAGCTGTTCTTGTAAAAAAATTGCAAGAAAGCCTGTGGAGTATTCATACAGACATTTATGTTTAAAGGGAAATGTAAATGTTAAATAGATTGACAGCAAGATTTCTTTGCAACATTTGGTTGTTAGACCTGATTATCCTAATACACTTATGTCATACAGTGTTTACTTATGTAAAGTTATAGTGACATGAAAGTGGAGTTAGGTGAAGAGTTGGAACAAATTGTATTCATATTGGTAAATTATGTATTTATATCTCTTCACCCACATGAATTTATCTGACTTTTAAAATATAAACTAACTTCAGTAAGTGAAACATATGGTGCTAGATAAACTTCTTCTGATTTCATGTCCTTAGCTATTTCACCTGCTGATGTCAATTATGGAGAAACTTTAAGTACACTTCGCTATGCAAATAGAGCCAAAAACATCATCAACAAGCCTACTATTAATGAGGATCCTAACGTCAAACTGATCCGTGAGCTGAGAGCTGAAATAGCCCGATTAAAAGCCCTGCTTGTTCAAGGGAATCAGGTTAGCTTTACTTGGAATTTATGTGTAATTTTCCTTGAGTTATAACATCTATTTCTAGAATGTAATTATCTTTCATTATATTGATTTGAGTAAACAAGCTCTATGAGGCTATGAATGAATATTAATTTCCTGATTGAATCAGTTTCCATATGGCCACCAGATTATCCTTTAGCATAAGGGGGAAAATTGTCATCCCAAAGCTTTTAGCTTTCTCGTAATATAATCTGAACTGGATTGCAGTGTGCTGTGGAACAGGTAGTCAACACAGCATAAGGAGACTGAGCAGGAACATACCTTCTGGGTCTATCCTGATGGACTGAAGAGGTACTTTATGTAGTATCTTAGAAGAAGTAGAAGATTTAAAGTATTTAAGATGCATAAATATGAGAATGTAGAGTATGAGAGATTTAAACAATGGATTTTATTTGTGTTTGGCTGTCCAGTAGATTAGAAGGCATATAATATGCTAAATATGTAAAAATATTTTCAGTAGTGGTGTAAGAAAACAAAAATCATGCTCTGCTTCACTTTTACATGATTCTCTTTCTTGCTCTGTCAGTATGATCTGCTGTAAACAGTTGCTGCACAGACTCAGTTAAGTTTAGTTTCTCCTGTGTTCCAGGGTGGTGAAATCAAAGTAGCAATAAGGAATATCCAGTTGGTTCAGGCCAGTTGTCTCTTCTACATAATGCCATTCAGGACTGCTAGATTTCATACTTGAGCAAATATAATTTGGAAGTATCTAAAGTACTACTTTAGATTTGTTCCTAGAACTGTGTAATTCTGTTTTAGATGTCCTGTGCAGTGTGAAATTTCAGTTCAGCATTGACCATTGTTAGTAGAAGGGTAGGACTTCAGCTGGATTTCATGCTATAAAAATTTGCTGAAAAGGGAGATGAGAACCACTGTTGGAAGCAGAAATGGGTATTGTAGATGATTTGAGCAGAGACCTCTGCTTTGTTACAAATGATAAAAAACTCTTTATGGGGTTGAATTACTTGTGTTTCTTTCATATTCTTCGGGAGGGAAAAATTAATTTGTTTTCAAATTATGGTTTGATTTAGAGTTAGCAAAGTAGATGTAACTTGGACCCCTTGTGAAGTTTGAATGCTTTAACTTAGTTTCAAGCTGTAAAATAGTGGTTATTGCAATATAAATCTGGGTCTTTGGTAGAATGTGGTAGATAGCTGTGTGGGATACAATAGAGCATTTAAGCTTAAGTTTATTGAATTTGTGATGGTTGATAAAACAGCAGGTGGTGTGTTATGTATGCACAGTAGTATAAATCTCTATATAATTTCTTTCATGGTTTTCCTTTTTATCACCATAACACTGTATTGCAAATTCTTCTGTAGATCTGAAGATACTGATTACCAAAATATGGTTCTGCATTCAGTGTGAAAGGTCCCATACAATGAGTACTGCCTGTGTGTTTGTAATGTTCAGTAATTTTCCTCTTTTAAAGCCAGTTACTTTAAGATGTAGTTATTAAAGATAAAACAGTGTACATAGGTATTAAAGCAAAATGGATAACTATTAATGCATAATAAATTTTCATGGTTTTTAAAATATAAAGAAAGCTGTATTAGGCGTTACCTGTTACAAATGTGTCTGGTTCCTGTGTGTGTAGCTGTACGTATGTAGCAAGTGAAAATACTACTCCCAAACCAATTTGTATTTGAAATACCTGCTTTGACAGGATTTTGATTATTCTGTTTACAGTATTTCAAAGTAAAATGATATATATTAAAGTTAAAAAAAAATTATTTTAAAGACTCAGGAAAGTTGAACAATTGCCTTTCATTTGGTTCACCCAGAAATTGTGACTGTTTTCTTTCTGAATTGATGTTTACTTTTTATGATTTTAGATTGCACTTTTGGATTCTCCGACAGCTTTAAGTATGGAAGAAAAGCTTCAGCAGAATGAAGCGAGGGTGAGTTATAATTTCATAAAGCAGTTTTTAAACATCACAGATAAGGAAAGGTGGGTGGTCTGGATGCAGGAGTGTTCTTATTTTCAGAAAAATTTTTTTAATGTGCAACTAAGTTTTGTCCCACCAGCAGCATTGCCTTCATGCTTTAAGAAAAAAAAATGTGTGAGAATTAGTAACTTTGTTATCCTACTAATATAACACTGTAACTAAGAACAGAATATATCTTTGATATTTATGAAAATGAAATGAAAAGACTTGTTCCTTGATCAGCTTGCCTTACTAAAAAAGTATGTTTGTGAATAGACTAGAGAGGGAAAAGCCACTAAACAGCAGTAGAGTAGCAAGTAACAAAATATTCAGTGTGTAGAAAGAACAGCAAAAGATTCGTGGGGAGAATGGTGACCTCTTCTTTGCTTTGAAGTAATTCATAACTTGTGGTGTAGGGTAGGTTTTTAGAAAAGTTCAGTATTTAAATCTGGTATGTACAAATATATTGAGTGCCTGATTAGCTGTCTTTCTGGAGGAGGGTCTTAGATCTAAGTGTACTTCACAGTGTACTTCTCACCAAGATTTTTCAAGAATCCAGCCAAGGACTGTAGAGGCTGGAAGAAATTTCCAGAGTTTAGATAACTCACAGCATCCAGAAGAATCAGATATAATGGTCCTATAGTTTCTCTGACTAGCAATCTTTCATTCTTTATTGTATCATTCTATGTTAATTCTTTTCTGTATATTAGCTTGCTTTGAAAGCTGTTGCAAATTGGTTAAAAAAAAAAGAGTAAAAGTCATGCTTTGGAAGAGGCAAGAGGGAAGTATTTGGAATTATTCAGCTATGTGGCAGGAAATATTTAATTCTGAATACTGTCAAAAGAAGCCAGTCAAATGTAGATGTGATGCCTCAGCTGGTTTAAATGGTAGGGTTTGCACTGGTGCTGCTTGAACCTTTAGAATTAGAAAATTAATGTCTTGCTTTGAGAATCCTGTTTTGTTTATATCCTTAGTCTTATTTTTGAGTACAAACAGAAAGCTTTTCTCTAAGAGTAGTTCAGTAATATAAATTGCTGACTGTAGGCTAATTAGAATATATTATTCATGTTCTGACAATAACACTGCTTATCCTGCTCAGAAGTGGTAGACCTGCTGGGTGGGGTGTATATCAAGCATATTTTATTACTTTTATCAGCTTTCTTAAAAGGTTATGTGATCACTGTTCGTGATAACTCCAACAGACATAATTACTGAAAATTCTTAATAAATGTTGCAGTGATTATAGTTTTTTTATAATTGAATTAGTGTAATAACTGATTGTTTGTATAGATTTAAAGACTTTATCACCATATTTGTATTGCCTGACAAGTATATGGTGACTTTCTTTCATGAGCTGATTTTCCTTATAAAAGAATAATTTAGAGTAATTTAATTTTAAAATGTTTCATTAAAAAAATTGTAATTAAAAATGAAATGAAGTGTTTCTAAGCAATACAAATTGCTATGGTATGGTGAACAGAGATGTGATAGACTTCCTTCATGTCTTTCTTTAATCTTTTGGAATTTATTTTGTTTTAATGTTCCAGTTAGCAGCACTAGGAATTATAGTGATGCATTGAAAAGTGTGCTCACTTGACTTTTTAGAAATCTTGAGATGCAGGTAGAAATCAGAGAAGTTTCTGTAGCTCTCACAGATTCATTTGGAGCTGATCTGCAAAGACTAGAAAATAGCTGCAGATGGCAAATGGGGAGATGTTTGGAGCAACTGCATCAAAGACTTCTTTCTTTGTACAATGGCATTATATGAAAGTTAACTAAAAAGGTGGACACCTGCTTGATTAGGAAAGGAAGGACAAATCCTAAGTGTTCTGTTGGCCTGACCTCAGTTTGGGGGAAGGTCATGGAGTGGATCATCTTGAGTCCAGTTACATACTATGTACAGAACAACCAGGGGAATCAGGCCCTGTCAGCATGGGCTTAGGAAAGGCAGATCCTGCTTGATCAACATCATCTTTCTGTGAGAGGATGACAATGTTTGTGGATGAGGAAAAGGCTGTGAATATTGTTTACCTGGACTTTAGGAAAGCCTTTGACACTGTCTTCCTCAGCATTCTCTTGGAGGAGCTGTCTGCTCATGGCTTTCACAGGTGCATTCTTTCAGAAAACTATCTGGATGGCTGAGCCAAGGAAAGTGGTGGAGTTAAATCCAGTGATGGAGTTGGCAGCCAGTCACCAGTGGTGTTCCCCAGGGCACAGTATTTGGGCTAGTCCTGTTTAATGTCTTTGCTGATGATCTGGGTGCAACCTCACTCAGGTTGCAGATGGCACTAAGGTGTGTGGGTGTCTTGGTTTGCTGGAGGGTGGGAAGGCTCTGCAGAGGGATCCGGAGAGGCTGGATCATGGGCAGAGGCCAGTGGCATTGGGTTCAATAAGGTGAAGTGGGGTCCTGCCCTTGGCTCACAATACCACCAGGCAGCACCACAGCTTGAAGGAAAAAGAACTGAAATGTGGCCCAGTGAAAAAGGATCTGGGGGTGCTGGTTGACAGCAGCTAAACATGAGCAAGCATGTGACCAGGTAGCCAAGAATGCCAAGAGCACCTGGCCTGTATCAGTAATAGTCTGGCTAGTAGGATCAGGGAAGTGATTCTTCCTCTGTACTTGGCGCTGGTGAGGCCACTCCTCGAGTGCTGTGTTCAGTTCTGGTCCCCTCGCTTCAAAAAGGACACTGAGGTGCTGGAGTGAGTCCAGAGAAGGACAAGGAGAGTTGGGGAAGTATCTGGAGCACATGTGTGAGGGAGAAGTGGCTGAAGGAGCTGTTGTTTAACCTGGAAATAGGGAGGCTCAGAGGTAACCTCACTTTCTGCAACTACCTGAAAGGAGGTTGTAGCCAGGTGGGGGTCAGTTTTCTCCCAGGTGAAAAGCAGCAGGACAAGAGGAAATGGCCTCAGGTTGCTTCAGGGGAGGTTTAGATTGGATACTAGGAAAAATTTCATAATGGAAAGGGTTGTCAAGCATTGGAAAAAGCTGCCCAGGGAAGTGATTGATTGACCATCTCTGGAGACATTTAAAAAACCTATAAATGTGACACTTCAGAGAGATGTGATTCAGTAATGGTTTGGCAGTGCTGGGTTAACAGTTGAACTTGATGATCTTAAGGTCTTTTCTAACCAAAATGATTCTATACCCAGTGCTCTCCTTGTCTGTAATGCCTTTGCAAGCATCTTCTCATTTCTGTGCTGATGGCAATGAAGTGGGTAGTTCCTAAGTTGCAGCAAATTTTGCTCTGGTTTGCTCCTGAAGGTTACTGCTCTGCCTCTCCCTTTGCATGCCTCCTCTGGAGGGGATTTTTGCCTTTACGTGCTTGCCTGTACCATGGGAAAGGAGCTGTCCTGTTATAGCTAAGGGATCAGTCTGTGGCAGTAGGCTTTGTAGGATTGAAGCACTTTGTGAAAATATTTGAAGTATTTGAAGTAATTATTCCAGACTTGCATTTAATCTTACAGTGTAAATAAGAATTTTGTGTTTTGAGGGAGAAGTATTGTAGGTATGACAACTTATTGCAGGAGCATCAGTGCTCTTCTAAATGCTTAAGTATTAAACATCACAAAGAATTACACAAATACTTAGAACTTCTTTGAGAATGCATTTATCAAGAACTTTGAAAGACATGTGATTTTCTTTGATATTTGTTTTCTTTCATAGGTACAAGAACTGACCAAAGAGTGGACTAACAAGTGGAATGAAACGCAAGATATTCTGAAAGTAAGGCAAATAAATAAATTTTCCTCTTGGCATTTGACCTAGCCTTAGTATTTTTCCTTAAAAAAAGGTTATTTTTCTAAGTCATCTTCTTTGGCTCAGTTTTTTCTGTTATCAGTCATGGTGACCTCACAGTGCAAAACAGCTTTTCTCTAACAGATCTTTAAACTGCTGAATAGTTTCATTGAGTTACAAATGCGGAAAGCCTGGGCCAGGGACAAGTGGATCCCTCATATCCTTGGTATTTGTGTGGTGTCAGCAAGACCTATGAATAATCACTTCTTATCTTACACTGGGTATCTCAGTGAATGTGGTGCACAGTAGATATGGATTTTCTGTTGTCCTGGTGAGATTTTATATTGGTATTTGGTGCATGATTAAGGTGTCAGTCTGAGGTTATATTTTAATGGGCTACCTGATGATTCCATGCATTTGTACAAGCACACGTGTGCATGCACACACACACAGAAGAATAATTCCCACAATCTGTTTTTTAACATGTTAACTTATATTTTTTTTGCCAAATGTTTTAAATGTTCTGTTAAATAAAAATTTTGGAAACAAAACTTAAGTTTTCATGATTTGTTGAACATAACTTGTTTGTAGTGCTATTCAAGCAAGAATTTAGAAGTAAGTTTTTAATACTCCATGTCACTGATCTCAAGATGGATTCTTCTTGTATCACTTTTTGATTTCTTAAATTTTTTTTTTCAAGTTCACCACTGTCTTTTATCTGACTTCCACATGAGTTGAGTGACTCTGTGCTTAAAAGTAAAAATAAAGCACAAATAGCAGAGAGAACAGAGCAGGTCGGTAACTACTTAGCAGTTGGCATGACAGAATGGACTGTTTAATGTCTATCTAGATACTGAACTGGGAATTATCAATTACATATTCATCAGAGATGTTTTGGCTACAACTTTGTTATTTCTGTTTTTTTGTTATTTTGAAGCATCAATACGTACCTAAAACTTTGTTAATTCTTTCTTTATTTGCTGTGGATTGGGAAGTCAATTGTCACATGCAGCATTTGTGAATTTTGGTCAATTGTGGAAGTGAACATTATGTTGCATAAGGAAAGTTTTGAAAGCACTTTTTTGGAAATTCACTGATTCATGCACCAAAATTATAGAATCAGAGGAGTGTTAACTGAACAATACATTTAAACAAGGGAAAGTTGCATTTTTTAAATACTTGAATCTTAAGGACTTAAACACAGAAGCTGTAATTTCTGATTTTCTAGTACTGAGATTTTTTAGCATGTTTCTTGCAGCTTCTGTATGAACTGTACTCTTATAGGATGATAGTTGACTGTATGAATATAGCTTATATTCCACTTTTGAGTTAAAGGCAGTTGACTAAACTTTCTTTGTCCCAAACCCCCTGAAAGTCTGAAAAAGACTTCTTAGTTGTACTGTTTTATTTTATGCCATTTCACTGAAGGTATCCATGTTTTTATTCACTTCTTGTTTAATGATTTGTGAAATCGGTAACAGCATATGAGTAGGAAAGTGCTTTTTGGAAGTTTGCCAGGCTGAGTTGATGGCTGTGATAGGCTGACCTAGAACAGAGGCAAGGCAATGTTAAAGGAATACAGTAGGTATTTATTAAAAGGCCTTAAAAGGATACACCTTGGGCAGTACAAGAGGCTGGCCAGGGCTACACCCAAGATGGATTCAAGATGGATCACAAGATTTTCACTTTTATAAGTGTTGGCCCATTTGCACACTGGGGTCCTTTGTCCAATTACAGCCTCAGGTCATGAAGTTCCATCCTCTTGGTCCATTCCCTTCACTCTGTCGTTGTTCATACTTCTTGGGCAATGGTTGTCCTGATTCTCAAGCTACAAAAGGATTGTTGTGTCTAACTCCCCTGTGAAGAGAACCTGCCAACACTTAATATGAAGTTCAGAGTCCCACACCAAGTCAGCACAGAATCTGAGAAATATAAAAGCTAAAACTTAAGGAATCATTTCCCCCCTTTAGGCATCAGAGTTACTGGAAAGCAGATTTTATGCTTTATAGAGAGCAGTGGTGTTTTTTGTTATGGATTCCCTGTGAGTTCACTGGGGTATTTGTTTTGTAATTTACATCCCTCCCTTGCACACAGAGACTGTACGTGATGTAATTTGTAAAAACAGATTGTCTTGGCACTCTGAGAAGTGACTGTCTTTGTATGTCCACATCCCCCTAACCCTGCCACTTTCCCCATGCCATAATTCAGTAACTGTCAGTAACTATTTGCATTTCAGTTTCTATCAGTTTTTGCTCCAAATCTTTTAGTCATATACCTGCGAGATGCAAGTCTGTAGTTGAATGGGATTCTCTACTTTATTAGATGTAGTTATGATTTTTGTACTAACTTCTAAATATTAAAGTTCACTTGGTTTTGAATTTTTCTCACAGGCTGATGGGAAAATCTGTTAATGTTTAAATCCAAAATAATTGAAAGGAATCTGAATAAGCCTTGTAAAACACAAGTAAGAATCACAGGACATGCTGGTGTCTTCCACTAGGTCAACAGATATTGCTGGAAAAAGTTACCTGGCTTTCAATGAATACAATGCATTCATCAGCAAAGATGCCTGACAAAGAAACAATATTTTGCAGGGAAGATGATCCTTAAAATTTTTTACCCTTGCCAGTAATTTTGAACCTTGTTTAAAATTAGACCAGCAGCATCTAAATGCTACCTTGAAAATAATCCATAGAGAATGGAAAATACTATCCAGCTGTAAAGTACCAAGGAACAGAAAATACCATGTGAAGGCAAGTTTTTGATAAAAAAGTATTTGGCAGCTTAAAAATCAATTATTCTAGTCAGCTCTGTACCATATATGCAGCTGACACGTGCATACCAGTATTCTTCCTAATTTCTGTCTTTTATCCCCTTTGACATTTGTATGTAGTTAAACTGAAGTGAGTATGTTGAGCTATCCTATCTGCAACTGTTGTGAATTTTGGATTTGGGGTAGTGTGCAGTGGCTGAATGCCACTATTAGCTGTGAACGTCTTGTACAGTCCTTCATTCTGTTGATGACAGATTGGACGTATCTTGGTCTGGGGATGGTAGCACTGATAGTATGCTCTTCTTCTTTTGTGCTTTTGGAAGAATCTTTTTGGAGGGTGACTGTCTGGCTTCCTCTGGAGTCTGAATTATTGTCAGCTCACACCTAAAGCCCAAATATTCTCATTTTCTATAGTCAAAGCTTAGGACACTGCTCATATCAGGGTTTAAATTTGTGTTGATTATGTGTGAAGGATTTTGTATTGTGTAGCCTGACAGGTTCTTGGTGTTGATCTGCCTGAAATGCCAAGCATTGTTTCTAGTAGTGGTGTTTGTTTTCATCCTTGATCTTCTCACTGTAATACACTTACTTAGTATTACAGTCTGTCACCTGTCCTTGTTTTTAATAAAACCAAGGATATTTTAATGCCTTATAAATTTAATAAATATGTGGATGATGCTTCACTATTGGGTAAAATACTGCATCAGAACCCAAAGTGATAGTGTTTGGTTGTAAGTCCACAGGCTTTGGGTATTTCTTTAAATGTCACGAAAGGATTGCACCTTACAAAACAGTGTCCCTTTACATTTCTTCTCTGTCTTCAGATGTCTTGCAACCTCAGCAGTCTCAGCACTTAACTGGAGCATTTAGCTTTCATCTCAAGCTCATTGGATCTTTGTGTGATCCAATTTTTTTTTTTTTTTGCCTTCTCCTAGTGTTCATCTATATACGTTCCCAAAAAGACGAGGAGGAGGGAAGAAATTCTGTTTGCTCTTTTCCTTAATTTAGTCCTTCTTGTACTGCTCTGCTGAAGATCAGTCGTGGGGTCTAAGATGTTAGGGTAATCTATCCAACTTTTGATTTTTCTCTAAATTGGCAATTTAATTAATTGGTACAGAACTTCTTTTGATGTGGCTGCTTTATTTGACTGCATATGTTGTCATTCCCCTAGAGTTCTTCTTTTTTTAGTGTCACCTTTTTTTTTGCCATCCTTTGTGCATGTTTCAATTTTTTTTCTCGTTTTGCAGCTTTTAGATTAATCTTTTTAAAATGTGCAGGTCCTTGATAATTCTCTTCTGGTTTTTCTTCCCAACTTTCTTTTAAATTTCTTTCCCTTTTTCTGTTTGTGTAGAAATTGGTATGACTTTGAGCTGTTGCCTTTTCAATGTATGTCATTTGATGCTAGTGTAAAGGTATTGAAATGCTCTTTAAAAATTATTTTTAGTTTGAAGTAGATTTAAAGTTCCCTTTTATTTGCTTATCCTGTTGTTTGATTCTAGTCATATCGTTAGCTTTGTGTGTTGGTGGTCAACTGATGTCAAAGGATGGAGAGAGATCTGTCTTCAGAGTATATTAAAGAACAGGGGTTTTGTGTGTGTGTGTGTCTTATTCTTGTGATCAGTAGTTTAACTTGTCACTACTTCAGCTGGCTTTGTCCTGTTGGATTTAGTGACACCATCTCGCTTGCATCAATAATACTAATTCTGATGCAGCACTTTACCACATGGTGTGTAAATATGTTATTGAACACTGTTTATTGGTGATCTGTTGGATTATTCTTTTTCTTTTTTGTGCTGTTTGATTGACTACTGCTTAATAGTGCATATTTGTGCCTTAATTTTAATTTAATTTAATTCCTCACGTAGGTTGTTCCTACATGAGGAAGAAAACTGTGAAAAACTGCTTATCTTCAAGCATTAGCATCTACTGTTTGTTTATATCATGCCTCTTTTTGGGGAAAATGAAATACCCTTGACTTGCCATGATGAATAAATAAAGTCTAAAACCAAACAATTTTTTGGTGGACGTACTCATCTAAGCAGGGGGATTTTCTTTCTTTAGGAATCTTGGCTATAAGCGGCAAAGATACTAGAGACCAAAACTCAGAGCAGTTGTGTGGCTCATTACGAGGTGTAGATTCGGGTGACACAAGCAAATATATTTTATTTTAAAACTTTGCTTTTCATGGTGGCTTGCATACCGTAGTGAACTCTGTCAAGAGCGGTTTGTGTTCTATTTAAATGCTGCATTTATCTACATTTATTTTCATTTCCAGATAATCTTGAAACCACAGTTGCTGAAAGGTATTAAAACACTTTTGTCTCTGTTCTGCCTGAAACCATCACCATTTTGCTGTTTTATGCCTTGTTGTTACTACCTATTAATCTTGAGCCATTTGTCTGCTTTTCCTCTTCTCATTTGTTTTGTGTTCTGCCCCAGTATATTTCCCTTTGATGAGCATTTGTTTTCTTCATTCTTTCATGTCATTGCTTTAACAAGCACAGTGCTCAGGTGAGAAGTGCTCTCAATTAGCACCTTCTGCTTTCACCTAAAATTGTAGTGTCTACTTCCACTTTCTGGCAGGGTAGAGGAGTTGTAGAAGCTCTTGGGCTCCCAAAAAACAAACTGTAGAACTTCTAAAAAGTAAATAGGCTTTAATCCTGCTCTTAAGAAGTGCCTGTGAGTTTTAAAGACCTCTGCTTACACGCTGTGGAGAACAGGTTCTATAATTTGTTCTGTTTACAGGTCAAATGAAAAAAATGAAGTTACAAGACTGGTATGCATTTGTATATAAGACAATGTCTACATGATACTGTATTTAAACCATTCACAGCTTTGGCATATGTGTTTATTTGTATGTTTGGCAGGAATTGTTTCAAAAGTTTTTTTATATTTCAGTAAGTGAATAATTTTTGTAAACTTGTTGATAGATAAACATATTGGTATTTAATTTTGGTTATAATGTCTGTGTTGGCTGTGTTTGAAGCATATCTATTTTTAAAGGGAGAATTACATCTGTACTGCAATTTGAACTAATCTTATCTGATATTTTATAACTTGTTTTACATCTGTTTGTATTAGAGAACTCTTATTGCATGCTTCCAGTTTTTGTTTCCTCTCTAAAAGCTATTTCATCTGCTTGAATTTTTAAGAGGTTTAAAAATCTCTGCAAAATTAACACAGGATTCCACAGCTATGGAGCTGGCAGAAAGGATTTTAAGTCAGATGTTGCTGCTGAATTTGTTTTCTTTTAGAAGAAGCAGCTCTGTTCCCAGGGACTTTGGCTTTCTCAACAGTTGTCCTCCAAAAATTATGTAATCTATGTTCATTTAGCAAACTGAATTTGTATGGAAAAGAAAAATGCACACTCACATTAAGTAGTCTCTTATTAACATATTATATTTAATAGAATTATCTTCAGCTGGTTTGTGAATCCTGTGCAGAGGAAATGATATTATGAAAATTTTAAGAGGGCTGATGTTAATAATTCTTGTTTATCTTGGTCAGTAATCACTCAATAAATGAAAATAGCATCTTTTCTCTAGAAGCCTGTTTAACTGTGGTTTTGATTTCTTGCACTAGATGTCACTGCAGATAGAATAATCAGGTTCTTCTGCATGCTTAATTTAATTCTGATATTTTAAGGGAAAATTATTTGCAATATCTTGAATTTCATTGCTGTTTGCATCCACTAAAGTAAGTTTATGAGAATGCCAAAACATTGCTTTTGGAGCAAGTCCTGAAGAACCTGATTAACTGTTGTGACAAAAACACTTCTGAAAAACAATTCACGGTTGTGATGCACTGTAAAGTGGTTATGTACATTAAGATTTATTGCAATTATTTTTCACCCCTCTTTTTCAACTGACAGTGTATCTAGAATGTTTGACAAATTTAGCTAAAGCCATTAAAATATATTTATTTTCTTAAATTTGAATCCTTGATGTTTTAGAGATGTAAAAGATCACTTTCTGAGAGAGGCAGTATATTTTATTTTACCAGGTAATACAGTTGAGAAGGCAAACAGGCTTTTGGACAGAGGTCTTTCACCAGACTGCTTCTGCTAATTACTTCCACTGGATATTGCAGTTGAAACACCAGTGGCAAGGATACACAATTCCTGTTTATGACTGCTTATTTTAACATTTTTCTCTTGATTAATCACTTCTGTAGATTTGTAATTGAGTTTCAGTACATGAAAATTTAATAAGTTTGTTCATTTTTTTCCACCTTTTTTAAAGAAAGTTGTCTGATAACAAGGGAATGTTTACTGTTCTTGATCCTTTTATATTATTTACCCATATCTTCTGCCTCCTGAGCAGTGGTGAGTAATATTGGGTTTAGCTCTCAGTTTTATTAGAATTTGTTTTCTTATACCTGGCCTTGTGCATTATGTATTTATTTCAGAAGTGCAGCAGTTACTCAGTTACTAGTAGTGGTCATAGTTAAAACATCATCTATTCTGTTCAGAAGATTTCGTCTTTGGAATTTGAGTTTGGATAGAGATTATCCAAATATGATTTATTTTGCCTTAAAAGAGACAGTGTTTTTTCATACTATATGACTGAACAGATGCCATTATTAAGTGATGATTATTACTTTACCTAAGTAATTTATCCATCTCAGCCTTGACTTGCTGTTGCCAGAGTGTAAAAAAAGTACTGAATTGGGAGATGGTGCTGCTCATCTACTGTAGCTCTTTCCCTAATAGAAACAGTATTGAAAGGATCCCAGCCACCTGAGGAATGCTGAGTGCAGCAGTCAAAAGGAGATATCAAAAGGAATAATTGTCTGCTTTCAAGTCTTTCTGCCACCTGTGTTCATCTGATGAAGAAATCTCCTTTTTTGCTTGCAGATGGTATAGCTGCTTGTGATGCCTTTATGGTGGACTGACCACTTTTAACTTTCAGTTTCTGCTAGAAAGTTGTGATCAAGAGGTACCTAGTGCTACTGATTGTTTTTTATTTCAATTTTAAATTGTTTTTTCCACTTGAAACCAGCTGGGCCATAAGAGCCACAACTGGGGACAGCTGTTTCTGAGCTCACTTACCACTGATTAAGCCAGGGTTGATTAGTTTGGTTGGTAAGGCTGTGCATTTCAAAAGAGGCCCTCCAGTGTATAGGAGTAGCCGTAAAGGCAAATATTTCACTGCCTTCCTCCTTCCAAGTGGGGCCCTGCATTTGTAGATTATTCAGGCTGTGCTTAGCTTTAATGCATCACTAGAACTTGTAGGCGGTTTTCAAATGAAAGGAAGTCAGACGGAACGAGCTGCTTTTGAAATGCTTTCTACAGATGCCACTTGTTCAACAATTCCTCCTGGGCATTTGTTCTGCTTTCCTATTAATTATCTTGTGCCAGGAATGTGGTCTAAATTGAAATCAGTGGAAGCTCTTGAAAGAAGAAGAAGAAATATATCGTAAAAACTGTTTCTCCCTAAGGATCAGCAGAGAAGCATTAAGAGAGAGAAAAAATGTAAATTTCTCTTTGGATTTGGCAATGGGATGGGAAAGAAACATTCCAATATCAATAGTTTAGATGAACCCCAAATTTATATCTGTCTCACAAATGAGCTGTTTCTAATGACAATGTGATATGAAATGCTGGAACAGTTTTATTCTGATACCATTTATTCTGAAACATTTTGATCTGATGGTGTTTTTAGCAATATATTTAGGAGTTTATTGCTGTGTGATTCTGATACCTTTGAGTGCATGGTACTGTTTTGCACCTGACTTTGCATCTTAAATGGCAGCTGGGCATTAGCCTTGATTCATACAGTCTTAAACACAGGTGGCAGAACAGACTGTGGCTGTTGCAACCAGTCAAGAATGTGCATCTAACTATGCATATTCCTCTGCAAAAGTCTTCGCTGGTGTGTTGCTAGTGCTGAAGTCTGTTTTTTCTCCTTGCTTCTAGTATGCATAGTTCTTCTTCCTCCTCCAGTTTTGTTCAATAGCATGGGTTACACGTCGATCTGGAGGAAGATCACAGATTTAAAGCAATCTATTACTTTAGATTAATCTCTACAGAAGTAGAGATTAATATCTAGGTAAACAGTAAACAGAACTCTAGATAAGTGAAATAATTCTTCCACTGCCCTGGAAACATGCAAAAAACCAGTAAAATAGCTTTTAAAATTAATAAATGTATTTGCTATGAGCCTGTTTTTTTTTTTTCTCTGTAATTCCCAGACTCATTTATCATCCAGCTTTAGCAACAAATGAGATAGGAGTCCTGTAGCTGATAGTCCACTGCTTTCTCAGTTCATTCCCAGAATAAAATCTATGAAATGAATTGTTTACAGGTCCTGTAGAAAATACGTTAGCATGTAATTAAAGGCTGTTTTGTAGTGTATATGGAAGAAGAGATGAATGAAAATAGCTTGTTTCTTTGTCTTCCAGCCAGGACTTTTCCTGTTTTTAGATATCAGCATGAAGAATACTGAGGGTGGAGTTGCTGTCTCCTATCTGTGAGGTATAATACCTCCTGCTCAGTAGTGTCAGTAATGGCAAGAGAAGTCTTATTCTCTGCCCCAAATGTCAGTGTTGCTCTGTGTAGACTTACTTGCACTTTGAGGCTAGTGTGTGCTCTGTGTGTTCACACACAGGACACTTTGTAGCCTCCTCCACTTGGGACAAACCAAATTTTCTCTGAGTGCCTTACTTCTTGAGACAGAAGAATAGTTTTCCCTTAGACCAGGCTAGCGGGGACAGAAACCAGATGCTTCAGCATGGAAAGTAGCAGCTTTGATGGTTTAAGTTTCATAAACCACTGGAAAACAGGATTTTACAGGCTAGTGTCCAGAAAGCCAAAATAGGAACCTCTGCTAACAATTAGCCAGATCCTGCAGCTCTATTCAGGGTATTTTTCTCACGTGTTCTGTCTGTACAGCAAAGTCTGAAGTGTCAAGGAGCAGGCATTTCAGCTTAAGCTGGTCGTTGGAATTCCAGGAATGAAGGCTAAATTTCCTGAAGAATAACTTTGAATATGCCAAGGCTTCTGATGGAAATCCTTGCAGTACATTAAATGTAGAGGTGCTTTGGGGTGCCACCACAATAGCAGGGTTTCTGTGTATTAGTAGCCAGCTGTATGTCAGCACTGAGCTCCTGTTGTGAGAGGGAAAGAGAAATAATGAGAAATGGAAAAGGTAAAGTAACCACGACACTAAGAACAGTTCCTGTAATTTCTTTATTGTTTACAGGAAGTGCATGATTAATTTTCCTTGATTTTATCTTCACTGTCTTAGCAGTTGCTAATTTAAGCAGTTCTGCATTCTGCATCTGCCTTTTTGACTGCCATTCATTGCAGAGAGCTGTTGATGCCTCTCTGGATGCTGCAGGAGCACTGCATTTTCACAGTAAGCTGCTCACAACAAAACTGAAGTTTTCTGATCTTGCTTTTTGCAGACTCTTTAATTGGCATTTCTTGCTTGATGAGCAAGATGCTACAATCTAATGCTTTGGGAAAGTGGGGAAAAACTGCTTAGGAAGATTCTGCAGTGGTGGTTTTCTTAGTGGTTTTGGATAGTAGAGGTTTCTTCATCTCAGAAGAATGAAGTAAACCTTTTGTTTTAAATGCACTGAAACCAGTACAGCCAACAGTATAATGTTAATTCTTTGTTCCATTATCTAGAGGGAGAAGACACAGTAAGAGCTTGTGCCTTATTCAACATCTATATGCACAAGGAAATCTGTATCCCCTTTCATAATTGATGGCTATATAAATAATTTATTGCCTATAAAGTAAGAGCATTATTTTTAATTTTCAAAAATTGTTTTTAATTCAAGTCCCAGGATAGTCCCAAATGTAACTTTGACATGTGCACAAATTATTAAGCATACACCTCCTCTGATGGCATGTTCCATATCTCCTCCTCTCTTTGCATTGCCTCCCAAGTAGCATGTACTACTTTTGAGGCTAAATTTTTTTTATTCCAGAAGCCATACCTGTGTCAAACTGAAATAAAACATGAGATAGAAATTTGATACTGTATATGCAGCTTTATTAAAAAAAAAAAGTGTTTTAAACAGACACCCACTAAGAAGTGGAGCAGCCTCACTGATACAATACAGAGCAAAAGAGGTTTTCTTCCTGCTTTAATGTGTAGGCTGTCACTTCAATGAGAATCTTAGACATTTCAGTGTTGTTTTCTTGGAACACTTTTTTAAAAAAAAAAACAACGTGGAATTGTCAGTCACAATTAGACACAATCAAATTTTTTTCAGCTGTTAGTGTTTTGTCTGATCTGTTTATGTTAAGTATTTGTAAGGGAGTCAGCCTATAGAACAAGAAGGGTGTTTATGTAACCTGTTTTCATCCAAAATATAGCAAGCTAAATACTCAGCTGTGCTTATTCCTTCACCTTTTAACAAAATATTGATAGTAAACCCAAATCAGATTTCCATCTTCTGAAATATTTTTTTCTTCCTCTCCTACCTCTTGTTCCTCTTGTCCATACAGAAATGTTTTCTCATACCTTGAAGTAAAATTTCCTTGTTCCTCTTTTAGCTCTTTGAGCAATATTATGCATAGATAAATATTTTTCTATTTTCAACTTTCTTATCAGTAATTTCCCTAATTCTGGTATTTCTAGTGTTTCTTGACATCCATTTCTAGTATTTTCTCATATTGGGAGGTTGCTATGTCTATGCTAGTTGTCTGGATAACTATTGATGAAGTGCCTGTCTATCTTCTGGATGGCAGTGCAGCATTCAAAAGTAAGGAATGGGTCTGTGTCATCTCATTGGCCTTTGGTAGTTTAAGCCCTTAGTGCAAGCATGAAAAGCTCTTATCTGCAAAAATCACAGATGCGTTACCTGGTATGCAGCAAACCAGTAATTACACACTAGAGAGAGAGACATTGAACATTTATTTCAGAGTTGAACAACCCTGGGTGCTTGCTGGTATTTCACAAATAAGGCATACCAGCTGTCAGAACTTCTTATTATTTATACATTTTAACAAACAAAGGAATTAGTGTACATTGGCTACCAGTCACCTAGTTCTGGTATTTATTGGTATTCCCTCTTTTATTGGTTAATGATTCTTTCACTTCCCATGTGAATCAGTCCACATGCTCAGGCTTTCTCTTCTTTAGGGTCTGTGGATTTTTAGGGTTGGTGGTTGTGATCTGTCCCTGCCGAAATAGCATTTTACCCAGTCGGAGCTGATTTCAGCACAATTGGTGAGTTGGTTTATTAGTTTCTTTCTCATCTTGGAGTTTCTGCCATATGTCCTTGTGACACATAAATTTTGCATTCTCTGGGCCCACTATAAGTGTACATCCTTCTTTCCAAGGTTTGTTAACTTCTCCATAGGTCTGAGATCACTGAAGCATGCCAGCCCTAAACCTTAACCAGGCAATTTTACCAGTGAGAACTTTGTTTTTCTAATGCCTGGACATCACTTAGAGCTTGTTTGGTGCTCTCTGATTCACAGGTTAAATCTCCCTTCTTATTGATCAGGCTTGAAAGTGTAACAAAGATTAAACATTGAAGGACATCATTCCTTAAGAAAATTTTACACATTCTGCATTTTGCTGCACTCTGAACATATCTCTGTTGTTTCCAGATTTTTTTCTCTGACTTTTGTAGGTTTTTCCAGTTGGTCCACAGAAAGATTGCTTTATTATTCAGAATTTTTTCTTCTGGTACACTTACATATTTTCCCTCTGAGTATGAAAATGTTACTGAGGCATAATATAGAGTATACTGAACCCTGACAATCTAAAGTAACTTAATATCCTTCTCTTTCCACTACAGTCTTCCCAGAAGGATACAAAAATATCTTGTTGGCAGTGATTGACTCATCCAGTAAGAGTCTTGTTAAAGAGAGTGCAGATTCAGTTTTATTTGTTGGAGGGTAATGGGCTAGTGTTTCAGGTTATCCCTATTTTAGGTACTGAAGTGTCAGTTAATGCTTCAAGGTATTTTAGGTGTTTAATTCCCATTTGTTTTGAAGTGGATTTGGCTGTATGAATTTTTAAAACACAGGGTTTAGACAGAATTCTATGGGGTACTCTTTTCTTTTCCCAAGCACAACTTCCTTCTCTGTGAAAGAATCTCATTGTTTTGCAATGGATCTTTTTCAGCAAAAGACTTGTGGTTTCAGGCAACTTCTGTTCTAGTAATAGTTCATCCATGAATACCATTTCCATGTCTGGAGATTTTGCCCTTATGTAAATACAGAAAACATAATTAGAACTTATAAATCCACAATGAACCAGACAAGGACTTAATAATCTTAAAAATGTCAGCTTCTGTAGGACTTCTTGTTAAATAGTCACATTTGATTTCTTTCAAAGTCCTATTTGCAAGATCTGGACAAATATCGGGATAGTTTTTATGAGAGACACGAACTACTGAGAGATGTTGTAAAAGATGGCTTATTGCTTTATGGCATTATCGATCTCACGGAAGGGTGAGACATTAAAGGTGTTAGGTCCAACACCGCAACATCAGAAGCCCATCTAATTTTCAGTTACAATGCCTTATATAAGATTTTTAGCCAATCAAATACTTTCAAAGTTTTCCAGCGTCTTCTTACGCCAGTCGTTAACTGCTTTGTCTTTCATGGCTTTACCACAATCCATCATTTTTCAACCAATCGTATAACACTTCATAAAGTAACATTGATACATCTTAATCTTCTAACTAACTTTATAACAGGTTCTGTTGCTAAACTGTAAAATCTTTTACTGTCTTGTTTAACCAATTGCTTTGGTTACATGATACATATCTCTTTTTGCTTAAAACATATTTCTACTTGAACTACAAACTTCCATTCTTGTTTCATGTCTGTTTCACTTTAATGTTGTAATTGTCCAAGCCTTCTCCTAGGTCTTAGGTCAAACATTGTATCCGTCTCTATCTCTGAGCCTGTATGCACAAGGCCTTGGGAGCTTTCTGTGCCTGCATTTCCCATAGACAAACTGTTGCTGAAGGATTTTTCTGAATATCTTTAATTCAATTATCAGATTTTCTCTATGATATCTGAACTGACACTGCACTAATCCCTTGACTGTCAAAGGTTGCAAGTTTATTTTTGTTTTCACCTGTTTTTCTTTGCTCCTTCTTGTTCTTATTCCTGTGTCCACAGAGCATAAAGAAACAAATCTGAGATGGGTTATATTTCAGAACATCAAGAACAGTGTTGCATCTTCTTTGTAGAAATTGAAAAGTGCTCAGACCTTTGATTGTCTGAAGAAGCAGTTTGATGCTATAAGGGGTGAAATTGGTTTATTTCCTGCCCTTGGAAGCCTCTTAGCATTCGCCCTTCATTTGCATTCCTGTGCTTAAGCTACAGAATCAGAGCCTTCTATTTTTGGATAATGGCATGGTCAGCACAAGGATTTGACAAGGTGCTGGATGGAGCTCTGAGCAACATGGTCTACTTGAAGGTGTCCTGTGAGGTCCCTTTCAACCCAAATGCTTCTATGATTCTATCAAAGTAGGCCGAAAAAGCTGCTGATGTGACTCATGAAAAGAACATATTTGAATCTTCCAAAGAGTGATGATTTGTCTGTTTTGTTTTTTTCCAGTTGAATGTGGAGATGTTTGTTTTCTAGAAGAATTTCTGGTCAAGGGAAACAATTCAAAATTCCATCTTCCAGGCATCATACAAAGATGAACTATACAGAAACTTTAAAAAACCTGATTGTGCATTATGTTTTCCATGAAGGAGTAGTGTGTCTGGGTTGTTTGCCTTTCTTTTTTTGTTTGCTTGTTAGCGTTTTGTGTGTGTGTGTGTGGGTTGGTTTTTTTTGTTGTTTGGTTGGTTTTTTGTGGGTTTGTTTTGTTTTGTTTTGTTTTTTTTCCTTCCAGTGGGATCCGCCTTTCATTAGTGTTTCTGTGGTAAGAGCTTTTTGATGAGAACTGAGAAAACTAGACTTTGAAATATTGATATGCCAATTGATCTGCAGAATTTGTTAATTTACTAGTTATGTGCTGCAGGGATAATCTGAATTTTGGGGAAAACAGTGAATCTTATACTCAGGCAGACTCTCACGTAACCAAGAATTATCTGTGTGAAAAACAAGAAGCATATAGTTTCAGTTTTCTGGTGTTCATTTGAATTGTTAATTGGCCCTTACAAGAAAGCACAGATCCAATTGTCTTTTTGGTTGCATAGCCCAACTTTGCAAGGAAAGCTTTTTCCATTGAGAAATGCAACTGATAATGTGATTTGGAGAAGCTGAATTGTAGAAGTGCCCAGCTGGTTTACAGTAGTCTGCCTGCCATTTGCGTCTGTTAACAGTCTTTAATTATGTGATCACCTTGCTCTCTCTTATTATTTCTTTCTCTGGTTTCAGTCAGAGGAGAGATGGCTACAAAATCCAGCATGGGCATATGGAAAGAAGGAGGGCCATGGTCTGATTGACCTTGATGGGTTCCCAAGTTACAGTCATATATAGGGAACATAACAGAAAGGCAAAGGAGGATTTTAAGGTTAAGATTCTATTAACCCATGGAAATTGTATCTTACTGTATCCCAAACCCAGGGAAATTTAAGAGGGTTTCCTCCTGAGGAATTTTCTTTTGGCCATTTTCCTTTAAAGTTGCTAGTCTCTTAAGACCTAAATTGATTAGCTGAATTTAAACTCATTAATACTCTTAATTGAAATATGCCTGGGAGAGAATTTGGTTATATTTGGTTTCATGTTTAAATCTCTGTAGTTTTGTCTAAGTATAAGCTGCTTTATACAGTAAATCTGAAAGTTTTCTCTATTAATAAAATAACATATTTAAAAGTTAAATACCATAGGTTGCTTTTGTAAAGTTTGTCCTGGTTTCAACAAATAGCTTTTGTTTACCAGTGATCTTGTTGGTCTTAATACACCTGTCACCTTGTTTTCATTAGGAAACGATGTATTGCACATATTAAATTCAGGGTTACTTCTGTGTCACAGAATTCTTTTTGGCAGCATTTTTAAAAGAGATTTTTCATGTGCTTCTGATAGTTTACGATAATGAAGCATTTAAATGAATATTTCAAACATCTTTTTGTTCAAATGATTAGATTTAGATCCATTGTGAGGTCTTCTTTAACTTCTGGAATTATGAAACTTGGTGTCCTGTATGCCTCAAAGCTTAGGAATGAAAGAGGGGATCGGTTATGGCTGGTGATATTCACTTGCCAGTCATTATAAGTCATTAGAAAGTGTTCTATTTTACATTATATCAATGCATTAATCCTTTATTTTGAGGTCATTTACACAGTGGAATGAATCACCTCCAGTTTATCTATGGTTTTGAGGTGCAGTAGTACTGTCAGGAGTCACTGACAATTCAGGTGAGAGACAAGGCTGCCATGATAGACAACATTTGGACACTCATGTTTTCAAATCTCACTGAAGTTTTAAAAATAACATGAAGCTTTTCCACTGAAGAAATAAAACTTGCCTCATTTCTTACAGTATGCAAATACAACAAATACCATACCTCCTTTGGAGACCACAACTTCCTCTTTTATTGATTTAGATTAGCTAACAAAAAGAATTTCCCTGAAGGTTTTTGTCAGAATGGAAAAAAGTGACAGCTATCCAAGTTAAGGTTCAGATCAGTTAGCAAAATGCAATTGTCAGTGGAAGCCTTATTTTCTGTTAGTGTTGGCAAAGCTGTGCTAGTTCTCTTTCATTGACTCAATGGGCCCTGAATTTTAAAAATACTCAAATGTGGCAAAACTGCAATCTGCCAAGAATGCCATAATGTATTTTAGTCTAGATTACATAGTACAGTGCAAGAAATTAGTCCCTTCTAAATTTTTATATTCAATTTTTACTGAGCCTACCAAAAAAAAGTGATGGGAACTTTACCCTTCAGTCAATATTTGGGATGTCTGTCTTGGTATGAAATATGATTTCAGTATTCTTGTTTTTAATTAGATATGATAATTCTTTTGACCTTGATATTAGGAACTGATGACAGATTATAGATATCTTAGTATAGGTTGCTTTTATTTAATTTAATTTTAAAGGATGCTTCCCTTTGATTCCTATCGTACCTATTTCCTGTGACTATATTTCTGGATCTTGTCATCTTGTCCTTTCCCCTTATTTTGTGTTTATCCTCTTTTTCAGCCTACCTTTTTAAAGGGTGCTGTGATCTTGTTTGGCATCTGTACATGTGATTCATTATTGTCTATAATTGAAATTGAGGTCATTGTACTGCAATTACAGCTGAAGCATTTGGTGTCCTCTTATTTTGCCCTTTAAAGCAGTTTAATTACTGTACTGGGCTGTTGCAAGTTAGAATGATTTGTTTATTTTTACTTAATTATTAAAATTGTGAAATGAACTGTGGTTTCATGATATGTGATATAAGGCCATGGACATTTCCTGTGTATCTTCTGGCTTTCAATCATTTTATTAGAAATTATTCAATTTAGAGAATTCAAGCCAATCAAGTATACCATGTATAACTATACAGTTTTTATATCTGTATTTTATATGCTTATCTTGTATAGTATTAATGATAGAATTGGAATATATTTTTAGATGAGATCTGTTTCACTGGAATTAGAATAAAGGGAAGACATTTTCATAAGAAAAGTTCAATTTCTGCAGCTGAGTTTACCTGCTTTACCAAAGAATAGTATCAAAAATCCTAGTCACTTTATGATGGGCAACAGGTTGCTAATGCTATTTGTGCCAGCTTAATGCACCAATTATTTTATGCTTTGGCGACACAAAATCAAACTGATAGTTTTTAAAGGGCACTTTATCCTGTCTTTTTGTAACATCCTCAAATGTTTGCCTTGAGATCAAATGGAATATATTTTTTATGATTTCTGACCTTTTAATAGGCCTTTAATTTGCATTAAAAGCGTCACCTAAGTGACAGCTTGTATTTTCTTTAACTGACCTAGTACAACCTAGCACATAATGTCTGGGAAAGGAGGTAAAGTGATTATACCTTCATCGTTTCCAGAAAAGTAGTTATAAACTCTGTTCTCAGAATAAAACTAATAAAAAATAGTTTGCTAAGATGTTACCCTGTGGAACTAAGCATTTAAAGCTAAATGCAAATGTTAAATTTGGAACTGTTACTCTGACTTATATTTGTTATGCTGAAGTGAATAGTGGAAGGAGTCAAAAACTTGACTGATACTGCCTTCTGAACAGCTTATATTTGCTGGACTAGTGAGGAAAATTTAATTTTCTTTTCTTGAGAAGACTTTGAAATGGCGTCTTTTTTTCCACCATGTCTTACAAAATCATAGTCATAGCTCCCTGTCAGTCTCTTGGGTTTTAAATAGTTATCTCCTGTTTAATGAATATCATGTTGTCTGTAGTCTGTGATTTTTTTCTTGAGCTGACTGATTCTGATTTTTCTGCTTAGTGTATGCTGGATCTAGTTCTATGTAACCGTGATCCCTGCTAGAAACAGCACGGGACTGGTTCTCATCTTGGTGGATGCTGATGGAGCATTTGACCCTGGGATATATAGGAAACTATTTTCTTATTTATGTAGTGTGGAAGTAAGGATATAATGGAATAAAAATACTTATACAGAGGATGTGATAAAAGCAGTGGTACTGAGAGGGGAGGGAAGTTTGTAGTTCTAGGGGTTTTGGGGGGGTGGCCCTGGAGCACATTTTTGGGCTTAATCATGTTTGATGGTTTTTTTTAAATGTGTTAACCGGTGAAGTTTGCTGTATTAAAGCTAATTTTTCTAACAGAGCATCTGAGAGATGATTGGGTGAGTCTGAGGATAGCAGATGATTGGATGAGTCTAAGGATAACAGAAGAGTTATTGATGGTAAATAGTTTTCAATGTGTAGGAGTTAATACATTGTGGAAGAGGAAGAAGATGGCATGAGACTTTACTATAATGAGATAGTACATCTACATGAAAGACACATGAATCTGGAAGGATCAGATAGATATTGTGTGTAGTGATTGGAAAAGAGTAGTGTACATGGTGCTGGCAAAATTGTATACATGCTGGGAACACAGCGTGGAAGTTGGCAAAGAAGAAGAGCTTGAGAAAGGATGTGCTAAACACTGGGATGTGGTGAGCCTCATCATCTCCTAGGGGGAAATGCTTGGAGTTTGGCATAGTATAACCACAGTAAGGAGAATAGATACATCTGCTGGCAGTATCAATGCATAAAGGCTGGAGAAGGAAAATTATTATTTCAGCTGAATGTCAATAGTGATGCAAAGTTCATGAGTATAAACTGGCTATTATCAAGTTCAGACAAAATGTTTGAAATAATTTTGCATTATATAATGGATAAGAGCCTGAGTGTAATCTATAAAATTACTTGTTATGGTGTTTGGGCACAGTACTTGTGACACAGGAGGTCACTTTTCAGTTGATTCTCCTCAGGTGGGAAAAATGTTGCGGGTGTTTCAAGCAGAGGTAGAAATTTCTCAAGTTTTCTTTCATTACAGAACCAGTCAAATCAGCTTTCTTGTGTTTTGTGTGGCTTTCTGGCAGCTTTACTAATTTTTTGCTACACTTGCCTCTTAATACTGTGAATGCAGTAGTTGACTGTCATCTTTATAGTAATTAGCATGCAATGCAGTTAAAAATTCAGAGGAGTATTCAATCTGTTTATGTAGCATTTTGAGAAGAATTATATCTAGAATTATTCAGATAATTTATGTAAACATAAGCAGAGGTCTGTCTGCAGTATATTCCTCTCATATCCTGCTATTTTTTAATCCATTCAAAGCCTGCATTTGGACTATGCCACTCAAATGATGGGAATAAACTCCATATAGGTGAGTTATGGTTTATTCAACTGTACTCAGTTTTGGACTATAAAACAGGGCGAGCAGATAGCAATCCTTCTCTAGAAGACACCCTGTGCTTTCTGTGTCAGTGATTCTTGAAGTTAGGGAACCCCAGGCGATGGACACCCTGTGCCTTTGTCCACAAGTACCTCTTCTCCTTTTCTCACCTTTTTTTCAGGAAGTTCCTTGCAGCCATGTCAATTATTGGTGTCTACAGTGTCCTTGTATTTAACAACAAGAAGTTGTTTTTTGGTTTTGAACTCCTGACGATCAGTTGTCTTTTCTACTTCCTCATATAAAAAACATCAAGTGAGCACTGCTTGTTTGGGAATTTCCCCCCTGGTTTTTTACACATTCATCACAGTCCTGCCCACACTTTTGTCTAATTTTCTCTTTTTGTGGAAGGGTTAACACTGGAAACTCAAACAGTGTAGCCCTCTGAGAGCACACATGTATGAACTGGGTTTGAAGTGGGTTTGCCTATATTGCCTTGTATTCTTTAATATAGTCATCTTCCTGTGTTTGTCCAGAGCCTCTGCAGTGGAACTGTGATTTTAAGTCACCTAATCTTATGTAGTGAAATGGTGAATATATACATTGCTAACTTCAGTGAGAGAAGTTTTGGATTTTTACCCATACTGATTATGGCATGACCAGCTGAGGCTGCTTCACCCTAATTCCTTTCTCTCTTTGCGTAGTGTCTTTAATGCAATGTATTTGCTGGGTTTGGGAATCAACTTTTTCAGGAGCATTTGAATGCTGAACACTCTGGATTTTTTTTTTTCTCTAGAAATTGAACATTTGTTTCCAGTGATTGCAAAGAAATGAAAAGTGTTTTGAATACATACCAGGAGGAAAACCAATTAAGAGTTAAGAACTTCCACTTGTGTGCCGCTTACATCTATACATTTTATAGAGGACTTAATGTTAGTGCTGGGCCATTGAGTATAGTCAGACATTTTTGTGAACTCAGGATATAATACAATATTTTCAATAAAATCAAATGCGCCCAAAGTACCTGTTAGCATAAGAATTTTTTCATACATAGCCTGGTTAAATATTAAATCCAAGACTTCTGCATGTTTTTGCACATGATTTTTAAAATTTGATATCATGCAGTTTTTTTTCATAATTTAAATGTAGAAATCTGAACATCATGCTGGCCAAGTAAATGGTCATGTTTTACTGAAAATGTCTGTACAGTGTATTCTCTGGACTGTGTGCCAGCAGCTATCTGTTCAATATTTAAATATAGGAATTGCATTTTTGCATTAGAAAGTGTGACAAAAATTGAACTCCCCTGAGAGGTTTTGTTTGCTGCAGTGCACTAATTACATGTACTCTTTAATTAGTGCTGGGACAATAGCAGCATAATATTTTCCTCTGCTATTAGATTGGTAAAGGAATGTTAGAAATGCCTTTTGGACCTACTTTCTTTTTAAATTTAATTCAATATCTTGTTGGCCAAAAAAAGTAAAGCTGTGTGCTTCTATTTTTGTGTGTGCATTTAAAGAGATCCCTTTAAAGACATCCTGTGTGTCACAGTAGTGGTCTTTGTAATGGATAGTTTTATGTGATGGTGATGAACTTTTCAGCTCAAGTCCCCTTGATAAATTTGTTCTTTAGCTACCAGATCATATCTCCATTTCAAGGTGCCATTGTATCAGTTAATACAGTAAGCTTAATACATCAGTACAGAAGAAGTACAGTACAGAAGAAATTAGTATTAACAAAAGCTTTTATATCTCTCTATATAAATGTAAATGAGTTTACTGTATCAGGATATTTTTTGATAGCTGAGTCAGAGCTGAATTCAAAGAGACGAGAATTTAAATATACAATGTAATCCCTTTATTTTAACTTTGACTTAAAGACATGTTTTTTTGTGTTTTGTCTCAGAATTACTTTCTGAGTTTCTACTCTTCAGGTGAGTCCATTTCATCTAGCAGCTCCCAAAGAAGAAAACCTTTTTCTGCTCCTAGCACAGTAGCCACTTTTACCAACCGCAGTGCTCCTTTGTGGATAATACTTAACTTGCTTGATTTTTCCACAGCTTGTGAGCACATCTTAAATTCTGAGGGAGTATGTCTACACTTTTCTGTTCAAGGATAATTCAAGCTAAGTAGCATGTGGGTACATGGGTACATTCAGCTTTATTCAACTGCATCTCGAGATTTTAATAAAATTTTCTGAATTAGTAATTTTTAATAGGGACAGTGACCTTTCATACTCTTGTAATTTGAGTTATGGATTCACCACTTAAAATTATGTGGCACAAGTGGAAGTGAATCAAGTACTAGATTAAACCCCATAATTTCTCTTGTAATAACTTACAGACCTTCAGTGTATTTCAAAAGAGGTCTCTAGCTCTTCAGAAACATTCTTCCTATGCTGTTGAGGATGAAAGAGGGGCAGTTTGGCTACTTCTTTTGGGCCCTTTTCTTTCTCTTACTGTTAGAGAACAAAGCAATAAAGATTTATTGTTGGTGATTTTCTGTGATTTCATTTTGGGGCAAAAGTGCACAGTTTGGCTTTTGGAGGCATCCTTGAAGAAGCTTTTGAATGTGGAATTAAATTTTAAGCCAAGCGATTAAAGTTCAGGAGTTATTCCACGTATCTGATTAAAATTCAGATTGTTTTAGTAAATTGTATCTGCAGATAAAAGCTTTTTTACAACCTATATTAAACTAAAAAATATAGTTAATCACAGCTACTGTCTGCTGCATTTCTTCTAAAATTTCCATTAACATGATGCATTCCTTACGTGAACGGTAGTCGTTTACAAAATACGACTCTAAAAACTCAATTAATTTATGTTCTTTAGACCTGAATAAAAAAGCAATCCATCTATTTAAAATCACAATTATACATGATTAATTTCTTATTATAGTAAGAATGTGCTGAATATTGAAAGACTGGAAAATAACAAATCATACTGTTTCTTTACTCTTAATTATTTGTGAGCTATTTTTCTCACCTAGTGATAATTTTTTTTGTCTCCTGTTTATTTTTTTCCTCTGTCAGGGACATTGGCAAATGCTTTGTTGTGCAAAATTTCCTCAAAAAATTTGTGGAAAAATATTCAGCTTTTAATATTTTATCAATTCCGTTGGGCCAAAGGTGCTAGCAGTAACCAGTCACTGGTCTTCAGGGTCTTGTCTTCATTCTTGCCATATGGGAACATTATAAATCATGTATAACAGTAGATGCTACTCAGTAAATATCTAATATGTGATAGGTATTTTTGACTGAAATTGCTTTTTTACTTGAACAATTAATTAAGCTGTATTTTTTAGTTTTATGATGTGACACTTATAATATAAACTAATATCTGGGTGCATTGTGAATGTCTGAGCTGCACATGAATAACAGCTTATTTTTTTCTTCTGAATGCTGGAGAACTTTTTAGTTCATCCATGACCAGAGTAACATTTCCCAGTTTTGTTTTGTTTCTTGTATGTTGTGTCATCATCTCATCTTGCCCAGATGTATCCATACTTGGAATTTTTAGACAGTATCAATATTGACAACACTTTTTTTTCCTGCAGAGAAATGAGGTTTTACATCTGCTTTCTTCTTTAGACTTGCAAGTATAGGGGGGCAGTTGGGCACTAGAGCAGAAAGTTCTCCAGAGTTGATGGATGTGGACCTTCTGTGCCTGGTGGGCCAGAAACCTTGGGAGCATCATTAAGAAGTCTGAAGGATGAGGGCAAAGGGGAGGATGTACCTTGTCTAAAAGAAATCATACAAGACTGCAGGTGCATGGATGTTGTTATGTAATGTGGTTATTGCCTCGGCAGTAATGAATTTTACCCAAAGCTGTAACACCATATATACTGAGCTATGTAATCAATAAATTGACTTCAGCATCAGCAGCTTGTGGAATCTCATCTCTCAATCGCCAACATGCAAGTTGCTGTACTTGGGAAAATACGTGTAGCAATCTATGTGTTGTATTTTCTTACAAAAAGTGTGGTGTCTTTTTGGGTCTGGAGAAGGCATTTAATGACTTGGAAAAGGAGCAGTCACACAGCTGTCAGAAAACTTATTTTCCATTTTTATTAGCACCAGGAGAAAAGTGTACTGCAAATGCTACTGTGTCCTTTCCTAATTAATATAAGATCAGACAAAGTATCTTTGCATGGATGAGAAAGGGAATACAAGAGAGGCTCTTTCAGGTAGTTTATTCTTGGCGGTGATGTGGCTGGAAAGAGAGCGAGCCCCTCCAGGAATCAGGTATTCAGGGAACGGGGGATGGGGAGTGGTTTTGGCTGCCAGCCAATGGGATAGGGACACAGGGGTATTGGGAATCAGGATACAGAACTTAATGTGCTTCAAGGTCACTTAGGGAAGGTCAGAGGATAGTAGGAATTCTGGGATAAACCGGAAGATATCAGAGTATGTACATCCTTCCTTTTACCTCAGGTTATCAAATTACAACATCTCCCCGTTTTTTGTTTTTTTAAGTAGGGGGATGACTTTAAACTAATTCTAGTCCGAATTTTATTTTGACCACCATTTGAGATGAGTGGGAGAGTTAAACTGTTTTATATTTGCCAATTCTATATGATTGTCCCCTGAGGTAGAAGAAATGATTCCATTAATAGCCTTAAATATTAAATGACGTATGATCCCAAATGCCATAGCTACAAGGAAAAGAATAACAACAAGCAACATAATAGTTTTGACTATGGAAGTCCACCACCCAGAAAACCCCCAGCCTTTAAACAGTTCATTAATCCAGTCTTCTGATTCTTGTTTCACTTGTCCAATCAGGTGCTTCATATCTCGCAGAGCAGCGTGGACATTGGGAGCCTTTGAAGTCAGATTCATGCAGCAAAGTCCTTCAAACTCCTGGCATTCATGTCCATGTAGTAATAGGAGAAAATCTATTGCAGCACGGTTTTGTAATGTTGCCTGCCTGGTTACTTCTTCATCTTCTAGGAGGGAACTGATGGCAGTTGAAGTTAAATTTGCTTGTTTAACTACCCAACACTCCAGGTGACCTAATTCACCTAGAGCTTTTGCTGCTGCAACCCATGGAAGGAATACAGATACAGCGATTCTTTTTGATTTTGCCCAATGGAAAATTTCTGCATCACAATTTGGGTCCAGATTATCTGCACTTCTTTTTTGTATTTTATTACCAGATTTGCTTTTGTGTGTCCAATCACTAATTAAGGTTTTGTTGGGTGCTAACAAGGACAACCGCCCTATAGTACATGGTCCCCCTAGAAGATTAGAAGGAATCCCTGCCCATGCCCGGTCCCCACAAATTAAAAACAATCCCTTTGGTAGGATTTTGGGACTTGTATGAACTGGATCTTTAGCTGGAATATGGTTTGTGAAAGTACACCACTTCGTGGCCATAAATTCCTTACGAAATTGTCGGATGAGATGAAAGCCTTTTGTGTCAGTGAGTGTTGGATAATCCTTGAAATGGATGCAGTATGTTGCTGGATAGGAACCAAGCAGTTCTAACTCTTGGGGTTCCTGGTCTGCCTTGGGTAATTTTGGCAGCAAGTCCTTTACAGGATTACCTATGATCTGTGCTGAGTGCCTAGGTGAAATAGTGAATGGTTCAGGTGTTTTATTAGGCAAGTGTATGTCAAAGCTACCTAAATACTCACTAGCTTTAAGTGGGACTCCTACCAGGCAGGTGGACATAGGATCTGTGGCTGCTGCAGTGGACAGACATGTGTTTTCCTGTTTGAGTGTCTGTGCCAGGGTTACCCAGATGTTCTGACGTGGCTGAGGGACGATCCACGCAGCTGCGAAACTGTTCAAAGCTAACAAGAGGACAACCTGGATGGGGTTCTTCACAGGATTAACTCGAGGGTAGCTTTTTTCTAAAAAGAAAAACAAACATTTTTTTAAAACATGTTATGAGTCCTTGTCTGCTTGAGGGTATTCCTTTATGAAGTTTTTGTTTCCTTTTCCTCTGCGGCGTCTTCTTTTGGAAGCAAAGGATACTTGCTTCTCATCTCCTTCTGCTGTAGCTGGAGTTTTAGGGACAAAAGGCTTTACCCATTTCTGTGGAATCCATCTAGGTCCTGAGGGAGTTGAAACACATGCATAACCCCTTCCCCAGGTTACCAGTTCATAGGGACCTTTGGTTTCCCAGGTTTCTGGGTCCCTAATCAAAACTGGTGGATGTTGAGACAATTTAAACTGTTTACTGCTGTTAAAATGACGAACCACAGGAGGACTCATGTTTTCAAATGAACAGTTCAAGAAATTGATTGTAAACAATGCTTTACAGAGCTTTTGCTGGGGAGACATCCACACAGTAGAACTGCTTTGTCTAGCTAGAACCTGTTTCAGTGTTTGATGTGTGCGTTCAATCACAGCTTGGCCTGTAGGGGAGTGTGGAATGCCTGTTTTATGCATAAGTCCCCACTGCTGGATGAATTCCAGGAACTCCTTGGAAGTATAAGCTGGGCCATTATCTGTTTTTATTTCTCTAGGGATCCCCAAAACTGAGAAGGCTTGTACTAGGTGTTGTTTTGCATGTACTGCCTTTTCCCCTGCATGAGCTGACGCATAAACTGCACCTGAATATGTGTCTATGCTCACATGAACATATTTTAAGCGTCCAAAACTAGGAATGTGTGTGACATCTGTCTGCCACACTTCACAGCTGCCTAGGCCCCTGGGGTTAACCCCCATACCCAGCGATGGCATGGCCTGGAGCTGACAGCTGGGACAGGTGGCGACGATGGCCCTGGCCTGAGTCCGTGTTATCTGGAATTGACAGACCAAACCTGGTACATTCTGGTGGTATTGCTGATGGCTCAGCTTTGCCTGTTGGAAGATGTCAGGAAGGCATGCCTTTTCTGCTGGAGCTGCCAAGGTGTCTGCCATCTGATTTCCTTCTGCAATCTCACCTGGCAAATCTCTATGCGACCTCACATGCATCACATAGAAGGGATGTTCTCTGTGAGAAACCAAATAGATTAGTTTTGATAACAGCCTAAAGAGCTGCTCATTATCAATGTCTTTGAGCACTGCCTGCTCTGCTCTGGACACCACCCCAGCGACATACGAAGAATCTGTTACCAGATTTAGAGGTTCAGAGAATTTCTCAAAGGCTCTTACCACAGCAGCTAGTTCTGCAATCTGGGGTGACCCCTCCACAAATTCAACATCAGCTTCCCAATGCTGTGTCTGTGGATTTCTCCAAGTCATCACCGACTTGTGGGAGTTCCCTGATGCATCTGTGAACACTGTGAGTGCCCTGAGTGGTGCTCTGCTCCTCTTCTCACGAGGTATGAGGTGGAATTCCTCATTGAACAACTTATGAGCTGGGCTGTGAACAGATATCTGTCCTGTAGCTGTCCAGAGATATCTGGAGGCTGGCATTGCTCTGCAACAAATGCTCAAACATATCTTTTGTTAGCTTTTCAGGAGAATTCTTTCCCTCCCCAGAAAGTTTAATTGGTAAATGTATGCATGTGAAATCGCATCCAGACAGTTCCCTCAGCCTCATCCTTGCTTTTTGAATCAACTGAGCCATAAGTTCCTGTGGCTGTGTAATAGTTTTGGATCTCTGATGGGAGAGGAAGACCCATTCTATGATTAAGAGTGAGTCTCTCTGCCCCTCTATCCACTGAAATATTAAACCATGTAAGTGTGGCAATTTCCCAAAACAATGAATTTGAAAGGCAGTTCAGGTTGATAGCGGTGAGCTTGCCTTTCAGACAGAGCTTTCTGTACCTTTCCAATTGCAGCCTTTGCTTCTGGTGTCAGTTCCCTAGGAGAAACCAGCTCTCTCTCCCCTTTCAATAATTTGAAAAGGGGTTGTAAGTCTTCATTAGTGAGGCCTAACCAAGGTCTTACCCAATTCAGCGACCCACACAGGGAATGGAGATCTGCAAGAGTTTTAGGATTACAATTAATGTCTAATTTCTGTGGAACTATGGTCCTGGCAGTGATCTCTAGTCCCAGATACTTCCAAGGTGGCATCCTTTGAACTTTGTCATCCTGTAATTGAAATCCAGCAGAGGTTAAAACTTTAACTACTAGGTCAAGCGTGTGTTGAAGAATGGAATTGTCAGGAGCACACACTAACACATCATCCATGTAGTGTAGTATTATGGCATCTCTTCTCTGTGCACGGACAGGAGACAACAATGAAGCTACATACCACTGACAGATAGCAGGACTACACTTCATGCCCTGTGGAAGCACTTTCCAGTGGTATCTCTTCATTGGAGCCTCTCTGTTCAGTGATGGCACTGAGAATGCAAACCTAGGAGCATCTTCAGGTGAAGTGGTATTTGGAAGAAACAATCTTTGATATCTATTACTGCCAATTGCCAATCTCTAGGTAACATGGTTGGAGAAGGCATCCCAGGTTGAGGAGATCCCATGTCCTGAATTACTTTATTAATTTCTCTTAGATCATGTAATAATCTCCATTTGTCTGTCCCTGGTTTTTTTATTACAAAACTTGGGGAATTCCAGGGGCTTGTTGTTTCCTCTATATGATTTTTGGCCAATTGGTCCTCTACAAGTTTTTCAAGTGCCTGTAACTTTTCTTTCCTTAGCGGCCACTGTGTGGTCCAGATAGGTGTGTCACTTAGCCATGTTAGTTTTTGAACCCGGCACTGCATGGTGGCCGCCTCTAAAAATCCTTAGGAGTTTTTGGAATTATCATTTTAACTCCCCATTGTGACATGGCATCTCTCCCCCATAAGGGACACTTGTAATCTATTACAAATGGACGTACACTGGCCAATCTGCCGTCCAGTCCCTCAATTTGTACAATGCGTTTTGATATTTGTGCTAATCTAACTCCTCCTATACCCTGAATATGCCCAGCTACAGGTTGCAGTTCCCAATGTGAAGGCCACATATTTTCAGGTATTATGGTTACATCTGAACCTGTATCCAAAACACCCTTCACATGTAGATGGTCTGAACCATGTGTCATGTTGCATGCCAGAGAAGGCTTTTCCTCTTTCACTGTCTCTGCCCAGTAAACCTCTGGTGATTTATCTTTTGCTGTGATATTTGCTGGAATAGGAAGAGCTTGGGCTAGAATTTGTCCCTCACTTAAATAGAAAGGTGCTTGTGAACAACGAGCTATTATGATAACATCAGATATTTTTCCCTTCCTAGTCATAGGAGCTATTTCAATTTCTAAAGGTGTGTGTGCAGTGTCTCCCACAACAAAATACTCACTCTCCATGTGGCAAATCGACATATCAATTAGGGAGCTCGAGATATCCACTGTAATAACCGTCCACTCAGCAGACCTGAAATGAAAGCCTTTGGTAGTCTGTAGTCTAATACGGCCACAGAACTGCCTGTCTTTGTTAAGAGAACATTCAACATTTACATTATCCATTACACCCACATTGTCCATCCCACCCTCCCCCTTTGCTTTTAAGAGAGAGGCTTTTGCTACAGTATAGCCTGCAGAACTTATATCCTGGCGCTCTATGGTGTTTATAGCAGGCCTGCGCCTCAGTTCTAGTTTTTTTGTTTGTTGATCTTTTTCTGGTTCATTTTTTGAGGACAGTCCTTAGCCAAATGTCCTTGCTGCTGGCACTGGAAACAGGTGATTTTCTTTAGCTGCTCCGATGATAACTGCTGCTTCTTCATCTGTGGTTCAGGTGCTGGAAGCTTAGGAGGTGCTGGACTCGGAGTCCTCTCAGGAGCACTGAATAGCTCTGCTTTGCGGGTGCAGGCTTCTATCATCTGTGCTAAGGTTGGTTCTGGATACAGTGGCAGGCTTAAGATGACTCTCCGGCAGGCTTGGTTGGCGTTCTTTTCTGCTAATTCCTTAATCAATTCTGCCTGCATGGCTGGATTAAGGACCTGACGCTCCACCTGCGTCTTTAACCGATCTATAAAGCTTAAAAAATTCTCAGAAGGATATTGTTTAATATTAACATAACTAGTAGTTACTTCAACTGTTGGCAATTTAATAAAGGCCTGTTCAGCTATTTCACAAATTTTATCTAAAATAAATTTAGACAATAACCGAGTTTGCTTTTCAGGGCTATGTATGTCACCCTCCCCACATAAATGCTGTAATGTAATTTCATTATCATCAGCATCCTTAGCGTGTTCAGAATTTGTATGAATTTCTGTTAAAAAACTGCCCAAAGAACGTTTCCAAATATTAAACCATAATTCATATTCAGCTGGGGTAAGCAAACACCTGAAAAGGTCTTTTACATCATGTGGAACCAATTCATTTGATGTAAAAGTTGCTCTCATAATTCCCTTAAATATTTCACTTTGCCTCCCAAATTCCCTTTGTACCTTACAAATTTCTTTTTTATCTTGGTATGATAATGGTTGGTATATTCTTTTACCATTCTTCTTCCCAACGTATTGAATCGGTAATGCATCAAAAAGTATATTAGATTCAGGGTTAATCGGTAAGTTAGGGGTTAACTGGTTTTGTGCCTGTGCAGGCTGTAGCGGTAAGGTAGGGGTTAATTGGTTCTGTGCCTGTGCCGGCTGTAGCTGTGTGCCTGCTACACGTGCTTCCCCTCCCCCACCCTCAGGTTCTGCATTTTCCGAGTTTTCATCCCTCCCGGTATTTGTGAAAGAGTTACAGGTCTGAAAGAATGGATTAAAACCTGGAAAATATTGAGCAGGAACGGGAATTGGATGCAGGAAAGGATTATTGGGAGAAAAAGACATGTTACAGTTAGGATTTAGTAAAGGTTTTTCCCTTTGCACCGAGGAAAGATGAGTTTCTAAATTAGTGTGTTCAGATGAAAGTTGTGAAAGAGATGGATACAGAACGTTTGTATCAGGTTGTCCACGGGATTCTAATTCAGTGTATTTTGGAGGATCAATTGTTTTAGTAGTTTCTTGAGGTAATTCTGATTTCTCTTTTAAATCAGGGACAGGAGGTTCCGAATTAGGTAAAGAGGAGTTTAAAGAATTTTCCTGTGGTCTATCTTGGTTTTCCAATTGTGATAAGTGTTTGTGAACATTTAAAAATATAGGCAAAAATAACGCAGCATTGGTATCACCTTTCTGTATTTTAGAAGTTAATAAATCTCCAACACTGTCCCAAAATAAAACCGATTTGATATTTTGCTTATCAAATTCTGTAATTTCTCGAGACAACCAAATAACAAACTTCCCAATCTGTTTCTTAGAAGTTACAAAATCCTGTAAATCTAGCATTTCTTTAAGCTGGCTAACAATACTCTTTTGCTGTGCTGAAATATTCCCCCCCATTCTGATGTAATAAGCACAAACAGCACTATTCCCTGTCTTTTGCAGAAACGTTACAATATAACAGCTGGCTGCAAGACCCAGGTGTGTTAGTATGGGGGTGCTGGGCTTTGTTATTCGCCAGGTGGCTTAGCTGGACTACACAGACGTTCCCGAGTATTCCTCCACAGAGAACACACCGCGGCTGTGCTTAGGGTCACAGCCTAGCGCACGCCAGGCAGCGCTGCAGAACACGTGTACTGGGGCCGGGATTGCAAACACCGCCACGTGTCGCCGGCTGCACGCCCGAGCTGCTACCGCTTGCCCACCCGCAGGTAAAAACCTCCCAGGAATTTCGGGCTATCCGTTTAAAAAACCCACCCCTCCCCTGTACCTCGGGGCTAATTCTGGGGTTCCCACCTCCCCGAAGGGATATGTTACCTTACCAAACGGAGCGCGGTCTCGCTGTAAGTCTGCAAAAGTTCCGATCCAGAAACGGCTTCTCCGAAGATGCGAAGAAGTTCTCCGCTTCACCCTCCTGTGTTTAAAGCTGTGAAAAACAGCTGCAAGCACGGAGGAAGTTGTATCACCTGTCCGGCCTCTGTTGAAGTTCTAAAACTGCGAACTTCAGGCTAATTCGGGGTTCAAAACAGCTCCAAAACGGCAGGCGCCAACTGCAAATGCTACTGTGTCCTTTCCTAATTAATATAAGATCAGACAAAGTATCTTTGCATGGATGAGAAAGGGAATGCAAGAGAGGCTCTTTCACGTAGTTTATTCTTGGCGGTGATGTGGCTGGAAAAGAGGGAGAGTCCCTCCAGGACTCAGGTATTCAGGGAACGGGGGATGGGGAGTGGTTTTGGCTGCCAGCCAATGGGATAGGGACACAGGGGTATTGGGAATCAGGATACAGAACTTAATGTGCTTCAAGGTCACTTAGGGAAGGTCAGAGGATAGTAGGAATTCTGGGATAAACCGGAAGATATCAGAGTATGTACATCCTTCCTTTTACCTCAGGTTATCAAATTACAACAGTGTACTCCTTGTAATACACAGGAATGCTTGCTGACATTGCCTCTTCTTCATGGATTGCTAGGGCTTAGCTCTTTTACATAGAAAAACTCATTTGTTTTGAAAGATTGTATGTGTGCACATTCACAATCTCTATTATCTGGTTGTTATCTCTATTATCTGGTTGTTATCTTCCAGGCCTAGAAGACAGTAGGGTTCTGTTTCAACTTGAAAATCGAACTTTTAAAATACTAAAATTTATTTCAAAGCTATAATTATTTTTTATTTATTGCCTAGACTGTTGTGTACTACACCATACATTACTTTATCCAGGGCTGAAATCTCCCATTTGAAGTCCTGCTGAAGGATGCTTTAGCCTATGGATGACTGTACAAAGTCGCCCAAAGGATTTTTGAAGAATTTAAATTATGTTCTGTGAATATCTCTTACTTATATTTACTACTGGCAGTGCTTCTCTTACATTGCATGGTATTTCAACTGCTTAGTTTTACTTGAATTATCAGGAGTCTGGGGTTTTTATTATGCAAGGTTCAGCTTATTTAAAGGACTGCTGAAAAGTTTTCAGTTTTCTGTTCTTTAGCTGTGCTGAATGCTGAGGAGTTTGAAATTTTCCTTACCGTTGTGAAAGGTGGCACATAGCTTGCTTTTAGACAATGTTGCTTTGTTACATTCTTGATTGATGTTCTTTCTCTAGTATAATTCAGCTGTTTGTCTGGTTTTGTTCAAATAACACCTTCACAGATTTCCTCAACAGCAAGCCTGGAATGCTTGACAAAAGTAAAGAAGCCACATTTTAAATGTAAAATCAAAACATTCTAAAATGTTGCCCTTTCTTTTGTGTGATTTGACAGAGAAGAGGTTACATTAAATGTGGTTTAGAAAGAGAAGGAATTACAAGAATACCCCTTACACATCCTAATAGATAGAGTTTTGTCCTTTATAGGAGCAAACTTTGGCTCTGAGGAAAGAAGGGATAGGTGTTGTGTTAGATTCTGAACTGCCTCATCTCATTGGCATTGATGATGATCTTCTCAGTACTGGTATCATCTTGTACCACTTGAAGGTAAGTACACATCTCTGTTTCTATACCCTTTATATGCCTTGTGATTTTTTTCAGTAGAAAAATTGTAGTATTGATTTGCTATCTATATATAGTGCTCATTACATTACTATGGCAAGAAAAGCTCTTTATGTTTCTGTGCTGTAGTAAGAAAAGCTCTTAAGAGGTTGGAAATGATGAAATTAAAGTATCTGTTTAGGTTTATCCTGAGAGTCAACTGGTTAACCAGATATAGGTGTTTCGTATTTTTATCTGTGTGTATTGGTTTGTTATTCATGTAATTATAAAGCTTGACCTTAAAATCTAAATCTAGATTTTCTCAAAACTACAAAGGTGATTTTGCACTGGACAGTTGAAACTTGAATTTGCTTAATAATATTGTAAAATAAAGACTGTGAAAGCATTCTGAAAATGCTACGTGATTCTTTTTTTTTTTTTTCATGTATGTTTAAATATATATTTCATTCAGGTTACCCTGAGAAAGTGGAAGGATAAATTATATTATTGTGGGGGAAATAAGGAGTTTCCAACTGCAAATAATCTGTGTTTCTCTCTTAATTAGGAGGGCCAAACGTATGTTGGCCGAGAAGATGCTATAACAGAACAGGATATTGGTATGGAAATCGGCATTTTTATATTCTTTCTGCTTCCAGTATCCTAATATATGAACTAAGCTTCCTATGTTTTTTCCTGTTTTAAGTTAGTTGTTCTGTGTGTTTTAATTCTTAGAAAATCTGAAAGCTGAATTGCATGGGATTTGCTTCAAACAGCATGACTTCTAGCATAGTTTGTGGGCTTTAAGTATATTCATATACTTGTTTCTAATTTATTTCTTACTTTTCTTGAAACAGCATCTTGTAAAAATACTGTTCTTTTTCATAGAGCACCTGTTGCGATTACTGCAAAGTCATTATCGTAACGTTTGTATAATCATAGCATTGTTATGCCATTATATGTAAGATAGTTTTGGAACTTCAGACTTGAGTTTTAAAAAATTATGCAATAAATTGGTAAAAATCTACTGGTTTTCCTATTGATTTCTTACTTATGCAATTAAATGCCAGATCTGGACTATTCTGTCACGTAAGTGTTATATAAATTCCTGGAAGGCAATTTCATTAAGTAAACTGCATCCTTTAATTCTTGGGTGAGAATCAGAGGGTCACATAACTTAGTTTGGTATATTTTCATGGGTCAAAAGTTGCCTGGATTTAAATTACTTTAATAAATTCCATGAAACTACCAAACTTGTGATGTCTTGTGTTATTGAACAATACACATAATCACACATTATTTGAAGAAAAAAGGGAAAGTAGCATAACTGATTGATAAAAGCCCTGAATGTCATAGGACATAAGAACTTTACTTCAGCTATCCTTTTTTCCACAATAGCATCTTATATCCTGTCTTTTCAGATTTAAGTGTGATTGCCTTAAGGTCTGCAGGTTTTCATTATTTCCTCGTGGAACTGGTCAAAGAATCTCTTTCTACAAATACGTAAACTATACTTTTCTGGTTTTTGTTGGAAAGAAAGGAGCATTTGCTAACCAGGCATCAAAGCACAGGACTACAGCATCACACAAAACCAACCCAGCACACTTCTTTCCACTAGAATAAAACAATAAATATTTAAGGCATGCAGGACATGATAAAGGAAGGAAGAACACATTGTCCAGAATAGAGCGAAAATATACTCTCTGATATGTAGTGCAATGTATTCTTAATAAATTATTATTTGCATTTTAATCTTACTGATTGTGAGGAGTCTAATTATGTAATCTTATTTCTTTGTGTTTAGTTCTTCATGGCCTTGATCTGGAAAGTGAGCACTGTGTCTTTGAAAATCTCAATGGTACTGTGAACCTCATCCCACTGAATGGAGCGCAGTGTTCTGTGAATGGTATTCAGATTACAGAACCCACGCACCTCAACCAAGGTATTACCTAGCCTAATGTCATTTTTCAGGCAGCTTCTTTGTTTCTTCCTGGCAGAACACTGAAAAAAATATGTGCATATATAAAGTGATTATTGTTTACTTAGTTTTAATTTCATGTCTTCTCATGTACAATCCAAGTGTTTTTGTTTTGCCATGTGGTGAAAAAGAATTCTTTATTAATTTCAACCACTTCTGCCTTGGTTTGAAAGACAGGTGTCTGCCAAGGAAGGCAGGAAAATCCTTTAGAATGGAGAATATGATCCCCTTCCCTCTGAATTATTATAATTTGAAACTAAGGGTCTTCCAGGCACAGATATGTGAAAAGGAATAACAGTTTTTTGGTGGTATGTGTATGGATAGAAAAGCAAACAAAAACAACAAACAGCAGCAACAGCAAACAGCAGCACAAGCCCAGTCCCAGCCTCTCTCTTTCCCCTTGGTGCAGCTCCGGGCACAGCCGGCAGGGGGCGCTGGTGGCTCCCGCCGGGCACGGCGGGGGCGGTGATTCCCCTGCTCCAGCAGGGGGCGCTGTGGCGCAGGGCCTCTCCCTCATGGTAATGGCGGGTGGGCTGAGGAGCAAAAATGGGCTGCAGCAGGAACCTCGGAGTGACAACTGGGACTGCAGGCAAGTCTCCCCTGGGAGAGCAAACAAGAGGTGGCAGAAGCTCCAGAGCTTCTGTAGGGGCTGCGGGGTGTCCCAGCAGGCAGGTGGTGTGGGTTAGAGTGAAACGCCTAAGGCAGCAGCAGAAATCAGCAGATCTGGGCTTTGGCAGTCAGGCTCTTCTGCTGCACACAGCTGGAAAGATGCACCTTTCTAGGAGAGGTGTTGGGGTCCCAGTCTTTTCCCCTGAGGCACCTGAACAGATGACAAGGGTCCTTTTCAAGTGAGACAGGATGCCCATAAGGTGCTAGTTCTGTAGCTGCTCTCAGGAGCAAAGGCTCACCCATGGCAGGAGAAACTGGGCAAGGCTGGGCTCCAGCAGGGGCAACAAATTTACCCTCCTCCCCATTGCCCCCCAAACACCAGCTCCACCATTTTCCTGTGAAGCCGAGAGAGCCAGGAGCTGCACTCAGCCCCCTTTTCCCTAGCCAAATTCTTTGGTATCTCTGCCCCTCCAAAAGAAACCATCAGACAAGAGAAGTGCAGATGTTGCCCTCCTTCCCGAGCTTGTCAACTCCTTTTGTCTCTCCTAAGTGGAGAGACAAAATATAACTGGTGGTTATATTTTCTTAGCAGCAAAATGGGAGAAAATTCTTTAAGAGAAAGAAACAAAAAGAAAAATCCTAAACCCCAACAACTTCATAATCTTGGTTATGATTTGATAGTTACCCTTTGATTCTGTTCGTTTTTACACAAAGTGAATTCCATGCCAGATTGCTATAACGTTAAGAAAAAGAACATAGATCTCTACAAGACTAAAATAATATCAGAGACATCCCTGCCCTTCTCCCCAGGTTTCAGGTTGATCCTACTTAGTACTATTGCCAAATTCTCTTGTACAGCAGGAGATTGAGCTGGAGTATCTGCTGCAGCTATAGGAAATGACAAAAAGCGGGAGGCTAGCCCTTAGGAGGTTTAGAGAATTACAATTCTAATGTAAAAGCTTTAAAATCTGGAAATTAAAAAGCAGCCGGGACATTTGAGAGCAAAAATACTTTGTTTGGATCTGGAAAGGACTGACTGACAAGTGAACAGGAGAGCTTCTCGATGTTTAATCTTCCAGGAGCACCCAGTATCATCCCATTTGGAAGGAGCTGAAAAAGATCTGTTTAGGAGTGAGGCTGTGATACAGCTCAGCTGCTGAAAAACAATCTCACATTACTTCCCTGAAAATAAGCTTTCAGAGCAAGCTTAGGCTAACAAAAGAGGAGTGCAGTGTTAAACAAGGAGAGTCTTGCATCCTTTCCGAACTCTTAATAAATGCTTCTATGAAGGCTGCAGAAAGCAAGGAGTTTTGGTGTAGAGAGATGGTATTGACTCTTTTTTTTTTTTTTTAGAGTGCCTATTTCTTCATGCAAAATGCGAGGCGCATATGTTAGTTTCTAGTACAGATGGGAGGAAAAAAAAAGCCCTACCCCCTTGGTCTTAGTTTGAGTAAATCTAATGCATTATTTCTTATCAACAGAAATGTTGACATTAATAGCAAATAACACTGTAAACAATAAAAATTGAGTTGTGATGAATCATCTTTACTTTATCCTGCTGCATTTTACAGGCAGAAAATGTTCAGTGTGCCTCAGAAGAAAGGAGGAGTTTGGATGCTATTTCCCTCTTTCACATGTATATTACTACTTGATTTTTGTACTGCTAGAAGTGGAAATGTGATTTTTTTCTCTCAGTGGTTTCTTCAGACAAAAATTTGCAACTCAAAAGGGAAAGGGTTGCTAGGGTTGCTAAGTTGTAAAAAACAACTGCCTAAGCTGACCTTTTGTGTGTCTAAGTCAGAGAGGAAGTTGGCAGCCTTGACATTAAGTGTGCAAGACTGATTAAATCACTAGTTTAAGGACTCGTGTGCAATTCATTTACCCCAGCTGTGTTAGCATTTAGTCTCACAGCATGAATTGCCAGGGTGCTTAAATACCCCCTTTTAGGTAACGCTGATTAACTGCTGATATATTTAAATGTTTCCGTTCATCATTAATAGCTGCTCATTTAAAAATGTGTTAAATTTTTAGGCTGTCATGGAGTTTAAAAATAATCGGTCATAGTAGTGAATTGCCACTTCCTTCTATGGATTCCTTCGATCATTTGTGAATTTTGGCTAATGTGATGTTATTGTAAATGTAACTGAACTAACAGTATTTTTTTTAGTCATAAGAACATATGGTAGGATTTCTGAAGGTAACTGAGCTATTATTCACAATTACAGTTTGTCATTTACCTTAAATATATCCTCACATTAGAACAAGTTTTCAGAGTTTTCGGCCAAACTGTCAACCCTTCTGTACTTAAAAAAGAAATCTAGGAGTTATTTGAATGACCCATCATTTAAGACTGACTCTCATGTGCTTCCTGTTAAGTCTCTCTCTCCTGTCTTCCTTGAAATTTATTAAGTTAGGGGCACATATCTACTATTTCTGAAAATTTAATTAATTTATTTACGTTGCTTCCACCTAGTGAAGCGGTCACAAATGTTTGCGATGAATTATTTTTTTTCTTTGCTTGAAGGTAACTGAAGGAATTTCATACAAATTTATGAAAGGTAATTATTTTACTGAGGCAAACTGCAAACGTGATCCAAAATTGAGGTGTTGTGTAGAAAGCAAGAAGCGATTATAGTGTTTTTGCCATTTATTTGCTAAGACTGGATCACCTAATTTGAGTTGATTAAGCTGATTTTAGGAGAAGCGTTCCTTGCTAAGGACATCATGTCATTATCAGATGGTAAGAATTTGTAGTGATGAGTTTAAGTACAGTTTTTTCATACTGTGAGTGTAATGGAGTCCTTTTTCTTTTTAAAAATGCATTGTACTGACACAGATAAATGCTTGATTCTGAGGTGCTGAATTTGGAAGACTTCCATGTTATGACAGTAGTGAGACATCACTGACAATATACTTCTTAGTAGGGAAGTATTAATCTTGGTACCATTATCTTTAAAATATGAGAAGAATTGCTCAGAATCGCTTTGTGACCTATACCTTAACTCATTAAATACAGCAATAGATATGCATTGAGCAATATGAATTATTCAATCAGAATTCCATCAGAAAGTAGCTGTTGAGTATTAAAGTCTAATAATGCTGTTTTGAATAACAATAAACTCCAGTGTTCCACGTGGAGAAGAAAAATGTTACAGTACAAATAATAGAAATCTGGAGCTTTTAGTGTAGTTGGATTCAAACCTGACCAGCTATCAGTAGCAGATGGACAAGTTTGTTGTTGGTCACATTTGTGGATGTTCCTGTTAAATCTGCATCTGCTGGTAGCTTCCAAAGTATCACTGTTTAAGAGTATATAGATCAAATTGGGGCAGCTGCTTCCTCTCCCTATGTTTATTCTTTTACTGAGCTCTATGAACATGATTGACCTTGAGTCAGTCATACTCATGCAGTGTGTGAACATGTGTGGGTTTTGTTTAAGTAGGAAGAGGAAGGAATCCACTGTATGCATCAGTTAAGGTAGCTGTGACTGCATGGTTATACACATGTCAAAATGCATTTTCATTGTGTTCTTGCTTAATGGAAGTCTTTACTTATGTGTTGAGTGCCAGAAAAAATTACATGGTACTCTCAGCTGCAGAATCTTGTCAGTTAGTGGTGTGTGTTTTTTTCATCAGGTGCTGTTATATTACTTGGAAGAACCAACATGTTTCGCTTTAACCACCCTAAAGAAGCTGCTAAGCTAAGGGAGAAAAGAAAGGTGAGATTAAATCAGTATTTGGTAAATTTAAACCTTTTCACAATTTTATTTCTAATATAGACATGCCTTGATTGTTGTATTATGCCTTTTTGTATTTGCTTAATACACTTTAGTTAATATTTCATCAAAGTAAGAATTTGTAGAAGCTTGTCTAATACTTATATTTTATGATCTGTTGTTAGAGTGGACTGCTATCTTCCTTCAGTTTGTCTATGACTGATCTTTCTAAATCTTGTGAGAATCTGTCAGCAGTTATGCTTTATAATCCAGGGTGAGTATATTCTAAAATACAATTGTTATAATTGCAATCATTTTCATTTTGAAATGTTGCAGAAGTATTATGATTAAAGCAGTTCAGCAAAAAAATGACATGGCAAATTTTATGTTTCTATTTTCTTCAGAATTACAAGTTAACTGTTTTTCCTTAGAAAAATGCATTTTGAACTGAAAATTAAGATTTCTTGAGTTCATATAATATCAATACAAGCATAAAAAGGCTGAGAATTGAATGTCTTGTGTTTTCTGTCAGTACTTCTGAGTAAATGGCCGAATTAAAATATGGAAGAAAGTTTTATTATGCTGTTACGATGACATAGAATGCTTATGATACAAAAGCTGTTTTTAATGATTTTTCCACTGTTCCTAAAGCAACCTACTGACAACTGATGGTGTTTTTCTAATTTTTTCCCATAGCGAGGGCTTGTGTTTTGAGTATGTGATGAGACAATTTAACCACCTATGTGCTTTTGAAAAATTGGCTGTAAATTGAATTATATCATTGGATAGTGCAGTTTTATTCCCAAGTTTTACTTAGGAATCTCTCTTATCTTTAGAATTGAGGAAGATTGGACAGGTGGTAATAATAACTTCTAGTTAAATGATGTCTGAAATACGGGAAGTCTGTTTAATAATGCTGGTTCAAATGTGACGTTACTTTTTTGCTACTGAGCTACTTACAGAGATCTCATGGTGAGCTGGTTGCTAATAAATTACATCCTGTTTTCAGATTGGGATAATAAAGAAGATTTTTAACAAAGCATACTATAAGTATACTTTTCTATTTCTTCAGCTTTTCAAATAATTGAATCTAAAAACTTCCAGTGACAGTTGCTAGTATTGTTTTCTGTGAGTTGGGGAAAATTCCTCCCTGTTGTTACCTCTAGTTATTGGTGAGCTATCCTGGGCTTTTCCCTAATGGATAATGTTACTGTGCTATAATATTGTTATGAATACTTGTATTTTACTAGGTGGTACTGACCTTAACTCTGCAGTTGGTATAGAGGAGAACAGATTGTTTCAGCATTGCCTCACTAGTCTCTCAGATTTACAGCAAAATATAGTGGCATGGACAAGGCCCAGTTGAAGGTGTGCTTTAAAATTATTTCCCAGCTGAAGCAGTCTCATTGTCTTCAGAAAATGCCAAATCCCTGCCTTACAGGAGGGATTTTTCCTGCAAAACATACTTAATTTAAAAATAAATTTAAAAATAAGAGAGTCTGGAGAGTTTTTCGATAAACTGCCATTTTTCCCATTTAACACTTTTTGTGAATTTACCTTTCTTGGGTGTGATTGTGAGAGTCCTCTTGCTCTTGAAATTGAGAATAAGATTAGCTGAAATATTCATAAAATTCCTGAACACTTTATGCTTGTGTTTTATTAAACTAAAAACTATAAGCAGTGGGTTAATTATTGATATTCTCCCCCTAGTTTGCATTCAGTTAATATTTGTGAACTGTCCTGGAGGAATATATATTTTTTCCTACTTAATTTGTGAATACAAGAAAGGATTTTGCTTAAGGCTCATAATGCATAAGGAAGGCCAGGTCACTTGTTTGTGAGCAGTAAAACCTGTCTGAAGTTGTTCTGTACTCAGTGTAACATGCCTATGTTTTTCTGAGTGAGGAAGCTTCTGAATCATAGAATCATTTGGTTTGGAAGGTGTCACAGCAGAAACAGACACCTGTTTTTTTGTGTTCCATGCTGAATCTTTATTGCAAGCAGCTCGTGTTTATATGGTAATGGCTAGTGTACCTGTCCATCAAAACATTCTTCTCTAACCATGTTTATGTACTTCTCTCCTGGGTAAAGACCAATTTCTCATGGGTAAGTCTTTCTTCTCACAGGTGCAATCTGTTCCCACAGGAATAGATTGATATGCAAGCTGATTCTCACTGTTACAATTCCTTTCTCATGGGAATTTATCAGGCTGGCTGTTAGCTACACTTAACCAAAGTAACAAGAACCATGATTTTATAAGGCCTTTCTTTTGTAAGGTTTTACCTTAATGTGATAGGAAGGGATCTTTAAAAGTCACCAAGTTCCAACCTCCCCTGCCATGAGCAGGGACATCTTCGTCTAGACCAGGTTGCTCAGAGCCCCATCCAGTCTGACTTTGAATGTTTCCAGGCACAGGGCATGCACTATCTCTCTGGGTAATTTTAATTTGTACCACCTTCATTGTAAAACACTTCTTTAAATTTATTCTGAATCTACCTTCTTTACAGTGTAAACACCTTTACCCCTTGTCCTATTGCAGCAGCTCTGCTGTAAAATCTGTCCCCATCCCCAATCAAGTACTGAAAGGGTGAAGAGAGCTCTCCCTGGAGCCTTCTCTTCTCCAGGCTGAACAACCCTAGTTCTCTCCCTGTCTGCATGGAAGAGGTGTCCAGCCCTTTGAGCATCTTTGTAGCCCTTGACTGGACATTCCTCAACAGTTCCATGTCCTGGATGTGCTGGGACCTCAGAACTGGGCACAGCATTCCAGGTGGGGTCTCACCCGAGCAGAGCCACCTCCCTGGATCACTACCCATGCTGCTTTGGATGCAGCCCAGGACACATTTCATATAATTGATACCATACCTAAGAATATACATGGTTCACACTGTGTGGAGATGAATGATGTCCTAATAGATCAGCGATTTAAAAAAAACACCTATGTTCCCCCCACCCCCCCCAAAAAAAATCAAAACCAAAAAACAAACCCATTAAAAAAATCCCAACCCTGCAAAAAACTCCAAACTTCAAATGTTACTGTTCTGTCTGCTTTTATACTGCTGCAAAGTATTGCAAAAAATTGATACGTCTTTATGGACAGCAATTAGGCAACAGCAGCTTTTTAGCTTAGGCTGGAGTACCATGACAATTTTAAATTTATTTATGTTGATGCTAATGCTGTTTTTTTAACATCTCCTCTTGAAACAGCACAGGAATTTTTCTGATTGTGTGGTGAGGTTGTCACAAAGAGGTAATTGTTCAGAAGGTGTTATTTTAAGGGTAATAGGGCTGGGATAAATGTAAGTTAAGTATGTTTTGAAAAAGGCCGACTCCAAACTCTCTACTTCCAGCTAAGAATACTGCCAAGCAAGTACTACAGTGGTTATTCTTCTTAGTGGTGACTATGTTCAGCTTGGCTGAAACAATAAATCATATCTCAGATTATCAAAGGCAAGATAATTGTACCCAAGAAATTGGGTGGAGCATCTTGCATCCTGGAAAAGTGAAGAATGGAAAAGAATATCCTACATGAAATGTAGTTTGTTGGGGATTTTTTATTTGTTTGTTTTATCAGGAGCAATGCTATGACCCTTTCCTATAATAGATTGGAATATCACTTTCTCTCAACATGACATTACACTGCTGACCACCAGTGCAGTCCAAGATTCAGTAGCTGTCCCTTTGGGGTTTTTTCTATGCAGTCTTTGTTGCTGACTAGCATTCTTCCTGTTGTTAATATAGCCTTTTCTTCCAGTTTCATTATTAACAACCTAAAGAGGTTGCTAAATTTGCAGTTTTTGTAAGTTGCAATGAAGATTCTGGTAAGATCCAACATCTTTAGCAGTCAATGGCAGAAGAGCCTGTGGAGTATTACCTTCAGTTGTGAAAGCAGCATGATGGATCTTGCTTACTGTATCTTTTCCATGTGAAAACCATCATTGTCCTTAATAGTGTTTTCAGATGGATGGTCTTTTCTTGTGTGTGGCTTTTTGTCTATTGATTTCCCATATGTGGGAAACAAACTTGTTGCATAAAATTTTGGCTTAATGTGCAAAATTCTTTGTTCTACTTCTTCCCAGTCTTTGTCTTTAATCTGTTGTCATGGAACACTGTGTCAGATAACAAGCTTTGGATAAAATGGAATTTTGCATGTAGATTTATGCAGAAGATTTCATTTGTGGACCTTTTGTTAGCTACATGATACTGTAAATGTAAAACTACTGATGAGAAACCTTGTCTTGGGTCTATGTCACGGGTTTATATCATGATCTGATTATTAAAGTTCTTAGAATGTGTCTGCCTGAATTAAGGTGCAAACAAGACCATATGCCAGTGACAATATTATGGGTTTTATATGACTGTAAATATGAGAGAGAGAGAGAGACAGAGAGAGAAAGAAATAGAATAGCTGGGACAGAAAGGGCTTGACAGAGACAGAATAAGGAAAATATCACCATTCCATGGATCCCGATGATGCTGTGTTGCTCCTCTCCGGCTGGTCTTCTTGGCTGGTGAAGGTCCTTCCAAAAAGCATATCATCCAATTAATTAATATACGCTCAGGCTAGGTAGGGAAACCCAGGCATCTCTCTGATGGGGGGGAGTTAGCTTCAAGAATGACTTTTGGGGGTCTTTTATGGATTATGACACCCCCTCAGCTGCCTGCCATGTGAATGTTCCATGGATGTGGCCTTAAATCTTAGTGGTTTAATTTACAGTTCAAAGTCCCTGTCAAGTATCTTCAGGAAGGTTTCTTTGGTTGTGGCTTCCTTTTTGTTACAATGAGCAAAACTTTGTATCAGTGTTTGAGGTATGAACTACTTCAGTCTTGGACAGTTTAGTATATGGGGTTTGGTTTGTTCTTTTTTTAAAATTAATCTCATTAATTGGCTTACTGAACGGTGTTGTAACATCTCTGTAGTCCTGCCAGTACTCAGTCTTTCCAAACAGATGTAGTATCAGATTAAACTTTTGTGCCATGCAAATTAAGCTACTATAGTACTGTGCTAGTAGAACTGACTTCCTTTCTCTTCAGCTTATCTACACTGCTATTATCACTGGATATGACACACTTTCCAGGAAAACGGTGTCTATTTAATTCAACACTGATCAGATTAAGTTCCTTTGTGGTAGACCTACAAAAGAAGAAAGAGTAGATTCTGGTCTTTAATATCTGTGTATTTCTTTTTAATTTCAAGCTAATATGCTTTTTCTATTCACAGTAGTGCTCACATGAATAAACGGAATAGAGGTTACATGAAAGAGATTTTTATTAGGATAGGCTAAACATGAAAACATCAGTCATGCATATGTACTTTGTTAAACTGACAGTGATCTGCTACAGCCTCTGTGGTTTTAGTTTTTTTCTTTCGTGATGCTGAGATTTTTTTTTGTAGTAGCTTTTTAAAGAAGCAAGGTTACTCCAGTCAGGCCTGTCCTGCCTCCCCAGGTTCTCTCCTGTCCTGAAGTAATTTGAGCTCACAATGATTTTGAAGCAAATATTCCACAGGTCTCAAAAGTGATGAGTTCCTAAATATATTAAGAAAATGGGCAGCCAGCTAAGGAAGACTGGCATCATTTTTACCCCTGCAGAGGGAAGCTGCAGTGTGAGCACCTCAGAGAATGTAGACACTGTGAATAATCTCATTGCTGGAGAGCCTTCATTGGAGCTCAGACTGTCTTAGGCATCTCCACGTAGCAGTAGCTGTTGTCTTCATGGAGGTATTCAGTGGTCTAAAATGCATTAAACATGCATTTGTAAAACACCACAGTGTTGTGTTTGGAGGCTGTTGACTGGAGTGGTAATGATCCATATTTTGCTTTGGGAAAGAATCATTTTCCCTGAAGAAAGAACCAGTTTTGCACAATTCACTCCTTTTTCCTGAACAGCTTTTTAGGCACCTCCAGCTTCATTTCAGTCTAAGGTAAAACTGATTGTCGTAAAGCCACTGTTGAATGTTTTAGGGACAATTCCTCAAAGAGAAGATCACAGAATTTTTAATCACTGATCTGTTTTTATACCAGACTGATTGCTGTAATGGTTCATTTTCTTTGTGCTAGATCTCAAAAGTTAGTTACCATTTTTATGCTTATTAAAAAAAAAAAAAATCTGCTGAATTAGGTGTTTTATAGGACAGTCAAAACACTAAAAGGTTTTGCTCTGCGTTTTGCATGTTATGTTAGCTGATCTAACATTTTCCTTCATTGTGGCTTAACCAAGCATGGCAATACAGTCAAATTGTTCTTTGCCAACTGCCTAGACCAACTGTGTGGATCAAAGATGTTCTACATCTGATAGCACTTAAAGGAAACCTGCATTTCCACAAGCCAGAGCTGTATTCTCCAGGGTCTATATTAATTTGGACTGAAATAATTATGGCATAGTAATGATGCCAGTAATTATGTGTCTTGTACTTTTATCAGCCAAGTCCTGGGTAAGTGATAGCTAAAAGCTATGAATTTCAGATAGCAGATCACAGCCAAAGGGAGAAATTTTGAGGTATAGCATTAATAAAAAAAGTGGGGAAGGAAAACCCAAGGCACATGTTAACCACTGGATTAATTTTTTGTTTCCTGAAAGCCCCCAAGATTGCTGCTTGTTCTTTTTCAGCACTCTGTGGATTTTGCATCCACTTTGTGGATTTCTGCAGCATTGCCGCTGCAACAATTGTGATCAGATTGAAAATACTAAATTATCATCATCTATCCTTGTGCTGTAAAGTGCCCACCTTAGTTTAATGCAAATGTGATGGGACTCTTGGTGAGACAGATGAAAGCTTGAATGCCTGGATCTGAGTATAAAAATCTACATTGGCTAATAACTTAGGAATTGTAGAAGACATTTTTTGAAAATAATTTGTGAGAAATAGGGAAAAATGAAATCTGGGATTTGTGAAAGTAGTCATTCTCCCATATTGCTGCCATTAGAAAGATGCTTCTTGAACATGCAGGAGTCACAGTTTGTTACAGTAGCTTTATAATGTTAGATTATTAGTGTACTATTTGCATATTTCCAAGGGCAATTTCTTTTTGCTGTATGCATTTCTGTGACTTTAAAAAAATATATTAAAAATTCCTTATTTTTAGAAACCTATCTATATAATTGTGGTGATGACATCTTAACGTCAAGATTTTCATAAACGGCAGTTTAACTTGTGGTACAGTCTTGCATTTTTTTTTTTTTTTTTTTTTATATTTATGGAAGGTTTTACTAACCTGCATATCCTTATGCTGTAACAAGCCTGAAATAACTGAATATGTGTGTATTTGGTTGATAAATTTAATCCATATATAGGTTCTTTCTGCCTTTTTAATATTTGTTATTGAAAAGCCCCTTAAATGAAAGATAAACATTTCAAATGAAATTAAGAAAAATTCTTGTGTACAACTGTAATGAAAGCTGATATTAAAAAATTACATAAAATGCTCTCCTGTGCTTATTCAGAACCTTGTCAAACTAAATACATTAAAATCTCAGCATATTTTAAATGAATGGGTTTGAATTGTGTTCTGTGCTGTTTGGGGTTTTTCAACCCCACTGATTACATCTAAGGAGTATTTGGGATTTTTTTCTTTTTCTTGGAAGAAAATGGCAGAACTATTAGCACACACTACTGTAGTTTTGCAGCCCTTTCCCTTCTCAGAAGTGGCTAAGTTAATAAACCATAGGATGAAGAGAGTTACTTTAGCTGTCATTGGCATTTGAAAAATGTGTTTAGAAAGAGCAATTATTTGAACTCTTCTTCTGAGATGTAATGTGATAAATGTTCTATGAATCTAACCAATTTAACCTCCAAGAAAACAAAATGCTGTTGATTTTAAAGTATTCTGTACTGCTAATATGTTTTTTCTATCAATTCCTTTCTCAATTGATCACTCTGTTTCCCCCTGCCTCCCATGGCAGTCTTTTTCCTGTAAAAGGACCGATCTGTCTAAGGTAGAGAAATTAAATTTCTATTTATTGATTGCCATGTCTGCATGTAGTTAACTCACAGAGGCTATGCTAACATCTGTATGTCTTGTACTTTTTAAATACTTTTTCCCCAGAAATTAATTCTTTTTCTATTTATACTCATGTCAGCATGATGCATAATTTGTAACCTTAATGAAGGAACTATTTTCTGTTCTTGTAGAAAGTAATCTTACAAAACTTCATTTGTATCATTGTCATCGAAACAGACAGAAAATTGCATCATTTCCTATTTTTGTGATACTCAGAAAACAAACTTCTTGCTGTATTCTTTATTTTTTTAAATCAGGCTAGAATTCGAGAGACAGCAACGAGAGGAGCTTGAAAAATTAGAAAGTAAAAGGTAACATTGTTCTCTGTGGTATTTATGTGTGTATGTATGTCTATATATACAAGTTAATAGACTCTTTTAAATCATGAATTTGAAATCACAACAAGATGATCCTGAATAGCTGAATTGGAGCTTACTGATATTTAGCAAAGAAATTCTGTATAGAATGTACAGATACAATATATTACCCTTGCTCTTTTTCATGGTTTTACTTTAAAAGGTAGCAAATTACATTCTTAATTAATTTTCTTTTTTATCGTTTACTTGTCTTTGGACTGAATTGTGATAGGAGAAACTCATGTTACATTCTGCTTTTCTTACATCAAACTCTGGTGTGGAATGGGCATACTAATCATGCTTTTCAGAACATTATGTGGAAGTTGGTGTGGAATACAAAAGAAAGCATTGTTATTAGATGCCAAACTGAGTTGATTTTTTTTGTCTCATCATGCCTGCTAAGACTGTGGAAGTGATAGCTGTGCCTTGTTACAGATCTCAGCACTGATTAGATTCACAGACTGAAAACATTTCTGCAATCTCAGCTTTAGATGGTGTGCTCCATTTTGATAGAGCTCTTAGTGCATTTGGACTAAGTGAAGTAAACTCAGAAAAATCCTGAAGCAGTGCAGATACTGTTCAGCAACTAATGTGACATAGTTGCAACAATGCAACTGATATTTATCTTTTTTTGTTAAGTTGGTGGAATTTGAATTCAGATTGTGCAGAAGTTGATTTGCTTGTACTTTAATTCTTCTGACTTCTGGCAAAATAACCAGTTGACTTGCAGGTTGTCTCTACTCGTATTATAGGGATAATGGTAACCCTCAAGTCAGAGAGATTACACAGGACATAATAATTTGTCTTAAATCTTGTAATCCTGTTTATCACTAATTCAGTTGGAGGTACCTAAAGTGAAAACATTGCATTAATTCATCTGTTGGTTTCAGTTTGGTGAGGCAAATTGCTAATCAAGTCCTTCTATACAAGCTTTTGTGCAACATACATACTTACTCTGCACTATGTGCACGGATATGTTCTCTTAAAATTTTTATTGGATTTGAAATAATACAATCTAATTTTTTAATAACATAAGTGCTATATAACGTCTTCCTATAATTTATATATCCACAGCTTTTTATACTGGCACATACTCTATGAATATCTTTTTGATTTGTCTCATGCATTGAGTCATTTCTGAGGAGTGATGGATCTTAACCTGTAGCAAAACAAAACTATTAAAAAAATAAAGTTATATATAGTCAAAAATCTTAGTCCAAGGCTTTTTAACTTAATGTAAATGTTTTACTGTAGGAAACAAATTGAAGAGATGGAAGAAAAACAAAAATCTGACAAAGCAGAACTTGTAAGAATGCAGCAAGAAGTAGAGTCACAGCGCAAAGAGACAGAAATAGTTCAGCTGCAAATACGAAAACAGGAGGAGAGTTTGAAACGAAGAAGTGTTCACATTGAAAGCAGGTTAAAAGATTTGCTGGCTGAAAAAGAAAAATTTGAAGAAGAGAGATTACGAGAACAACAGGAGATAGAGCTTCAAAAGAAAAAGCAGCAGGAAGAAATTTTTGACCGGGTCAAAGAGGAGTTGCAGCGACTACAAGAACTTAATCATAATGAAAAAGTAGAGAAAATGCAGATTTTTCGTGAGCTAGAAAAACTAAAAAAGGAAAAAGATGAGCAGTATCTTAAGCTGGAATCAGAAAAAAAGAGACTTGAAGAACAGGAAAGAGAACAGGTGATGCTGGTGGCTCACCTAGAGGAACAGCTTCGAGAGAAGCAGGTCATGATAGAGCTCCTGAAGAGAGGGGATGTGCAAAGAGTAGAAGAAGAGAGAAGAGATCTTGAAGAGATCAGAGAATCTCTTTTGAAAGTCAAGGAAGCCCGATCTGAAGGTGATGAAAACCATGAAGAGTTAGAAAAAGCACAGTATGATTTTTTGGAGTTTAAAAGGAAACAGCTGGAACAGTTGGCTATTTTGGAAAAAGATTTAATTCAACAAATGGATCACCTAGAGAAGGAAATAGCAGATGAAAAAAAAGCTCTGGAGCACTTAAAATTTGCACATGAAGAACATTTAAATCTCAGGAGAGATGATGAAAATTTTATGGATGCCATACTTAAGGCTGAAGAAGTTGACAGGATAAAGCCAGTGGAATACAGGCTCCAATCTAAAGTACGCCAGCTTGAGTACCTGAAGAGTAATCATTTGCCAGCTCTGCTGGAGGAAAAACAAAGAGCTTCTGAAGTCCTCGATAGGGGCTTGTTAGGGTTAGATAATACTCTCTATCAAATAGAGAAAGAAATAGAAGAAAAAGAAGAGCAGCTTGCACAATATAGGGCTAGCACAAATCAGCTGCAGCAGCTTCAAGAAACCTTCGAATTCACAGCCAATGTAGCCCGGCAGGAAGGAAAGGTTCGTAAAAAGGAAAAAGAAATCCTTGAATCAAGGGAAAAGCAGCAGAGAGAGGCACTGGAGCAAGCTGTTGCTAAGTTAGAAAAGAGGCATTCTGCTTTGCAGCGTCGTTCCACCATAGACTTTGAAATTGAAGAACAGAAACAGAAGCTGGCCACCTTAAACGACAGCTGTGGTGAACAGGCAGGGCTGCAGGCAAGTCTGGAAGCTGAGCAGAAAGCTCTTGAACAAGACCGAGAACGGTGAGTGCTGCAGTATCTTCCATTTACCAGAACCTGTCCACAAAAGGGGAATAATTTTATACCTTGGATGTTGAGACTGAAACTTATTCAGTGTCCTGGTGCTTGGGTTCCTTCATGACTTTCAAGTAGTTTATCCTGAATTGAAAAACTCTACTGCTTTTTGAAGGATTCTTGCTCACTTATTAACTTCTGGTATGTTTGGATCCTTATCCCATCCTCAGCAGGATATTATTTGCATTACCCATCACAGTACTTAAATTGTTCTACCCATGTAGAAAGTTCAGACATCCTTATGTTCTGCCCTTATAACAAATATACCATCTAACAACCTTTTTCTCTTGAATTCTTTCTGTGTAACTTTTTCTTTTTTTCTTTGTTAGTAACAAGTTAGATGTTTGTTCAAGATTTGGACAGTAAACTTGCCAACTGTCTCTCTCAACTGAATCCTTCTGCTATTAAGGGTAAATGGGGGTAAATGTTTAATTTTTTTAATAGCCCTGTTTTCAAGGCTAAATAAAAATAAGCTAGGCACATATCCATGTAAAATTTGATGTTGGTTTTTAAGCTTATTGGAAAATACACAGAGACTTTAATACTACCCAGTGTGGTGACAATCCCTTTTAGGCACAGAAGCAATGTCATGGGTTACATTCAAGATACCTTGTAGAGTAACATTTAACCTAAGTATGGGAGTCTCAGAGAAAAGTCAGTCAGGTAGGGAAGGATCTTTTTCTGTGGAAGAAGAGGAAGAAAACTTTTGGTTTTTTTTTTTTTTTTTTTTTTTTTTTTTTTTTTTTTTTTGTTGTTTTGTTTTTTTTTTGACCAGAGCAAAAATTCATTAAGATTAATGTGTTCAATCCCTGCAGTTCAGAAAAAGTGCAGAATTGCCATTTTTGAATGTGCTATCTGATTTGCTTTATACTGGAGCTTTAAAACCTGTGAGTATCAGTGAAAAAATATGAGAGTTCTTTTCTTGAGGTAGCATTTGTCATCTGTTTTTTAAATATTTCACTAATTTATCTGAATATTTTTTATAAGCTCTTCAAACAGATGTGGAAAATCCACCTAAAAGAAGAAACTTGCCTGTAGCCAAATTGGAGAGCCTTTCTGTATTCTGTTTCTTTTAAACCATTACCAGAAGAGCTGCTTTGTATAGACTGTGTAGAGGTCACTTTTTCAACATTTATAGCTACATTGTTTGGCTTTTAGTTAAGCATTTTCAATACTGATTCATCATTTTGTGTATATTGCCATTATTTTACAAAATTGTCATGAACATAAAATACCATTTTCTATACTAAGCATCTCACTTAACTAAAATGAGCTATAAACAACTGGAGGTTCCACAAAAATAGGATTGTTTGATAAGTGAAAAAATATATTGTCAGCCAGAAAACTGAGGTTTGGAGAAGATACTGAGGAATTATTTCTCTATTTTTTTTAAATTGTGTTTTTTCCTTGTTTACTTCAAAGTCCTCTTGCACAGGCTAAATAAAACTTTGAAGTCTTTCAGTGAATAGCCCTTGAGCCTGAATAATTCTGTTCAGTATGTTTTTGTGAGTGTTGAGGCAAGAAAAAGATCTAAAGATACATGAGAGTACATTAAACATTTCAGGCTACTTATTGGTCTTGTGTTTGAGTTTACATTTCACAGTATATGATGCCACAGTAAACATATGAATTATAAATGGTTTTTTATTGTTTGTCTAGCTCCCATTATGTGCTGTGGTTCAGATCAGTGTTAACTCTCTGAAAATGTTTAAATGCAATATTCATTTGAAGTGCTATACAAGTGTCAGTTCATCATAACTAGGTACAATGTTTTTAGTTGCTTGAATCATATGGAAGCTCAAACTTCTTTCACCTACAGGTATCTTGGTTTGAGATAATTCAAAGGAGAATGCTCTGGAATGAGTTATCTCCTTTAAGAGTTCCAACAATCACTTTCCACCAATAAGAAAATAATACCAATAGAAGAAAGTGAAAAGGCAAAGGTTTATGAAGAAAAATAATGCTTCGCTGGGGGTGGGGGGGTTGGGGAGAAAAAACTGCTAGATATCAAACTGCTAGACCTCACACCCTACTGAAACAAAGATAGACCCAAAATGATGGAAAATACCCATTCCCGATACAGACCTGTTGGGACAGCTTTGTGCTCTGCCAGACACAGCGATGAGATGGTGTCAGATCCATCTCAGGAAGGCAGGAGCCTCACGGAGCAATTTCAGGGGCAGATGAAGAGCTTCCTTCCCCAAGGCAAGGCACAGCAGAGCAGGCATGCCAGCTGGACTGAAGCCACTGGTTTTTGGACAAGCAGCTGCAGAATTTGTTCTCAAGGCAGCTCAAACATTGCCACTGCAGTTTCTCTGATCTGAGAAAAAAACCAAACCAAAAAGTAAAGTCTTTCCCTGAGCAAAGACCAAGGAACCAGCAATGCAAATACTGTGAAAGGCTGTGAAAAAACTTGGGTAGGGAGCTTTTAAAATGCCTGCAACCCCTGATCCCACTAGACACTCGAGGTCTGTGGCTTCAGGATCTTAAAGATATGGGAACAGCTTTTGGCCACAGATGATGATGGGATTCAATATCATTATGAATCACCCCAAGGCAACAGGGATGACCCCCAAATGATAATTTGACGTTAACTTAAACTGGCATATATACACGTTTTGGCTTTACTGGCAGGGGTTTGGGGCACTAGAATGAACATAAAGCAACTTTAGAGCCATCTTTGAGGCAAGTGGGAGGGCACAGTTCAGTGTACATACTGGTGGATGCATCACAAGACTAAGTTTGTAGCTACGTAAGTGATATCTTCTCATAGTAGGATGTTTACAAACCAAGAGCTAAGCTTTGTTCCTTTAATGTAAATCTGATTTTTGTAGTTCAATTGATTTTCCATGGATGCAAAGACTTTCCTATATATATATCAGCCATCTTTCATCCACTTACCCTCAGGACACAAGATTGTTTTGCTGCTAATCAAAAGAAATAGATAACTTCTGGCAGTGCTGCAAAAACCCCTCTAAAACTGAAGTAACAATTCAGCCTAAGCCTCAGCATTCATCATCTCTCTAATTTTCTCATTTAACCCACAGGATGGAATATAGAATTGCACTACAATTTAGATATATACAATTGTAGCAGAAGTGGTAGAAGCCCAGCTTTGCATAGTTTCTCCTGTTTTTGCAAGAATTTATTTTCTTTCAATATTTGATTTCTAAGTAATCTCTAGAAAAACAATTACTTTTAGAGACAAAAAATTTTAATGAAAATGGGGAAGATTATTACTGTGTTACTAATCTAATCTCAGCTACTTTACAACTGAAAAGGGTGTTCGGCAGATTACTTTGTTGTAATGTGATGAATATTGCAATAAGTGCTTCTTATTTCCTACAAAATGCCTCAGGCATTTTTAGTCAGAAACACAGTACGCAATTTTACATATTGTATTCTATATATAAATCTGGGTGGAATTAAATTTATTTGATGGAGAAAGCATGGAGGTTTCAAAAGATGATTTCTTACCTGTATATATACAATAAGTACTATATGTTTATTTTGTAGGTGAATTTTCAAAAGTAAAACTGGAACAACTGGAAAACGTACATGTGTAGTACATCATTTAAAGATTTTCTTATAGAGAAGTTTTGCCACATCGATGTTTTAGGTTTTCTTTGTGGTTTTTTTTTTTTATTACTGCTGTGTTTTGAGTTTTTAATCTTTTCCCCCTTCATTTCTTCATTCACTTTCACAATGGAAGATAATATCTGAGGTCACTGTTAGAGTTCTGTAAAAATGAGAAATTATTCAAGTGATTCTAATAGATAGGTTAGGTCTTAGGATTTAATATTTATCATACTGATTTAGATAGCTCTTGCAATGGAAGTTATTGAAGTTGTTTTATTTGACTTAATGCTACTCTTGGAATGTGGTTTTGAGCTGTCTCTATTTCCTATCTAAATATGCTTAAAGCAGAATTATGATTTTAAAACCTTCATAAGTACTGGTATCTACATTCTTACATACATGTATACCAGGGCACATTACTTCACATCAGAACTATGTGAATCAACTCTAAACCAAAGCAAATTACATGTTACAATATCTTTATAGCCTGGACCAGGAAATTCAGCAGCTGAAGCAAAAAATATATGAGGGTGATGGAGCTCAGAAGGGAAACCATGGAATATTGGATGAGAGACTCTCCCATAGCACTTCTCCTGCCAGCCCAACAAAGCCACAGCCACCTGCTGCCCCACTGGTTGATGATAGGTAGGTAACCTGCATTCCTGAAATGGAATACAAACAATAACTTCAGAAAAGAAATCTTCTGAAAGACCATTCTGCCAGGGTTGGATTTGACTTAAATACTGTGATTGTACTGGAAGACTGGTCTGGAAATAAAATTGATATTCTATTGTAAGTAACCAATAGCCTCACCTGTTGCTCCTGTGCAGTTTGTTTTAGAATACAGGGTTCGGAAGCTGTAGGCTGAAAGGTATTTAAATAGTTCTTGAGTTTACAGTTACTTGTCTATATGGTTTTGCTTCATATACACTTAAGGCAACAAAGTAAATTTAATGGTCTTAAATCCTTTTTAATAGGACAGCTACCTGGCATCAGTAAAATCTTTAATCTCTGCCCTTGTTATACTTACACATGGCAGTTTTTAATACCAGCTCTTGGAATATCCCTTCTGTTTGAAGACCAAACCTTTGCAAGCCCAAGTTGCTGATATAACAGCAGCAGTGAAGGCAAACTGTTAAGTTACTGAAGATGTGACCCCCGCCTTCTGCCTTCTTCATCGCTTGTAGCCTCACTGCCTCTTGTGTGTAGAGCTGCACTCATAGCCGTGGCTGAACCTGTGGTCTAGTAATTTGTTTAATTAATAATGAATTTTTAACCTTTGCCTGTTAGATGAACACTGATTTAACAGTCAGTGTTCCTTCCTTAAGGAGGGATAAAACTGGTCTAACATTAAGCCTGCCAATTAAGAGCTGTGCAGTACTTAGGGTTAAAAGCATTTCAAAGAGCCTTTTAGTATGTTTTGATTTTTATATAAAAATACATTATTTTTCCATACATACATACACTTTTCTGTATCTTAAAGGATAAATGCCTTTATTGAACAAGAAGTGCAGAGAAGGCTCCAGAATATTCATCATAAAGTTGAGGATAATCATGTTAGTGCGTCCTGGTCTGCAGAAAGTTTCAAGGTGAGCAGAAATGGATGGGACATCCTGACCTTCAATAGACCATGTCTAATCACTGATTTAGTTTTGTCATTCAGTAATTTTCATGTTTTTCTGTGTTTATTTACTTTTAATTTACCAAAAATGTAAACAGTAAGTGAGCTATTATATCAGTTTTTTAATTTTAATAATATTTTTATTTGCAGTAGCATTTTTCTGTTGTATTCTGGGGCTTTTTTTTGGCAGGAAAGAGTGTGTCAATGGCAACAAGAAGTTTGCAACTAAAATAAAATCTTCATTTTATGTCAGAAAAAAATTTAATTGATGAAAATTAATGTTGTTCTGGATGAAATTTCATACTTGCAAACAAATGTCTATTCAAAAACTGGCGATCTGATTGATCCAAAGAGTGGGTTTATTGACTTCTAAGCCAGCGGTTTAGTAAAAATTGATATTTTTATCTGTTATAAAGAATTTCTCTTCCTTGGAATACTTTTAAATTAACTTATAAAACAAAGACACTTTTTAATAACCTCCTGTAACTTTTTTGTGCTTAGGATAATGAGAGGCATAATAACAGCACTATGCAACGCAAGTTGAAGTATGAGGTAGGTCATAATTTGTCAGAATGAAATGATTGTCTTAAATTATGGCGTGCCCTGTAATTAAATTTCATAATGCAGCTGCATAATTAGAATTTTGAATTCACAGCAAGGATAATAGCTAACAGAAATGGTGGTGCATCTTACCAGCTGGAATCAAAGTGATTTTGTTTCAGATTGGACCTAATTTTTCCTTGTTTGTAAGGTAGGGTGTTAAGATGGATCTTTCTTCATTATTTTGCCATGATTCTTATTTCTTACATCCCTTTCATTATTTTTAGAGGAGAAAAGCATTTAATGATTGTCTGAATTCAGAACATTTTTGACTCATGATGAACTGCTATAAGGGTGTCTATAACTTACAAGAAGAACCAGGCAGGCTGTGTGTGTCCTGAAGGATTTGTACATATATTTATGTATTTTTAAACTGAGGCTTAGACCCCTCCCACCATATTTAGTTGTCTAACACAGTTGTTGAAACGAAGTTGTTGTCTTGGTGGATAAAAGCTAAATGCCTTCGTGGATTTAAACTGTAACAATAGGAGGGCTGAACATCTTGAATTTGTACTTCTTTGGCTTTTACACTGCTGTTTTTCAGCTGTGTTGGATTTTTGCACTGTCTTGGCTGCTATGGGATTACTTTTTTGTGCACGTGTGGAAAAAAAATTAAGGGCTTATAAATTCCTGAATTGCCTCTTGACTTTCCTGAAGTTTTTGAGTAAAGCAAATATAAAACAAGTGAAATGGATATCGTACAAACAAAAAGCAGGGATGGGTTGAAAAGCTCAGCTATTCCTTGATCAGATATCAGTTACTTCTGTTGGAGTTTCTCTCTCTCTCTCTCTCGATTGTACTGATTTTGAATGATTGTATAAATCTAATGAAATTCCATCCTCAGTTTAGGAAATGTTCAGGTCAGGAGATTTTACAAAGACATTTTTATTTTCTTATTTTGGAATTTTTAACAGAAAAGTCAACAGTGGCAGCCACACTATGGTTTTCCATGTCTGTCTAAAGATGGTAATTGTGCTTCTGAGTTGTGTGGAGAAAATGTAAGAGTTAAGAGACCATAAGAGACAGAATGCATATACAGAGATGGTGGATTTAGTTTCTAGTTCTGGAAGACTCTCCTCCCCTTGTACATCAGAGAAAGCGTTTCAGAATGAAAGGAGTAACTAAGAGCAGGAGAGCTTTGCTTGTCATGTGACATTAAAAGTAGTTAAATTCATTCTAAAAGTACTAATACTTTAAAGAGTAAGAATGTTCCATATAAGAATGTTTTATCTACTTCTTTACATAGTTATGACTTTATTAATGTGGCTTATTCATTCCACAAGGTTGAAAATTTCAGTAATTTTGGTGATAAAAAAAATTACTTTTTCAGATTGTGACAGTTTGAGAACTGAATCTGATTGTTCCCACTTGAAACAGAGGTCTTCTGCAGGATCCTTAATGGGTGCTAATGAGCAAACTGGCTTCAGCATATTGTGCCTTCTCTTTTCTCAGTCTAATGTGCATTCTGAAACAAAAACTTATAAAGATAAGAGCCCATTAAAGACAACGCAACCGATAGTTGAAGACCAGTCTAGTAATTCTCAGCTTCCAACACGCAGTGCCTCTGATTTGGTTTCTTTTAAGTCAATAGCTTCTTGTTTTGATGCAAGACCAGAACGTGCTTCCAGTTTGGGAATGAGCTTGTTTTCTAAAAGGAGCAAGGTTAGACCTGATTCAGAAATTGTTTTTTTCTAAATACCGTGTAAAAGAAATAAATACTCAGCTGACAGTCATCCCATCAATTCTTCAAAGCAGTTTGCATATCCCTTTGGAAATCTGGAAATTAACATTTGGTTCAAGTGAAGAAGCCTTATGGCTAATTATGCATTTGACTAGGTGTTGAAATCCAAATAAGTTTAGATATATTCAAAATAAAATGTTAATAAATATTGATATAATCATTCCCCTCCCTTTTCTTTGATCAGTAGAGAAAAGGGACCTTTGAGGTTTAAAGGAATACCACAGACTCTGTACACACATCTAAGCAATAATAATTATTAATTGAGTGCTTGCCTTCTGTACATCTCTGAAATGCTTCACTTACAATTCCTTTGGAAAGTGAGGGAATTAACTGCTTCTATGTTATATGGTAGGTGGATGAAAACTATAATTGCCGCTCTAATGATTTCCATTTTGACTGTGTTTTCTAGCTCCTTCCATGTACTATGTATCTTCATTAATGTGTTCTCTATTCCTCCTTGACTGTCTTTTCCCTAATCTTTTTGATTTTTTTTCATGCTCCTTATTTACTTCATGCCCTTGATCTCAGAATTTCAACACATCTGCAGATTTTTTAAATCTTATTTTCACTGCATACTCTTAATACTACAGATGTTTACAGCTTTTTTATGTGCAATTTTGGGAATATTAACATTGACAGTTCTCTTCTTCAGAATTTTATATTTAAGGTTTATTACATTTTCATATCAAAATTTGCCACAAGTGCCAAAGGGGTTTGCTTTAAATAGCATTTCAACCTTTGGTCATGCTACTGTGGCAAGACAGATGTTTTGGGGAGTCTACCATCTGTGTGCACGTTTCTCATACACCAGCTAGGTAGTTGACAACTGGGGACACTGCCTGACAGATGGAGTGAGTTTAACTCTAGAGTTCTGTCCATGTGATGTTCTTGGCCTTAATTTCATCATTCTCTGCTTGTTTACTAATGGGGTTGTTGATACTGTGAGATTGCATCTCTTACAGTCGTTTTGTTGCTACATCTCAAAAAAAAAAATGGAGCTATTGGACATTAGTAGAATATTTCCATTAGTTGAGGCTTTCCTCTAGCTTAGGACAAGGGGTATTTTAGCTGTTAGCACTGTCAGATATTTGAATAATAAATAAACTGTTGTTTCCTGTCTTTTGTTTGTTCCCTTGTAAGGAGAGCTTAATATCTTTTGAATCCTGTTGCTTGAATATGCCATCTGCCTTGTTTAAGGAAGATGGCTCTTGGCAGAAAAAACAGTGGTATCTAATCTGAATTTCTAAATTCTGTAAGCATATTGCCAGGCAGAGGTGAAATCTACTACACAGAGTTAGACTTCAGTCTCTCTCCTAGTATAAGAACATTTCCCATTTGTTTTTACCATATGTTAGGACATGATAATGTAACTCACATGGGATTTAAAAAGAAATAGCTTGCTTTGGGTAGGGAAGCTATGTCTGGAAGGGAGAACACTTGTTTGGATAAAGAATTATGGGATTTTTTATTGTTACATTTTTACCTCCTTAAGGAAGTCCAGAAATGAGAAAAATGTGTCATATTATTTTAAGGATTGTGTTTTATTTTTTTAAATAAAAGAATGTGTACGTAAATAAATAGAGTAGTATCATCATGTCAGTCCTGCTCAGGAGTGGCTGCCTCATTGGCATCACTATGGCATTTCTTCTGGGCCGTGCCCAAAGTCAGCTTTGAGTGGCACTGTCTGAGAGGACTCTCTTGATCACGGCTGTTAAAGGACATCAGTCTCTGCAACCAATCTCTTTTCTGATTATACTTCAAAGTTAAATGTTTGTGCATCTTGTGTTTCCAAATGATGCTTTTTCACTTCAGTGCTTTTTAAAAAAATCTAACTCAATGAATACTCTGCACTTTCATGAAAAAGAACTTCATAGCAGTATATTTTATTCTAATATTTCTTCGATTTTTACGATGTAAAGTAAATATACAGATCGTTGTTTATAAATATCAAAGCATTATTAATGTATTAGGGCTCATTTTCTACAACACTTCATGTTTGAGATTGTTTTCCTCTCTATTAGCTGTTTGTAATAGTTCTGTGAAAATGACTGCCGATAAATTACGTGTTGACAGCAGTGTCTTTAAGAGTGGCTTTATGGTTTTATTGCTGTTTTAAGACAGATGATGTTGTTTTCAGGGGAATGAACTTCTATTTTTCCCCTAGGAAATAGCTTACATTTCAGTGCTCCATAAATGAATTTTAGCTGAAAAGCCAGTAATGTGGGTAGTAATTACAGAAGAGCAAAATGGACAGGAGACAATATGTGTTGCGAAAACAAAGGTGGCTGAAATATTTTCCCATTCAAACATAAACTTTTAAAATGGTTTCTTGAAATAAAAAGAAAAAGGCTATGGTAAATATACTCTAGATTAAATCACTGGAACAAAAATTCACTTTCTTTGTATTTTCCTTTTCACTCTTATTAATGCTAATGTTAAGGGAAATTACATTGTCATTTATAATTGACTGGCAATGAAATAACAGCCTCCTCTTCTTGAGAGCCATGACGATGTCAAAAGGCTCTCTGTAACAGGCAGAGGTGTTTATGAATGAGTTCCAAATTCTTCTCCAGCTCCTACACAGTCTTATGTTAGTGGAAGTCACCAGGAGTTGCTACAAAGAAGATGAATGTTGCGAATCAGTTACAGCTCAAGGGATGGATAGCAGTGCTTAATACAAATGTATAACATAGTCATAACGTTAAAGTGATAGTTTTTCAGTCTTTTTGGCTGTTAATTTATATTTGTCTTTCTGCTGTTTTTTTAAAGTGCCAGTTCATTAAGGTTTTTAGACCAAATATCTTCAATGGTGCAAGTAGAGGACTTCCTTAAAGGCAACTTTTGTACTTATTCTGAAAGCTTATACTACTTTTGGGCATAGTGACTGCAAAGCATTAATCTTTTCAGTTGCAAAAATGTTTTATTTTTGACATAATTTCAGAGTTACATATTTCATCTGGCTCTCAGAGCCCTCATTGGAAATAAATTTTTAGATTATTTTGTCCAGACTGTGCAAATTTGTCATAGTTGAGTTTTCTGGGATTCAGATATGATTTAAAAAATAGTAGGAAGGTGTCCTGACATTGGATTGCTTATTTAATTATAAAATGTGTTTGATCTTTTAAAGTTTAAGAGCTTTCTGAATTGCCTAGACCCCTGCAGCTTTGCATGATATTGTAAATGTTTGTTATGAAAGATAGAGACATACAAAAATTAGAGTTTGAAACTTGAATAATACACTGATTTTTTTTTTTAAATGGAGGTAATAAAAAGACTTCTACTTTCCCTTGTTTTTGATATTTAAGCTGAAAATACCGTTTCAAATAAAGGAATTTTTTTATACACTTCACCTTAATTTTTGTATGCATTAAAAATATACTTGGTTATAAGACAAGATTCCACTGTTTTCAAAGAATTCCTTCATTTTAGAAGTAATTTCTGCATCCTCTTTTCCTGCTTCTCTGACCAAGAACACTTTCTCACTTTCAATAAAGTTTTTCTTTTTTTCCTTATGTAGTGATTTTGATTTTTCTTTCTTCTCTCTATTTGGTATGTACATGAAAGCGGATGGTCTGTCGTTCACTGGGAGCAAATCCAAATGACCTAAAGGACCCAATTAAGATTAGTATTCCACGATATGTCCTGTGTGGGCAGGGAAAGGATGAACATTATGAGTTTGAAATAAAGGTAAGTGCTTACCATTTGCTTTTCTTTAATGCTTTTGTTCCACTACGTGCAATTTTGGTTCTCTTTCTCTTATGTAAGTGACCTCAATACTGTTGAATAAGAGAGGTGAGAAGAATGCACACTGTAAAGACAAGCATTTTCCAAGTGGGTTGATTGTACAGCGGAGGCTAGTGGCCAGACTCTTGGGGTGAGCTGTTTCAGAGCCAATGTCAGTTCAATTTGAAGAGTTCCAGAGATGAGGATTAAATACATATTGGTTATAGGAAAGCCCTTTATTGAGATGCAAGGGTCAGGTATAGAAAAGGCTTAGACTTGAAATACTTACCTGAAATAACAATAGCATTGAAAGCATTATTGAACTATTTTGCATACATACATGACAAAGGCTTGATTCCTTTCAGACTCTCTTTGTTGTTCTGGTTCTTTCTTTGGATTTCCAAGGTGTTGCTTCTCCAAACTCTCAGTTTATTTTCTGCCCAGAAATGCTGGGTGTGCAAAAGCATATTAATTTTGTCTCTTCTGGTATGCAACCAGTGTTTTTTCAAAGCAAGATATAAAGTCTAATTGGAGATGTGTTCTCAGTGCGTATGGACACATGTGTAGCACAACTGATGTACATGGTATCAGAGACAGAACTGGCAGCCTTCTTTACTGAATGCATTGCCAAATACTTCCTTAGCTGCTGTGAGGTGGAGGAGTGACCTTCCTCACAATGTAAAGGACCATTTTTGAACTGGGTTCCCTTTTGAAAAGGTTTTTATTAAGATGGGCAGTCTTAGCTTTGTTTGTGCTAATTAAATTTTCATTTTGAGACATACCACACCATTTGTGGGTGGAATACCTCCTTTTACCTGTTGAACTTTGATTTTCTTGGGGCTAGTGAAAGCCCGGAGCCAGGGAGATGCTGAGAGATGAATAAGTGCACATGAAATTTCCCCAAGGACTTTTCTACTCAATTTTCAGCACATGGGATTTACTAGACTAAGTAATGGTTAATGAAGATGGCAAAAGTAAAAGGTAGCTTCCGTTCTGAATATGTTGATAGATTTCTTTTCCAAGTATTTTCTCTTCATCGCTAAAAGCCATGTAAGCCTCTAAAAGATCTTAGCATGAAGGAACCAGTTGAAGGAGTATATGCAGTCTGGCAGTTTTGGGGATGTTTCTTACAGTCATTCCCTCACATGAATCAATCAACTTCTAATGCTTTTCCTTTCCCTCCAGGTCTCTGTATCACAGTAGATTGCTTCTGCTGTAGTCAGGATTTAGCCTCGTGCTACAATCCACAAACCTTCCAGAAACTTTTCTATTTTAAACCTTTTCTGTGCAGAGCTCCCAGCTCTACTTGATCTGTATTAATCTTCAGAAGCTCCTACAGTTATTCTATAGAAAATTAGAACACATGGAATAGTGGGTCTGTTTGGTTTTTTTGCCTTAAAAATCAGGAAAATGTGGCAGAGGGGGGAGATTAAATGTACCTATTCATTTAATCTCTTCTCCATAGATCAGAATACCATACCAACTGTCAAAATAATTCCTGATTTCAACCTTACTTCACTTAGTTCAAATTTATTTTCAGGTCATCTGAAATATATGCCAGTTGAGGGAAAGGACTGAGGTGTTGCTAATCACATTTCTTTTGCTAGGTCCTAAATAGGCTTTATTCAGCAAGGTTCCTCTTGCTTTTGGGAAAATGGGTCACTGACCTATCTGCATGTCATAGCACTTTGGAACCTGACAAAGTGACAGGTGATGATTGAGTTGAATTTTAAGACAGTCCCCCAAAACTGTGAATCCTAAGTATCTCAAAGGTACTTTCTTCAACAGATGTTTCTAGTCATTGTGTTTGTAGTTAAATCCTGCATGTTGTTACATAGAGGAACAAATATAATGAACTTCTGTATATAAAAAATGTATTAATTTCTTCTTGTGCCATGCAGTAGTAAAGATAATTTTGTTCATATGCCATAAGAGAGAGAACGAGTTCCACTTTCCTTGGCAGCTTCACAGTCAATTCATAAGTTTTTCAGCCCTAACATAGTATCCGGCATTTTGTTTTAGTGCAGGTTCAGCATCTTGTCGATACAGACATGGAAATAGGCCTGCAGGATGTTCAGTCCACTCAGGTTCTTTCACTGGATACAGATGCTAATTAAAGATGTTGAGTGAGTCCTACAAGAACCGAGTGGAGAGAATTCAAAACAGGAAGAAACTGATAATGTATTAGCACTAAGACAGCACCTTCTTTTGCAGCAGGAATATGTCATGGAGCTGTTTGTGCTAGTCTGCTATTAAGTATTCTGTATGAATTGATTCATTTCCAAAAAAGCTTCCATCTGAGTGGCAGTTTTATATGTTGTCTTTAAAGATATGATGAAACAGTAATAGCTTAATCAGGTCTAAACATATTTATGTTAAGAGCTGAATTAGTATGCCAGGGAACTATTCTTGTATTCCCCCTTTCCTTTCATGTTGTGTCAGGGTATTCAGACAAGGCTATGCTAGAAACAGTGTGGGAGGAGCATCACTAAAACCAGTGGCATTTGTTACGGGCGGTGCCCATGGTTGCAGACAGTACCTATGGTTGGCAGGAGCAGCAAGGCAGCAGGGAAGGTGGAACTCCAGCTCTCATAAAGACACACAGGGTCTCCTGAGAGCAGGTGATGGAAACAGTCTGAAATTAAGCACAGCCCTGCAGGGATCGTCTGACAATAGTGGAAGTTGTAGATAAGCCTTCTTATTCTTTTTCAGCTTTCCCTCTTTGTTCTGAGTTCCCTCCTTTTATTTATCCTGTTTGATATTCTTTCAAAACTGGTTTTCTTGTGTTTCAAAGCCTTTTAGTGATGTCTGACAAGTACTCTATAAGAAAATATCCAGGCAGATGCACCCTAAAACAGTGCTTTCTTTCAGATCCAGTTGCATTTCTGTTCAGCCAGATGCTGTGTTGGATTTGCTCAAAAAGTCCACATTTCTAGTCTAAATTTATTTCTGAGTTGGTGAACTGTTGCAGAGTGGGAGTAAAGCAGAGGCAGTTCTCATTGATACATAGTTCTTTAGGAAAATGATGCATGCCCCATAACTGCCTATTAGTTTTTACTATTAGTAAAAAGTCTAATATTCTGTCAACCTTATCAGATTAGTACCCTCAATAATAAAATAAAAAAAGGTTGTAAGAAATTTTTAGAAAACTTTTAGCTTTTCAGATGCTGTTTTCGTAGTGTGAGGAGCAGTTTCAGCCATTTGAAGAAATACGAGTCTTCGTGATGAATGTCGACAGTTTAACCAGCCCAGATAAAGAAATTAGACATTTCCTGTTTTTTTCTAATTGCTTTCAGAAATAGGTGGAATATTGCTTTTTTTCTCCCCAGCCGTGGTGTTATTTCTGTTGCTATGAGTCAGAAAGAGAACAAGTTCTGTGATGTGCTTTACAGTGGAATCGATTGAAAATGGCCTCCTAGGTTATTTTCTATCAGTTATCATAAGAAGAAAAGATAAGGAGACAATACTGTGATATCTCCTTTCAGATTTATAGGTTTTACATAGGAAATGGTGCCTTTGAATGAAAAAAACAAAGCAACCCACAATTCTGAGGGAATTCTAGGATTACAGCAGTGCCTAGATAAGAATATTCCAAAATCTGTCTTGCAGATGTACTTGACTGTATGGTTTTTGTTCTTAAGAAAATACTTTTAACTGTATTAGCAAATTATGTAGAAAGCAAAGAGCTTTTCAGAATTGCTTTACTTGTTGTTCAAAACATCAGCATATGTTTGTCCCTGTCCCATTCCTACAGAGCCTTTTTTTTTTTTTTTTTTTTTTTTTTTTTTTTTTAATGGGGAAAATAATCCCAACCCAGATATGTTGGATCAGTTTTAGGAGTAAAAGGCCATGTTTTAGAAATGCTATTGCTATGCCAGGTGCAATGTAATTCTCTTTATACAAGTGGAGTTTGATTCTGTCTGTCCTAATAACATTATTGCTGTGCTTTGGGGGCCAGTTAAGACTTAGTTTAGCATCGAATTTTGTTTTTCAGTCGTACCAGCTATAACAACAATAAAATCTTGCAATTACCTGCTATTTCATTACAAGAATTGGGAAAGTAAACAGAGGGTGACAGGTTTGACCAAGTCAGGTCAAACCAGGCCACCAAAAACGAGTTCTCAAGCAGCACAGATGCATGACTTCGCTGTTTTCCTTCATGTCCCGCTCTAACAAGTTATTAAACTTTGTAGAAGAAAGCTAATAAATAAATGGCTGCAGGCATTTTGATTTGGGTAAGTTTGGTGCCACCCTATCACCTAGACAACTGCCTGATGCACAGCCAACATGACATGTCTTCTATTCCCCAGGCTGTGTATCTGCAGGAGTCCAGAATGTCTTGTGCTAGGTTGCTCATCTTCTGTGAAAATCCCTGGAGAAAAAGAGGTCCCTTTTGAATAAAGATCATATACAAATGAAATTATCACAGCAAATTTTCACAACTCTAAAATATTAAATTACAGAATTAAAGCAAAAAGAATGCAGTGATGAGTAACATTTTTGTTTTATGATTAGCTGTTACACTTGCCAATTGTCTACTTGAGCACTGAAATCGCATAGTTCTCTGCCTTAATTATTCAGAATAGGATAGTTGGTAAATTGAGATCAATTTAACATGCACATTCCTGAACAGTTACTGTTTTTAGTTAAAACTGCCTATGAATGTTAAATCTGTTCACCTGAGTTGTAAAGTTTGAGACACTGATAACAATATATTGAGGGAATGTTGTCTGTTGTGCAGGTGTCCTAAAATGATAGAATTGTGAAGGTTGGAAAAAACTTTTAAAATCATCAAGTCCAAATGGCAACTCAGCAGCACCAACATGTTCACCATTAAACCATGTCCTCAAGTGCCATATCCATGCTTTCTTGAACACTTCCAGGGATGGTGACTTGTAGTAGCAGTGAAGCTTGTTCATGATATGAAAGACAAATTTTTTAAGTGATAATGAGTTTTCATTGTGGTTACATGCTAGAAGAACCTATGTTATAACGTTTGTGAAAAGTTTTGAGAAGGCCCATTTTGTTTGCTTTCATCTTTAGTCTTAAATTGAGATAAAAATAGGAAAAAGCCCACCCCAAACCTCATTCCTCTTGTCATAAAACGCACAATAATTTCTGTTTTTCAAAACGCTTCCCCTCATTTCCCTGTTCCATATACAGCAGCAATGGCAGCAGGGATGAAGAAGAATGAGATGAGTTTGTTTTAAGTGTGGGGTACTAGCATTTGTGCTTGGTTTCTTCTGGCTTTGTTGCTCTGATTTCCGTTTCTCTTACTCACAGTTATCCTACTCCAGTGCAATTTTCTTTGCCTCCATAACTTTTTGATACACTCAGTAGTGAGAGAACTACTTGTTAATTTTAGGAGTCACTTTAAGATTAAAAAGCCTGTATCTTCATGAGACGTGTTTTGTGAAATGGCTTATTTTTTATCTTCCTGCATAAAATCATAGATAGATGGGGTAATGCCACATATTAGGCCTATTTGATTCAAAATGAAGCAGTTTATGCAATGCAGTTGGCTCTCTCCGTCTCTGCTAGTCAGTGTAGAATAATGTTCGCTCACCCTGTAGCTTGGCTTCTTGGATCACTGGAGCTGCACAAAGACTTTTGACTTCTGACTGTAAAGTTAAATGCTCTAGTCACAACACTTTTATGACCCAGTTAGAAATGTCCTTAATTAATGTCACTTAATTTCAGATGGTGTTCTCAGTTCTAGTGAGAATTTTGCAAATAACAGCAATGGTAAGGTTGGTTTGCCCTGCCTCTTTGCTCTTCTTGTTATGCACTCTCTTCACAGGAGTAATTATATTGATTTTAAGAAAACTTGCTGTATAAATGGAATGTTCATCACCATTTTGAAGACACAGACCAAGAGTGTCTTAAAGGAATATCTTCTACTAAAAGCTGGTATAATATTTTACCTTACAAACTAGAATGCCATTCTATGTGGTAATGAACTCTGTGTGTCTAAGAGATACGTATTTATTAATTATTAATATCTATGTTTAAGAATATACATTTCTGTGAATATTTCGAGAGGCTACACTACTCTTATTCTGGATGTTATTTATTCATTAATGGAATATCCACTGATTGTAAAACTGAGAGTCAAATAGCTGCACAAAGAAGGGATTTGGGATGTTTTAAGGTGTTTACAGTTTTGTCAAACCACTGTGGATTAAGGAACAAATGCATTCAGGTGTTTTTTTGCTTTGCAGTCAGTGCTCTTTATTAAATACAGTTCTATCGTGAACTTTCATGTAATGAAAGAAAAATTAGGTAAACTTATAAAAGTTTTTTGATTTAGAACAACTAAGAACTGTCTATTTTAATCTTATAACCTTGTATACTGCATGGGTTTTAGTGTTGTACACTGTGTGGGTTTACTTCTGTTTCTTCTTTTTATATTGTCTGCTCTAGATAACAGTCTTGGATGAGACATGGACAGTATTTCGGCGATACAGTCGTTTTCGAGAATTGCATAAAACTTTAAAACTGAAGTACCCAGAGGTAAGTTTTGGTAAAGCTTCTTTTACCGAAAAGGGTAGAGACTTGAAAAAAGTGGTTTGAAATATGTTTACTCAGAAAGGGATGTGATTTCAGGCAGCCAGCACAATTTCAGCAACATAATTCCTGCCTGACCAATCTAGTGACCTTCTATGATGGAGTGGCTATATGGGTGCACATTGGAAGAGCTATGGGTGTCATCTCTTTTCATCTGTAAGGTCTTTTTCATGGTGTCTTGGCTTAAAGAGTTTAAAGAGATGGGTGCTCAGGAATGGGTAACCTTCCCCTTCATTCCAACCAATCCCTTCCCACAAGTAAGGAATTAGATATGAGTAGATATAAGTGAAAAAAATAACATATTACTAACAAACAGAATGCCAACAGGCAAGGAAAAAAAAAGGTCAATAACTTCTAGATACCAAACTGCAAAAGACTCACAACCCCACTGGAACAAAGAAGGACCCAAAATGCCAGTAATAGCCTTTCCTGAGATGGCACAAGGCAGGGACAACCTCAGGCTTGTAGGACAAAGGGACAAGATGCCATCATATTCCTTTTGGGAAAGCAGGAGCTTTACAGAGCAGTTGTAGCAGCAGACGAGGACTTGCTGCTCATGTGGGATCTGCCTGCTGCATCCTCCTGCTGTGCTCTGCACTTGTGGCTGTGGGATGAGGGTAAAGGACCAGTCTGCCGGTGCCGGCATGGGGTGGCCTTTTTTGCTGCCAGCAGTTAGCAAATTCACTTTGGAACAGTTTCTAATTGCAAAATGCAGTCTTTGTGGATGGCTATGGTTGTGAAGCTGAAGCTGCCACAGAGAGGCTCTGCTCCTGTAGTCTTCTCTCCTGGAGCAGGCAGCCGATCGATTTGGACTGGCTTGCTGGAGCAGGGCTGCCCATCGCGACTGTCAGACACCTGCAGAACTTGCCCCAAGGCAGCTCAAATCTGCTAACTGCACTCTCTCTGAGATGGGGGAAAAAAACAAAAACGAAGAGATCTCAAAAAGGGAGGAAAAACCTTTGCCTGAGCAAAGACCAAACAGCCCGCAAAATAAATACTACGTGACAAAAGACCAGAAGCTGCCTGGGAGGGCTGATTTTGAAAATACCCACAATAGCACTTCCTCACACATACAAGGTCTCTGTCTGCAGAGGCTTAAGGCGACTAAGAATTCTTGGATGCAGATAGATACGGAATACAGTAACATTATGGATCATCCCAGGACAAGTGGTCCCCACAATATCCCTTTTCTCTGAATTGGAAGGAGATGGATTTAATGGGTGAGCTGTTTTGGTGGATGAGGAATCGCTTGGATGATCACATCCAGCAGGTGGTGGTCAACGGCTTAAAGTCCACACGGATGTCACTGAAAAGTGCTATCCCTCAGGATTCCATATTGGGACCAATGCTGTTAAATATCTTCATCAGCTGATGCAGAAGGAACAAGCATACTTTTAGCAATTTTGAAGATGACATCAAGCAGAGTGCGGCTCACAAGCATGAGGGACGGGATGCCATCCAGAGGGACCAAGATGAATTCGAGGAATAGGCCCATGGTAATCTTATGAGGTTCAACAAGGTCAGGTGCACCTGGGTGCAGGCAGTTCCTGGTATGAGTACAAGATGTGGAATGAGGGGATTCAGAGCAGCCCTGCCAAGAAGGATTTGGGTGTGCTGTGGATGAGAGGCTGGGTGTGACCCAGCAATGTGTACTCGCAGCCCTGAAAGCTGATCGTGTCCTGGGCTGCATTGAAGAGTGGCCTGCAGGTCTAGTGAGGTCATTCTCCACCTCTGCTCTGGTGAGACCCAACCATCCAATTCTGGAATCCTCAGCACAGGAGGGAGGGACATGGACCTCTTGGAGTGATTAGATGGCTGGAGCACCTCTCCTTTGGAGAGAGGCTGAGAGAGTTGGGGCTGTTCAGCCTGAAGAAGAGAAGGCTCTGGGTAGACCTTATAGCAGCCTTGAAGCAGTTCTTGAAGGGGGATTTTTAGAAAGATGGGGTCAGATTTTGCATCAAGGCTGTTGCAGTAGGACAAGGAATAATGGTTTGAAACTGCAGAAGGCAGATTCAGAATAGAATGTAAGAAAAAATTTTTACAATGGTACAACTTTTACATAGAGAAGAGTGGCTGCTTCATTACTGGATATATTCAAGGACAGGTTAGCTGGAACTCTGAGCAACCTGATCTAGTTGAAGACGTCCCTCCTTACAACATGGGGTTGGACTCAGTGGCCTTTAAAGGTCTCTTTGAACCCAAATGATTTTAGGATTCTGTGACTCCTCTCAAACGTGTGTGTCCTGTAAGCCCTTCAGCACTTCACATAGGATGGATGTTGCAGTGAAGCTGTGACTCTGTGTTGCTTCTGGCCATAAATTCCTTTCACTGCTGACTGGCAGCATTCCCTGGAGTTTGCTGTTTTGTTCATTGCAAGATATTAGCAGTCAGATCTTGTTGTCCTGACAACTTCTCATTTGAAAGAAGAGCATTGCTTCACAGATACCCTTTCGTACCCTCTCAGCTTTCAGGTTTCTGCAAAATGAAAAATTGATCTGACCACTTTGGAGATTCTGGCATTCAGGATGAGGAGCTGTGCCTGATGGAGCTTTGGTTCATTGGAGTGAGCATTTATGGAATTGCAGTTTTTAGTTTTCACATCTAACTTTTAATTATTAATGTTTTTCTTCCTTCCTACATGTTAGCTTGGATATTAGAAGAAATAAATCATTCAAGCAATGAAAGTGACCCTGATTTAAGAGTTAGCACAAGTAAAGAAGCTTGGGCCATATGTTCATGGGCAGTAGATTAAAAAATATCAATATGTTTAAGAAAGAGAGACATGCAATGCAGTGTGCACATGCCTTCTAGGTCTTTGTTAACATATGCTTTAAGCTAAAAATGAAATGAGCATGGAACAGACCTTGAGTCTGGGGCTTGAGACTGTTCCTGTTTCAAAACAGTATGGAAACTGCTGTGCTCCAAACATCTAAGAAAAAGTTTTAAAAAGGAAAAGGTGAGAGAGAAAATAAAATTAATTAATCTTTTTTAAATGACAGAATATTTTTAAGGTAAAATTGAGTTTTTAATGGGAAATTGAAATGTTTTCTGTCCATGCATACTTTAAAAATATTACTTGTGAACATCAGTATCATATTTTTTATTTGAATAAATTGCCCTTTCCTCTTGGATGTTAGAGTTGTAGTCTGTCAACAAGAATATCCTAATTCCATCTAACTCTAGAAAAAAGAGCCGGGCACTCATCCAGTTGACATGGAAAAAGGCCACCTGAATTCTTGTGCAGACTAATTTTCCTCATTTAGGAAAATCTGCTAGAGTAGTTGTCTTCAGAGCTGGTTATTGGTCCTGACAGTACATTGCGGAACAACTGAATTCTTTAACGGTTGTATCAGAGGGAGATCAGCTTTGTTCTTGTAGGTAGTAATTGGATTCAGGAAGCATCTGATGTTCTTAAAGCCACTACTAAAATGTCCCGTGTGCTGCAGCATATTTCACCTTTTTGAATCAAGCATTTGTGACTGACAGTACAAATTCAGGCTTTTTTTTGGTGTTGCAGGAGGGAATGGTTGTTTTTTTATTCTTATTTATTTGTTTGTTTTGAAAAACCATAACAATATGAATAGTATTATTAGATCAAAATAAAGTCCAGCATCCAAGAGTGTACAACAGGATAAGATCCCAGCCCAGAGTACAGGTACATAGTTTTCTTCATCTTGGAGTCTTCCCAGCTGAAGCTGTTTTTGTTGTCATTAACAGTTCATAGTTAATATTTTTCCTGTGGATTTTATCTGTATTTTACATTCTCTACACTGCTCACTTTATTAGTGTCTTAAAGAGGCAATTTTCTTTTTGCAGCTTATTTCTTTTACCATCTTCTCTCTGTTTGTGGTTTTGCTTGCTTTCGCTAGTTTAGTGTGCCCGTTTGTTCCTTACTGACACTTCTGTGTAGCCATATGTCTGTGTCCTAGGTAAATGTACTGAGATCCACATCTAGTGCATTAATGAAATCATTGGTTAGTTATGCCAAAGCATAAGTGTCTAATTTCCGTGTAGGAAAGACATGATATTTTTATTAAGCTGTGTGTTCCTTTGTGAAGAAATTTTGTAAGTCACTGCGAATACCAAGTCTTAAAGGTTGCCAATAGTATCTTTCTCCAGCCTTGGCTGAGCTTTCCCTTCACTAAATTATCAGAGAGGTTCAAATATCTTCATGTTTGCTAAATACCAAGCATACTAAAGATTAGGAGAAGCAAGATGAGCATTTGATTGTGTCAGCTAGTGCTTTTAGATAGGTACTGCCATGTAAGTACCTGTTCTGGAACTCTTGCAGCACTGACGATGTCTTTTCTGTTTTACGCGGTATGGGCTGTTGTGTTGTGTCCATTCCTGCTTTGAGACTTGGAGCATCACAAGGGAAGGGCAGGTTTCTGGGCAGAAGATACATTTATAATATGCAGTGGGTTTCTTCTACTCATCAGCATTTCTACAAATTGCTGTGTTCTTGTTTATCAGAGGGGAAGAGCATGTTGTGATGGATGAAACACAAAATACTGTGTGCTGCAGTAAAGATTTGGCATTAGTTTTCTTTGAAGGAATTTCACTAACAGTGTTGCATATGTGAAAGATTGATGGTTTTCCATATCTTTGCTTTTATTTAATGTAGCTTTAATTTATGATAATTTTGGATTGGTTTTGCAAAGTGAGTAGCAATTCAGTTTGTTTGGTAAATTGAAACTCATCTGTCTGCTTCTGCTCATCTGTCATTGAACTAATTTAGGGTTCACCATGATGCTAAAATGCATTTTAATACCTAACTTGGCAGAGTTGGTCTTTAGTCACTATGTATTATTCCAGAGAAACTTGATCCTTAAAAGGATCTTATCAGAATCTATCAGAGTTGAGTTTTATTTTGCACAGTTCACCTTCCCACTCTAAATTAATATTTATAATGAACAGTGAAAATACTGTGGGCATGTTTAATATATGAGTGTCCTGCTTTTAGAAGTGAACTTTACAGCTCATTAGTTTCTCAGCTCTGAGTTACTATATCAGTATTTTAATAATTTGCTGATCTTGCATTTCATGTTTCTGCCACTGAATTCCCAAAGGGATGTCTTGGCGAACTGATTTATTAGGAAGGTTTTAAAAAAAATATCTCTTTCAAAAGCAGAAACTTACCTAATATCTTCCAGTCTTACAAGATGTAATTTATAATATATATCTGCACATTTCTTCTAATGCAATTAAGGGGCTGCTGACTGCTTATCTAACTAAAATGTGTCATATGTAGATTTTGAAAGACTGAAGAAGCTGCAGCAGGGTGAGACTGAGCCAGTGGCAGATAACTACCAAGCACTTAACAGTGTCTATTTTTTGGGGGGGCCTGCATGACTCTAATTTGCGCAGCTCCAGCTTTGTTACACTGCTAGATTGTAAATGACCATTCTTTTACTTTTGGATTTTTAGTTAAGACCATACTTGGCTTTCAGTTGCAGTAGTCTCTCTAATGAATGCACTTTTTGTTTGTCATTAGTCAGAGAAGAGAGCAAATGGATTCTTCATTCTCAATAGAGAAGTGAGAACTTCCATAGTTAGATTCTCCTGTTTTCCCTTCTGTCTTCATCTTTTCTTACCAGTTATTGGTTTTGGAATAGTACCAGAGTGTTGGTTTCTGCAGAAACTTTCCTTCCTGATCCATATCTTGCTGCAAGGGAAATCTCACTCTAACACTTCCTCGCTCTCCTAACACTTGCTTGTCTCTACTCTCTTTAAAGGAGAGCAGTGAAACAGTTGCTATTTGTCTTTCTCCTAACCAAATCCAAGGTTTATGAAGTCCCTCCTTCATGTGGGAGTCCTTAAATCCCATTTGAATCCAGTTTTAGTGGGGCTTTCTCTGTAGGCTCTGCTTATGGTGTTCCCTGTCAGTCATCTTGAAAACTATTTCTGTGTGCATAAAAATCTCTACATGTTGTTAAGGAAAGCGCCTTTCATAGAGGCATTTTTATTGCTAATAGTGATTCTTGACTTAAAATATTAGAAAATCCCTGGAGAGCTGCCAAGGAGAAGCTACAAGGCACGCTTGCATTTATAGATTCATTCATGGACATGAGGACATACGTGTGTCCTGTTCAGCAGCAGTGCCAAAGCTATTGACTTCTAGCTTATTTAACAGAATGTAACAATTTCTCTAACATCTGATTTGGAGGTCTGTATATAAGTATATATATTTGTGTCTTTCACGGTATAAGGGACTGTTTATAGTTTAAAAATAATTATGGGTCATAATCTGTAAGAATTGCATGAAATTCAAAGAGCAGAAAATATTTCTCTGATTTTTCAGAAGTACTAAGTGAATGTTTTCAAAAATATACTGAAATCAAAACATTTGTTGCAAGCTTTTTTAAAAACATTTTAAAATACTTTGAAATATTTCAGATTTTTCAAAACTCAAAAAGTAGTCTGCCTTTATCTGAAGTATTTTGCATCTCAATGAAAAAATACAAATGCTTGCATCTCAGTGACAGCACTATATGTTTCATCCATCCATACTCACAATCATCCAACACATAATGTGTAATTTGCTAATAAAATAGTGCAGACAGCAGTTTTTTAATTGTTTCTTAAGTTCATTTTAGCCAGTCTTCTACTACTACTTATTGTTCAGGTGTAGTTCAGCTATGTGAAGATTAATGAAGAGTCATGAACTATTTATGGAGCCACCACTGACTGATCTCACTGTCCTTTCCTTTTGACTCTGTACTTCTCTTTTGGGTGTCTGCCAAGGAAGGATCTCTGTTTCCTTTTTAAGTGGTCCATACATCTGGAGCTCTTGATAAGTAATAAGTGAAAGAAATCTTCAACATGAACTGCTGGCACAGATAATGGAGAGGGGATGAATTTGAGGTGAAGTTATTAATTTTAGGAGAACATCTTTGGGTTCTGGAAGAGATCACTGACAGAAATGCAATATTTTACTAACTTTCAAAACATGGTTGGTGTGAAATGGGGATTTTTATTCTTCCCCCCCTGCCAATAATCTCAAGGACAATTAGGCAATTTCTGTGTACTTATGTAATGATTAAATTATTTTGAATGTCTTATCAGACATGCAGAATTCTCTTCTTCCAGTGACAAATTCAACCAGGAGTGGAGCAATAAGCCAGCAGATTTGTGCAGACTACTTGAGGCAGTGTTTGGGCTGGGATCTTGGCTGTCTGACTGCTCCAGTTCTGGTTTATAACACTGCAGCTGTAGAGTTTTATTGAATGCAAAATTTATATTAATATTCTGTGATCGAGGTACTTGGCTTGCAGGGCTGGCAAGCCTGTTGCCATGTAACTAGTGAGCTTCTGGAGCCTAGGAGCTAATTTGGCAGCCCAAGTCAGAAGCTTATTGCATTAGAGCTGCTTGGCCAGAAACTACTGGTTTTACCACTGGATTTTCTAATTTAGTGGCATTAGTGACTGTATATTTAGTTAGTATATAAGCTTTAGGTAGTATGCTCACATTGATTGCGAAATTCTGAACAATTTGATTCTTTTAGTGTTTAGTTTTAAATAGCACAGAGTAGTATAGTCGTAAATAATTGAACTTTCCTAAGATGATGTTGAAAATTATTTTGTTCTGAAACCTGCTGTGCTTATGCCAGAGTCTTGATCCTGCAGTGACTGAAGTCCCAGTCTAGTCACAAATTCATTCATTGACATTGATGTTTAGAAACTCTTGAGACCAAGAAGCAATTTAAAATCAGGGATTGCATGCACTAGAAAGGGCAGGGTGTAGCATATAATACTGAACGTGATTGTACATATCTTGCAACAAATGCTATCTCATTATTTTAGAAAGTTCAGGTTTATTTGGACATGGATTCTTAGTTCAGGTTCTTTCATGGAGCCCTATGACCCTTTGTAAGCATAGTCTCTAACAGTATTTTAAGATTTGTCTATTTCTTTGAAAAATTGATACTTTCAAGAAATAAGCTTGTTGGTGTGTTTTGGCTGAACTGGAAGGATGTTTCTGGGTGTCTGGATAGGAAGTAGCAAATTTGATCTGGTTTTTTTTCCCAAATAATCAAGACTAATGTACTGTGGTTTTGGTTTTAAACAGTGGTAAAATATAATAGGACTCACAGATTTAATACGAGAACCATATGACAAACACCAAGCACCAAGAATGTATAAACAGTCTAAAAGCCTGTTTTGTTTTGGTTTTGGTTGGTTTTTTTTTTAATGGAAATTGTGTATTAGGGCACAGGTGAAAATGAAAATTATTTGCAGCATTGATATGCTTGGAAACAGCAATGCCATGATGTATATTCTGGTAGAATTATATGTAAAAATGTATTTAGAAAAGAGTTTTGAAATAAGAATCCTAAAGTAAGGACAGACCTTAATTTTTACTTTCTAGCCTGGGAATTTAGTAGGCTTAGTAATCCATCTTTCCATAAATACTAAAAGAAAAAAAAAAGTAGTAAGTTTTAGAACACATAAAGGGGTTTGTGTGTAAACCCTTTAATACTATTACACAAGCATGCAATTATAGCCTTTGACTTCCTTCAGTACAAATTACGGTAATTATAATATAGTTAATTTTAACATTCATATTCTTGTCAGGAACAGCCAGGAAGTACATACACAGGAAGCATATTTTGTCACATGCATGTTTCCAGCTCCTGTTCCTTATTGTATTATGTTCAGAGCATTCTGCAAGCCTGCAGGTTTATATATGTAGTACTTCCATATCAACCCTAGTTTGCCACTACTTACAGATGGGATTTAAGTGGTACATCCTTAGAAGCTTCACCTGGCCTTTCTTTCTGCAGCATGAGACTGCTGAATTTTTTTAATGACATTTTTAGCCTATTTCTCAGGACAAATGAACAGGAGAATTCATTCCCATAAGTAAAGTGTGAAAAACATGCCTGCTAACTATATCATGTAGTTCAGTGAAAGCTTGATTACAGGGAACTGTATTTATTCCAAATGGTCCCTCTGTATTCATAGTTGCTAACCAGGACTGGAACATCAGAGACAACAGCAAACCCTCTGGCATATTTGCTTCCAGCATAATACACAATTCTCAATCTATTTCTAGTTACAAAATTAAAAATTAAATCGATGTGTGAATTTCTTGTCACAAAACTGAATGTGTAAGACCCTTGTAAAAACCCAGTTCAGGGATTAATTTGTGTTTGTTGCTGCTTTGGGTGCTAGATTCATGCAGCAAAATTTTCTTGGCTTGGTCCATATGGTTCTGTAGAAATACAGTTTATCTCTAGCTCTTCTCCTTTCCTTTCTTTCCTCCTGGGATTGTTGATGAGACTTGGTCTTTTTGGTTTTTCTCTAGCAGCAAGTGAAACCTGTGAGCTTCCAAACAGTTCTCTGAGCCTTATCAATCTTCTGATAGATTCAGAATGAAACAAGTTTAATCAAATGCCAGGTTTCATTGATTGTGCTGATCAAAAGTCTTGTACATGAGTAACATATATATTGAAAAAAAGCATTTAGAGAGGTGTGGGTCAATCATGTCATAATTTATGAATCATTTGACAGAATAATTCCTTTGGTCATTTGATTATCTGATTTTCAAGGCTCTGCTCAATTACCTACCAAATTTGCATAACATAAAAATATTAATGTTGTTTTTATCAGTAAAACAGTTGTATATGGGTAACAGCTATCTGTGAGAGAGGAATACCTCTTAAAAGATTTCCTAGACATTATAGGTGGTGGTTTAGGTGCTCATTGAGACCGAGCCATTTCTTAGCTGTTCCTGACTATGGATTGGCTTGGGGAATGCCTTAGGCTTCAACCCTGTGTCTCTGTTTTTATGCTGCTTAGTGAAAAGCAGAGGGGGAGGATTGGAGGTTTTGCTGTTTCTTTTTATTATATTTTTTTTCCTATTATTACCTTCCTTCAGGGGAGTTTTGGACATGTGCTCCATTAATCATTAGCTCTTAGTGACAGTCTCACTGCCTTCCAAGGGCTTTGTGAAGAACAGCTTGTTCTTGTTGGATTTGTCAGGAATACGCTGCTAGATTAAGTAGGTCTTTCAAGTCAAATCCTTTCATACCAGTTGATGCAGTGACCCAGCTCAAACTCTAGTTTTGGTGAAAATAGCCTGATTAATTTTGAACAAATGACACAGAGAGTAACAAAAATTGTCAGGATCGTGTTGCTGCCTGAGATGGTTACGGAGCGGCGAGAGGAGACAGCAACATGGCAACTCTCTTACTTGATGCAAGAAAGAGTGCAGTTTATTGAAGAAAGCTGTGGCTTTTTATAATACAGTTCGTGCAAAGCAAAATACAGATAGTTCATTGGAGAGAGTGAGAGACAGCTCTCCTCTCTGGTTCTCCCATAGATCCAGCAGGTGTGCTATCTATGTTATGATTCTTTCTCTTATGTTTACAGTACAGACAGAGGCCCTAGCATGGGAAAGGTTTCAGCTTGGCCTGAGAGAGTTTCGTAGCCTGAGAAAGGAACTCAGACCCTGTGAGAAAAGGCCTAGGCCTTTACAATTTTCAGCCTGTGGCTTCACTGAAGCCCACAAGTCCCCCTTTTAGTTTTAAAGAAAAAAAGAGAAGTGTTTGTAATCCTTTACAGGATCCTTTTGCAAAGGGGAACAAACACCACTCAGGAGATATGTGGATACCTGGAGTGCCTAGGGAAATCTTCAAGCTTGGTGCTTTTTCTCTGCAAAGCTTACTTTTAATACAATAACAAAACCCATCACCATTCACCCGACTTATCAAACAGTGAAAAATCAACCACTAAGTGATTATTCTAATATAACAATGAAAACTATATTGACAGTTCCAACATGAACAGATAAATGTCCATTCCCTGCTTGTAGAGGGATGATCTGCTCAGTGTTTTCATCTGGTCGGTGTTTGGTGAACTGGTCAGCAAGTGAAAGCTGAGCTGTGATCACACTGTGCCCCTGGTGCAGGTCAGGGTGGACACCTTCCAGGTCAGCAGGAAGGACCTAGGCGTGTCTCATCTGAAGCCTGAAATGAGGCAAAGGTGATTCACAATAACAGGATCGTTTAAATACTTTCTTTCTCTTTTTCCAATCTCGCTGTTCTACCATAGAGACAGCATCAGGCACAGGAAAAGTCTGAGTCTCTCTGATTTGGGTATCAGAGACATCTGTCCCAGCACTCCCTCCTTCCTTGACCACTGCAGGAATGAAACCAGCCTCTGCTGCTCCCCCCTCTAAAGTAAAGACAAAGCTGTCGTTGCTGTCAGCACAGGGTGGAAGCGGCGAAGGGGCTGGAAATGCCGATGGGAAGGGTCCGTTCATGACCGGACAGGCGGGCAGAGCTCCTCCGGCTGACGAGAGCAGCCCTGGGGTCGGCACTGCTCCCGGGCGAACGAACGGGGAGGCTGAGGGGAAAAGAGAAGAGGGCGGCCCTGCCTCTGCCGGAGCAGAGAAGGGCGGCCGAGACCCTGCCGGGGCAGGCAGGCCGAGCTCCGACATCGGAGAGGAGGGAGGAGCCGGCACCCCCTCCTTCTCTGGGGTGGCCGGTGCCGACAGCTCCCTCTCTGCAGGCGGGTCGGGGTCAGCCAGCGTCTCGGATGGAGGGGCCAGCACGACCCCCACCTTTTCAGGGGGTGGCACTGGCCCAGCAGCAGGCAGATCAAGTGATGGCCCCGGCACGGTGGGGGGGCAGGCCGATGGCACCTCTTTGTCAGGAGCGAGCAGCGTCCCCAGAGCGGGGGGGCCGCCCCCCTCAGGCAGCGCGGGCTGCACGGGGGGGCGGCTCCCAGCCGGCGGCTGCTGTGAGCCGTCAGTGCCCGGCACTGTTAAGGTGGTGTGGCCAGGATAGCAAACAGATTCTTCCTCGCTCTGTTCTGAGCCTGCTTCGCTCCGCTCAAAACCCGTCTCATCTTCCAAAAAACTTCGATTAATTGTCGTCCAGGTGAGCATTAGAGGGCCGGCTGAGACATCCCCCTTTCGGAGGGCTGTCCACAGAAGGTCCCCTAATTCTTCCCATTTGTCCATAGAAAAAACTTCTCCTGCCTCTTCTGAAAAACCATGCTCTCTCGCCCAAGTTAACAAGGCAATCAAATCAGTTTCCTCTTGTTTAGATAAATGAATCCCCATTATTCGAGATTTTCCACCTAGCTGCTATGCTGGGAGGGGTGGGGGGGGAACAGAGAATACCTCTCTCAACGGGGAAGAAGGCTCGCAGAGCTGCTCGCAGTTCCCGGTGTCAGGGGTTGCGGTGTGCCGATGAGAGATGGCACGGCTCCGCTCCGCTCCGCTCGCTCCGCACCGCAGGACGCTGGGGCTCCGCGCCGCTCCGCACGGCTCCGCTCTCTCGGTGGGAGAGCAGAAAAACCGACGACTTTTCGCGGATTTTTCCGCAATGTCCCAGATGGCTCTCTGACTCCGGCCGTCTCCTGGCTCCGGTCTTGGCCCCAGGTTCGCAGTCCTGGTTTTCCGGGATTCAGCCTGGTATGCAGGCTGTCAGCTCCGAGTTTTTTTTTTTTTTGGTGCTGTTCGTCGGTCAGAGATCGCTGAAAGCAATCCCGATCCGCTGGAGTGACGATCTCGGCTGACACCCCCAAATGTCGTTTTCTCGGTGGGAGCTCCAAAATGTTGTTATCTCGGTGGGACCGCCAAATGTTGCTGCCTGAGATGGTTACGGAGCGGCGAGAGGAGACAGCAACATGGCAACTCTCTTACTTGATGCAAGAAAGAGTGCAGTTTATTGAAGAAAGCTGTGGCTTTTTATAATACAGTTCGTGCAAAGCAAAATACAGATAGTTCATTGGAGAGAGTGAGAGACAGCTCTCCTCTCTGGTTCTCCCATAGATCCAGCAGGTGTGCTATCTATGTTATGATTCTTTCTCTTATGTTTACAGTACAGACAGAGGCCCTAGCATGGGAAAGGTTTCAGCTTGGCCTGAGAGAGTTTCGTAGCCTGAGAAAGGAACTCAGACCCTGTGAGAAAAGGCCTAGGCCTTTACAATTTTCAGCCTGTGGCTTCACTGAAGCCCACAGGATCGAACTATACTGCCTGTTGTGTTTTTTCTTACATATTTAGATGGAATTACTGACACAATTGCACACGTGAAACTATTTGCTAAATGTTATTTACTCTCTAATCTGGAGGATTATACCATGTCTCTCTTGTGCTTCATGAGGTGGCTTTTGAGTAGGATATTTTAAGTTTTTCCTCTCTTTGCAACCACGGGGAGAATAAAGAAGGAAATACAGCTAGCAGATTTTGCAGCACAGTAGGAATATTAGCTCTTTATTTTGGCATTGCCATATTCATCAATTGAGCGATTCATTATCTAAATGGGATTGAGCTACAGGTGACTCTTATCTGATGTAATCTGCAACAAAGGAAAGCTTCTGAAAAATTTCCCTCTGTATCTAGTAATGATTGTTACACATTTAATATACATTTATGGCTTATAATTTCTCTAGCTACTCTAGGGGAGTAAAAGAGCAGAAGTGCTATGCTGAGCCTTGTGCTCTCTAACAAGGAGGAGCATGTTTGCCAGTGACACCAGTGTAACCCAGGAATGTGTGCTTGCAGCCTGGAAAGCCAGCTGCATCTAGAGCACTGTGGGCAGCAGCTGCACATGGGGGAGAGAGTCCAGAGGAAGGCTGGAAAGATGCTCAGAGTGCAGGAGTGCCTCTCCCATGAAGACAGACTGAGGCAGCTGCCTAGAGAAGAGAGGTGCTGGGGAGACCATAGGCACCTTCCAGTACCTAAAGGGGCTCCAAGACAGCTGGAGAGAGACTTTTTACAAGGGCATGGGGTGACAGGACAAGGGGGAATGGCTTTAAATTGACAGAGGGTAGATTTAGGTTAGATCCTAGGAAGAAATTCTTTCCTGTGAGATTGGTGAAGCACTGGCACAGGTTGCCTAGGGAAGTTGTGACTGCATCATCCCTAGAAGTGTTCAAGGCCAGGCTGTACAGGGTTTGGAGTAAGCTGGTCTAATGGAAGGCAGCCTTCCCATGGCAGGGAGGTTGGAACAAGATGGGCTTTAAGGTCCTTCCCAACCCAAACTATTCTATGATTCTGAAACCAACATTAAGGTTAGCATTTTTACAATCTACAAGAGGCATTTTTAAGGGTCTTTTTAAAGTATTAGTTTATCATGTTTCTGCTAATGATATTTCAGACTCAGTATGGTGCAAATAATGCTGTGTTTCTCAGTTTAAAATGAGTTGACTTTATAAGAAAGGAACAAATTTCTCTGGCCTGTGCACCTGGTAGTACTAAATATGTTTCTATATTGTATATGTATGTGTTTCTATATGTATTCTATATTGTTTTGTATTCAGAGTGTAAGTACATTTTTTAAAAAAGTAGAAGGATCTTTTACTATCTGTCTCTGCAACACAACATACAGAAAGCTCCATCTTATGAAGGAAAATTGTTGATCCTTTTAGAGCCTAAAGCAAGAAAGCCCAAGCAAAAAAAAAATTATTAGACATGCCTGCATGACAAAAATCAATAAAATACAATCTCTTGTGGTTTAATATGAAAATAAACACAAAGAAGTGGCTTTCAGGAAAAACTATTGAACTGCAGGTATAGAATTGAAGATGTCAAGAGAAGACTGAAAGCAAAGGATGTTGTCCAGTTTACTGTAGGACATATTTCAGAACTAAAGCCAGGAATAGTGTTGGAGGGTAAGCTGTCTCTCCATGTCTGAAAACCAAAATTCAGTATGAGAATGTTAGTGATGTGAGTGAGAGTGAGATAAAAAAGCACTCTTCTCATGGGGGCGAAACTTTGGGATACATTGTTAAAGCATTTTATTAATTATAGTTATCTATAATTGATAAAAATGCTGTGAGTAATGAAAATAATTAAAGCTATGGTTTTGTTTGGCTAATTTCTTTTCTATTGAATTTATTATTTTCTGTCATACTTAACTGTAGGCACTGCTGGGTATTAATGATAGTTTGATATTTGCGTTGTGCACTGCTGTCAGCAGTGCAGGTACTCTGAAGCTGTTTGAGTGTATACTCTATATTTCCCAGGAAATTTAATTTTTTTTTTTTAAAGATGCTTCTGAACACTGCATATCCTAGGCTTGTTATGTCCTCTTTGGGAAAAAATTGAAGCAGAGCTTTAGCAGTATTTTAAATTTTTAAATTACTCACTGTACATTCAAATCTAACTCCAATTTTATTTTTACATCAGGGAATAAATAAGGAGACCTTTACTTTTAGTTCAGTTTTTTGATAGTGCCAGTAATGTAAAGTAATTGCAAATTAATGTATTGCAAGGTTTTATTTAAATAGGTAGAGTAGCATAATTTCCATTCTGATTGTACCTGAAGGCTCATATGTGCTGTAACTCATTGTAAAGTTGCTGTAAAAATAATGTGTTTTTTTAGCTTTCCCTTGTTTTCCTGGGTTACTAAAACTTGTGTAGGTGGAGCAACATGACTCTTAGACGCCATTAAGCAGTGTTTTTTGGGGAAAAACATTGTTATAGAAAGCATTTGATAGATGGGAATTATGAAATTAATGACATGTAATCTACCCCCAAATTCTTGCAGTGGTAAAACACATCCCTCTTTTCTCCCCTGCCCTAAGTAATGATGTTGGTTCAATACCACATTGGCTATTTCATGAGTGTGTCTTTGAGATTCCCATGTCTATGTGGGTCTCTCTTATGAAGCATTTAGCTTTAAGTGCTTGATCAAGAAATTTTATTGCAATTGGAAACAAATATCTATTCTTACCTGCCATCCTGACTCTCAAGAGCAGTACTAAATATGGTATTGCTCGTGAAACTGATAGTAACAGTGGTCTTTCTGTATCCAGAGTTACTTTTCTGCCCTGCACATTCAAAATCCTTTGCCAAGCAAGCTCCTGAAAATACATCTGTTAAGTTTATTACATTTATTTAGTTGCCTGTCATTTTAAGCTTTACTTGGTGGCAATAGCAGTAGTGGAAGGAAAATTTGTATGAGTGTGCTGGTTTGAAAGCAAACCAGTGGGAGATCCCAAATGAGAACTACAATTCAATAGGAAAATTAAAATAAAATGCAGTAGTACAAAAATACTGACAGAGTCAGAATACAACCTGACACCCTGTCAGTCAGTCAGGGTATTGGTAGCAGTTTGATTAAATGGTGGCTGCATCCTCCTGTAGTGACAGATGTGGTTCAGCTGAAGCAGTGGTCCTGTAGAAAGGTGCAGTTTTCCTCTGAAGGTCCAATGGTGGTATAGAAGGGTCTGGTCTTCCTCTGGAATCCAGTGTAACAAGGTTGCCTGCGGTGTTCCAAATCTCAGATTATATCCAGGTAGGAGTGCTTGGCTTCTCCCCTGCGTGGAGCAGCTCACAATGGGAAGATGTAATTTTTTGTCATGCAGTGGGACTTAATGGCCCATTAACAGAAGATATCTTCCTGGGGGGAGGATGGGTTGTGGAAGAGATAAAGACCACTGCCCCACCTGCTTTTAACAGATGGTGATGGAATACATACTTTTGGTTGCATCCTGCATTGCAACCCAAGGCAATGAGGCTTACTTACAGTGAGGTTTTAAGTCGGTGATAAAACAGCTAGTTCTAAAGTGTCTGTATGATAGACACAAGTGAAAATGAATGTGTAGCCTGTGTGATTATCAATCACTCTTACTATTGGAGGGGGAACTAAGTCATTCCTTTTAAGCTTCCCATTTGCATGCCTGCACTGCCTTTTCTCTGGTTTTATCACTTTAAATGACGCAGAAGGCTGTCTGACTTCTCCTTGTAATCAGTCCAGTTTGTTGTGAGAGTTAGCACTTTATATCTTCTAACAAATCACACTTGAAGGCATAGTGCATGTTTGTTTGCAGGTGTATTTCTCTGTGACAGCTGTTCTTTAAGACCCTGAGATCTGCCGTTAATTTTGAGTAGTCGGAAAGGCATCCGTCTAGTCAGCAGTGCAAATCATTACTGCTTGTTGATGAGTTTTCATTATTAACATTTCTCAAAGGCAAGGGTGACTGAAATTTATGGCATCAGTCAGCCACATGAGATGGAGATGTGTCATAAATGCTGCCAGATGTCACTGAGATGAGTTCATGTGCAACAAGCAAATCTTAGGGAGAGCTGTAAAAACTCCTGTGGCATTCCCTTCTCTGAGCCTGTTTCTGTTGCATAAATCAAATTGTATTGTGCCTTCTAAATGTGGAGTAGAAGTGCCCGATAGACACCTGCATCAGCAGGAATGTGATGCAGAGTTGGGACAAGGTTGTATGCAGCCGTGGTGAAGGTAGAGGTTGATGCATGGCCCACCTCGTGCTATTGCAGATATGGCCCTCACCTAGCTGGAAGTCACAGCAGGAACATAACGAATCAAATCCCAAATCATTTTTGAAAGAAAAAGAAACCCCACAGAGATCTCCAGAAAATAACTTTATAACCTTTTTGAGAAGTGGGATTTGAGTCATACCTTTATAAAGATTGATTAATGTGTTGAACTTTGAAGACATAACCTCGCAAAACCAGCAAATGTTACTATTTCTTTAAAGAACTAACCAAGACCTGAGACTACATGAAGAAATAGTAATGTTTAGTTGGCAAAACCATGACCTAAGAGCATAGACAGTAGGTATTAAATTTGTACATTTAATTTTTAGGTCAGCACATACCCTTGTCTTAGATGATGGTCTGCTAAACCATGCTGGTATTTTTCCCCCAGAAACTTCTCTGTTGGGGCAAGGGATAGACTAACAAGGGAGCAAAATCAAGGTTGCAAAGACATAGTATGTTAGGAATTTTTCATGCTTATTTTCCAAACATATCTACAACTCAAATGTTTTTATTTGGTTTTGACTGATTTGCCTCTAGGGCAGCTATATCCTTTGGTTGATGTATGCTGCCTCTGAACTATCTTATTCTGCATATGAAACTTAAACTATTTTCTTTGCCATTTGGCCCAGTTTTTGTCTGTCTCTTCTTCATTGGTAATCCTAAGAGCTATACAGGTATTGGTTTATATTTAGAAAGATGCCCTGGCTGTATTAGCTTCTGATTTTTATAAAAGATTAAAATCCTCAAACTGCATAATATTGTAGAAATATGCAAGGTTTGAATGAACTTTGTTGCATCCTGTTGCTCATTTTTCATAGTATTCTGTATTTAAATGTTATTGTCCTGCTTATAATGGACCAAACAATAAAGTAATTTGTCAAATATTATATAGACTCATGTTTATGACTCTAATTTGGTATGCTGTTATTCTGAGTCGTCTAGAATTGCTTTAAGGAAAATACTCATGTAGTGCAAGGTAATCTCTTTGGCTGCAGTTAATTAGATTTTTCTCGGTAGCAGGAGGCAAACTAAATGGAGCTAAAATTACCTCCACATCTCACCATAGCTCCCAAACTGCAGATTAAGTCTAGGTCATCTTGCTGCTTTAAAGGAGAAACATGGATATGAGAGCTCTCAAACAGTTTTGATAATTATGAATGATTGTTTGATGGGCAAGTAGGTATGATTCAAAGTGAAAATTCTTTGATGTTTAATCCTATTTGGTAATTTTGCATCATCATAGGGACATTTCAGGGTGGTTCAGAGGATAATTTCTCTTTTTGTGTTCTTGTCCCTCTTAAGTGGGATAGACAGAGTTGAAATGTTCTTTGGAGAAGTAATTATGCCTGTCTGAGGAAGGTAACTGGCAAAAGATTTAAAGTTCAAAGAGAATTCAGAACTAAAGACAGCAGAACTGTGAGAGCTTATATGTCCTGAGAAGATGCTCATTTATTGGTGAATACCAATTTATTGGAAGTTAGTCACAGTAGCCTGACTTGAAACAGAACTGCATGTATTTATGGGAGGAGATGTAAGTGCTTGTGCTTCTTGGTACTAAGATATAGATATTTATATATATATGGATATATATGTAGAGATATGTAGGTACAGCTATACATATAAATATGCATGGTGTTCCAGTGAGATAAGTAGCAAAAAAGCCAGGAATTGTAACCAGTCTAAGTAAAGTGGAGAAGTTGCCAAATTGCCGGCTTGACAGGTTAACTCTAGGAAGGTCTCCTGTGCACTCTGACATCAGTGGGCTGTGCGCTACGCTGTAGGGAATAAAACAGACCTGGCTCACTGGGCTGCTGGCATTAGGGGCCAAGCAAAAGCAACGTGCAAACCAAGAGTTGCCCCTGCCAGTCAGAAATCAAAAGGTCAAACCAGTTCTGTGGTTAGGTAAACCTTTGGCATGGAGCAAAAAGGATGGATAGCAGAAAGAAAAGAAAGATCTCGTGTATGTGAGGCAAACAGCTTCTTTGAAGAGAAAAGGCTGTGCTGTGAAGGAACCAAATTGTGGCATAAATTGTGTACAGAAAATACCAGGGGGTGAAAGCCACCAAAAAACGCCAAACCTCAAAACTCTAGAATGTTGCTGCAATCTCTTGCGTTTGTCAGAAGGGAAGTATTTGCCAGCCAATTTATTTGAGATTTTTCAGAGTAAACTTAGACAAGGAAGGAGGGAGATGCTCATTTCCTTTTGTGTGTTTGATTGAGATCCAGGCTCTGATGCCTACTGTAGCAGCAAGGAGAGAAAACAACAGAGAGCTGTAAGCCTAGAAGCTGAGACACAGCAGGCATGAGCCTAAAGCAGCTCCTTGGCTCTCAGAAACACTGCAAAGACCTTGGGAGCAGAGTTTGCTCCCCTCAAAGACAGTGAGGGATTGACTGTTGGGCTGGTGCTGGGGACACCTCTGCAGAGACCCTTTGTGTAAGGGGAAGGTTGTTTACATCCTTTTTCCTGTTCCTATTTCCTGGTCATTTGAATTTTTCTCAGTTTAGGAGGTTAATTAGCCTTGTTTGTTATAGTAAATAGTGATTCGTGTTGTTGCTGTTCAACCTTCTCAAGGGAGTTCACTCCATTAGAAGTCTGCTATGGGTCCACTTCAGAGCTTTGGCAAATCCTTGGATATGCTGCCTCTTGAGAATATCAAATCCCTCTCCCCTTCTGGCAGATGGTAGGGAGGATTGCAAATGGTCCAGTGGAGCAGGGAAAAGAATTAGGTAGGTCACGCAGGAAAGGAGGGAAGCATATGTTGAAACAGAGACAAGTTGGGAAGCTGGGAAGTGGGGGAAGAACATGTTGGGAGAGATGGAAAAAGTAAAGAGAAAGTATTAGAAATGGAAGAGAAAAAGTAGGTAACAAGCTGAATATCCAGAAAATAATTCCCTTGATATTCCTGCTCCCTGATTAATTGATAATGGAAAATAATGTCTTTAATCCTTCTGTCCTCTGAGGGCATACATGTTGGGTGAGCACTGAAGGGTTTACACAATGGAGGACTGTTACTATTTTATTTAAAGGAGAATAAGTGTAGAGGTTTCTTCACTCAACTTTCAAGCTGAAAACATGACTTAGGTGTTTTTACATGTTTTGTTTTTTTTCATTTTTAGTGGATAGTATATTAAAATGATTTCTCTTTGATCTCCATTTGATTGTTTTCAGAATTTATAAAGCAGCCTTTAATCTGTCCAGTAAGTGTTAACCTTTTATCTTTGCCTTAAGAAATTGTGTAGAAAAGGTCATTTATTTCAGACAAAATATAAATAAAAATATAGAAATTAGGCTTGGGGTGGTTTGGTTGTTTGGGGGTTTTTTGCACCTTGTCAAATCCCTGAATACTGAGTGCAAGTTCCTAGTTAAAAATAGTTTCTGTCTAGTTTCTTTAGGCTCTAGGAGTCTTACTATATATCGAGAAATTGAGGCTTAAGTTACTTTCTTTAAACTTCAAAAACTAAAAGCAGGAGTTTTTTTTTCATTACTCCCTGCAAAATCAAGTCAGGTGCAGTCACAGTGGCTGCAAAACCATGCCACGTTCTTCTCTTTGATTTTTCTCATCTGTGACATAGATTTCTGATACAAAGGATCAAAAGTCAGACCTACTTTTTGAAAAATGAGGAAATTCAGAGTTGTAAAAGTAACATGAGAATTAAAGATGACTATTTAATTTTAATAGTTAGCATTTCCTTAATTTTCTTTTTTCCTCCTTTCCCCCATTTAAATGTATCAAAACATTGAAGTAAAAAGAGAATTTGAGATTAAAGATGACTTAGCCTCCATCAATGTCTGTCCTGTTTTTCTTCTTTAAAGAAGTCTTTTACCTTATTGTAGGCACTAAAACATAGACTGTACCAGCCAAAAATAATGAGATGTTTCAATCCTGTAGATTTTTGCTTGATGTCAGAAAATGAAACATTTTTTCATGTTTAGGGAGCATAATTCTTCGAACAGTTTTGTGTTTCAGAAGTGACAAGCCTACATAGCTGCATTATGTGGTATTTTACTTTGGTCCACTAAATGTTGAAATACCATCTACAAAGTACTGTACAAGAGTTTTCACTAATGTTTTGTTCTGCTGTACCATAAAACCCCTGAACTGAATTAAATCCAGCAGGTCCCCAAGCAGATATTATGTCAGTGGAGAGTCTCCCACAGATTATAATAGAAATTAAAGGACACCCTTCAAATGTTGATGACTATTTTTCATAAAGGTTCTGAAATGAGAGTGCAGGCAGAGCATTTCCTGGTATTGGAGCCTTCATTTTCACTCTCTTGGTTTCCAAAAGGCCAGTCTCCAAATTTGCATCTCTCCCTGGGCCTCAGTAGTTGAAGACTATGAAGTATGGTTTCACTTTAAAAGAGTTTGCTTCCATACAGATGTTGTTAGGTGTGTGCTGTTCCCAGAATCTTAAGGTCAGAGTTGTATGTAAGATACAATAGGTGACCAAATAAAGGGTCACTTGCTGTTTGGCCATCTGCTCTTACCAGCCTTAAACACCTGCCAAAAACCAGTCTCCTGACTGAAATGTGGAAGAAGAGGAATCCATTCAGCTTTTTTGTTTAATAGAATAACATCTACTGAGTACGAAGCACCTTCCATTTGAGGACTGAACCTCATACTGTCTAAATTTGATTGTACTAACTCAAAAATACTCCGTTGTGGCAGGCAAGTATTGTTTCTTACAGATAATATTGCTGAGACAGACAAATAACATGCCTATTAAGTAATACTAGACCCAGAAATAAAACACGGCCTTTATTTATTGTAAAGAAATTAAGGAGTAAATTGCAAGGGACTGTTTGCCTCTGTCCACAACTGCTACTGCCTAGCAATGATTGCCAGGTAGGATAAAAATAATTAACCATAAAAAGTTTAATGTATAAAAGACATTAGGAGTGCTGATATGCAGTTTTGAGTTCTCTCTGTACTATTTTAAAATATATCATCTGGCTTTGCCTTTTAGGTCTAAGCATAGCCCCAGCCTTGCCCATGATACAAGTATGCATGTGTGTGCACACTCCTATGGATATAATGAAATTTGGATTACAGTGATGCAGTGATTAATTTTAGTAGGGAGATGCTTCTGCTGTCAGAATAAAAATTAGAAATCTTGCATGCTGCATACAGAAGCTTCTCAGGAAATCATTCAAGCCCTCTCTTCCTATCAGGCTGGGGAATATGCCTCTTAATTTCCCCTGACAGAAAATACATCACCTCATCAGCAGCCCTAGAAAATGACAAAACATCCCTTTCAAAAAAGACTGTCTGCCAAGTGCTTCCATTGCCACTGCAGGAAGTGGGACAGGGAAGGGAATAGAAATTCCATGGAAGGAGAGCAGTTTACCTTGCTACCTGTCGAGTTCCACTGTTACACCTTGCATTGCATTGTCACAAAACGTTTATCTCGTAGTCAAGGTGAGACCTGTGGGGGTCCAGGGTGTCCCTCTGGACTCTCTGTGGGTGCGAGAACCCCCCTGTCAGACCCCTCTGAGACCCCTGAGTGAAGCCCAAGTGATCCGGGGGCTGGACTTGGCTCTATGGGAAAATCTACCTACTCTCAGAGAAGAAATGCAAGCTTTAAGAGTAACTAGAGTGTGAATTAGATAGTTAGAATGTAGAAAAGGTAGTTTTTGGGATTGTTTATATTATCAGCCACGGGGCCAAGATGGAGGATTTGGGGTGTGGTGTCTTCTTTCTTTCTTCTTCTTCATGTTCTTCATGTTGGTGGGAATCGTGGGAGTCACAGATTGGATGGGGACAAAACTAGACATAGTAATAAGATTCTGTAGTATTGGAAAGTTATTGTAAACATAGAATACGTAGTTTAGAGTATAAAAGATAAGTCCGACCCTCCGTGGGCAGACTTTTGTCCTGGTCACTGCGCTGGCCAGACCGCTGCTCGCAAGCGAACACATTATAGGTAAGAGACAATAAACAAGCCTTGAAACCTGGACAACTGTCTCCTGCGGTTTCTCTTCGGCGGCTTCAAGAATTCCCCGCATCCTGAACCACCTTCCTATGTCCATCTGAGTGGTCTCACGCATAAAGAGACCCTCGGACAGTGACAATACCCTTGAAAAATTAATTTGAGCCAGATGGTACACAAACGTTTAATTCTGAAAGAATAATTTATACTTCTGAATCTGGATAGTGTGAAATTCCCTCATAGTGTTTGAGCCAAGGCAAATATCTTGATGCAAAATCCATACGTGCAAGATCTCTTACATATTTCAGTGCCAGAATAAATGCTTCTCAGTCACATCCTGAACTGTGTGCATTAATCTGTAACAGTGATTATCTCCACTGAAGTTACCGTACAGTTTCATGAAGGTGCTGTTGAATTTATTGAAATATTTGCTACCGCACTTTGGCTTAAATGAGTAAAGTATTTTAAATAAGCCTCAAAATTCTATTGAACTTTGTTTTGCTGAATCTCACACAGTTACATTCAGAGTCTGTGTATCAAATAGTACATTAGGACAGAGGATTTTTATAGACAGTTATTGTAACATTTATTACTACTTCAGTGTATTTGTGTTGCTGAGCTTTTTTTAAGTCATTTTTTATGAACCAAAACTATGATGAGATAAGAATGTTTTTTTGTCACTCTGTATATTTGTGGGTGTCTTGCACCAACATATTTTTCCCTGCATTAAAGTATTAAGTCAGTGTGTCAAAGATCAATGGTGTGTGTGTGTGTGTATATATATATATATGTATATGTGTATGTATGTATGTATAATAAGCACACAATCTCTGGTAAATATACTAACAGTGTATTTTTATATAAATACAGTACAGTGGACTGGCTTCCTATTACAGTGCAATTTCGGACACAAAGGATTGCATAATTCACCTCGCTGCATGGGTGCATCCAGTTCTTATGTTGCAAAGATAATTTTCAAGCTGCAAAGTAGGTGGGAACTAGTGCTGTCATGTCTGCATTAATTGTTTGGATAGCCTGAAACTGAAGCCTGCAGAGTTTTGAATGTCTCTTTCTCATTTTGGTGGGCATTAGACTGTGGGCATGAGTGGAGTAGAACCCATTGAAATAACTGAGTTGCTGAAGTGATGATGAAATTTGTGGCTGCAGCATTTTCTGTCATGTTGATGGGTGGTCATTTGTTGTGTGATGGAAATGGTCTTTGGAGCTGGTCATCTGCCAATCATTTGGCTAAAAGAGGAGCCAGGGGACACTGGGAAAGTGTGGGACTCAGAAATGTTCCCACAGGCCTGAGGTTTGTGTAACTTCTGCATCTGGCCGCATAGAGATGCCATCTGCAGTAATTGATTAGTCCTTTATAACATACCACTACAGGATGAAAAATCCTTCCAAGTGACATGTATGTATAAATAGGTATATTCTATACACATACTGGCAACACTGGCATATTACAAACATATTAACTTTATGTATGTATGTCAAGAATAGTTCGGCACATTGACATTCTGGTGGCTTTTATTACTTACAAAGTATTTAGATCCCCACTTCTTGACCAGCAATAAACTCATGATTTTCATATAGGTATGTGTTATGACTTTGAACATTGCAGAGCAAAGTTTACTGGCTGAGACCTTTGTCTTGCGTATTAAATTCATGACTGTAGTAATGGCCTTCGGTTTGGTTTCAGAGATATATGCATGGTAGTGATTTGGTAGTTAAGACATGTTAAAACAATGTGAGTAGCTACTTCTGTTTGAAAGTGTTTAACAAAAGATGTTGGTTTTATAAAATACAAATAGTTTTCTTCTAAGGTGCATCCAGAAAGCTTAGGAAAACAACTTGCTCATCCCAAAATTATGTAGAATTAGTCCCCAAATTCCTGTTCAGATGAAACTTAATTTGGATAAAGAAATCATTCCTGGTTTTGGCTGTAAGACCTTGCTTTGACTCCACAGAGTAGGTCTGAGGATGCTATAGTGGTAGGTTCATTGTGTGATTTGTTTTTTAATAGACACTATTACAAAACTCCATAATGAAAGTATTTATTAGCAAATAAATATAAAAAACAATCTCCCTATAGCTAGGAGGGGATTGTGGTGATAGTTGTTTTATCTTCTTTGTTCCTGATAGTGACATGATGCAGTACTGTTTAATAGAACACTATTTCTGCAGGTGTGGGATTTTGAAGTCCTTGAAAGTATTAGTACTTATAATCATGTATAGGTGAAGAAGTGAGCAATGCAGTGAAAGTCCCTAGGACATTATTATACCATACTGTTTGATTGTGTACTGTTTTTCCTGCCAAAATGAAGAAGCAGATACACTGAGAAGGATATAGTTGGAGAAATTTGAAGAATATGATTGGGACATACTGTTAAGATTGATGGAGAGCAGACATCTCTTCCATCTCCTCTGGTGCCCCATATCACTTTTATAATTTTAAAATGTCTAGACATTTCTTTAAAATTATTGAAGTTGGAGTTGAACCAGAGAGTGGGAGTAAATTATTGGTATTGCAGAATTCCTCTGTATTTTAAAAATGCTTACATTCGATGTTAATAATGGAGCTCCTCATTTGAATCAATGTATGTCTGCTCGTTGTAACCAGCCATAAATTCTCTACAGTCCTGTATGTGCTGACAGACTAGAAAATGATGCATGTTTTTTATTGATTCAGTATCATCAAACAACCTGGGGAATTAATGCAGGAGGCGGTTTTACACAGAGATTTCACCTGTGAAACAACTCCAGCAATGCCAGTGGGAGGTTGCATTGTTCTATCTCATGATGTGAGTGCTGGTTTGATTTACCTTCAAGTGCAAACACAAATTATGGGGAGAGGACCTGTTTTCTCCTGCATTTTTCCCAGCAGTGGCTAAGCCGACCAGTGGTATTTGTTACGAACTTTTGAGTCTATTGTGTGTTTTCCAGATATAGCTGCCTTTAATTAGTTAAATTATTTTATTTGTTGGTATACAAAAAGGGGAGGCAGTTCCCTCCCTCCTTCTCTCTCTCTCCCCGCCCCACCCCCTTCCCCCATGGGATGGACAAAGAAATGAGGAGGTAACTTTGAACACTTCTGTGGAAGGACTAAAAGTAGAGATCTGAGTAGTTGTTTTTATCAGTTGTGCCACTGCCTTTTTCTCCTTTTCAATGTGATAAAGCAGCATTTTGCCTGGATGTGTGAAATTAAAGCTGTCGGCTTCCTTTGTGGACATGTTTGAATGGCATTGAGCTACAGCTGAGTTGCAAGTGGTGGTTCAGGGCACAAGAGCTTCAGGTTTAGGTCTTGGCTGGAGTCCAGGAATGCATCTCTCAGAGCATGACTTCAGTGATAGTTTGTAGATCCAGTGGTCTTACATTTGTGATAGAATGTAAGTAAAACCAATCAAATGACACTACCATACAGTTGGAGATCACAGATTTTAAGAGACTAAAGGCAGCCTTTTAAGATACGCTTTTCCTGCAGAAATTGTTCTTACTTCTTGTTTGATACTATCGCATCGCGTTTGGATTAGAAATGTTTATGTGGGCAAACGGTGGCAGTCCAATTCCTAAATTTTCTTTCAGTCACTCTCTGATGACTGTAAAATGCATTGTTATCTTAGCAATACTACAGAGCAGATCATGATAACCACAGTAGAAATGTATAATGTGTTATTTACTAGTAGCATGTAATGTAGCTCATTAATATTTGGCAGTTTCTTCTTCCTAGTTGCTTTTTAGTTTAAACAGAATTTTCTCATTTCAGCTTGTCACTTCTGATGCTGATTCATCCTTTAATGTCTTTCAGGTTGCCACTTTAGAATTCCCTCCAAAGAAGCTCTTTGGGAACAAGGATGAGAGAGTGATTGCAGAACGACGCTGTCACTTAGAGGTAATTCCAACTTTTTACAGGCTTCTGCTGTGTGTTTAGGTGGAGTACTCCCTGCTTGACCAACAGAAGCCGTTCCCATATGCTCAACATTAAATAGCCTGTTTGTAAGTATCAAGTTACTTTCTGCCTTGTTTAACACAGGAGATGGCAGCAGTACATTGCTAAGTAAGGAAATATCTCTTAAAAAATAAATTACTTCTAGTCTAGGAAAAAAAAGGAACTCTCAGAGATCTTCATAGGAGATAGGTTTATTTAAGGGGGAAAGGTGGTGGGTGAGGTAAGTGTTCACTGTAGACAGCTGGTCTCTGTGCAAGACAAGATTAAAAAAAATACTGCTACTTTAAATGCAATCTGTTAGTTGGAGATTTACCATTTTATCATAGTATATCCAAATATCTCATGAGAGAAATGATGTGATATTTAGGCATCTTTGAGTTTTATTTTCTAACCCAGCTTTGTGAACATATTATTTTTCTTTCAATAATTTTAAACATCAGTTTTATTGTGGACAAGGTTATTGAGTTTGAGGATTTGAGTTATTTTGGTAGTTCTATAGTGCTGTGTGGATAGCATGATTCTGAACTCCTGTCACACATTTGGTCTTTATATTTCTATGTTAATGCATGTTTTACTGCAGCCCAGAGGCAGGAGGTTGCATTTTGGGAAAGAAGAAGAGGCATAATCAAAGACTAAACTGTACACCCTGCAACTGTATTGTAGCAACATGGGGATTACTTGATCATGCAAGTCATTAAGAATTACATTATTTGTAGAGCTAAAATAGCATTAGGTAGAGCTTTAGAGAAATTAATGTAAAAGTAGATTGCTTAAAACTGGAATATTTTCTTAGGTGGTTTGAACTTTTTCTATGTACTTCACCTTTTCTTTGATCTACCAACAAAACATCCTCCCACTGACTTCTGATGTGGGGCTATCTTACATGAAGCACAAAATGAATTTTTTTTCTTTCATATCCTCGATAGATAGCATAAAGGCATGCCCATATTCCAGTCTGTTACTCAATTTGTATATTTTTATTAAAAAGGAATCCCTTAATCTTTCTGACCTTTCACTGGTTTACTAACAGATTTTATTGTAATGATTCTAATGTTAAAACTGCTGTGTATAGTGATGCTTTGATCATGGCCATGTAGTATGTAGAGCTCTATAGCCAGGTTTTAATTTAAAATGATATTATTTTAACTAAATTAGGTCATTAAAACTTTATTACCTATATATTTTGCAAGCCTAGGAATATATGACAACTGTTCACATGAATAGGTTTTGCCATATGCCCCTTGTCCATCCACTCAGTAGTCCTGACAACTCACAGTGTTGAGAAACAGAAGATCCCCTGTGGCTAAGGGCATGTTAGATAAAGAGGATGAGGAGCCAAGCAAATGTTACTATCCTTGCTATAAGGAATTCGATGCAACAAGCTGATCAAAATCTCCTCAGTCTAGATCTCTAATCGTGGTATTTGCTTTTCACTACATATTTTGCAGTGGTTTGCTCTGGCTTTGCCAGTGGCTGGAGAGCTCACACAGCTTGGTGAAGAGAGAAATCATCTAAGCAGTGATGGTTTCCAAAGTCATGTAATGCTTTGAAGGCTCAAGGGACATCTTGAGTTGTGCTGTGAACATCTTGCAGTTATGCTGCAATAGTGGCAGGTGGCCCAGGCTCCAGTTCCATTTCAGATACTCACCATTCATGCCTTGTGGCTTTCAGTCCAGTGTGAGCCTTGAGCATATGTCTGTGGTATAACTGGAAATTAGTAAATGGAGGGATTGTCTCTGTGAGGGACTTGGGTCCTTGGCTTTTGGACTGTAGTGTGTTTCTCACATGGAAATTTGGCCAGGTGGAAGGTTAGAGTGTTAGACCTTGGTATCAAGTAGAAACATGGCTTGTATTCAGTTGTCTTTAACACCTCATCCTGTTCCTTGATTTGCTGAAAACCCTTTGCAATCTCTTTCAAGCTTCACAGGTCATGTGTTGGTATAGCTGTAGTAGGGTATAAAAGTTTGTTTGGTTGTTCCACTTGCTTAGTCAAGAGCTAATGGCTAACTCAGCATTTTTAGAAAAGGCAAAGCACAGCTAGCAGACCAACACAAATGTATATTTTTATTCAGCATCTGAGCTAATTTTATCGACTAAAAAAAAATTGGCCTGAAATACCAATCCAATAAGTGTTCTGAACAAATATTTTGTAATGTAAGATTATTAGTGGAGTGGTCATCCTAGTGGTGATGATAAAGAAATTGCTTTGCTCTTCCAGGTTTTTACATTGGTAATTCATGCGTCTTAATTAGGCTGGAACTCCATATCATTTTTCCTGAACTTCTTGCATTGAAATAGCTTTGGGTAGTTCAGTGCTTCCCACAGGTTGTCTCTTAGCAACTGCAGTTCCTTGTGCCTCATTAGATTTGTCCCTTTGCAAGACAGTTTAGGAAGAATTTAGTATTTCCTACATATTATCTCTGGGATTGTTGCCACAATAGAAGAGCAGTGGGGTTTTTGGTACCTTTCCAGACAATTAGAATCAGGGGGGTTGGCTGTTGTGGAGTTTGCTTTGTTTGAAGATTATTTCAGCCTGGGCTTAGAAGTGGGCATATTTAATCATCATGGAGGTGAAATTACTTGGAGTAAAAGAATCCAGAGAGCCCAAAATTATAAGGATTGTGATTTTTAAACCACAGTATGTTCAAAGTTTGTGTATAACATTAAGTTCTTTTATTTATCCTAGCTGGTACAAATCCTAACTTACTGAAAGCTTCACAATGCCTTGTTTATAGGAAAGCACTTTACATGAAGTGTTTTTGTTTGAGATGAACCTGAGAACTTGACTTTTATCTCCAGCATGATGTGTAGCTGCACTGTAAACACTTTTGCTTTGGCATTTGTTGGTATAGTATCAAGTCTTTTGGACTGTATTTGACATTACCATAGAGCTTTGGAAAATAATGTGCAAGTTTTAACCTATACATCTTAAGAGAAAACATCTAAATTGTATTTAAAATACAATGTACTCAAAATACCCTATTGCAATCTATTAATTTAGCTTTTCATCAGGGACTTGTTGCAGGGCAAAACTCTAAATTAATTGGTTTGCAGTTTAAAGACTGTGATTTCACTTCAGAGCCAAATTTGCTTGATTAAATCTGCCTTAAATGAAATAGCCAGGAATTCTTTTGAGTAAATTTAGTGAATAGAAGTTAGTGTGTATCTATCCTTTCTTGCAAATAGAAATCAGTAGGTAAGAGTACAGGTTCCTTTTTAAAAGTTAATTCAGATGATGTATATTCATTTTTACATTTTTTTTAAGGACTAACTTTGTAAAGGAAGTACTTGCCACAAGAAATACTTGAGTCAGTGAATGTACCTATTCCTGTTTTAACTGCCAAGTATCTTTTATTTCTAGGTCTGTGAATGACACTAAAAAGAAGTTTTCCTGAAGTCCCAGCTTCTATAGTTACTGTGTTTCTGTATCATATCATTCTCCTGACTATTCTTTTTTCTTCTTCTCTTAGACTCATGCTTTGTTGCAGTATGAAGATTATTTTTAGCCCTGTTTTCCCATTGTGCAGCCTGAGAAACTGGGCAGCAGTCTAAGCTGATACAGCAGATTGAGCTGTGTTTCTTGTCTCTTCAGTCAGAATCTTTGCATTCGTGGACCCACTAGACTTTCTGTCCTGCCCTTGCTGTCCCTTTTGTTTGGGAAAAAGCAACTGTTACGCCAACAAAATCAGAGCAGGTTGTTGCTTAAAGGAAAACAAAAACTCTCCCAAGCCTGTCTGTCTCCTTGTCTCTCTTCCTGTTTCTTCTTCCCTGTTTGCAGGGCTGCATTTCCTCAGTTGTTTTGCAGACAGCAAAAGGAGAAACAAAATCTCTGATGGGGTTTTTAGGATCAACAGTTGGTTGAGTGTGGTGCTGGTAACACCAAGGTTGTGGGTTCCATCCCCAGACTGGCCATTCCATTAAGAGTTGGACTTGATCCTTGTGGGTCCCTCCCAAATCAAAATACCCTGTGATCTGTGATCTAGAAATAAAGCTCAACAGTCAGTAGGAGTCATGTGTTGTCTTTTGCTGTGCTGTCTTTTACAGAGCTCAGGGAATGAAAGTCAACCTGTTAACAGTATGGTAATGTGAGCCTATGTCAAGTTCTGTAGAAGCATATACATCTTCTTGGAATTGCCTCTGCTCTTCTTTTTCTTGGTACATTGAACCTCTTTAAAAGATAGACATGCTCAATTTATTTAAAATTAATAATATAATTGTCCTTAACCTCCTCACTTCCTGATGTCTGCCAGTGAGGATTTCAGTGATAGGTGTTAATGCAAGAGGCAGAAATAAATCTTGAATGAACTACATAATTCAATTTTGCTGTCCAATCTGTAGAGCTGTCTGGGGAAAGTATTGTAGACACTGAACTGGCTGAAATATTACTATTACCTTCAGCCAAAATTAACCTTCCAAAATTAGATTAAGTTAGAAGTCAAATCCTTTGTTTAGTTTTTAGTTTGTATTTTTACTTGAGTTCCTTTGGAGGTGATGATTTCTAGGGTTTTTGGTTTTTTTACAATAAGGCTGTGTTTCCCCTTTAAAAGTACCATTATGCTGAGTTGGCTCCAGGACAATGGTTCTTAAGGTAAAGGTGAAATAATTAAAATAGCACCTTTTTCTTGAACTTGGATTGATTCTTGTTATTTGTCTTATTAATTTTTGAATTAACACTTTGGTGAAAGCCAGCAATGGAAATGTCTGAGAAGGAAAAAACCCTCAACATATTTATCAGCAAATTTGAGCAAACAGAATGCCTGAATCTGCCTCAGATCTTGAGGTTTTCCTTGAAGTAATGAGGGCAGAAATATTTTACTGAGATTTTAGATTATTCATCACCTGAATATTCAGTATGAACTTCATTAGTATTCCCCACAGTTCTTTGTTTCACTGCCTCTAATTCAAACCCCCTATTTAAGGAGGGTGCAGAACAATAAAAAGAGCTTTTGTCACATGAATCACAGAGGGACATGTTGTTTGTCTCCAGCCACATCCCCACTCAATATTATACAGCAGGAAAGCATTTTTTTTGGGTGGCTCTGCTTCTTGTGTGAGACCCTGTTAGCTTCAAAAAATGAATGAATAAAATTAGTTTTAGTTATTGGTTACAATCACTAGATACAAAGAAGCAGAACTTTGCATAGGTCAGTCATTGATCCCATACCAATAAAACGTTAGCTTTGATTAAATACTGTAGACCTTCAGCTAAGACATTGTATTACATATTACAAGACATTATTCTTGTAATAGAAACACATGATAAAGATGGTCATTTAGAAGGAACAATAGCCTGAGGTTATTTTCTGGATGAGTTAATTTTAAGCTCTGGTTCAACAGGCTACTGGATGCAAAAGGAATGGCAAGTGTAGTCTCATTTGCTCAAACACTGGGCCTAATTCAAAATCACGTCTGAAGCCTTGCTCTATGGAGTTTACTAGAAGTAACTTGGCATAATGTACATATCTCTTTAGAAGAATTTTGTTGTTTCTTTCTTAGGTGTATAGCTTCAGGTCCCTACCTTGATCTTTTGTGATCAAATGCTTATCTTCATTACAACCAAAGAATTAAATAGGATTTACCTGTTTCAGAGTACCAGAAAATAAGGAGGTATGTTAGTCATGATTTAGTAAGCTTAGAAAATGGGACAGCACACAGTTTGAGCTCCAGTTTAGATCCACATCGTAATGTGTTTTGCTGTCAGGATGGAATAAATTTCCTAACATACTCCTACAAATCAAGTTTTGAAGTTGTGTAGCTCCAACGCAATCTCCATTAATGGTTCTGTGCATACAGATGTGGGCAGATGAATAAAAGGAGTGCTCAGCCAAGGACACTGAACTCAGTGCTACCCCTTTCCAAAGCAAGTGTTTCAGTCATCCTTCAGCATTGGATTTCACCAGAGGAAGCAGAGGATGATGCATGCCAAGTTGTTTGGTAGTTGTTTGCCAAGCCTACTCCAGCAGATGACACACTGTCGCTACTGGCCCAGGGATGTGTGCTAAATTCAGTCCTGTTCTTTCTAAATAAATTTTAACAGGACTTACTTTGGCTTGTGCTCTGGAGAAGAGATTGATTTCCTTTACTAGTCAGGTCTGTTTTGATCCTTTTCGGTATAGCCATTCAGTTCCCAAAGAAGACTTGCACTGATAGACCGTCTGTAAATCATAGCCCTTGCTGCCTTTTTTTTTTTTGCTTCCCTCCCAACCTACAGCTCAGTTTTCATTGGAGCTGCATGAAGCAAATAAATGTAAGCTTTTAGCGTGCAGAAATTTTAAGAAATAATAAGTCCTGTGGATTTTAAACAAATTTAAGGCAGAATAAGATGGTAATTTGGGATGTAGACTGCCTTCAGAAGTTAATTCAATTGATGTGGCTTAATAGTAATTCACCATAATGTGCTCATGCCATTAGACTTGCACAGAAAAATGCTCCAAATAGCTGTAATGAGTAGTTTGAGTTTTGAAAACCTGAGAGAGCAGTTTCACCTTGAATCATAACTGGCATCTCTCAGAATGCTTGCACATTAGGAAAATTCAAAAAGGTATATGAATTTGAGAAAATTTCAGTACCACCTTGGGTAAAATTAAATTTTAGTGTCACTCAAGCACTTTTGGAGATGTGGAGGTAAAATCTACTTCACATGCACAGCTTTGGAGAAAACTAACTCTGATTCAAGGAATCTGCATTATGCTGTGCATGAGAAACATAGGGAGACTTTCCCAAGAGGCTAAATATGTAAGTCCCAGTATTTTTCAGTGCAATTTAGCTGCTTAAAGGAGCTTGATTCTTATTTGCTTAGTTCCAGAGTCATTTAGGTACCTCTAAACATGCCCAGAGGAATGTTGTATGGAGGGTACCTGTGGAATTCTCCCCAAGGCAACTCAAAACTCATAACTCTCTGAGCTGAGGAAAAGAAAATGAAGAGAGAACCCAAAAAGGGAAGGAAAGCCTTTGCCTAAACAAAGATCAGGTAAACAACAAAGTGAATGCCCCATGGCAAAAAAAAGCTGGAAGCTGCCTCAGAGTGCCAGTTTTAAAAGCACCCACAATAACAACCCCTCCACACACAGAGTTCTCATTTTGGTAGAGTCTTATGACACTATAACAATATTGGAGGGCACTGATAGAAATGGAATTCAATAACATTATGGATTACCTCAGGACATCCGAACTGTAAACACAGGTATCTATACATATCTACATGTAACTATATACAAATACAATTTCAGTGGTCACTGACTGTCCCCCAGATATGGACAGAGTTCATTTCGTCCATGACTGATATGACTAGAGAATTCCATTCTCATTGTCATGGTAATTAAAATATGCAGTGGCAGTGACATTCAGCAACCAGTGGTACATTCCAAACTTACAGGCTGTTCTCACCCAAAGTCAAATTCCCCTGAGGTACACAGCATGTTTTCCCATCCCTCTGCTTAACCTTGAGCAAAAACAATCCCACAGATAGGTTTGCCTTTGCTCAAGGCAGTATTAATCCAAACAATCTTTTTTAACATATCTTTCATATGCATGACAGGAACTTTGCTGTACACGAATTTGGATTGGGCAGGGCCAGCTCGGTTAGTGGAATTTCTGGTGTTAACTAACCATGTAGCTCTTGCTAAATGCAGAGCCTACTGCTTGATAGTCCCTTGCTTTCAGTGTTGTTTTTAGTAGTCCATTCCACCGCTGAACTTTAGCTGCAGCTGGTACATGATAAGGAGTGTGGTACCCCCATTCAATACCATGTTCCCTAGTCCCTAGATGTTTATAAGGCTGTTCTTGAAATGAATTCTGTTGTCTGACTCAGTTCTCCTAGGGGTACCATGCCACCACAGGACTTGTTTTTTTCAAGGCCCAGGATGGTGTTCTGAGCAGTGGCATGAGGCATGGAGTACATCTCCAGCCACTCAGTAGTTGTGTCTACCATTGCAAGCACTTAGTTCTTGTCTTGGCAGCTTTGCAGCAGTGTGATGTAATCAATCTGCCAGGCCTCCCCATACTTATGTGTGGACGACTGCCCCTCATATCAGAGTGACTTCACCCTCTTGGCCTGTTTGATCACTCATCTCACAATCATGGATAACCTGAGCTATTGCATATGTGGTTAAGTCCACCCCTCAGTCATGAGCCTATCTGTATGTCGCATCTCTTCCTTGATGGGCCCACCTAGCTAGGAACAACTCCTCCTTTTGTTACCAATCCAAATCTATCTGTGACACCTTGATTTTGGCAGCCCAATCCACCTGTTTGTTGTTGCGGTGCTCCTCATTAGTTTGACACTTAGGCACATGGGCATCCACATGATGGAAGTTGACACTGTCAACTTCTCTACTGAGGTAGCGATGTCTTGCCATTCTTCAGCCACCCAGATTGGTTTTCTACTGTGCTGCCAGTTGGCCTTTTTCCACCTTTCCAGCCACCCCTACAGATGTTTGCTACTGTCCACAACTCAGTGTAGAGGTAGAGTCTTGGCCACTTCTCTCACTCAGCGATGTCCAAAGCCAGCTGGATGGCTTTTAACTCTGCAATCTGACTGTAGCCACTTTGTACTTCAGTAGCTTCTGTGGCTCACTGCATAGGGTTGCCTGCACTCTGCTGCTAGAGGAATGGAATAAAATACATTAGCAGTATCAATAGGGACATCACTTTGCTGCCTTGGACTCTCTGGCTTGTACTGAAGTTCAAGCATGTCCAGGACAGCAGCACTCAGTGATGGTGTAACTTCATTTCAGCCATGACAATCTCCATTTCCCATCAGACTTATGCACAGGCCATATGGGCAATTAAAGGATGAATGGGTCTTACTGACCATTTCCTGGCTCTCCAGTTCAGGGATCATCTTATGTGTCAGAATCTCAAGTGTCTCAGTTGGTGTGGAACTGTCTATGATGCATTGTAGTGATGGCAATTGGTACCAGCTCTCCCAAAAACCCATCTGAGTTCTTCTGGGTCTTTGAAATAACTACTCCTGAGGAAATCCGTGCCAAGAATACAAAGGGTCTCTGCACCAGTCACAATAGGGTGTTTTTTCCACTCTTTCTCAGTCAAGCTCACCTCAGCTGCCAACAGAGTCAACTGCTGCTACCCAGCTGTCACACCAGCAATAGAAATGTGTCCTGATAGTATTGTACACTGCACACCAGTGTCAGCCTTGTATTCTTATGGTTCTGATGTGTCAGGCCATTAGATCTACAGTCCAATAGACCTGATTTTCTCTGGCCTCTATCTGGCTCTTTTAGTTGTGACTATTGTTTCCACCCTGGACATACCTTTTGGAGGTTCCTTCAAGAGGATCAGACATGTTATCCTCCCCTCTGTTGTACCTAGCAGCTCACTCTTGCAAAACTGGAGCTACATTCACTCTGATGGAACTCCCTCTGTTAGTAGTTTTCTCCTTTAGTTTATGCACCTATGCTGCCAAGACAGAAGTAGGCTTTCCATCCCATGTTCTCATGTCTTCCTCATGCTCATATGGAAGGAACCACAGGTCAGCTTGTGGGGTTTACTTCCTCTCCCTAGCTGGGAGATGTCTGCTTCTGATAACAGAGGCTCTGGTGTGTAATGACAAGACTTGGAGAACACCCTCCTTAAGCTCCTTGCTGAGTTTCTGATGAGTCTCTGCAATCCTGTCTTCCCATTTCCACATATGATCTGTCAGGTCTATTTCCATAGGTGACATTTGGGCTTCTGTAGGGTCTTCATACACTCAAAACCTCCTTGTCATAGTGCTCATTGTCTCATCCTCCTCCCCCCACTGCAGTGGTGCTAGGGCATAGGCTTGTGTCCCTAGTTGTGAGAGATTAAGCCATATCAGTGTTGTACATTTTGCCAGTTCTGGACTCTTAGTGGTTTGGTTGTCATCTGAGAGAGGGATCTCTATCACAACCAGTTCTCACAAGCATTGGGTTTCTTGCTCCATGGTCTTCCAAAGGCCTTACTGCAGCTGGAGATTTATCTGGGCAAAGGTATCTCTCCTTCACACTTGTTAAGAGCCATGTCCAGAGGCTGAGAGGTTCAGGCCTCCCTTTGATTCCCTGATCATATGACGGAATCCCAAGTGCCTTGCTTCAGTGCTGTCCAAAACTGCACACATCGCCTGTGGTGTCCCATATTCTGATCAACCAACTTAATATAGACTTGTCAGGCCGTTGGGTGACTCAGTGATTATTTCTGTTTCTGATTCCTCTGCTGGTTGTGAGGGTCGTGACTCCCCATCATCATTCACTGGGATTTGGTTTTAGATTTCCTTCTCTGGACAGGGAAAATTGCTATTGGCTTAGGCTGCCCTTCTATTTTAAGTGCAGACTGAGTGACCAGGGTGCTGATTTGTTCTCCTGCCCCTCTGGCTGTACCTGCTGCTGTATGAGCCATGTGCGATAAGCATTAATCAGAGCTCAGCACACTTCAATAACCTTCTTCTCTTTAGATCTGTCATTATAATTTTTTTTTCAGATATTTCTTCACCTCAGATGGGTTCTGAATTTATTCCAGGGGAAAGTTCCAAACTATTAGGGCAGAGAATTCCTTCAGGGCTTGGCCTACATCCTCCCACATGCCAAACCACTCTGAATTTTCCACTGCTGGGGTAGATCTCTGGACAACCTCTCTGGAAAGCTCTGATTTTGAAAATGCTGTAGGCCATGTAAAGGACAGTTAACAGAATTAAAAAGAAAAATATGATGTCTTTAACATCCAGAGGCTACTGAACATTCTTAAAATGTGACATGCCAAACCTGAAAGGAGAGAAGGAGGTAAAAGGCTGGGAAAAATTATCCCCTACTTTTCCCCCACAACTGGCTGGGTGCAATTATTAATAAACCCCCAAAAGAGGCAGCTGAGACCAGCACAGTTAAAGAGCAGAGAATACACATCCTAGATAATAACTCTCATTGCCTCTGATGTTATCTTTTCATACATTATTGTCACAGAGTATATCAACACAGCAATCCTGGTTTGTGTCCCTGATGTGAAAAATATATATACCTGGGGTAGAATTGTCAATATCAGTGAGTAAGTATAAATACCTAAATGCCAGAAAGCCCCTATTAAAGCAGGCAGCATGGTGACCAGTGTGTGTTGTACCCGATACAAGGTCTTCAGGACAAGAGTGTTGTTTTTTCACTTTCTCTCTTTTCCCATGTAGTGCCCAGTTTAAGTTGGGCGCTAAATTTGCTTTGGTGTGAGACAATTTTAAAGCACAACACTCTGGAATGGGTTGTTTCCCCTTAAGGGTTCAAACAATCCCTTCCCAACAATAAGGAATTAGATAGCCATTATTAAAGCAGGCAGCATAGTGACCAGTGTTGTACCCAATACAAGGTCTTCAGGACAAGAGTGTTCTTTTTTCCACTTTCTCTCTTTTGAGTTGGGCACTAAATTTGCCTTGGTGAGAGACAGTTTTAAAGCACAACACTGTGGAATGAGTTGTTTCCCCTTAAGGGTTCAAACAATCCTTTCCCACCAATAAGGAATGAGATGCTATTAGATAAGTAAAGAAATAACAGTTTACTAGCAAGCAGAACAGCGTAAGACCAAATATAATGGTAAATAACTGCTATATATTATATATATATATATATCTGTGTGTGTGTGTGTGTGTATATATATATATATACACAAAGCATATATGTATGTATATGTGTGTGTGTATATATATATATACACACACATTTTTGGTCGGAGCTTTCAATCTCATCTCCTCCAATGTAGCTTCTTAGCTAACAGCTTCAGTCTAGCAAGTTAAGAGTTTTACTATGTCATAGTCAAATTGGCAAGATATTTGCTAGTAGGTTTTTAAAAAGTGATGTAGCATAATATCCTCGACTTGAATTATTTCTGTTAAGGGAAACTCACCACGTAGAATTTGTCTTGGGTGAAAATTGGTGTGAGTATTGGAATTGTGTATAGACTTGTAAGCCATGCAAACACAGGGTAAGGTAATACTGATTGGGATGTTCTCAATCTATTTATTTATTTATTTATTTATTTGCTGACTGCCAGGCATTACCTGTAAAAAGCCTCCCTTCTGATTAGACCTAATCAAAGTGAGCAGGAAGAGTTTGATTAAAATGAGCCAATCCTTTATTCTTGGTTTGTGTTCATCCAGCCATGAGGCTAATTAATGCCTGCCAACCTGAAGCAAATAAGCCCTCTTCTATTAATATGATGTTGATGCCTTAAGAACCTATAAATGAAACAAAACACTCTTTCAAAATAATATTAGTATAGGAGGTAATATAAAGCCTGGTCTTTATTGGAGGCTTCCAGGGGCAGATATGAAAGTGTCTGCAAAAGCTCACCCCCACGACGTGAATACTGTTTTTATAAGTTTGGCAAATTAGCGTAATAGATAAAAATCACTAGTTAGGAGTACCAGTGGTGATGCAACTCCCCTCCAGATAAAGCCCCTTCTAAATCCTCCCCCTTTAGATGGAAACTGAACTAGTTTATTAAAAATACATCCCAAAGAGCTGTTTTTCCACCTTAGTTCCTAAGAAGAGCCAATGTAGGATAGGGGCTTTGGAATGTGTTTTGTGTTTCTGCATATTAGGGCAGGGAAGAATACTGGGAAAACTAGCTATGGATGCAATAATAGGCTACAAAGCTACAAATATATGTGTAAAGAATACAGAGAATATATAAAAGAAAAGAGAAAAAAATTACCCAGCATCTATGTGACTATTGCGATGCTGACTTGCCATTTTCAAACATGGATCTGTCTTTATTCTCCTTAAAAGTGCGCACACAAATTATCTGAAACTTAGGCAAGGTCTCTGGCATCCAGGACAGTCACATTCTGGAGGCAGTTGTCAAATTTGGCTCCTCAAGGAAGCTTTGCAGGGCTTTGACAATGTCTAATTTTGCAGGGTTTTTGTAAAGAGAACCCAGCCATCCTGGTCTTTCAGCAAAAGATAATGGGCCAGGTGATCCCATCATAATTCTAGACGGTTTGTCTCCAAGTTTTTCCACAGAAATTAGATCCTTCAGGCACCAGGTGGTCTCCCAGGCAGTAGGTCTTTTTCCCATTGCTCTGAAATCACAACCACACAGAGTGACCTGAGGATATGTGCAGGAGATAAATGTGTTCCAATCCACAGGTACATTAGGTACTTCCTGAGGGGCCTGAAATATCACTTGGGATATTAAATATCACATGCTGTTCTGCTCACGTACTTTAGACAAATCTGCTTTATAATATCTTGCAACATATGTCAGGGTTGGGGAAAATAATTGAAGCTTCATGTTTTCTTTATTAGAAAAAGAAAAAGCCCACGAACGACCTAAATGTTTCTGAGCAAGTTGTATCTGGTGAGTGAGGAATTGATCTGAATCTGGAATTGGTGGAGGTGGAGGTATTAGTTGTAATCTGGATTGCTGTCCTCCAAAGCAGTGGTACCTCATATTTTATAGTCTTGCTATCTGCAAATTCCTTCCCTGCTTGCTCAAATTTAATAATTCCAGAAATGCATCTGAAACTACTTGGAGACGTATCAGAGCTTTAAGCTAGCCATTACTCAGTCCTAATGCCCCAGTGTCTTCGTTTAAAAGCCTGGTGTCTGCCAAGGAAGGTGAGAACCTTCCATTCTCTCCAGATGATTATAACTTTGAAATTACAGAGCTTTCAGGCAAAGATATGGGAAAAGGAAAACAGTTCTTTACTAGAAGAATGTATATATATATATATATATATATACAGTATATAGTAAAGTATACTTTACTATATGCTATATATTATGAGACAAACAAACAACAACAAACAGCAGCAACAGCAAAAAGCAGCAGAAACCCAGTCCCAGCCTCTCTCGGCACTTTCCCCTTTGGGGATCGGAGTCCCAGGTTTCCCCTGAGGCACCCAAGCAGGTGGGGAGGGTCCCTCCCAGTGTGGTTGGGTGTTTAAAAGTTCAATGGCTGCTCTTGCAAGAGGAGGCTCACCCATGATAAGGAGAAGCAGTGAAGGGCAGTAGCAGTAAATTCTCCCTGCAGCTGCAGTCCAGCACCAAGACCACAATAGTCCCTCCTTCAATCCCAGAGAGAGAGAGAGAGGGAGTGTGTGCTGAAGCACTGAAGCTTTCCCCAGGCTCCTAGTAAAGTCTCGAAGTATCTCCGCACTTTCCCAAGAGAAAACCTCCCAGCTAAGAGACTGCAGCCAACAGCACACCTTCTCCTCTCCTCCCTGTTGTGGCCACATCTTTTGTCTCTCTTTAATTATGTTGTTTCCATATTTTAGGCAACAAATGGGAGAAAAATTCCCTGAGCCTTAGGTAGGCCCAGAGGGAAGGGGAGATGGTTTGAGTGGAAGGCATAAAAGGGAAGCTTAACTGCAGTGAACTGACTTGTGACCTGCAGGAGGAGCCTGCTGGGATAACTGCCTCCAAAACACCTCCGTTTGGACAGCTTGAATATGCCAAGGCATGTAATGTCGGGGTATTTCATGTAAGAAAACCTGCTCTCCTGGAACTCAGTTTGTAAATGAATTTTCTGTGTTGTGACTAATGGCTGTCCATGTCTTCCATACCTGACCCAGATAATCCAGTCGTGGGTGGTGATTGAGATGGGGTGCATGTCCTGGATGAAGCAGAGCTTAGCTTGCAGCCCTTTTCCTAAGAGTTCTTATCTTCTGCATTCCGATCCTAACTTACCTCCCTATACAGTGCCTTAATTCTTCTTTGCCAGAAAAAAAAAAACCCCAAACCCAAAAAACCACAAAAAAAAACTCCACAAGGAAGAAGCAGATCCAATGAAAAATTTGAATTCTATTTTTCTTGGTAACTTGTATATTTTCTTACCATATTCCATATAAAGCATATCCTAGACAGGGCCTTTCGCCAGCCTGAAGTCTCTATGGGACACGACGACATGTCAGTGCCATTTCAGCCCAGCTTTATTTTGGCAGTAGGATGTACTTAGACACTATAGCTGGAATTTCTGCAGTACTTGGTATTTTGAAAAACCACCTTGGAAGTAATATTTTTTTTCTTTTCAACACATCAATGGAAATGTCCAAAATAAAGAAAGTTGGTTAATTTGGGGAAAGATCCCCAAATGTTGATTTTTGTTTGTGTATTCCCAACAATTTCTTTTTAGGAGACAAATGGAGGAGGACATGCCCTCTCATTTCTGCATTCCTTGTCCTTTAAACAGATCGCTGTTTTTGTGATCACAGATTGGAAGTGAATCATGTGCCTGTCTGCTTGATTTGGGGTCAGCCTTTCTAGGGAAGAGCTGACTTTGCAAATACCTAATTACAAAATGATTAGTGAATATGCTTCAATCCGTCTGGCTTTGGTATTTTGGTAATTGGATTTGTATCCTATAGAAAGAGCTGTGATACCTGTGTATGCTTTGCTCTATGAATAATTCAAATCAAGGTCTGATTTAAAGCCTGCAGCACTTAACACTCATCCATGGAATAATTATGTTATTGGTGCTGAGAGGAACTAGCATCTATATTAAAGGGAGAGAGGAACCTATGTTACAAGATAGATGAACAAGTTGATTAGTCCTGCCTCTGTCACCAGTGACCTTCTGTGACCTTGTGGTAAAGCTTTTGACTGTCAGATTGACATGAAGGTCTTGAGAAGATTGTATTGTTTCACAGAAAATAAGTTATGGTCTAAAAAAAATCCCGAAAGCCTTGTAAAGTTTATCTTATTAAACTTGCTGGTGCTTTCAGCTCTGGCATATATTAGCAGGTGATATTTCTAATGCCAGTTTTAAAATGAAACTTACAAAGTAGTTTAAGCACTGACTTTTTTTAGAGAATTGCTAGAAATAGCAGTATGAAGGCAAAAGCTCAAAGTGTTTTCACTTCTGAAACTAACAGAGTTGATGAGTTTTTAAGCACACCAAATTTTAATGAAAAAATCAAATTCTTGCTCTGCTATTGGTTATCAGACTATCACTGTTAGTAATGGATTACGAGAACAATGTCACTGAACTGAATTCCTCTTTAATATGCCACAGTTGAAAGGATTATAAGAAGACTTTCACATTTCAGAAAGCTTTTTGATTGTATTAACTTTAATAACTTTAAATTAAGTTATGACTTTACATTAAAATGTATGAAATTATGAAGTCCCCACATCACAAAATAGTGCAAAAATTATTAGAATGACTGTTGTGCTGATGAATTGAGCACAAGATGAACACTGGCCTACTGCTAAAAAGGTGAACCCTATTAAAAAGATTTTTAATAAGCTTTTTAAATGGTTTCCATTTTGCTGTTCGCATAATTAAAAGGGAGGGAAAACTACTCAGACTAGGTAAAAAAAGAAAAGCCTTTGGGCCTCATACCACTTTCTCTGCAAAGTTAAAACTTGCAGATACAGCTGTCCTAAATTATAAGTTAGAGGGCCTAAAGGTTGAATTGCCTTTAGAGAGGGCAAACACTACTGCTTTTCCTGTTTTGGATTAGTTTTTAACCTGGCTTTCTATCCTTGTTTTGTACATGCAGAGTATTTCCATTCCCTAAACTGGTGTTTCTCAGTGTGTGTTTAGCCAGAACAACCAACATGATTGATGTGTAAGTTGCCCATTTTACATCTCTGTTACAGTGCCAGGGTTTTGTGCCCTCACACAGAGACGTTTACAAACATATGACTAGGATATTTTCCAGCAAACAGCAGCATAGCAGCTCAAATGCTATTAGTGAAATGAAACACCAAAGTGTATTTGGAAGAACACTGATTACCAGACTAAATAATCCAGAACAAATAGTCAGAGTCTTAACAAACAAAAATGAGTAATAAAACCAAGCGTGTTGGAATATTTTGGCAGTTAACTAGTTTTTTCTTTCCTAGATAATCATACAAACCTTGTAGCTATTACACAGTGTTTTGCATGCCAGGGACAATGTTTTTATCAGTAGGAAATCGCATCATTGATTTGTATAAAATTTGGACCTGTGAAGGTATCTTGAGCTTGCCAGTCTCTGCTAAGAATTATTTTTTTAAAGACACATCAGAAGTGTTCTGTAAATAGACAAAAATTATATCTGCTGAAATTGATTTTAATACAAAAGATTGGAAAATAGCTCTCCTCCTGTCCACTGAGTGCTGGCAGAGGAGATCCTTTCATCCAGCCTTGCTCCTACTCCAGTTGCTTGCAGTGGCCTCCTGGGCTGCAACAAAGTCCATACTGAATCCTTTCTGGATCTCTAAAGAATTTTTCGTCATTTCTGTCACTTGGTGTTGATGTGCTTCCTCCCCTTTCCCAGCTTGCTGTGACCCTTTTCCCCTCCTTGTCACATCTGAATTTGGGAAGCATCTTTCCATACGTTGCAAGGAGCACTCTTCTTTTTCTTCTGTCACTTTCTTCCACTTTGCTGTCCATTGCAGCCAACAAGACAGAACAACGTTCCCCTGTAGTGCCCTGCCACAGCTCTTTGATCAGTGCTTGTGATGTGAGCACTTCTCCCATCAGTTACTGTTTCCTCACTACAGGGGAACACTCCCAGCCAGTGTCTTTGGGGAGAGCAGCCTGTATTTCAATGAAGCAACAGCTTCTTTGTGTCAAGGGCACAGCAGGTCAGGGCTATATTAACATACCAGCATTGCAAACAGGGTAAACACAGGTCTGGGTTTTATAAGAGGGCTAATTTGTTCAGAGGTGGTTGGTGAAGAGCACAGAATATCAAGCCATATGGCAGGAAACCTTCATACAAAATTAATTCCATCATTATCTGGTAGGGTCTGGTTGTTGACATTTTCCCAAGGATCTTTTTTGGTTTCAGAGAATCTGTGATATTCACTCATCAGCTCTGGAGCACAGATGTGGGGAAGAAGTGTACCTGCTGTTCCTAGTGTGTCACATGTGTGTGCTTAGAGCAGAGGGATTTTTTACTTTGCCATTAGAGCTATCATGCCAAAACAGTGAGTAATGACTTTACAGAAGAGGCATGACAGTCAGTTATCTGGCCATACATACCAAGGTGAATGCAGTAGGTCTTGTGATGTGTGTGTCAGTGAGATATTTTGGTACCTTTGAGCCTTTGGTAGTCATAAACTGGAATTATTGCAGTAACTTTTCAGCACAGTGCTAAAACAGAATGCTATGTTTTACATTTGATTTTCTACCATATTCATCCTTCAGGAGTTACTGGTTTGGGACTTTTTATAAAGAACCCTCCTTTGAGAATTATGAAAAATGTTTCTCTGTTTCTCACTTCAAATTACCTCTTAGTCTATTGCAGTTCATCTTTGAAGGCATTTTTGTAATGAATTTTTTTCATGAACTTTAATACAACCTGTGGCAGATCTGAATGAAATAGAAAATTCACGATTTCTGCCAAGAGAATAGTTTTTGTCTCAGCTGCTTTTTTCTGTTTGTTTTTGTTTGATTGTTTTCTTTCATTCTGCAATATTGAAACAGCTGGTTTCTTAAAAAGATAGCAGGTTGTTATAGTTTGGAGGAATTCTTCCTGAGAAATGAGTGAATAATTAGGACAGTTTCCTGAGCAAACCACTTCCATGACCTCAAAGTTGCTGCATTCAAATAACTGAATGTTGTATCCTTCAGAGGAGAATGTGCTTCTCTGGTTTGCAAATATATTTCCCATGGAATCCAAGACTAGTGAATGATTTGAAAGTTATCTCTTTCTATGGTTAGTCTGTAGTACAGAAGAGTTTATCCCTCCAGATGAGATTTCCCATGAAGGTGTTTGAGTGACACTGGATGTATTTAGAGTATCTATCTGATCAAACCTTTTACCTAGAGTGTTTTGTTCAAAAGTTATATTTATAATTTATTAAGTCACACTAAATGAACCCACATATGATGGAAGCTTTGTCAGGTTTCTGAAAACTAACTGTCTTAATGTACATCCCCCAGTTTCTCTAGATACAAATTGACTGCAAGTTGCACAGCAGTTGATGAAAATTAACTTTAACTTACGGGAAGGGAAGAAGTGTCTCCAACATGCTTCTCATTAGTATGACTTAGAAGAAAAGGAAAGTCCTTTTGTGTCCATATGTAGTGCATATCCTGCAGAATGGATTTGAGGTTTGCACCTGCTGTGTTTGGTAATGCTAGACAGTAGTATTAGCATGTCATGATTAGCAGAAAGCATTACATGACTGCAGAATAAACTAGGAAACATCACTAGGAAACAGAATGAAAGACTTGCCAAGCTGGATATAACAAGGAAGTGGAAAATACTTATTTTGTGTTTTTCCTAAGCTTAATACAGACATTTCAGTGGACTGTTTTACAAATGCATTTAAATGCTGATGTTATTAAAAGGACTATTCACAGCCCATGGAAATATTTTTTTGGGTTTTTTGTTGTTCATTTAATTTTTCAAAGTGGTTGTGATCAATTTGATCAAGTAAACCTTATGACATTTTACATTTCCTTCCACAGAAATACCTCAGGAGCTTTTTCTCTGCAATGCTGAAATCTCCATCATCTCCACTGAACATTGATAAAGTGGGAATAACGTTGTCAAAATACACCATCTGTGAATTCTCACCCTTCTTCCGAAAAGGTGTTTTTGACTATAGCAGCCATGGGACCAGCTAAGCTTTGGGCCAGGATCCTTATGCTGATGGAGTATGGTTGGAGTCGTGCCTTCACTTTTGTGTAAGAGGAATGAGGGAAAGAGAAGAAAGTGTCTCCTCTCCAGTGCAACCTGGAAAGTTGCATCCAAGCAGCACCAATTCTTCTGGCATGGGGTATACAGACATTTTGTGTAAGTTGTTCTGTATTGTACAAAGATTCTGACTCTCGTGATGAGTTTGGATCCCCTTCTTGGCAGCAGTGCTTCCTTCCCATTTGCTCAGATAATTTGTTCTGGCCATTCGAGAGCATCTCATGTTTACCATGGCAGTGTGTCATGCTGACAGAGGGTTTCTGAGTGGCCTTTTGGTTTCTGTCCAAGCTGTTCCTTAAAGAACAGTTCCTCTTTTGTTTCTTTATAGCATAGTGTCATGTTTAAGGTAATGATCATACTCCACTGTTGTTTCATTTTCTTTCCCTTCTAGATACACTGTTTGACTATTTGACTGTATAATTGTATAATTTTCCTCGAGAGAATTAAAGGGCCTGGATAACTTGAATGCTTAGAAAAATATATGCAGCAGAAAGAATATAATTTAAATCTTGTCAGAGTCTTCCAGGTTTGGTTGTTTGGAGGCAGAACAAATCACTCACCATTAATAAAGAAGCAAAGGAAGCAATAGTTACCAAATTACATGGTCAGCATCTTTTCAGATTTTGTAATCGTTCAGACTGTAAATGGAAACTCTGCACTGTACAGAGCTCATAGCTATGCATAAAGCTGATGCAAAGTGCTATATATTATTTTTTTAATATCTTCTTCACAATAGTTGTAAAACCTGAGGTTTATTTGCATCAGTTAAAATTTACAGGATTTAAATAATAATACTTTAAAATGACTCAGGACTTATTCAAACTTGCACATGTATATACAGGTAGAACTCATTTTATATTGCTGCAGATTCAAAAATATGTATACACTGTGACTGGAATTGTGTATGTGTACATGTTAATGTATAATTGGTTGTATAAAAATCAGAATTAAATGACTTTCAGTTATTAAAATGCATAATGAAAGGTAAGTTTTGTGTGCTATTTGTTCAAAGTGTGAAACATTTTTTGTGAGTTGACATCACTGACCACTGGTAGGTTATGGTAATCAAACTATTTTATGTCATTGAAAATTATTATTAGAACCTAAAGTAATAGCACTTTTATTTCATGCTAAATTATAGGAACAGCAGTCTTTTACATTTAATAAGATACATCCATGGTCCTGAGGGAACTGGTCAAGGAAGTGTCTAAGGCACTATTCATCATACTTAAGAAGCGATGGCACTCTGGTGAAGTTCCCACTGACTGGCAAAAGGGAAACATAACCCTTATTTTTAAAAAGGGAAAAGAGGAAGACCCAGGGTCTTCTCAGGCTCAGGAAGGCCAGTCAGTCTTACCTCAGTGCCTGGCAAGATTATGGAGTAGGTCCTTTTGGAAACTGTGCTAAGGCTCATGGTAAATAATGTGGTAATTAGTGATTGCCAATATACTTTCACTAAAGACAAATCATGCCTGACAAATTTGGTGGCCTGGGAGGACCTTCTAGAGCCCCTTCCCATACCTACAGGGAGCCTGCAGGAAGGCTGGAGAGGGACAAAGGCATGCATGGGTAGAGGGAATGGCCTTAAGCTGTTTTTATTAAATATTAGAAAGAAATTCTTGACTATAAGGGTGGTGAGACACAGGCATAAGTTGCACCGAGAAAGCTGTGGGCAGCTCCTTCACTGGAGGTGTTCAAGGTCAGGCTGGATGGGGCTGTGAGAAACCTGATGAGAAACACCAGGAAGGTGTCCCTTCCTGTAGAGGAAATCGAGGACTTTTAAGGTCCTTTCCAAACCAGGTCCTTCTATGATTCTATTATGATCTATAAAGATGACTGGGTTCCATTGCTAATCATAGCCTGCTACAATTAGCATCTCCAATTAAAAAAGAAAAAGAAAAAGAGAATGGATGATTTAAATTTTGAGAGTATTTTTATAATTTTGATTCATTTCAGGGAAAACAAAAATTAGGGTAAAGTTTCTAAGCCCTATTATCAGCAGGGTAGGATTTATTGCCTTTGAATATGTCTGGCTTTTTCTCACTCTAATTGACTTAGTTATCTTAATACCTTTGATTGGGAAGCTAAGCATTCTGATCAAACCTGTTGATTCCCAAACTGGTTTTTTTTTTCACTGGGTCCTGGATGTTCCTGGACTCCCTCATGCACTGGAGCGCTCACTGCCTGTGCCTGATCACTGACAGGGACCCAGCCTCATGAACCTTGCTCTGGCCAGTGCCTTTATTACACCTCCCCAGGCTCTCCCAGGGCCCTCTGTGCACATTTCATCCTCCTGACCATAAGGCTGTGTCTTCCCTTCCTTCTGCTATTTGGCTTTGCTGGTGCTTCCCAGATCAGAAAGTGGAGGTTGGGTGCTTGCTGGGTTCCTGTGGTGATCTGAGTAACTGGAATTTGGTGTTGCACCAGTTAATGGAAGACTGGTAAGTGCATATGGCTGTCTTGCTCTGATGCTCATATGAATGCTTCAGAGGCAGAAATTAGGGACGATAAATAAATGATCCTAAATCTCACTTCAAAGCCAGTGACTATTCTGTTTCTCTTTCTCCCTTGGCCTGTTCCCCTTCCTATCTCATTGCAATGAAGTTTGATAAAGAAATAATGCCTTAGAGTCATTGGAAAAATGATTTTGCATAACTGTAGATCATTATTTCCTGTATGCGACTTCTATGAAAGGACCTAGCAGGCCAAAATCTGGTAAACTGCTTTATCTGCTGCACAGATAAACCCATTTCCTGCAGTTATTTTTCCTGAAAAACTAGCAGTGGGCCAAGCAGATCTCCATTGCACCACATGGTGAATGCTGTCTATGAAAAGGCAAAAGCAAACAGGACTCCTTGAGGTATTTCGTATCACTTTGGATTTGGAGAATCTGTTTAAGAAAAACTCAATGTGGTAAAGAGTTAAGTCAAGTGAAAAAGTTTGAATATTAATTTTTTTCAGTTGAATTTAAAAGACGACTTGTACTGGATTCCTGTCTGTAGTAGAAATTGATTCAGGGAGGACCAGATGCTCCAGTGGTGTAAACCTGCCTCTGAGGTGGTTAATTTATGTTACCTAGTTTATCTGACCTGCAGTGTTAAATATGCATATTGCAAATAACAAAGTTTTTAAATCACTGTATTCACAATGTCATCAAGTTAAAAGCTACAGAGTTGTGAATGTAAGCATGAGATTAGGACCACAACCCCAGGCTACCAGCTTTTTCCACCTTCTTACCTATATTTCACTGGTATCCATAGTTTAATCAATGATAGCAAGCGCAGGCTAAGCTAGGAGGCATCTTTGAATAATTACATCAGTAAAAAATATTATGTCTGTTTATAACCTACAGTCTTTAAAACCAGACTTCTTGAGAAATTTTCAGTAGAAGCTGAATTGCATGTCAAAATTGCTAGCCATTTTAAAGATGTTCCAATTGCATTTCTCTGCAGATATCCCCAGGCTCTAAAATTGTCCATTAATTTTATTTTCAACATATTGACACTTTCAACAACATTTTGAAAGTTATTTTCAGGCCTGGTATGGCTGGTGTTTTTTTCCCAAGTGCCTCAGTAATTGAGAAATGTCCTTAAGTAAAACCTAACTTATGTATCAGTCTTATATCTATTTCAGGCCAAGTGTGTGTTTAAGTACTTTACTATAATGAGGCTATCACACTTACCCATGCAACTGAAATCATGCTTCTATTAAAACCATTGAACCACTTGGCTCATATCCTTGCTTGAGCCTACAGCAGTTTTTCATCAATAGGACTGCACAAAAAGAAGGCGAAAAAGCACACTGAAGATGGTGCTTGGCTTTTTTTTTTTTTTCCTACAGGAAAGCCTTCTTGTTGATATTGACCCTGCACTCCTTTAACTGGAAGTGCTTTTCCCCTGAATATGCTGCTGCTCATAGGCAAGAGGTTGAGCAGCCTTCAAAGTCCTGCCGATAAATGACTCCTGGCAATCTCCTCACTCCTGCAGGTGGGAATAAAAAATAGGTTTGTATTAGACTGTGATAAAGCTTGAAATTTTATATGCTCCCAGCTCACCAAAGCCCCAAAACTGGAAAAAATAAATTATTTTTACCTTAGCAAGTTTCTTATGTTCATCCTTGAGTTTATTTTATCTGTGTTACATCAGATTCTGGAAAAAACATACTTGATAAGCTAAAGAGCAAAAACTTTCTGGCTTCCAATATCATAATGGGAAATAGAAGATACTCATTTGGAGGACAGGCTTAATGAGCAGTTAAGGTCTATGCATAGGCCCTGAACCAGTTAAAGGCTTAAAGTCTGGATATATTTTCTTGGCAAAGCTGCAAAGTGAATTTTTAATATACTGGGTCCTGCCGCTTTTTAAAATTGTTGTTTTATTATTTTAAGAGAGTGCTTTGTTATTATTGGTGGCAAACCAGAATGCTGTTGTACCTTTTTATTCCTAATACAATGAAAGCAAAGTTGATTAGAAACAAAAATATCATAAAATATAATCAATTAAGGTTGGAAAAGGCCTCTAGGATCATCAAGTCCAACCATTAACCCAGTGCTATTGTGTCACCAGTAAAACATGTACCTAAGTGCCTCTTTCACACATTATTTGAACATTTCAAAGGCTGGTGATTCTACCATTTCTCTGGGCATCCTGTCCCAATGCCAGCCTACCCTTTCAGCAAGGAAATCTTTCTTAATATCTAATCTAGACCTCCCCTGGTGCAACTTGAGAAAGAAACAGGGAAAGTGAACTGTGACCTGAAAATGAATTTTGTTGGAAACAGGTAGACTTCCATATGCTTCTATAAACTTCCACCTGTCTAGTGCAGTTAAATCCATAAAAGAGCTCATCCAACTGACTGAAAATACTCGATCACAAACAATACTGTTCTTTTGTCCTTTTGAGATGGAGTTTTAAAAGGAATGTGTGGGGAAGTCATTAAGGGTGAACATTTATGTTTAACAAAGTGGAGGTCAGATTTTGGACCAGAAGCTTTAGCCTCATATCTGCAGTGTGTAACAAGACTCAGAAGCAAAAATGAAAGTAGCAGCATGGGAAACCTTGTATCTTTTTTTTTCTTTACAACTTTGTTTTCTTTATAAATACTGACAATTTTCTCCTAAGTTGTTCTGACATTGGAGCATGTAGTGTAGCTTTTGCACTCACAGAGAGTTTTGGCAGCACTTTGATTGTTGTTTTTTGGAACTGGTCTCAGAAAAAGAAATAGGTCTAAGAAAGAGGCTTACAGACTTTAAAGTCCTTCTCAGTTTCTTTTGCTAGCTTCTTCTATCTTCTCATGACAGTTTTGTCTGAGTGGCTTGTTCTCATTCTTTATAAGTTTTTAATTACTTCCTGTCTGTAGTGTTGTTTTACAGAAGGTTTATATAAGAATGTGCTGGGAAGAGTTGAAGAGACAGCCAATCCTTTATTATATGACAAATGGTAGTTATCATCTTCTGATAACTTGTTCTGATCTCTTGTTGGAAAGTGCAACATGCAGTTTTGATTTTTTTAGATCTGAGCCTTCAAAGGTCTTGAACACTACAGTTTTTGGGGTGTTATTGCACTTTTTCATGATCTTTCCTATATTTTTTTCAATTGTAATCGATGTCTGACACGAGCCTTTCTTCAAACAAGGTTTTTAGGGGGAGAGAGCCTTCTACCTTCTACTAGGTCTTTCTGGGACTCTGCCTTTTGTCACTATTCTTGCTCAACAGTGTATTTTCTCCACATTAACCTGTTTTAATGTTACCTTGAGACAAGGTCTGTTTTCCTGTTTCCTTGAATGGGTCAAGATCAACAACTGAAACCACATTTTAGTTGTCTTCTGCAAAAATCAGTGTCTGATTTTTGATACTGGGAATTGCAACAGAAATCAGAATCTCAAAAATGAGGAGGTGAAAATTATTAATGATGTTGTTGTTGTTCTACCGTGGAAATCAGTGTGTTTTCAGGACTTCTGCATCATTGTGGGTTTTTTTCCCAAATGTGAGTATCTTGGAGATGTATGGGTTGCAAATTACTCCTTTCCGTGGTGCAGAGTAGCATGCTGATAATAGGTGCAAAATGAATCTACTGATAATGAGAGCTTCAAGATTTGTTCTATGGAAACTAATGATGTGTGTATTAAATCACCTGTTTTCCTCATTGAGTTCAACAGGAGAAAAGGCGATGGCGTACCGCTGAAAAAACAAGCCATGGCACATTTTCATCCATAACCACCCCCAATTCTCATTATTTTAGTAGCTGAGCAACAGGAGAAAAGTGCTGGACAATGCAGAGGCAGTGGAGCCCTCTGAAAGATTAGTACGAGAGAGTGTGAATGGAGCCCTCTGGATGATTAGCATAAGAGAATGTGAACAATTAAGTACATATCTCAGTCTGTCCTGTGTTCAGATCTGTCCTGTTTTGATCTTGGGAGCGTTCATTAATTCAGTGTGGATAAAAGAAAATGCCAGTCCTGGGAAGCAAGTGCTTTCAGGAGGTACAGCGGACATCCTCTGGGCTCCAGCAGAGAAAGGTTGCTCAGCAATGTGTGAAATCAGAACCTTGAACAAGCTTCCAAGCTGCCTGAGTGTATTGATTTTGGCACCTGCTTTCATGAGCAGGTGCTCAGGTTTATGTGCCCAGATGAAGTTACCTCTTAACATCTTAATTATATGCCAGACTCTGGCTGCGTCTTTTGTGTGAGTAGTTCTAGGTGTTGTTAGGAAAGGCAACGGGGAATGGAAGTATGCAAAAAAAAAAGTTGCAAGAAAATTTTAAAAAACCAACCCTGGACCAAACAAATAAAACCAATAGCTTGTTGGAAAAACAAAGGTATCACAGACTTCATAATCCGTGGTAACTTAATATTTGCGTAGCCTTATTTACTGAATAGAACCAGAATTTCTCAAATTTGTCAAGTTTATCAGCAAATGAGAGCATCTCTCAGCAAAGCTCATTTTATATGCAAGGGGATTTCACTACCCTTGTTCTTTTGCAGTGGAGGAACAGGGTTTTAGAGGACCGGGACTCTGCTGGGTGTTTTGGCAACATGCATTTCATTCTGTGTGAATTAAATCTAGGGTGGAATTTAAAAGTCATAATGAGTAATCTGGCCTTTAAAAACATGATGAGATTTTACAGGGCAAATTTCAGCCTGTTTATTACAACTCATCTAGCATCCTGCACACTGCAGGACAAAAGGCACACAATAATTTTCACTGTACCATTATGAAGACTGTTGAATTACCTTTGACAAGGCTGCTAAATGAGACTGTCTTGATGATACTCTGGAAGTTCAGCAACAACAGGACTTTCTTGGGTTGAGTGATTTATTACCCAGGCATAAAGGCTTGGGTTGTGGTCATTAAGGCTGCACAGAGCTCTCTGCTAGAAATTTCTTGGTCAGTGTCTGTCCTAGTTTAAAGGACCAGGTGTCTGCCAGGGAAGGTGGGAAGCTGCCTTGGAATGGAAAATGTGATCCCCTTCCCTCCAGGTTATTATAACTTTGAAATTATTGGGCTTTCAGGCAAAGATATGGGAAAATATATATACGTATATATACAAGGCAGACAACAACAAACAGCAAACAGCAGCACAAGCCCAGTCCCAGCCTCTCTCTCTTTCCCCTTGGTGCAGCTCCGGGCACAGCCGGCAGGGGGCGCTGGTGGCTCCTGCCGGGCAGGGCAGGGGCGGTGATTCCCCTGCTCCAGCAGGGGGCGCTGTGGCGCGGGGCCTCTCCCTCATGGTAATGGCGGGTGGGCCATGAGGGGAGAGAGAGAAAAGGCACTGCTTTTGCAAACTCACAGGGTGGGAATGGAAGGCAGCCAGTCCTGGTGCCAATCCTGATTGCATGATAGACTGTAGCAAGGACTTTGGAGCAGCAGGTTGGAACACCGGATGTGAACATACCTCAGGGTGGCAAATGAAGTGTAGCAAAAACTCCAAAGCGGTATCAGGAGCTGGGTGGACATGGGGTGTCAGGCTAAAGTGTTGCAAAATACCCAAAGCAGCAGCAGCAGCCAGGCAAACAGCCAGGAGACACTTCCTCTGGAGGGGGAAGGGGTTGTGATACAGGGCTTTCCCCTGAGGCACCCTGGTTCTTGGTGAGGGTCCTTCCCAGTGGGATTGTGTGTTGAAAAGGTCCCAGTTCAATGGCTGCTCTGACAAGCAAGGCCTCATTCATGGAAGGGGAAGCAGCGAAGGACAGAACTCTCTGGTGGCAGCAGATTGTCCCCACATCAACAGCAGGACGGTCTCATCTGCTGTCCCAAGGGCAAGAGCAGGAGAGGAGCTGAGCCCAGCCCCTCACCCCCCTGCCAAAATCTCACGGTATCTGTGCCCTTCCCAAGAGAAAGCCCCTGGCTAAGAGAGTGCAGCCAGCTGCAGCCTTTACCCTCATCTTGGCCACATCTTTTAAGTATCATTCCCATCTCTTAGGCAACAAATGGGAAAATTCTCTGAGAGAAAGAAAAGCCAAAAAAAAGAGAAAAATCCTAACCTCCAACAGTATCTCTTTCTGGGAAGGTGCTGTTGGAGTTTAACTGGAGCGATAAGTAAATGCCACACAGGAGCTCACTCACTTCCCACCCCTTGTGCGATGATGGAGAGAATTGAGGAAAAAAGTAAAAATTATGGATTGAAATAGGACAGAATTGGAAGGGATATAATAATAATAATGAAAAAGTAATTAGAATATACGAATCAAGTGATGTACAGTGCAGTTGCTCACCACTTGCTGAGTGCTGCCCAGCCAATTCCTACGCAGTAGCTCCTGAGCAGCTTTTCCCCAATATTATGCTGGAATGTGAACTGGAATATCCTTTTGACCAGTTGGGGTCAGCTGTCCCAGCACCTGTGCCCCGCTCAGCCTCTTCCATGGTGGTGTGGTTTGAGAAGCACAAAAGTCCTTGCCTTAATGCAAATGCTACTTAGCATCAGTTAATCTGTGTTATCCACATTTTCTCATCCTAAATCCAAAGCACAGCACTGTATCAGCCTGTAGGAAAAAAAGTAGCTCTAACCCAGCCAAAACCAGGACAAGATACTTTGAACTTAAAATAACTGATTTGTTTTGTGAGCCTTTGATTTGTCTGCACTTTGGTCAATATTCACCATTCAAGTACATGCTTTTATTCCCTTGGCAGATAGCCATTCAAAATGCAAGAAACTTGAGGTGGCAGGATGGTAGAGGTGAAAGGGGACCAAGAAAGGTGATGGTGCTGCTTTGACACCTCAACAGCCAAGTCTAACACCCCTTCCCCAAATTATCCTGCTTGATGAAACTCAGGGCTCACTGCTAACTTCCTACCACTTCCCACAAGATAGGGGGAAGAAGCTGCTCTGTGGTTTCTGCATGTTACCAATGATATTCCATTCCTCTGGCTCCTTTGCTCAAGCCCGTTTTAAAGTAAATCACTTTTCAGTTTCATTTGTTTAATTGATTAAATGCATGTGTCATTTTGATCCCTTTTCACTGCCTTGTGCAATTTTACTGTTCCCTTACATATTGCAGAGATGAGGGGGAAAAAAGGAAGCTGAAGTACATTTTTTTTTTTAAATTTCCTCTCTCTTCCTCCAACTTTGTGATATGAGCCCCCTGTTTTCACCTTCACATAGGAATACACCTTCAAGGACAATTTTATACTGGTTGATCTCAAGGTAACTTAAAGTTTTCATTCCCTTATTATTAAACCTAAGCTTGTAACTGAAACTGAACGCTTGTACCTTTTCAAATTAACCCCTTGGTGCAAAATGTCAAGGGTTTTCTAACTCCATCAAGTGTAAGTCACTGAAGATGGGAACTTATTGGTACACCAAGGGGTTAAATCTGCAGCTGATGCTGTAGATTATGTTGATTTACTAACCCCATCACAAAAATGTTCAAGAACTGATGTTGTTAGGTCTTCCATTCAGGGACAGACGTGAGAGAAAACCAAACAAATCCACAGCTGTAAGAAGGAAAAATAATAAAGGGCCTGGGAGTGGAAACCAGCAGAATTTTATGCCATGTTAACAGGTCATAGGCCAAATCCAACCTCTAATTATAAAAAAACTCCAGTTCTCTGACCTCAGTGCAGCTGCAGGGGGATGGTGCTAGTGACAGCACAGAGGCCTGGGGTGGACCAGGCAGGCTGGTCTGGAGTGGCTGGCTGCGGGGGGGCTCTTTGGTTTAGCCAAGCTGTCCTGCACATCTCCCAGCTCTGGGCATGTCCCCTACAGCCAAGCCAGTCTGGCCGTGTGACTGTACACACACGGGACCAGCTCAGGTGCAGGGCTGGCTAAGGACACATCTGTGCTCCAGAGGGCCATGCCAGGACACAAGAGCAGTGAAAGGCTCCAAGGCATCCCCCAATCCGTGCTCCCTGTGTGGGAGCTGTCGACAGATGGTTTACATGTTTGAGAAATCAAAGCCAAGATTTCTGCAGCCACGTGGGGTACCCCAGAGAGCCCCTCCTTGCCAGCCATTAGCTCAGGTAACACAAACAAGGCCAGGGAAAGCAGAAAAACAAACTTTCCTTCCGACTCTGTTGCCAAATGCTCCTTCACTGCATGGTGTGGAAAGAAGTCCTGGCCAGATGGTGAGGAGGACCCCAAGGGTGCTGGCAGCCCAGGGACGAGTGCTGCCCACCTCTGTTCCCAGCTCTGCACTGTGATTTGCCTCTTTTCCTGCAGTGCTCTAATATGGACTGGGAGTGCAGCATCATTTTCTGGCTACACAGATCACACATTAGTTTGAAAAGCAAACTCTGGATGTGATTTAGCGCAGGGAGATGGAAAGTGGAGAGAATGTCGCAATGAGTTTGAGTTTGCAGAGGATGGTAAATCTTTGGGCATCCGAGTTTTTGGAGAAGTGGGCTCAAAAAAGATTTATTTGTATTCTCTCTTGCTCATTGAATCACAGATTACAAGTAATTCTAGGGTCTATAAGGCTAGAGACTGGCAGTCTTACCTTATGTTATTCAAAATACGTTGTTTTCCTCTTACTCTTGCCTGATTTTGCTTCTGCAGAAATGCCTTGACAAGACATTGCAGCAATTTTCCCAACAGATATGATAGTCCATCTCTGGAGGCTTTAGAAGATGTTTGCTCAAATAGGGAGAATTCAATGTACCACCAAATCTGTGAAAGTACTAGATTAGGATACCAGTTATTATGTCTTATTACACAAATTATCATTTATATAATTGTCTGTCTCTACTGAACAACCATTTTTATGGTGATGATCTTAGTATTTACATAAAAATTGCAGTACACAAGGTAAATTGTGTAGTCTAACTTAAAATTTTTTACAAGAATTTAAATGTGCACAATAACATATTTTTTCTTCTTAAGCAACAGCAATCATAAGCAATGTGCAGAAACATTCATAACCACAGTCTTGCATGAAAGTTACATTTTACCTGCTGTAATTACAGTGAACATCAATTCCACTGTAGGTAGATACACCAGATTTTGTTTTCCCTTTATTCTCATACAATTTTAATGACTATCCCTGCTTAGAATACAACATTTTAAATTAAAAAATTAAAAATTTAGAAGAAGTTTGTTTCCCTGACAACAGTGACAGCAACATTTAATTCCCCTCTGTGAGATTTGTAGATAAATATATACAGTTGCTGATACTAGTGAGATAACGTGCCTGGGGCTAATTGTGCCATTACAAATATTTGAAGCCTGAGCTTGATAATGTAGGTCATGGTACTTAAATATGTATGAACTGAGCTAATTTAAGTTTCTTGCTGCTTGCCAGCATATTGACAGAACCTTTGGTAATGGAGCTACGTGATTGTCACAAATCAGCTGAATTCTGCTGGGCATAGTTGATCACTTATTGATCAGGCATTGTTGGGCTTTGTGTTTATTTGGATTTGTGGTGGCAGCTCAAAGGAGGAGGCTCACATGGGATCATGGGGCTTGTGAAGCAGATTCTGCTGTCTTCCTTCAGGCCCATGGCTGTCCTCTCCTGGGTTCCAGTTGTGGGACACCCCATTTGGCACATGAAGTATGTAACAGAGCTTTGCCTAAGTAAGCCCTGCTTACAAAGCTGCCAAAAATGGCAGCCTTGATTCTGGTTGACCAGATCCCATGCTTGGCCCTGAGAGGAACTGTGTGTGTCTGGGTTTTGCTCAGAGCCATGAACAGGAGTGCCTCGTGGTTGTGTTGTAGCCTGTCTCTACAGAGCAGCCGCAATGTCACATTGTGGTCATCCCATGATGGTAAGGCTGGCCTGGATGTAGCCAGAGACAGGGTCCCCCCAGAGTAGCTGACAAGGGCCTTCTGGACTTCTTGCATTTCACAGTATTGATTTATGAAGATAGAAAAGATAAGCAAAAATGCCAAGCTGTTTGATATAATCTTTGTGTCTTGCCCTGTGGCTGTATGAGAAATCATTGAAATTTTAAGCTCCCTGTATATAAAGTTGTTCTGCTTACGGTGATCCCAAATTCTTGGTTTTATCCTATCAAGCATCAAGCTCAGTTATAGTGAAAGAAAATGCTTTATATACCCATCAATGAGCATGTTATTTAAGCTCAGGACTTCTGATTTAGCCTATAAAGAGCTTTGGCCAGGCTCAGAGGTGCTTTGCCTCTCAAAGCAGATTGCAGCTAGAGGTGAGGAAACCTGATTCCTTGGCTCTGCTCCTCTGATCTCCAGGTAGAGCCTTGCTGGAGAGTAATTCCTTCAGCACTTTGACTCAGGGCAGTCCCTCAGTCTGGTGGCAAATGAACACTTGCAACATTGCTGAGTGCCAAGTTTGGGTATGGACAGAGTGAAATGTTTAAGGTTTTTTTAGTTTCTGATCTACACTTCTTATATTCTTATATTCTTATATTCTTATATTCTTATATTCTTATATTCTTATATTCTTTCATAGCTAATGAGGCAGGTGCTGAACCTAATGAAAATTTACAGTTGGTGAAGATAATGCTAATCTTAACTCCAGTGTCACAAAACCTCAGAGGAAGAATTGTTGTCCTCTCCCTTTTGAAGTGGCACCAGCACATCATCTATAAGGCTGTGTCACCTGATAGCTGCACCAGCACAGCATACATAAACTTTGTTGGAGGCTTTGGTAGATGGAGATGTTGGTTTACCTCATTGCATCAGCAAAATCTTAAACAGGACAGTTGAAGCTGGCTTCAATCCTCAGCATATGCAGCTGGGCCTTGTGTGAAGTCAGTGGTGTTACAGTGTTTTATAGAGTCTGAGGCACTCACCACGAGCTGTGGGGAAATATAATCATGAAAGTGGCATATTTTTAGGGGGATGCGATTTCAGCAGCACAGAACACTGCTCCTGCAGGGCTCTTAGCTGGGAAATGGGCTGCCACAAGTCACCTAATAAAGCTCAGGGCAACGTGCTGTGATGAATCATGTTGGAAAGTAGGAAAAGCAGACATAAAGGGAGAAGAGGTAATGAGAAATAAAAGACTTGAAAGCCCAAGCATCATGGTTCAGATAACATTGAAAGGATTATTTAGATTTGAGTAAAGGGTCAAAAATTCTATATCTAACTGGATGAATCATGTGCTGTCCTATTACAGCAAGTTCTGCTTAAAACTTTTTTAGATTTAACATGTTGAAATAATGTTACATGTAGCCAGGCTTGGTCCATGCCAGTAATTAATTTGAGTGCAATTAATCTGAGTGAAGATGACATCTTTTGTTAGCAACAGGTAATCCTTCCTAGCGAAGGTAAAGCTGAGCAAGCAATTGAAAGGGAAATCATTAGCAACATTCTCCTCCTGCAATTTGTCTTCACATCCAGTTACTTCCCTGGATGGATGAGCTAAACACAGAGAATAGCAAAACAAAAACCAGCTCTTTGTGAGCTTCTGCAACTGGTCTTCCTGGTTGAAAGGAAAGTTTTCCTTTGTATATGTTGAGATTTCTTGAATTAGATGCTTTGATGGTCCCTTAGGAATTTAGCTTGTCTCAAAATGAATGTGGATATTAAAGGAAATATGCAATGTGTTAGACAATTATATTGGTTGAAGAAAAATTCGTTACGAGTGTGTTTGTTCAGATTTAACACATTTAGATATATTTATGTCCATGACTACTTTGCTGGAGTTTCTGTCAGAAATATGGCCCCTTTTTGGGTACCACACAGGAGGCAGCATTAGGCAGTTTTCCATAGCTCAGCCTTCCAGTGCTGCCAGAGACTGTCTGGGGACCTCTGCAGTAATGTCAATTAGCCATAAAAGTTCTGCAAACAAGCATTATGCCACCTCTTTATGCATCCCCTGTGGCTCACAGTGACACAGTAATGTCCAGAGCTAAAAAACTATGTTGGAGCATTGCTGTCTTTTGCAGCTCCTCTGGTGATCTAAGTGGTGTTTTACTGGACATCGTCTCACATGGAAGATGGGTTGTCAGACTGAAAAAGGAGGATTTAGCCTTTAGTATCCTTTCTAAGGATATGCTTTTCAAATTGGAATGCCAGTAGTTTGCATCTAATTCCTCTTGAGCTAAATATATTTGCTTTCAGTTCCTGTCTGTGCTTTTCTCTCAGATGGTGTTTCTGCAGGTGATTGGGGAATCCCTTAGCTCCAGGGGATCAGCAGGCATTATCTGCCTTTCTGTCCTCAGTTCCTCCATATGTTCATTTATTTACTGCCATTCCCTTGATTTTAAAAACGAAAAGCACAGATGTCTGAGGAGTGTCTGCCTTTCCTCTGCTGTAATTAATTATCTATTATCTATTCAGGATGCTGCATCGATTGCTCCATCAAGTGCTGTGTAATTCAGGGAGGGCTTTCCCAAATGAAAATCCCTTCCCTAACCTCCCCAAGGACATGAAGTATGGATCTATCCTACCTGTGTGAGATGGAAGCAGCTCAAAAGCTCTTAGCACTGCCATCATGCAAACATATAGCTGGGTGCAGGAAAAGGATGCAACAACAATTACCACATTGGTGACAGCCTTGAAAGTGAGATAAGAATTAACAAAGCATTGAATTTAGGGACCAGAGAATGTACTTGATCCCTTCTCTGCAGCATGACCTGGAAAATAAATCCTGATATTGAGGGATAAGACCATGACTCTCTTCCTATGGGCAAATGCTTTCATACCAGATCTTGTGGTATTTCCCGTATAGCATCCATGAGTCTGAGATGAGTCTTTAGGTACCTTTTTCCTAAGCACAAATGATGCATCTCTTAACCCAGGGCTACAAATCAGATGCGTGCTATCCATGTGGAACTAAGTTTGTTGGATCACACACCATTTGGTTTTGTGCTCACCTGGGCTTTTCTGAGCGCTGTCAGCAGCTGGGGACATGCAGATCTGTATCTAATGCTCCTTTGCACAGAAATACTTCCTCCCTTTTGAAATGCTCTGGGTGCTCCACAGATGAAGGGTGCTCAGGGCACTGCTATGCATTTAACTTGGCTTAACTCATTTGTTCTTTAATTGTTCATTATCCAGATGGGAACAACTTCAAAGTGCTGTTCTCAGCAAGACACATTCCTCCCTATCACTTGAATATGCCCAAAGCCTGTTTCCTGAAAAACTTTTTTTCAAATGTATAGTATTTCAAAGTCACTTTATGATTAGACCAGGATCACTAGCAGTTAAATGCATCACGATCCAAAAGTGTTTGAGGGCATATTTTACCTAAGTCATATTGTAGGCATAAAGGGCTCAGCTGCAAAAGGCCTCCTAGTGTGTGCGGGCTCCACATAAAAGGAAAATAATGGATATTTTCATTAATAAAAGTGCAGACCATCATATGCACTTGTAATCTCAGAGTAATTAAACAGCTGGAGAGAATGATGATTCATACCAAGACTCACAGTGCTCAAAGGGTCTTATTTCTGTAAGTTTGAACATGTTGCTAAGAAATCTTGTAAATAATTATTATTCTCTTGTTTAAAAGCCTTCTGGGGATAAAGCAAATAGCATTTTATTTGTTATTGCATATTGTGATATATAACACAATCTGATGAACTTTCAAAGAGAATGGTGTGAGAGGAGCATTTCTGGGAGAAGTAACCCAATGATGAAGGCTCAGACTGCCATGGAGGCACAGCCCTGCTGAGGTTTAACTGTTGTGAGCTCCTACCATGTGTCTCGTGGTATTAGGGGTTACAAAGCACCACAGGCAGTGGGAATTTTTTGGTTCCCTCTGAGAATCACCTTTCATCAAAAAAGTGTTTTATTTTTTACTTCAGTCCTCAAGACATAAGAAAAATGGTCACAAATGTGGCAGTGCAGCCTGAAAAATTCAGCAAAAAGAACTCAGGTTGACTTAACATTTATCTTGTGATTAATATTGGGGCTGAACTTGCCAATTTATACTATTTGAAAGGCCAAATTAAATAACCTGTAACATTTTTATACTACCCTTCAGATGTGGATTGAAAAGCCCTTTCAGATGTGAAACTGTCTCTTGTGATATACTTGTGATAGAGTGTTTCAGTGAATTTGGGCCAATTTGGTCTTATTTTCCTATAGTGATTTTCCGTAATTCTGTCTCACTTTTCCATGAGTGATGGTCTGTACATGTGCACTGCTCTCAGTGGGACCTACAGAACTCTGTATTATCCAGTTATTTCACCACAAAACTATCTGTCTAGGGATTTCACCTGCCTGAAAGTTAATCTAGAGAAGGGCATGTGTACAGAAAAGGTCTGACAACTGAGAGGTGATATCAAGAAAACTGAGCCAGGAAATCCCCCAGGAGGAAGAGCAGCTCCATATATTCCCCAGTTGATTTGGCTCACAGGTCTTCAAGAAAATATCTAGCTTGAGAGAAAGAGTGCATTTTTCCTACTAGCTTTTAAGAATTATTTTTGCTTGAGTAATGCCAAGCTCCTTTGAGGTAAATACGTACAGGAATAAAATCACCTAATGAACATAGAACCCTGGAACTGATTGGCTTCATTTAGTTTCAGCCCCTTCACCATGGGCAAGGATATCCCGCACCAGATCAGGCTGCTCATGGCCCCTGGCCTTGACCAATTCCAAGGATATCTATGATCATTTTATGATTTCTGTGTATAAATAAGCACCTATTAGGAGAGGTTGTGGTGGTCACCATTAATTACTTGGCCCTGGAAATGATCAAACACAGTCTCCAAGCAAAATCCCCTGGCCAGATTCACTCAGCATCTCATCCCATAGTGCTCCTTTCCCCCCTTGCTCAGAAATAATAGCCATAATTTTTCACTAAGACACAATTTATATGGCCAACAAAATCACAGCAGTAGTAAGAGTTAAGCAGTACACTGCAGGAATCTCATTGCTGAGTAAAATTAAATGTAGCAATGATGGCTGTGCACTGATATTGGCATCTCTGGCTCCACTAAATATTTGTTCATACCACCATATATATAGGAGGAAATTTTCTGTGAACTGATGGTGGTTCAGCCCAGCTCCCTTGTCAAAATCTTGTCATTTTTTGTTTTACGTTACCTCCCCTCAATACACACTCATCTTTTACATCCCAAAACAGGGTAAATGCTTTCTTAGATCTCAAGTGCCTGACTGTCTCCTTGTAATACAGAGCTTCTTTCTGTTTCAACTTTCCCCAATTCCTCAAAGTTTTCTAGTTCTTCCTATTTAATGTTATGATCCACAGCTGTGCTGATAAAGCCTTTGATTTGCAGTTGATAACCTGCTGTTCTGTAGATATTATGTCTGTTTGAGCAAACTCTGTTGCTTCCACCTGTCCTTCAAATGTCCCAGATAGAGGTGCTGTGGAAGGGTTAAGGGGAATATGTTCTGGAAAGGTGCCAGGGGATTTATGTGGTGATGCTTTGAGGATGCGCTTGAGAAGTATAAAGTATGCTTGTCAGGCTTCATGGCTATACTTAAAATCAACTCATTTCAAAACTTATGAAAAAGAAAAGGCTTTGGAGGAGCACAGGATGTTTCCCTTGGCAGCTCAATGTAAATTGTACTGTAATCAGCTGTGCTTGCTCCCCACATCCACCTGGTAAAGAGTGTGCTTGGGGAAGGGGTGATATTTAATTCATGAGCAAGCATAATTGAAGCAGATTTGATCTGCAAAATAAGCTCGGGAAAGAGCTCCAAGAAACTCCTTTCTGCTTCTTCCTGAACCTCCTCCTGGATAAAGGCACAAGGCAGAGACTGATAGCAATCCCTTCATCTGCTGAGATTCAGGTGCAATTTGCCCCTGGATGAGAGGTAAACAGGATCACAAACCAAAAGAGCAGCAGAAATGAGGGAAAAGTGGGATCAGGGAACTTTTGAAGGCTGAAGCTCTCTCAGGGAGTGAATGGGACAAGATAAAAAAATGAGATCACTGACAAGATGAAGCACAGAAGTTGATAAAATCCTCAGACTTTGGAAGATTTATGAGAGCCTAATAAAATGCAGCAAATTTCTCTCACCGGGACTACAAGAATGAAAGCATGACTGGCAGCACAGGCAAGCAAAATTAGGAAGACATGGAAAATAAGCAATCTTAGGGCTTGGAAAGCCTATGCAAATGATGCTGAAGCAAGAACAGGAGGAGGGTTGTTTCCATGCTGGTCAAATCAGCTGAATTGGTTATTCACTACACAGGTGGTAAAACATCTTGTTGACCTGATCAAAGCCAAATGCTGTGGTCGGTGTTCTCCTCACAATGTAACCCTTAGATCTGGGAGGTGTTTGGAGAACAGTGGATGTTTGGTGCTTAACAGTTCTGAATGATTTTTCTCAGAAACCTGACTCAGGCTTATAGAGGTGCTCTGAATCCCTTCCTTGACCTCAAACAGGAGCAAAGTCTTCACAGCTGTGATATCAATGTTTCTCACCTCTGGGTATGTAACCATGTTTTTGCTCTGTATGGCAGGTCTGTAAATCACTATAGTGCATTCAGTACAGAACTGGATGATGACAAAAAGCCCATTTCTGCTGGCAGAGGTACAAGAAACTCCTTCTAGACAGTTGTGTTTTGACACTGCCCAAACACCAGGCACCCACAAAAGCTGCTTACTCGCCCTCCCCTGCTACAGCTGGGCAGAGGAAAGAAAAAAATTTAAGGGTTCATGAGTTGACGTAAGGACTGGGATAAAACACTCCAAGGGCAAAACAGGTTCAACTTAGAAGTACAAAGTGAATTATTAATAACAAAGTCAGAGGTGGATAATGAGAAGTAAAATAAGCCCTTAAAAACACCTTTTCCCCCCAACTCCTCATTCCTTCCCACTGATAGCTCAGGGAGAAGGGCATAAGGGTTTTGGTCAGTTCATCACCCGAGGTTTTCCACTGCTCAGGGAGAGGAATCCTTCCTCTGTGAGACTGTAGGGTCCCTTCCCATGGGACACAGTTCTCTGTGAACTTCTCTTGCTTGCTTTCAAAATCAGGTGTAAGCTTTTGTCCTTCAGGGCTGCAGGAATGCAGTGTCCCAGGCAGAAATCACTCAAACACCTTCACTCTGTCACCAGCCAGTCCTGTCACCTTCCAACCCATGGACAAGAGCCTGTGCCTCTGGCCCAGCACCCTCTTTTGCAGGAAGATGCTGTGTCAGTCACTGCCATGGGTGGACTGTTCTCCCATCTTTTGCACCCTGGGCTGCTTCTTCAGAGTTTGCTTTATTGTTTGTTGGGCACAGTGAGCTCCTCAGTTTATTTGTTGCATCCAGAAGAATATTTATCACTGGGCAGCTTGTGCTTTTCTTTTGCAGCAATGACCTTCTTGGTTTTCTGATTCTTCAAACATCTTTTTTTAAATGGTGAAGGGAGGCTGCTTTCCTGACCAATCATGAAACCTTTGTCACATTACCAAATTTCCTCCAGTTCTACAAATGCTACCTTTCTATTTTGTTTTTTTCACGCACTGAAAGTAGCAAGCATCTTCTCAAGTTCATGCACACTAAGTATGTTGGGTTCCTTTTGATTCCAGATATAAATACTCAGGCTTTCCTTTATAGAAAGAGGAAAAACCCAAGCCAATGTGGCAATTAGAGATCAGGAAGCTGATTGATTAATACCCAATACAAGAGGTGCACAGAGTGTTTGCATTAAGCACTTACCACTACTTTTCATTCTGCCCAGGCAGACCTTACTTTTAGTTCCACATCCCATGACAGAGGAAAGATACAAAGCCCCCTGTAAGCAGACAAGTCAGGGAGATGTGAAAAATGAGGTAGTCCCACCTGTTGTACTGTACTCTGCTGCCATGGAGGACCACAAAGAAGTCAAATTGCTGGTTTGCTTCTGCACTCTCAAAGCATTTTTTTGCAAGGTAAGATTTATTATCTGAGCCAATCAGCCTCTTCCAGCAGCTGTAGTTACTGGTGGGCTATGCTGGGGCGCTGCTTTTCTCCCCTCTGGTTCCTGTAAGGATACATACAAATACTGAAACTCACACTGAGGAAAGGCAGCACTCATATCATCACAGAATGGTTTGGGTTGGAAGGGATCTTAAAGCTCATTTACTTGCAACTTTCCTGCCATGATGAGGCACACATTTTACCAGATCAGGTTGCCCATTTTTGTCAGAGGGGCCAGCAGAAGGAAGCAGTAATTGTGGATGGTGACCTAAATAAAAATAAAATTTATTTTATTTTTACTCTAGTTCTTTAAAACTGATGAAGGAGATAATAATGGTGTCTGCTGTTGGTTTGCCTGTGTATTTTGTGTCCTTTTTCCTGTTCACTGAGTTTGTCACAGTCCATGTGATGACCAGAAGTGTTTTAGTGCATAAAAGTCTGCAGCTGACAGCAGTATGTCATATATGAAAATGTAGAGTCACAGCTTCTCCTGGCCTTCCAGGTACTTTCTTATCCAGCTCTGACCTCATGCTAGCTGTGCGCAACTGCTCCCAGATCCATAGTTACATGAGACAGGGCTGCATCAGGCTGATGAAAGCTATGGAAGGGTGAAGTGGTGTCAAGCTGAGTCAGCAAACAGAGAGCTGATTTGGGAATGGTGAAGGAGCCCACATCCAGCTGCCTTCCATCAAAAGCACCTCTCGGCTCTTCAGAAATCCTGGTTATTCTCTGGTACAGATTCCCTCTGTTTGTGCCACAGCCTAGTAATACTTCACGTTTTTTATAGGTATTATATTGTTTTAAGCATCTTTTAACATATATGACTGTCTCTTAGTTGGCTCCATAAGAGTTAAAAAAATAAATCTTAAAATAGTCTAACCCATCTAATGAATGAGATAGAAAGTTCATTGACTGATGACTGAGAGATGTGTGAAGCTTATCGCACCTAAATTAAATTATATCTTGACCACATTTCCTTTGAGGTCTGCCATTTTCCTACAAGAGGTTGTATAAATTGCTTTTTCATTTAATTTTATGTGGCAAAAAGTCAGGACTGGGATCTATAATGCTGCAAATCCTGAGCAGTGGTGATGGGTCAAAGCAATATAACATTAAGGTTATTATCATGGAGCATGTGGATTAGCATAAGAAGAAAAGAATGTATTTGCCTAAGTGCATCCTGACATAGAAAGACTGTTCTCTTAAGACTTTTTTTTTTTTTTCAAATGGGAAGTCCTCCTTCCTTGATTATTTCAGTCCTTGATTTCCCATGAGTGACACAGAAGGCAAATTAGGTTTATGGCAGAAAGTCTTCTAAAGATGGCCTAAATCTTTATACTAATTCTTTTAATGAAATAGATGGTATAAGCTGAACCAGTACATACTGGTGAAAGTAAGTCAAATCATAAAAGGCAAGGAATTAATTTTGACTCACTTGTAAAACATGAACACTATTATCAGAATTTGTTTTGTTCACAGTCCAAGTATGTAGAAGAAAAATGCTGGTCCATTACTTCCATGGTGACCTCTTGCATCACAGGCATCATGTCAAGTGACTCAGTAGTGCCATGCTCCAGATCTGCCCCAGCAGCACTCCCAGCTCTCACAGTGCCACAGGTTTGCAGGGCACCTTACTGGGGGCAATGGGTTCGTTTATCATAGTGAGTCTTAGTTTTATCTCTCTGAGGGTAGCCAGCAGCAGGGACACATGGTAAACATCCCCTTTGCAGAGCCTCTCTGTGCATGGCAACTGCAGCACGCACTGAAGTGACCCAGCAACTAATTGTTGCCCTGTTTGTGCTCACATTGCACCCCAAACTGCTCTTCTACATCTTCCCAAGGCAACAGAGCACAGAGCTGCATGGCTGTGTGGCAGTGCCAATGCTGAGAGAGAGAGGAAAAAGAGGCAGGACATTAGAGTGTTGCTCTCATTTGGATGCCTTCCTGCTCCCAAGATGGACACACCTAAATTTGTGAGCCATGGATGTCCCTGGGAAGAGAACAAGGTAAACTCAGGGCTCACTCGATGAATGGGTGATTAGTAATTGCTTTTCCCTTAGGGCAAAATGAGAAGAAAATCAAGCCATAGATTTTTAATAAAATAGAACTTTGACTAGTTGGTTAGGATTTTAGTTTCTTTTGTTCTCTTATGCATAGATATCTATATATATGACTCCCATGGGAATCTGATCTATTAAGAAGCTGGGACCTTATCTTTTGAGCTGAAAGAGGTGAAAGTTAAACAAACACAAATTATTTCTGAGAGCCAAGCATTCTTCCTGATGCTACTTTGTGGTTAACACAGGACTTACATCTTTTAAAGCACTGAAACTACTACTAGTCCCCACAACAGCTGTGAAGAGAGTGAACATTATTGCCCTACTGTTGTTTAAAATTAATGGATTTCTCTTGGCTTTTTTATAGCTTTCTATGTGGACGAAAAATGGACAAGATATGTTGTACAAGTCTGAACAGATCTTTAGGAACAGTGAGAAGATGACAAATGACTTCAGAGCCTTGGATCAGACATTAACATTTTCCTGGAAACAATTTGTGTGGCAGTTCAGTCCTATTTGTTATGTTATTTCCTGATTTGTGGGGGTTTTTTGAGTTTGATTCAGTAAAGGAACATGATGAGAGCTGCACTAAAGCTACTCATTCAAATCTGAATCCCAACTCCTGGCCAAGTGTTTCCTTCTTGCAGGACAAAGACTTTGCTGAAGTTGGAAAGCTGCACTGGCTGGGCCAAACTGTTCCCTCATGGATTATTTTGGATTTTGGTGTAGGTTCCATGTGACTCCAGGTCTTGGCCCTTCAAAGGTGTTGTCCTATCCTCTCTCTCTGCCTCACCTTGTAGATACCAGCAGCAAATAAATCCATATGAATTGTCTCCTACAACATTAACAGCCTGAATGTACTATTCATTTTCAGACCTGTGCTTGCCACCTGCCACAGGGTTTTATGGTGTGCACGGAGTTGGTGCATGACCTGTGACTTTTCTGGTCAGTTTTGAAGCACTGTGAATTTTGGGACTTCTGTTTCACATTTTCCTGCCCCTCTCCTGGCAAGCTTTTCCAAGGCTGGCTGCAGAGTGTAAGTAGTGTGGGGAGATCTTGGTTAACCTAAATTTTCAACTAATCAATGGTCTTCCTTTCTGGCCTGGGCTCTTTCTAGCATCAGTGCTACCACTTCATTAATTGCTGCCAATTAGCACCATGGAGATGCAGCCAAGTGTCAGCTGGTGTGGGCTTTTTGTCTCTTTTTTCCCAGCATAATTAGAGAATATTCACTGACTGTCATGTTGCTTACATGCCTTTGTGGTGTTTCCTCTGTTGTGCAGCTGTGTCTTATGGCTCTCTAGCTGAACTTTGGCTTCTGCATGGGGAAAGGTAGCTGGGAGCAGAGTTTGTTCTTGGTGGTAAATAAAAATATGCCTTGTGAAAGGGAAGGATTGCATATATGAGATTTTTGCTGTGGGGGATTTGCAGGCAGATGACAGGAGTCCAGGACCTGCACAGCACCCAGTTTCGTGATCAGAGCAAACACATTGTCCTGATGCAGCAAGTGGTGCTGGGGCACTTGGGTATATTATTAGTGCCCAGGACTGTTTTCTCTGTCCACTGTGAGGGATGTTAGGGACCAACTGAGCATTGGGAGGTGCAGAAAGAGCTTCCATGGGGCTGAGTATCACAGGAGAAACCCAAATCCTGGTTGTGACTCAGCAGGAGCTCCCCTCTGCCTTTGTTAAGAAATGGCCAGCCAGAAGGGATTGCCAGAGCCTTTTCACTGAAGGATCCTGCTCCCAGAGACAGTGAATAATTTTCATGATGTTTCCTGAAGTCTTAGAGGCAAATGACTTATTTCTCATGGCATGAAATGTCTCATTTGAATTATTTATGCAGCTAAAATGAACAAAAGAGAGCTTTCTTACGTAGCCTGTGACTTACCAAAATGCTGATATCTTAAGTGTAGATTCAGTCCCATTGCTTCTCCCAGTCTGCTACATAAGTCAAGAGCAACTGCTAGCTGCTATAAACCAAGAGTGAGGCAAGGGAAAATGCAAACTCTGAAGCTCTTCCCTCTTCCAGCACCAAATCATCAAGCTTGTGGGCTGCCCATGACCATCTGCCCTGCCAGGCATCTGCTTGCCACTGCAAATTCTACTGTTAATAAGCACTCCTATTTTTTTCCCTCTCTTTTCCCCTTAATTTGGAAGAGGAGTCTCATACAGGGTATAAGTTATGGTTCATTTCCACTATGTACTTCTCTCTATTTTCTCTGTGATCAGAGGGAGCAGATGGAAAACTTTACAAAGAGAATAGACATCTCTGGTCCCTGGCTGCAAGGCTGGAGGGGCCTCAGATGTTATCCCTCATATTCTTACTGCAGTTAACTGAATTTGTCCAGGGGATTTAGAAAGAAAACCTGCCATTGCCAGGCATCTTGTGTGGGGAATTTGTCTTGATATGTTTTCACTGTTATTGATGGGAGAGGGAAAAATGCTAATTCCCTAATTATAGGGAATTAACTGTCTTTTAGAAGGTTAAGTTCCCTGCAAACATATTTACCAAAAAGAGAAAAAAGTGTTGCAAAGTCTGACAACTCCAGGTAGCCTGGGAAAGGGAGGCCCATGCAGATAATTCTGATTTTGCCCCATAAGATCATGCAGTGTTTGCCTTTGCTCCAAAAGTGCTTGTCTCTTATCCAATACCTGTTCACTGGAGTAATGCAGATTATAAAGCTGGGAAATTCAAGTGCTTTGAGGGGGAAATATGAGTTTGAGCATATGCAGGTATCTCAGGGTGACATGGAAAGCATTTGTCTGATGCAGTGCTACTCCTCAAGGTATAGACTAATTTACATCTCAAATCCTGAAGTCAATGAAAAGTTAATTCATAATGCTGGTATTGAAGACCATTAATCCAGTTGGGTATATGAGAGAGGAATGACTGTTTTTGGTGAGATGAGCACCAGGGCTTGATACTCCTCTGCATTTCTCTGCTTACGATTTAGTTTTGAAGGTGGTTAGAATGTTTACCTTTTATGATTGGAAAATAGCACAGTATAAAGTGTGGCAATTTTTTTCCCCTTTATGAGCGAAATTGTTAAATTCCTGCCTAGCACTTTGTGGAGTGTCTCTAATTCAAATTTACAGGTGCTTGTACAGCAGGCTGCAATGCCAAGTAATAAGGTACATTTTACATATTTATGCATGTATGCTTGGAAAAAAAAATTACATTAATTAAGAGAATGGCAGGGAATTTGGACTACTATTTTTTTGTTCCTGATATGCATCATCCACCCTTTCTGGACCTCAAAGATGCACAGATATTAGTGGTTTCTATTTGCAGCGAAGCAACAACTCTGTCTCTACTATCTGCCAGCATTTTGACTCGAAGGAGGGAATGATTTTTGCCTCTGAAATGCTGCACTCAAATTCTGCTCCAGACCTTGCTTTAAGTTTATGTGTGAGAGAATAATGGCACACAGCTGCCTGCCCACAGAGGCTCACTGGCTCTGGGGTGATCTTGCAGTTTCATCTCCCACGTGTCTCAAGCAACGATTTCATTTTGGTCTTGGCAGTGAAGACTCTGGTTGGTCTTTTGCAGGAACAGCAACTTCTGCAGACCCACTCCACGAGGTTGCTGTCCCCGTGTGGAGGGAGGTCCCTCGAGGTGCCTTGTGGCCATCTCAGCATGACATGGGGCCACTCTGAGGTTGTGCATCTTTTGGGAGCAGAGGCAGGACAGGAAAAACCCTGGGCATGGGGCTTCTGAAGCAATCATGTTTGGAGGGGTGAGAGTATTAGAAGATGCTCATCAGAAAAGGAGTAATTTCACCATCAGGGTTTCCTTCATGGAAGCTCCATTCAAGTCTCTTAATCCATGGACTTCGTATGTCTCCACCATGGAACATCCCGGTGGAGTCCAGGAAAGAAGATTCAGAAGCACATCTGTGCCTGAGATCCTTTTTCCTGTGTAAGCTTTTTTTTTCAGGCAAAAAGCCCTTCATTACACCAGAATGACAACCAAGAGGTATTTGCAGAACAAAACCCAAATATCTGCAAGCGTGCTGACAGGTGTCTTTAGAGTCTTCACCACTTGTTTGCTGAGAAAAAAAAAAAACACCAAAAAATAAACCCAGTGAAGATACTATTTTTGTCTGAAAATTCGCAGCAATCGCTGGCACCTCCTTTGCTGTATAAAGATACAAGAACAGCTTTTTAACCTGATTTAGTGTTCATTAACACCTTTAAAAATGATGGTTATGACCAAGAATTTACTTAAATATGGCACTGTGTCTACTTCTTAGGCTTATAAATAATCTTCTGTAATCTTTGTTGTTACTAAGTCCCCCAAAGTGGGGGATACTCATTTATATTACCTGGGCCTTATCTCTCAGAAAGCATTTCTGAAGGCTGTACACTTTGGGGGACTTGATTATTTAGGATCATTGCAGACATAGGTGTTATTTACCATTAATAAATCAGACCACTTTCAACCCATATACACCACCACAAGATCACTGAAGAGAGCCACAGCTAGGATTTCTCTTTAGTGGAAGCTGTTAACAAGGTGTACCTGCTGAGTGATGGCTGCTTTGCCATTGGAAATCCCTCACTGAAAATCTCACTTCAGTGGGAATGAAACTTCTATCCTTCCTTCCTTCCTTCCTTCCTTCCCCTCAAGGCTACAGCCACAAATGTTTCATATGCAAGAGTAGTGTGAAATGGCTTAAATGAGCCATGGAAGGGCTGAGTGGGAGATTCAATAAGCAGGTTGTTGTGTTGACAGTGTTGCTGACGCACTAATGTACTCACAGAAAATGGCTGGTTCTGCTGGTAAAGTGGGGCTAAGGCAAGTGAGACCATCTGTCCCCACACATAGACCAGAGTAGGTTGCAATTAAAAGTGTTTGAGTGATAGGTGATCCGTCCTTTTGAGTGTGCCCTCCACACTGGCTGCAAGCTCATTCTCATTCCAGCCCCAGCAGAAGGCTACTCCCAATTTTTTTTGCCCATAAAGAAAAACAAGAAGCAGTGAGACAGATTTATCAGATAGCTATTCTGTAGTGGTGTTCCTTGCTCCAAACTTGGTGTTGTCTCTGGGCAATACAATAATGAGTAATTAAACACCCCTACCCTTTCAATTAAAGTTTCCAAAGTGCTTGCTAAGCATGAATTATAGTAAAGCTCTGAGAGACAGACAAAAAACGATGAGCCTCAATTTGTAGGCGAGAAAGGCCCAGTTTGTCCAATGAGTTTGATTTAAAAACCAGTGTGAACACTGTCATCCCCTGCAAATCCATACCCAAAACACTTGAAGTTCGGTAGGACCAAGTTTGCACTTCAGGGATCCCTGTAACCATCACCAAAAAAAAGTGTAGTCCCAAATGTGAAGTAAAAGAAAATTTATTACTTGCTTAATCATTTTGAATAATTTTCCAATAAATTGTGATGAGGCACTGTAAATTACTGTAATTTAGAGTAGGTATTTACCAATCAAATTATATCTGACAGAGGTCTTGAAAGGATGGAAGTTATCTTAGAAAAACCCCTCAGTATGTGTATCAGTAATATTCCAAAAATCAATGTTGTCATCAAATCATATTGACCTTCTTAGAAGCTGTTATTTTTAAAATTACATCTCTGAAATAAGATTAAAACTTTTCATTATGCCTGTAGAGTTTCCTTAAAATAAACAAAAGCAACAAAGCAGTTCTTATTGATCTTGAGTCTCATAATCGTCTTTAAATCTGAACAAATCCAAATTAAAAAACTCAAACATGATAATCCCAACAATCCTCCTCCTTTATCTTGTGCATAAGGGGAAGTTAAAATTTAATACATATTTTGTAAATGTTTCATTTATGGTGAGATTTTCCTTGTGTCTGTTTTTGTGTGCCAGCTGTAGAAACCACCTTTGAGCTCTTGAGACCTCAGCGGAGCTGCTAATAAAGGCTATTTTGGCACCTGATACAGCAAAAAATGCCACTCCATTAGCACAGTACCAGACACCTCTTGCTCATGAATTGTTGTTCTTCATTAGAATGCATAGTTAAGAATTTGTTTAAATGAAAGAAAAATCTATTGTCAGTGGGAGAAGGATATAGAAGGAAGGTTTCAGATATATGAGTGAGAAGGAGTACCCATGTGCTGAACTCTGCCCTGAGCTCTTATAGAATTCTACACTTACATAATGCCCAAGGGATTTATGACAGTGTTCAGAGAAAGCAGGCAGAGAGAAAATAAATGACCCAATAAAATTTACCTGTATTGCAGGTTTTCTTTGGGGGTCTTAGCTACTCTGGACAAATCTGGCTGTTGAGGTTTTTCTGTACACGCCTGAGATGTCTCCAGGTTGTCCTGGGGCAGACCATAGGTGCAATGGTGCTCCTCTGTGCTGAGCATCATAGTTGATAAAGCTATAAACATGAAAGAGGTGGTGTTAAAATAAATCATACAAAAAAGATATATTTGTCTGTTTTTTTCCCTCAAGGATGATATATTCAGGAACGCTGAAAATACTCACTTTCACCAGCCAATTGACAAATAGATGGGGAAGAATAAAAGTTAAATTTTTTTCCTTAAAATTTTTTTCTTTTTTCGAAAAAGCTTTTTTTCCCCCTGCTTGAATATTAACTTTAAATCTGTTCTCTGATACTAACTTTAAAAGACTGTAAACAGGTCAAATGAAGGACAAAACATGGGGAAAATATCCTGGAGGTAATTAAAAATGTGTATGTGTGGCAGTTAGGGAAAAGGCTTAGTGGTGGGCTTTGCAGGGCTGGGATAATGATTGTATTTTATGATCTTAAAGATCTTTTCCATCCCAAATTATTCTATGATTCTAAAAGCAAAATAGGAAAAAACCAGGAGCGTGCGAGAGATGATGATGTCATTCCAGGACAGATTAATCAGGGAACCAGGAGGCATCATCAAATGGGCTTCACCAAGATGTAGGTTTGGATGTTTCTTTTTTTCACTTGCAGCACCAAATGTTTCTCAGTCCTGCAGTGCCTTGGCTGAGAATTCCTTTGCTCAGTGCATGGCAAGGCATGGCCTTGCTGCAAAAGAAAAGCACCCCAGTAGTCTTCCTAAAAAGCCAAGGAAAGATAAATACATGTCTGGAAAAAAATTCCCAGCCATTGGGTCAGTTTTCTTTAAATGCCTTTGTGCTTGGAAGACTTCATGTCCAGACATACCCCTTGGTGGCTCCAGTGCATCCTCAAATGTGCGACCACCACTGTGGGACTGGTGCAAAGTGAACTATTTCTTTTCCAACAGACCAGCTGCTGCCATCCTGGGCTTTGTTATAGATGTGATGATTGGCTCTTGCAATTGAGAGATGAATATTGTGTGTATGTAAAGAGAAGTTTTGTTGATGTATGGTTATGTTTTTGTAGTTTGTTGTTTGGACACCCTCTGTTCTCCCCATGGTGCCCATTATTGCCACTGGACAGCCTTGGTTGTCAGGGACATGTGGAGGTAGATTGTGTACATTGTACAAGGCCGTTGGGAATGCTGAAGGTTTGCTGCTGAAGGTTTGCTGGGGCTTGGCATGACAGCACCTCACCTCCAATCAAGGTGCAAGAAGGTCTCCATCAATGGATGGTGAAGAAGAGTTGGCCGGCAGGCTTTGAGAGGGGCCAGGGTTGGCTAATGCAACCCCAGGGGTATAAAAGGTGGAGTTGCCATTTTGTGGATGAGCCGCTGGCAGACAGCCACGCTCCCAGTGCTGTTCCTTTTTCCTTAGTCAGTCCTTTGTTGTGTTTGCTGGCGTTTAATAAACCTTTGAAATGTTAAAGTGAGTGATCATTTCTCACAGGCTTCATTTGGATTTCTTGCTTTTTCCTCAGTACTACTGAACTCCCAAGATCCCAAGATCCCAAGATGGTGCAGACTGCTCATGATGTCTCAGCTTTAGGGACAAAGGATGATATGCTCAGGGCCACATCAGGAGGAGAAATCCTGTGACTGTCAAAAACTTTCAGAACTGATGTGGTTGGAAGGGTCTTGTGTTTTAATTAGGTTTTCACATATTGCAGTATGAATACTTTATAGTGAGACCAGCCTGTTCTAGAGCCAGATATTTGGATATTGATTTGTACCTATGACTGCTCTCCACTCCTTCAGCCCGTCCAACCTTAGCTTAGTGTCATTTCAGGTGAGTCAGAAGTGCTCCAACTTTGCTCACATCTTCCATCTCCATCATCCCTGTCCTTTTGTTGGCAAGGTATCAGCAAAAAAGAGTGTGTGTGCTGTATTGTCTGTTGCTGGTATCACAGGTGATGAAGACACTCTCCTCATCCAACCTGGCAGCATGGATGCTCATATTTCCTTTTAGATGAAATCCTGTCCACTAGGGGAACCAGGAAGGAGGAAGAGTTCTTTTCCCTACCAAATGCAAAACCAAAATTAGATTAAAAAGCTGAAGAACGACTTAGAGGATCCTTTTTTGTTGATTCATAGTAATTGTCAAGAGCAAGGACAGGTAATTTTGTCACTTTCTGAGACTTGCTTACAATTCCTGCATCTTGTTAGGGTGGAAAACATCTTTAAAATGCTTTTTCACATATATGTGTGTGTATGCTTTTGAGATAAATGGTTGTTCTGGGTTTGGTTTTTCAGTGAATACCAAGAGAAGAGAGGTGAGGGGGCTACCCCAGAGGTTTGGCTGGGTTTTTGCTGGGAGCAGCTCCCTCTTCCCCTGAACCTGGAAACCAGACTGCTCAAAAACCTCAGGGGTAGCCCCCTCACCTTTTTTCTCATGGTATCACCTGCAACCTGCCCCAGCCAGGGCCATTTCAATGAAATGTTGTGACATCCAGCCACATCTTTTGTTGTCTGATTGCCCCCATTTATCTTTCAGGCAATGCATAGCCCTTCTTCCAGATAGCAGGTGGGCGAAAATTCACTGAAAAACCAAACCCAAAACAATGCTGCAGTTGTAAAAATGAAGTCCTGAACCAGGATTATTCTCACAATCACTGTTGGCACCAATGTCACTGTGCTGGGACAGGTCTTAGCCAGGGTGGCATAAGAGCAACACTGATATTTTATGGTGGCAACAGCAAAGCACAAGGAGAGAAAATGGAAACGTTCAGTTAAAAAAAATTGCACATCTAGTATAGAAGGATGCTTTGAGACCTCTCACCAGAAAGCTGAGTAGAAATCGCTGCTTGTGTTGTATACTTACCTGGGTCACCAGGGCCACATTGATGCCTGCAGAAGAAAGGAGAAAGTGTGATGTTTTATTCTTTGAACTATTCACCACAGCATATCAGCCAGAGAGACTCCTGCAAGCTCTACACAGAGTTTTCTCTCTGGATCTCCTGCAGCATGCTGAACTTAGTAGTCTCTTTACATTCCTTTTGGGAATTTGCTGATCAAAGCATTGGTTCATACTTCAGAAAAAGCACACTTGATAGCAAAATTCATCCTTGCTCCAAGGTTTTGAAGCATTTGGGTGGCATTTCATTCCCACAGACTGTAAACCCCTTGCAGCTGGGACAATATTATAAGGATTAGGATACTATCAGTCGGAGAGTGTCACATAACAAAATCTTGCTTCTCAGGGCTTAAAAATACTGAAACAACACAAATACAATTAATAGGCAGTAATCAGTGGGTCCCTGTGGGAAAAAAAAAAAAACCACTTGGACTTTATGGTCTCATCTTCAGGAAATGAGATGTGAAATGAATTATAGAAAGTATGGAGTGTGTAGTCTCTGCCCAGCAGCCTTGACCCACTCCATGGCCCCATCACATCTGGCACTGCACTCTCAAAACTGAGACTCATCTCCAGCCACAGAATTTCCAGGTGTGGGTCTGAAATGTCTTGCTCCTGGCATTTTACCTGTGGTTTCTAGGATGCTGCAACAACCCCAACATGTAGCTCCTGGCTGGTTTGCTTCCTCACTGTGGCAGTATAGCCCAAACAAGGTAGCTTTCCTGCAAGCAGCAGAAGGTGGTTAGGCAACTTGGTTTCCCCTCCTCAGAAGAACACACACAGTTCCTGCCTGTATTTAAGCACTCTGCAGTGAGCCTAATGCAACATTCATATCCCAGCTGGCATATGCATGAGGATAAGCAGACAGTGTCCTCATAGGGAGGTTGGTCAGAGGTCTTAGGAATACTGCAAGGTCCTACAGAGTGGCTGAAAAATGCAGATTCAATGGCCAACACCACAGGGGCAGATCCCATCTACGGACAAGTCAACACTGATTTCTCTGGGCTCACCCCTCTCAAGACCACGGAGGGACATATGCACAGAAAGGAACACAACTCTGCTGAAAATTAATCCCAAGGTGAACAGGCAAGTGCCAAATGTTCCTGACAAATGTTGATGTCATGGCAGAATATAAGCTAGCGATTCTTATCCCACGGTTTTGTTTTGCCAGTATTCAAATTTGCATAGCAGCTTTAAATCCATAGACAATTTAATAATTTGGGCTTCTTTTGCAGACAGATTGTAAAGTTCTGCAGGAGGCATTCTGACCCCTTCTCTCTACAAAGCTGCTTTTCTCTTTAGACATTCCAGCAGTGGTCCCAGTAGTCATCCCTGTGTTTTCATTTTTGCAAATATGTATCCTCTCATAATTTCTCTTCTTTGCCCAATTTTTCACAAATACTTCTGCCCTCAGACTCGACACCCATCTTGTTTCTCTGCAGCTGCTTTAGTAATTTGTTTTCTTCCTCCTTTCGTTCATATGAATGTAATTCCATGAATTGCTGGAGGATACAATTAATGTCCTCTGCTTTGCAGGAGGATAAAATTAGACAAGAACTTGAACTGTACTGAACACAGATTAAAAGCCTATATGTTTTCTGTGTTCTTTCCTTACCTCTGCCTCTCATGTCTACTTTGATGTTTTCAAATGGGACAGATTTGCACCAGAAAAAGTTTTGGTTTTCCTGAAGGCAAATGGTTCAGAAAAGTCAACATTTTTCTGAGAAGACATTCTGCAACTTAAAGATATATAAGGAGAGACATAAAGAACATGCAAAATTTGCAAAAAGCCATAGCAATTTTGAGAACATCAAAATATGTTTGGATTGATTCCCAAGAGGACTGCTTATTTGTGTGAAAGGCGATCCTGTAATTTGATTATCTCCTAGTAATTTTCCTCTCTTCAATTTCATACCTTTAAAAAGGTAGGAGGATATGAACAAATCTATTAATTTGCAGTTGTATTTTGTTTTGGTAGTTTAAGTGGCATTGAAATGCCAACTAAAATTAGTGTGAAAATGCTACAGCATTGTAGAGAGAGTTTTGAAGAGGAAAAAGTCCTTTCCACGTTACTTACTTTACTAGGGAATTTCCTTTTTTGTTCTGAGATAATCTTTACATTATTCCTCCATTGTTAAATAAGGACCCAGGCTACAAAGAATTGATTAAAAAATTTGGCAATTTATATGTGCCATTAAACTTTGTTTTTGCTGTAACATAATTTGCTAATTTTTTATGATGTCTTTGATTTAGTAGCCATTGCCAGAAGTGTTAGAGGAAAAGGTAAACTTAAAGCTTGTTGACTTGATTACTAAGTTGATTTATTCCTTCTTTTGACAAGTTTACACCAATAGTTATAGCAAGAGCTATGACTCCTACATAGTCAATACTTCAGTTTCTCCTGTACTAGGAAATACTTTAGGTCAGGCATTTTTGTAACCAAAGCTTTCTGAGCAAATGCTGCAGCACTATAACAATTCCCTCAATTTATTTTTTTTAATTAATTCAGTACATGTGAGCTACTTTGCAGAAACAATTGCACACATTAGGTCCATATCAATAATTTATTCTCCTTATTCGAAACTATCAGGGCCTTAGAAAGAATTGTAGGTGTGAGGGTTTAAAATCTACTCTTCCTTCAGAGACCATGGAGAGAGCACACTTACTGTGAACTAGGCTTTGGGAAAAACAACCTATTTTTATACACATAGCTGTATACGGTCAGAAATTGCCTCTCTACCAAAATTAAAAATAGATTTGTTTTCAGTTTTTTGGAGTTCACAAATGTAAGAGTAATTGAGTCTGAAAGAGAAAATTTTGAAACTCAATATTTATGAATTTTAAAGATGCATGTAGAAGTGCTCCTAATAGATGTGGTGGGTTTTTTCTCCAGCAAAAATTGTTACAAATTATTGCATGATTGCATTTATAAGTGTTTTACAGAAGGCTAATTGTTCATAGGTTTTTTAATGCCACAATTGCTACAAGCAACCTAACCAAATGCAAACCCAGTGGGGGCAAAAAGAACCAAACTCCTCTGGATTTAGGGACTGGTCAGTCAACAACTATGGATTCACTGTAGCTTGCAGAACCACAAAGGAAAAACTACATCATTTTGGTTTTTGCCCAGGATGTTGTTAGTGCCTTTATAAGAGTGTAATTCTTTAATATAATACCTGGTTTTTTGCTATGCTTTATATGTATGTTTAGCCTATCATATATCTATTTGTTTCATTAATTAGTAGTAATAACTACATGAGCACTAGAAAAGTGGAGATTGAGTAATGTGCTGGAGTTGGTGACAGGGGAAAACTGTGAATTGGATCTAATGCAGGCATCTTCTTGCAGTTTGAAGAACCTGTGAGAAAGACACCACCAGATGTTTCCACACAAAAAGATATGCAAATCATTCTGACTTGCTGATCTGGGTCTATAAAAGCTGCACCATCTTGCAGCAGCTTTGGAGATCTCACTTAGGAGTGGACACACTGCTAGGATCTGACAATTTCTTTGGGAAAATTCTCCAAATTGTCATTTCAACTGGGGCTCCCCAGCAGCTGTGAATCTGGACGATGGTAATATATTAGAGCAATTGGTGATGTATCTTTCTCTATCACTATTCCCTTTCTTAAATAGTAAAGACTGGGTGTCTTGCTTATTTTGTTTGATGCTGAAATTGTGGTATTTTGAAGGTGTGTAGATGCGGAGGTCTTTTGGCGAGGGAAGAATGCAACTAATCAATGTGATTGATAAAGCATAGTTCGGTTTATTCAAGGCACTGATTACATTTATATCCTAAGTGCAACAGCTTAATGCATCTAGCACAATTTCATTGGCTTATCTAATATATGTCTCTCTTATGATTGGTTTTTCGCAAGCGCAGGATAAATATTCCTTTTGCTTTTTCAGCCGTCTCTGTGTGCACTAAATTTAACCACATCTTCTTCTTTCCCACTCTGTCATTGTCTTAACATCTGTCTCAGGGACATGCTGACCTGGCTATCGCCTGTTATGTTTAGCACTGAGTTTCCTGCCATAGGGCCTCAGTCGAGCCATGTCCCTTACTTTCTAACCAAGCATCAATATGTAGACTGAGAGCCTAATTTAGGCATTTAACATACAGATGACAGGCTGGCTCTTTGATGTACACACTTCTCTCTGTGGACTAGCTAAGGCCCTACTTCTCTACATCAAATGAGATTTTTCTCCCCGACACAGTGTTTCTCATCACTGGCCGTTTCACTTGTTGCTATAGCTGGGTGGGAGGTATATAATCCATTTCAAAAAACGAAGAAGCCACACTGCTTTGGGGACTTGCTCTAGGGGTGTCCCAATCCTGATTGAGGGCAGATGCTCCCAGAATTGCCAGGGTATATCATATCCCTCTGCAAGCAGCCCTTTTAATTATAGAAGATTCATTAAGTTAATTTTCTTAAAGGAAAGTTTTGGCCAAATGATTACAGAATCTGAATACCTGCACTGAAGAAAATCAGAAAAATAACCCAAGGTTGCACAGAAACTTGAAATTCCCCCATGGCCCTCAGGTCCTGAAAAATTAATTTCGCTTTATGACCTCAAGTGCTGCAGAGAGCAACCCTCTCTGTGGGCTCCTCACTTCCATTCATATTCTGGAATTCCATTGCTTTTTCAGGGCTGCTGAGTTTCAAATCCACCTGATTCAATGTTCCTGTCCTGGTGAAGCTTTTCTTTTCCCCATGTCAGTATCCAGAAAATGTTGAATATATTTCTGGCCATATGTGAATACTCCTTGAATTGATGGAGTTCCCAAGGGCCACAGGGCCAGAGGCATAAATGGGTGAGTTTTAGATTGGATATTAGGGAGTTGAGAAGTAAGAAATGCTGGAAAAGTCTTCTTAGAGAGGTGATCTGTGCCTCAAACCTGTCATTTTAGGAAGCATTTGAATAATGACATTAATAACATGCTTGAACTTGTAATCAGACCTGAAGTGGTCAGTTGGGCTAGATGATCATTATAGGTTACTCCCAGCTGAAAGCATCGGTTCCATTCCATTCCATTCCATTCCATTCCATTCCATTCCATTCCATTCCATTCCATTCCATTCCATTCCATGCATGGCCTGCCATAGATAATGTTAGGAAGAACATTATTTTCACCTTTTCTTTCTCTCAGTTCCTAAGCAGCATTTCCAAAGAGTAGGCATATCATATTCCCATCAGTTACTGACTAGGACCTCAGGTTTCCCATCGGTAGGATTTAGGGTATTCTTCCTATTGAAAAGCTCTGGGATGTAGAGTCAGAACAGTCAATACAAAGAGTGGATGTTGATGTTGCTGTCCTTACTAATGTGAGAAAGCATCCTGGAAAAGAACCCAGACTTTTGACTTCTTCTAACAGAAGTGAGAGAGGAGTAAAGATGGCTGAGAAATATCATAAAAGCCTTAGAAAACAATGGCTAGATCACCCCTCAGAATCCTGGCTATCATTAGCTTCCAGATGCCAAAAAATAAGTGTCCCCCTCTCCTGCTCCTTCCAGGTTTATACCCTTTATGTTTACAGAAAAAGACTGGGAAACAATACTAAAATAAATCCTAAAAATCAGAAACTATATGACAGATATAATCACTATTTATATTTTTTAGATAGTCTTTTGTTGGTTTGGATAACTAGCTCATAGGTTTTTATGTGTTCTTGGAATTAGCAATATGCTATTAGACACAGTATAAAAGCAACCCACAGAGAACCACTTAGAGTTTTTTTGTGTACAAAATGTTTATGAGAAAACACACCATAAAAACATGATTTGTTTTTAAAAAGAACTTTTAGTGGAGAATGCTCATTTTTTAATCCAAAGTCAAGGTACAGTTTTCCCTCACAAAGATTTTTTAAAAGTTGAAAACATCCTTCACAAAACTAGAGAAACCCATACTGTGTTCTAGCATATTTCTGTTTAAAAGAAAAATCCCAGGTCCTCTCATGCTGACCTTGGGGACATATGCCAATTTCTCTAGGAAATTTGGAAACTTCTGATTAGTTTTTAAAATGGGGTTTTGAAGTGCTAAGGTCTGGACAACAGGTTGGAGCCAGAGCTGGCTTACAGATGAATCCTGTACATTATATAACTAATACCACCTATGGTAGCTATTTAAAAATAGATAAACCTTGTTTACAGACTCACCAAACCACTTATGCTAGCTGTTTTAATGCCAAACTGGATGCTTTAGAGATTTTTGCATGATCTTGTGTAATTGTCTGCATGACAATTAAGAAACCCTCCCAACTGGTATCACCAAAAGTTTGTCTGTGCGTTAAGAAATCCTCCCAGCCCTGGTCTGGACTCTGGCCAAGCCCTGGTTTAGGGACTTTGGAAACTGTGCCACCAGATGTTTCTGCACAGCAAGATATGCAAGTCATTCCAACTTGCTGATTTAGGTCTGTAAAAGCTGGACTCTCGTGCAGCAGCTTAGAAGTGGACATGCTGCTAGGGCCTCCCAATTCCTGGGAAAATTCCCTAAATCATCACTGCAACAGGGGTTCCCCAGCAACTTGTGGAGGAGCTAGTCCTCTTTCACTATTCTCTTTCTCATATAGTCATGGTTTAGTATCATGCTTATTCTGTTAGTTGCTGGAACTGAGTGCATAGTAAGCTTATTGTTTTATATAATGTATAAATTTATTTTCTGTTGCCTTGATATTAATAGTAAAAAAAGTGCATTCTTTCCATTGGTGTCTGTGTTCTTCCTGCTGCACCCATCCATTGGAAAAACAGGTATGTGTTATTGAAGGTTTTTGCTTAAATTCACTGTCTTACCTCTTTTTTGGCAGACCAGTGCTGAAGAAGCTTTGCAGGGACATATAATATGATGCAGAGAGTGATAGATCTCTCTGAGGAAAAAGGAGATCAAGGTAAGAAAACCTGGGAGGACAAAGAGCAGCATCCACTTCCCCAAACACTGCTGTAAAATATTACCCATACCTTTTTTTTTGGCCTGCTTGTGTTCACAGCCTGGCAGGACCATCACTCCAATCCCACCAACCTATGACACTGCTGCAGCCCTCCTGCACAGCTAGGACTGCATTTCAATTCTAGTTCCCTCAATGAGCTGCCAATGTTGCTGTGACAATTATTCTTTAGCTTATTGAAAAGGGAAGGGTCACAGTTAATTCAAAGAAAATGAATATATGAAATATTTACATCTGACTTTTGTTTTGTTATTGCTAATCTTATTTTTTTTTTTTTTTCCTTATAAGCAGGAAACAAAATGCTCTGTTTGTGAAAAAACAGATTGGATTTCTGTGTCAGGGCTGCTTTATATAATTAATTCATAGTCATAGGGAAAAAATATTTATAAATCCAGCCTCCACAAAATAACAACATAGAGGATCAACTGAAGCCAAACATATATGAGGGTTTGCATTATGTAATAGTAAAATGATACTACTGAAATGTATTATTGATTGCTTAATAATGAAGGAACAAGACTAAGCTTCCAAAAACGCAGCACCAAATCTATATGGACAGATAGATATAATTGATTCTTTTCATTGTGGAGTGTTAACATAGAAAAATATTAGGTTATCAGCGAGGAGCAGTCTGAATGTTCACATTAGTATTCAGTAATGGCTTTGTATGATACCAGTGCTTCACGGTGGCTGTTTCATATTTTCAGTCTTATCTGTCAACAGCTCTGCATAATCCTCAATGGGTGGATCAATAAGAGCCGCAGGTATTGTTGTAGTGTGATAATTCCTCAGAAAAGGTACTGTGTGTTCAGGCTTCTTTGATAGCATTGATGTCAGTGGGCGAACTAAGAGCTAGTAATTATCCCTCCCTCAAACAATGATTATTTAAATGTTCTCATGAATTGGCAATATGCAAAGCGCAGAGCTTGTGGAGGTGAGTGGCTGAGGAGCAGGAACCTGGCACAGTCCCTTTGGCTCCAACATGCCCCATCATGGCCAGAGAGACTTCTGGTGTGCATTGTCACAATTGCCCATGGCTGGGAAGAAACCTCACTCCATGCTGACTTTTGATGTGCAGCACATCACAGGTTCATGCGCTGCTTCAAGGACTATCACCAAGCACACTCTAATGCCCAGCACCAACAGTTGTGATCTGCATCCTCTAAACTCTCAGTCTTCAGAACTGGCACGGCAGTGCGTAATAAAGGAAGCAGGTTCATGCTTGGCCTCCCTTGCACAAGTGCTTTTGTGGGCCTGGAAACACTGCTGCCAGTGATTTGTCATCTGCCTATTGGTTTTCAACCCCAGAAAGGGTGCCTCTGAATCAGCTGTGTCTGAATGCATGCCCTTGCAACCATGAAGATCAGCAAACCAACCCTAAAATTAATTTTGAACTTTCTCTGAAAATCTTTATTCCAAATAGTTCTGCCAGTATCCTAGATAACCTTCCCCAGCAGTCAATCACTGTGAGCTGGGGTGGATGATGCTTTGTGTCTTTTGCAGAGGTAAAATACTCACTTGCATTGATCCACCCATGGATTTTTTTAGGCTTGTCTCCAACAGTCATGTGGCAAACCCCTCTCATGAGGAATGATTAAATCCTCAGGTTCACTTAGAAGCTGCAATGTGCTGCAATGTAAAGCATAGAGTTTGCTGCTGAATGGTAGATATCATGAAATAGATGACTCACGTTTGAATGTGCCAGCTTATTTTACAATATGAGGCTTTATTTTTAAGAACTTTCAGGTTCCCCCATGCTTACTTAAGCAAAGGAGGCAGCTTTCCAGATAAAAAAAAATTATTCAGCCCTGACCATAAGAAATAATGAAATTACCAGCAAAGCCAGTGCCTAAATTTTTCAGGCTGGAGTTCCATACAAGAGTAGAGCAAGTGGGTCCAACTTCAGACAGCCAGCAGAGAAAGGACAACAAAATCCTTGTGCCAAGCAAAATATCACAACACTGTCCAGAGAAGCCTGGACAAGAAAAGAAAAGCCTGGACAAGCCAGAAAAATGATACAATCTCGACAGGGTTGAGTTATGCTGTGTGAAAGGAGACAGTCCAAAGAAAAGTCCATTTCTGTACTCTCCAAAATACAAGATGGAGTGATTCTGGCACCTCACTCCCAGCCAAGGTGATGCAGCTCCAGAAGACCTGGCCATCAGCCAGCACTGGTGCAATGAGAGGAAAGCCAGCTTCCCAGCCATGTGATTTCTCTCCCAACAGAGCATGAATCCCTTCTGGCATGCTGCTTCCCCCTCCTTCAGGGTGAGATCTTTTAATCCTAAATCACTGATAGGGAGGATGGGGAGCTGGGCATTCTGCAACAGCAGGGAAGGATTTAATCCCTAGTGAGATTTCAGGTTTATATTAATTATTAATATTTATATTAATAACTCTTTGACACTGCACATTTTTTATCCATTTTTTGCTACCCTTTTTTTGCCAGCCGTTTAGTTTGATTAAAGCTTCCTAGCATGGGTTTCCCCCTGAAAGTATTCAGTGATGCCTTGAGGTCTTTAGGCGAGCCAAGTATTAATTTCTCTAAATTAAGCTGTGTGCCTGCCTGCTCTTTTGCCTCTGGGAATAGGGGGTTTCTTTTTTCCCCCTGTCCCATCATTCACTCCCTATCCCTCTGCAGACAGACATGGCAACATAAAACCCTCATTTGTTCCTTGGTGTTCAAGGGCTGCACCCAGAGGTGCCAAGGGAGAAACAACAAATTTTCCAGCAGAGGGAAGACATTTTAAGATGCAAATCTCTTCCTAAGAAGTTGTAATGCAGCCAAACACCCAAGAGATAATCTGGTTTGTCTACAAATTTTTTTTTAGAAAGCAAACACACAAAGGAAAAACCTTGCTCTGAGTATATATATCTATTTACAAATTTAAGCAAGCTAGCACCCACCCCCAGGTCAGAGCCAGCCTGTTCACTTCTCCCTGACTCTTGTTTCTAAAGTTTTCTTGTTCCCAAATTTCTAAGTTCCACTGAAGAAGAACAGAGTTGTCTCCTTCTGTGACTGAAATGCCAGAAAAAGCCTTTAGTTCCTCAAAATATAATAACAAATGTGCTGGGATTGATTCCCTCCTCATCCTTCCTCAACAGTACATTAAGGAGAGGTCACAGTGTGCACCAGGACACACAAGGATGAAGGGTGACTATTTGGAGTTCAGCAAAACTGAGGCAGAAGGAAAAAAAAGTAAGTGGAGGAGCTAGTCAAGATCTGATATGAGGATCTTTTGGGGACACCTGGCCTCTCAACAGCAAACTGAACCAGAGCCTCAGAGGCACTTGGGTTAAGGGTTTTGAATTTAATCTTTGATGAAGGTTGGACCTGGTATGCCAGAGGAACCTACCCTCTCTAGACCCAAATCAAAGATGGGAGGGTGTCTTAGTTTAAAAGACAAATGTCTCCCAAGGAAGATGGGAGCTTTCCTGGAATGGAAAGAAGACCTCTTCCTCCAAATTGTTATAACTTTGAAAATTATGAGGCTTCTAAGGAAAAATTTAGAGAGAGGAATAACAGTTCTTTACTATAAAATATATGTATAATAGGACAGAACAAACACCAGCACAATGACGGATGCTTCCCGAACACTAAGTTCTGTTGAACTGCAGAAAGGAAACTGAGAGCAGTCTTGCTGGGTGAGTGCCACTTCTGGGAAATTCACAGTGTTGCTGGGAATCCCCATTTCTGTAGGGATCATCTTCAAAACTCCACACGGGCTTCTGCTCCTGCTCCAAGGATTTGAAACAATAGGTCCAAATAAACGGAGATGATGAAGAAGTGAATGAATGAGTGAATGAATGATGAGGTTGCATCCCTGTCTAGAAAGAACATAGAGGTGTAAATTAGCTGTTGATTTGAAATGCTGTGATTGTCATTAATTGAGAGTTGGGGGGGAAGATGTAATTTTGACCACAAGGAAAATTCTTATTCTTAAATGGCAATCACTCTGCTTGTGTCCATGAAAGGCTGTGGATTTGCTGTAATGGAGCTATAATATAGAAGGTCTAATCTACCCTACGTATACATTTAGAAATTTTAATTTCCGAGGCTTCTCTTTGTGAACTCTAGCTCATCTCCAGAAAACCAGAGATGGGAACAGCTTCATCACAAACTGATAGTGGTAAGGGGATTGTCCTAATGAGATATGAGGTCAAAATCTTCTGAGATGCTTCAGATGACCAGGCCATTGCACTGTCCCAGAGGCAAAAATAATTGACTGCTATGGTTGCATATGGGGCATGGGAAGGCTGTTCTGGCAGTGCTGAACTCCTGGTGCTTGACTTGACTGCACTTGGACTCTTGTGTTTAAGGACCTTGGCATCCACATAGGGTACACCAAAAGGTTCCACCATGAAAACAAGGGTTTGCTGAAAACTGTCTTTGCCTTCAGCTACAGCATTTTACTCTTCTGTCCATCATTAACAGTTCCATATATGCCTTTTCTCAAAGCTGTGACATCATTGTTGCTGAGCCATTAGCATTTTATAGAACTTTGTTAGGGTATTGACTTTCAAAGTAAGGCTTATGGTTATGCCTATGAAACTCAAGGGTGTTTTGCCCAGCTCAGAGACACCTGCTGGCTGGAGCAATCTGTGTACAAGCTTTGCTCACTCTTAAATTTCTTTTTTGGCTTAATTTAGACTGATGGCTCAAGTAATGGCCTTTTTCAGGAAGCCTTGAAAAGCTCTGTAAACAAGGACAGCAAAAGGGGGAGAGATCCCAAAAGAAAGGTATGTAGGACAGAAAAGCTAAGAGCAAAAAGTGATGCAGCTCTACCTCTTTATAATGAAGAAAAAGTTAATTAAAATACTTGTAAGCCTAGAAAGAGCAGTTTCAAAATTAATGACATATTTTGCCATAAAATGAGGAACATGAAGCAATATTTTGCAAAGGCTGAAGAGCTGTGTAGGCATTTGTTTACTGGGTATGTGGCAATATTTTTTGAAAATAAAAGGCAAATTCCTCTAATACCTTCTTATGTGAGAGAGCTTTCTGCCTGTTTTCATTTGTCATCCTGTAGTGCAGGGGAAAAAAGGCTCAGATTTGTCAAAATGGTGATGGCAAAGCCTCAAGTGGCCATGCTGCAGCCTTTGTGCTCCTTAATGCTTCAGAGGTTTCCACATGAAGTGAATCATGCCAGAATAATAATGCCACATCTTACAATTCATTCTCATCAGTTCTAATGAAGATAAAGGGGCTCACTTTTTGAATCCATTTGTGCTTAACAAATTAAACATGCTGCTGAATGCTGCATGTGTACAGAATATTTTTCCATATAATGTTCATCTAGGTGGCAGAGTTAACTAACCCTATTTCATATATTTTTTTTTCTTTCTGCCTTAAGAAGGCCTCACAGCTATACAGTTGGTTATGATCTTTTTCCCTGCTCATTTGAAGTTATTGTTAATAATTTTACTCCTATTCTTGATGTTATAGCATCACTTTGCTTTGAGAAAGTATTTTTGGTGCCCAGCAGGCAGAAGAAGTGAGCAAGAGGGAGCAGAGGATAGGCAAAAGCCTCACAGGAAAATCGCCCTTATTTGCCACAGCAGCAAAATCCATCACCACCCAACAGGTCCCACCTGCAGGCAGTTCTCCATCTTCTTTCCTGAAGCTTAATTTCATGGCCCTGTATCTACTGAATGCTACCAGAGTGCAGCAGCCACCTGGGAGAATGTCAGCTTCCCACCATGTCAGGGAAGTTGGCAGGCTGCTCAGGTTTGTTATGAGGAGATGCTATGGAGAAAATTAGGGATGACACCAACTTTGCCTCAAGAAATGCAAAGAAAATCAAGCAATATCTGTTACATTAAACACCTTCACTCTGCAAACCACTGAAAAGAGTAAGTTGATAAGAAAGGAGATCAATTAACACTTTGACAAGATTTGTTTCCGCAATAAACTGTCTCCAGCAAATAGCCAGGGAAGGGTTCCAAATACTTGATTGTCTGGACTTGTGACTTTGGATAAAACATAAAGCAGAAGTGGAGGAACCAATGGGTAACAACTTTTGAGTTGTGCTGGGAAATAGTATTTATCACTGCAGTCTGGGCAGCAAGGCAGGCTGTGCACAGGCAGTACCAAGAGGACCATCCAGATGTGTCCCCAGAGAAGCTTTGCAATGGAACATGTACAGTTGCCATGATGTTATTCTTGCTTTCTTTTTCCTACAACAGGGAGTACATGGCTGTAGGAAGTACAGGGCAATAACTTGGTTTTGGCGCTAAGCAATGCCATGTAACTCAATGTGAATCTCTCTATGATAACTTTTGACTTTTAGACACTCAATGACGTCAAAAATGGTATTATTTTCTTTTTCTCTAAAGAAAAGTAGAGGCCCCTAACTCAGGCTGTCTGTTAACTTGAAGGGTGACCCAAATACCTCCTGGAAGACAGGAGAGAATTGGAGAATATCCTGAGTTGGAAGGGACTCACAAGGGTGATCAAGTCTGACTCCTGACTCTGTGCAGGGAACAAGCCCAAAACCTCACCCAAGGCCTGAGAGTATTGTCCAAAACTTCTGAAAATCTGTCAGACTTCGTGCTGTGAACTGTTCCTTGAGGAGCCTCTTTCAGACACCCTCTGGGTGAAAAACCTTTTCCTGATTTTTAAACCAAACATCACCTGACTCAGCTCCAGGTCATTCCCTTGTGTCATTCCCATTGATCCCCAGGAAGAAGAGTTCAGTGCCCCTCCTCTTCCCCTTCTGTGAAAGCTGTAGACTGCAATGTTGTCTCCTGTCAGTCTCCTCCAGGCTGAAAAAGTGACCTCAGCTGCTCCTCATACAGCTTCTCTTCCAGACCTTTCACCACCCTGGTGCACCTCCTTTGGATGCTCAAAAGACTTGAACAGCTCAACCTTTATTTTCTTTTGTTATGAAGGGCATATCCTATATTCTTGAAGGCAAAACAGTATGTGCAAATGTCAAAAAGGAGAAATTAGAACACTGACTCCAGAAAATGTATTTTTTCCTTGGCTTCTGTCTTTTTCTTGTAGCTTTGCTGCTGAAGAAAGGTTAAGCACAGTACATGATAATAACAGTCACTCAAAACCTTGGACCAGCTGTATCATCATCTGTCTGTTCAAAGTATTTCAAGGTTTGTTTTGGTCATGAACTCACAGCAGTTGATTTAAAAAAAAAAAAAAAAAAAAAAAAAAAAAAGCCCTGACAAGAGGCAGAAAAGGAGGAACACGAGGAGAAAGGACAAGCAGGTGAGCAACAGGACCACAAGTGTCCCACAAATTGACTTCAAATATTGAAACTTAATCAAGGGCACCAACTTACAGCAATTTACACTTATTTGTAGGGTATACCTTGAAACAGCATCCATTAGCAGCACAGACAGCATCTGCAGTTAGGATACAGAGGTGGCCACTCTGGCACCACAGGGTGAATTTCAAAAATAAAATCAACACCCTATTGAACACAAGGAATCTTTACCCTACTCTTTCCTTTTTTTTCTTAATTGCTCCATAAAAATAATGAATATCTTATTTCATTCACAGATATATTTTTTTAGCCCCACTAAAGGGCCCAAATTTGTGAGGGCCCAAATTCATGAATCCCAACAGCTTTGTCTGTTGTGTATTACAATGCTACTTCCAATTTAATCTTTCAAATCCCAAAGATGTATGTCTTGAAAAAAACTGTCATAACTTTGTCTGGAAGGAGGCACAAGCCAGAGTCATCTGAGAAAAGCCTGTTAATCCCTTCTTTCTCCAGAGATAAATCCACAGCAATTGAACTGCATTGCCACCTACACTTCTCCCTCTGTTTTAATGCAGGGTTTACAGAAATACTCTCAATAATAAGACAATCAGAACAGATATTTTCTGCCAGATCCTCGGTTCTCCTGACAACAATTTGCCAGCCTGGACACTGAAGGGCATCTCTAGAACCAGCTTTAACACATTCATAGTGGTATCCCCTGGAAGCTCTGGGGCAGCTCAGGACAACTTTTCTAGGATGCACTACAGACACTATCAACTCAGTAGAGATGTCTCTATGAAGAGGATCCACAGATGAGGAGTATTTGATGAGAATTTTGGAGTAAAAAAAGCCACCCATATTTTCACTTAAAAAAAATCTTAAAACAGTATCAAATGTAGTCGTAATTGTTAGAGAGGGAGGTTAGGAAAGAGAGAGCATCACAGAGATTCTCTACAGGTAACCAAACAGTGCACTGGCTGTATCTTGTGAAGAAGAAGAGTGTTTAAAATAAAAACCATTTCTGTATTTTGTGTAATACAGAGCATGTGTTTGCACTGTGACTGGGCTAAACAAAAAAAGGGAAATTTAAGTAAATTTGCAGCTGAGTACAGCAGACTTTTTGGGGGGCAAGAGCTGCTATTCAAAGTCAGTGATAAATAACTCCTGTCTGGAAGATAACAGAGAAAACATGCAGGACTGGAGATAAAGTTCAATTTTGGACAGAAGGTGACACATCAAGCCCATATGGGTGTTACAAAATGATGGTAAGAACAAGGACTATGTTTGTCCATCATCCCTGGGGAGAAAAAGATTGGAGAAAAAAATATCAAAGCCAAGATGTCTCTTTATACTGTAAAAGCCTCCATTTTAGACCCTCTGCCATCCACAGGATATTCTTCGTTTTGGCAGAAGAGGACAAAGACTCATGATGGAAAAAAATTTCCTACTTGATTAATCTGTCCAGAGAGTCAGTTGCTCATTTGCTGAATATGTGAGAGCCTGAAGGGGCAGGGAGGTCTTCAGGATGAGAGGAAGATTTATCACTTAAAGGTGAGCATTGCCCTGAAGATGGTGTAAGGACGTGAGACATTAGCACAAGGAAAGAAAAGAGTTGAAATACATGTGAAAACAAAAGTTTTAGAAGGATTGGAAAGATCAAGAAGAGAAGACAAAGTGAAAAATGCAGTTGTGGAGGAGATGATGAGGCATGAATGGCTGTCAGAGAATAGGAAGCTCCAGTGAGCGGATCAGATGTTCATGACAGAAAAGTAAAAATAGCCAAAACGAGTGATGAGGGGGAGCTTAGACCCCCAAAGGACACCAGGCTATTCACTGGAGGATTGAGATGCTTTGAGCAAAGGATACAGTGCCAGAAAAGTGTTGAAAAGAGCCAGAAATGACGTAGAGATGAAGTTAAAGGACAAAGAAAAATGACACACAGTATGGTGCTGGTGGAGTCCAAAGGGAGATGTGTTTCATGTGGAGGCAATTGCCACCAAAGCAAGAAGTGGCAAATTTTAACATACCAATGTACACCTTAGATGGGGAAAAGGGCAATGCCACAAGTCTTGGATTTACTCTCTTCTGGTCCTCTGTTTTCCCAAGCAGCCATGACAGGTTATCCAGGAGGCTTGAAATTACTGCACTTTTTATGGCCATTGCAATGAAAAACTGCTGGAGTTTTCAAGAAGCTGTCCTGCTATCATCCTGTGATAAGACATTTTAAAAAGTGTTGATTTTCTGTCTGCTAATTTTATCCAGGCTTAATTAAAAGCAACCAGAGAGAGCAAGAGACTCAGAGAGAAGACAAGAGGGAGGAAAAATAAAATGATTTGGCTTAACATTCCAGGGACCCAAGCATAATTTGGCAACTAACTGAGGCTCACGAGAGATTTTTAATTTTTTTTCTTCCTAAATTATATGTACTGAGTTTATAATTATAGAGATTCAGATCCTTGGCATTGTCATTTCCAGCAAGTCTCATTACATATCTTGCAGCAAGTACATGGCTGTTAATACTAATTCCATAATGACAGTGGAGCAGTGAAGTCAAATTTAATAGTTCCTCAGTTAATCATTAAAATTAGCCTATCTCTGTGGATACTGGATCTTCTAGTATTTCCATGCAATGTCATTTTGGGTAATAAATGAGATGGCAGAAGGGGCTTTTTAATGTGTTATCACCCCATGGAGGCCAATAAGGCTACCTCAGTCCTGGCTCAGAAATGTTGGAATGGGCTGTGTAAGCCAATTCCTTTCTGTGATAGTTTGCTGTGCAAAATCTATTTTGACACATCCACGAGATACTGAAAGGTCAAAGATGGTGAAGCATATACAAGATATCCAGAGCAGGTGGCATGTGTCTCAGTTCAGAGATAAATTTAGGAGAAAAATGGTCTGGAATGAGTGTTTTCTGTAAAGGGAAGGGCCTCAGTAATCCCCTTTTTCTGCCAGTGAGAAAAATGAATACTAGTGGGTGAAAGTGAAAGAAACCCAACTGTTTATTAACAAAACAAGCTGCCTGCACAGCACAGAAAAAAAGATTGAATAAATGCTAGATATTGAACTTTCAGAACCTTACCCCCCTGCCCCCACCCACAGCAGAACAAAAAACTAAAAATGCCTGGGGAAGAAAACACACTGGCTGCTGCATGGTAAGGAAGGCAAAATGATGGCCTTCCCTTTGTCTCAGAAAAGGGAAAAAGATTCAGGCAGTAACTCAGGCTAAACATTGAAGAAACTGGATGGGCAACAATAAAAATGGAAATTTTGCACTTCTTTTTGAGCAGGTGACTGGTGGGAGGTTACAGATTTTTAAAAATAATCACCATAATCTATTCTTAAATGTTGATTCTTAAAAGCTGCAGACAGGTTTTCTGAAATAATGGACTCAAAATCTTCGCTGCTTTCTAGAAGAAAACCACTGTGCTTTTAAATGACTGATCATATAATAAGTACTCTGCCTTTTAGTTTGGTTGCTTCTTTATGAGCTCCTAAATTTAATATCATTGCCTTGATAAGGAATACTGAAGGAAGAGACAGAGAAAATCCAGAGGGATCTTAATGTGGGAAGCAATGGGATGGAGTTGAGTACAATAAACTGGAACCCAGGCAGTGTTACCAGGACTGCTGCAGAGCTGAGCAGACCAAGGTAGTGTCAGGAAAGACCCAGGCAAATTGGAAGCTGCCAAGTACGAGAGGGTCCTGGGAAATGAAGAATAGAGAGGTTGTATATCTGTGACTCCAAAAATCCAGGGATCTCCTACAGCATATCCAGCTCCAGATGTCTGATATCGGGATTGCTCTGCATTCAGTATCAACAGTGCCAAGGTTTCTCCTCTGGACTTTGGGTGTCTGAAGCTGATAATCTCTTGACTAAATTGCATATCTTCACTTTGACTCCATAACAAAATCTGGAAGAAGACATCTGTCACTATTTGGTATATTGGATTGTACACTTGTCTCTGAAAGATCTGTATGAATTCAGGCCACCCAAATAGTTTTTGTTGTTGAATCTGATGTCCTTTGCACAGAAGATAGTAGGAGAGATAAAATTCAATTAATGTAATTGATCCAAACTGGACCTACAAATAATTTTTTAATGTTTTGACAGCAATTTCTATAGGAACAGATGAATCAGTTTCTAGTCTGAGGATTAGTATCTCTGTAATGAGATATGTGGTGATGCCTTTGGGGTTGAGAGAAAACTCCCCTACTCAAAGCTCTCATTGGGTAAGGCTCCACAAGGCTTTGACCTCAAACAATAATTAAGGGTGTTTTCTTTTGTGGCAAATTGCTATATCTTGTTCAAAATCAGGTGGTTAAGTGAAGGAATAGAAAAGATGTGGGAATCTCTCTGTAAAGGCTATGAAATACAGGCAATATTTTAAATACAAACTTCTTGCTCTTTCATATTTTTATTTCAAAGATTTGCTTTTTCAACATTCAATTAATTTTTCAGGGTGTCTTGTTTCAGCACACCAATAGCTATATATTTTCTTAAATGAAAATCTAAGAGAGCTTTCTAGGGACATAAAAGTTTTCTGGAACTTGAGAGTTTCAAGAAGTTTTCTCAGAGATTTTATCCAAAAGAGATGAAGTGCAGTAAGTCTGTCAGTTGCTTTAAGATGCTCTGAATTAGTTCTGGCTTGCAGGACAGCTTCCAGCACATCTCAAGCTTGGTGATAATTTTTCTGTGTGGTCAGTGCATCCAAAATCTTTCTTCCAAGATAAGGAAGTGTATCCTCTTTTTTTTTTTTTTTTTTTTTTTCCCTGTAGGTTTCTTGAATGCATGTTGCTTGGATCTTGCTCTTTGTTAGCATCACAGGCCTCTGGAGCCCTCAGCCCACACTTCTCCAGAGGCCCCCAAGGGTTCTGTAGAGAGGAGTGTCTTTGGGGACTGCCATTGCATCAGTTGGCCTCATCCCTTCCTAGTTCTGCTACAGGCTCACACACCAAGTTTGAGGACAGGCTGAAAATTTAAAGGAAGCTGAGAAAGCATCCAGTTCACACCAGAGGGAAACTCAGCAATTAGTTTTGTTCAAAGAGGCATCCAATCAGCTGTAATCCTATGGTATAAGTGTTTGGGAAGTTGGTAGCCTGACAAGCAAAACCACTCTGCTCTCGTCCAAGCTAGTGGGACAAAGGTTGGCCCATCTGGGAACAAATGCTGTGGTTTGGGGGCTGTTCTCTTCCCATTCTCTTTCCTTTGGTTGTTTTTTTTTCTTCTTCTCCTTGGCTGTCACTTTTTAAAATACCTCACAGCCTTTCTGTAAAAGAGTGCAGAAAGCACGACTGGATTTAAAGCATTTCCACTATCTGCTTCTGATTGATTTTTTTATATTTCATAATTCACTGGAAACATGACTCTCATCCCCTTCCCCCAGCTCTCTCCCCCCCCCAAAAAAAAAAAAATCCACTCTTCAGTTCCCAGCTTTTAATGAAAGGGAGGTAATATATCATACTCACTCCAAGCAAAATATTTACTTCTTCTCTATATACTTAATTAGTTTTTCTCTTTATTGTCCAGGACTCCCAAACAATTGCTGCAAGATTCGCACTGAAGCCTGCAACTGAAAAAATATTTTTTTTTTGTCATTCACTAAGTTAAATCATAATGTTGCTCATCTTTCTAAACTTCAGGTCTTGTGTATTGCTGGTGCATTATAACATGCACTTGTGATTAATAAGACTGAGGAGTCTTGGGAAATTAGCTGGAGAAGTTGCAGATGCTATGTTTCTGGAAATGTTGACTGGAGGGAGCTTTGAGCATGTTGACTCAGGGAGCTTCCATCTCTAGTGGAAGGTGTGGCTGGGGGCTTGGAAATGGACAATCTTTAAAATTCCTTCCAACCCAAACCATTCTATGACTCTTTGGTTCCAAATGGTAAATTATTTCTTGCCAGAAATGCCAGACCGAAAGTGCTGGGGTTTTCTTTGCTATTGCCTACCCACATTTTCAGAAGAAGGACTTAATACCTTCCCCATTAAATTAGGGCAACTGGTCTAAAATGGTAAACACAGAGAGTGTTTTGCTTTTTATTTTCTTTCCTGTCTGATGATTGCTGTGCTGAGACAGCTTGAAAGGAAGGACTTTTTCTCCAGCATGGGCACCAAATGTCTCTTGAGAGGTGACAGCTGCTGTTTCTCTTTCAGACCGCAGACTCAGATGATGTAAGGACTGTGACTATGCATTGCCTCTTTGACTCCCATGCTGGGTAAAAGGTGTTTTCTCATCAGATGTTGTGTGACCTCCCCTAGCCCATGCCCAAGGCATGCTGTGACCTACCTTCCCATTTAAACTTGAGCTAGAAGGGAAAGGGTATGTGTGTGCCAGTTCTTAATGCTCCGTGGATATTTTTTAAATAATGGAGATTTGGGGATGAAGGGGGAAATCAGGTAGATGGGAAACCCTGGGTTTATTTACCCTGTTTTTTCCTCAAAAACATCTTCCAGGGCAGATGTATATCTGTCTGGAGAAATATGATGAGTGTGTGTTTTAGGCTCTCCAGGAAATAAACCCCAATGGATTGAAATACAAAATTTTCTTAAAAGCAGATTAAAAATTAAACAAATCCCTTTTTGAGAGCTGATCCACTGTTTACAGATTCCTTTCTAATATTTAAAAATGCTTTTAAGTGCCAGTAAAGCATCCACAGAGACCAGCAGTCATACTTTGGTTTTGTCACCACATTTCTGGCTGATACAGCATTGAGTGCATTGCACATCCCCCAAAATAAGAATACACTGCACATCCCCCAAAATAAGAAGAGTGAGAAGGATGGGAAGAGAGATGTGGTGTTAAAAGACTAGGATGATGGGGTTGAAATCTTTTTGGTCTCTGGGTGTTTGAACAGGGTGTGAAGTTATCGATAGCAACCAGGAAACATTGGCTATGCTTGATGCTTCAGTTACAGTTCAATATCCAAAATGGAAAGACTGATTTGTTTCGGAGCACGTTGTAATCAATATGGCATATGTGATGAATATTGCAGCCCTAATTAGCCATGATTCGGTTGTTTAGTGTTTCAAATGATGAAAATGATCATGTCAACGCTCTAATTTCATAAGAAGAGAATTATTGCCTTTTTTTCTGGTATTTGTTTTGCTTTATGCATATGCATCTTTATTTCTGTGCTTGCCTATGCTCTTTGCTTTAGTGAAGATGTGTTTTTTTGCAAGCTCATGTTGAACAGAATCTGTCTCTGAGCCAAAATTGACAGAAAAAGCTTAATCTGCAGCAAAACCTCTTATATTTTTTGGTTTGTTTTTTTTTTTCCTTGCAGGCTTTTTAAAGGAGACCAGAATACTTGCACAGAGCACCGTCATCATACTCCAGAGGCAGGGAGCAGCGCTGTTAGCTTGCTTCCAGCACTGTCTTTGCAGGAGTGTGTGCAGCCTCCAGCACTCACAGCTGCACAGACAATGTCTGCAAGCCCAAACTAACCATTACTTAGGACTTTTTACATGCTACAATATTTTAGTGCTGCTATAAAGTGCCCTACGGCAATGTGATTGATGAGCACGTGCCTCATGCCCTGAGTGGTGCCGTCACTCCTGAGGCTGTTAGATGAGCAGGGGTGTCTTGTGGCCTCTCCAATTAGCTGACCACCAGCACACACCAAGGGTGTCCCAAGGAGATCTGTGCCCACTAAAGATGTCAACTCTCCCTCCAGGGAGGTATGCTAATGAAATAGCATGCAGGACTGAAGTACACCCTGTCATCATGGGTGCTGTCGGGGTTAGGGGCAGAGTTTGATGCCCCAAATCAGAACTTTCACAAATTTCCATTGCTAAACCCCAAACAATGTGATCCAGAATCATAACACCACATTATCTGAGACCCTTCCAATTGGACACTAACAATGCTGAGTCCTTCCTAAGTATCATCCACATTTAGAGATGTCTCTGTGAGAGAAAGGGGTAGACCTGCCTCTCTGCTGTAGAGTTCACAGAGAAGACAGTGAGTTCCAGCTCGGAGGATTAACCAAGGCCATGTGCCATACCACCTAATCAGGTCATCATCTGATGCCTGTCTTGCAGAGCTGAAACTGGAGAGGGTGTAGATGCCTGAGGGGAGGTTTGTTTTCACTGTGATATGAAGGTGCCTCAAGACTCATCTACCAAAAAAAAAATTAAAATATATACAAACCTAACGCAGTCTTACACCCTCCCTGCAGCTGTGTCCCCTGGGGATGTCCCCTCTTCCTCTCCACCTCCCTCTCCTTCACTGAGTTCCAACCCCTTTGCTATAGGCAGGGACACCTTCCACCAGCACAGGTTGTTCAAAGACCCCTCTAAACTTTCCTCTTGAGATCTTTCTTATTTCTGCAGATTTAATAAGAAAACCATCTAAATAGCCTATACAGTTTTATTTGCATGTATTGATTCCTGGAGAGGCAGGAAGTTTATATTTGAATGATGCATTGGCATACCATTAGCTCTGATTGATAGGGCACCTTTAAATGCATGCTGTCATCTTGCACTTAATTAGAGATGACTTAGTTAATTTGCTGAGCATTTCATGTCAGGATGGGTCCCTGATGAGCTTTTGAACTTCTTGCAAGGCAGAACATGGAGAAGGTGGTTCTGCTTTGTCTGTAGGTGTATAAAGGTGGCAGAAATTTGGAAAGGAGGATGTCACTGATGCAAGAGAGAATGATTGAGAGGGGTATGAGACCACAGCCTCCATAGTACTGTTGGTTAGCAGGATAACCACAAAACAGACCTCTATCTGATTTGTCATGGCAAACAGCTCTTAAAGAAGAAGGGGTGTTTTTCAAAGAAAAAAAAAAATTTGACCCACTTTCTTTAGTGGGAAAAAAAATAAAGACAACTTGCCCATATAGTTATTAATTTCCTCTTCATCTATTTGATGACATTTGTGAATTTTCTGTTTCCTCATCTTTGTGATTTGAGGGTTATTTTGGGAGAACAAGTCTGTAAGTCTAGGAGCTGCGTCCCAACACAGAGCTGGGCACCAGGATAGATATCCCCAGCTCTCAAGCATTGTGGTCTGTAGATGATACAACGGTGCCTGAAAAAGGCCCTTGGGATGTTGTGCCCTGAAGACAGTGAAACCTTTCATGAGGGATACCCTCCTCCCTGCCAAAACCCCTGCTATCATTTAGGATTTCTATTGGTTTTTTAACTTTACTAGATGATTGGTCTTTTCTCACAGAGAATCTTGAAGTAATTGGATAGTTTCTCAACTCATAATTTTACTGGTTGGAATTTCAACCCCTTTGAAACCTATAAAGACCCCTTGCTGTCCTATGTAACCGGATTTTGCTGGTAGAACTCTTTGAAGAAATAAGGCTACTTTCGGAACCTCTGCGGCAAGTCCCGGAGTCTCTGTCTCATGCTAGCTGTGTGGCTGGCACTCTGCCTTGGGAGCTTTCGGAGCTATCCAGTCTCCCGCAGCGGCCTGATGCTAGAACCACCCTAGCCCTGGCAGCTACAGTGGTCCCTGGGCCAGAGGACCAGGGGACCTTGGCACTGCCATTCACTCTATAAGCAAGAGACTGAGCTCCCCATACACCCCCAGTCTGGCACAGGCACTAACTGGCTCCCACCTACAAAAACCTTTCCAGGCACTAGAATCCCCTATTTTGAGGGCTTGCCCAATGTGAAAAGAGGAAAGGCTGGGTCCAAGCCCAGTGCCCAGGTTCAAACACAGGCCACGTCCAAAGTGGCACTTGGTCCTGCTGGGGTCAGTTTAAATCCTGTACAACTTAGCAGTGTTTAGTCACAGCTAAACAAAGACAAAGCATTGCTAAGCACTAATGAGGCATCATTTAAAAAAATGTATTGTGTAAATTAATTTCACACATAAACACTGGCACTGGAGTGCAGGCCCTGTAAGCTCAGTAAACGCCTGCATATTCTCTGGCTTTCTTCAGTTTGAAAATGTTTCCATTCTCTCTCAGAAACACCAAAGCACACAAATGTGTTTTATTACCCCGAGGCAAGGACATAAATCATCCAGCACAGAAAAAGCACACCCAGCACAAGGCAGGAAGGATGCAGCATGGGAGTCTGTGGAGAACACAGCTCCTGGGGGCAGTGGTGTGAAGTGCTATCATGCCCATAGCATTGCTGGCATTTCTGAGACATGCTTCCTGTTCTCATTGCAAATAGCTAAAGGTCTCCCTAGATGCCCATTCATTATATACAAATGAGTGTTCTCTGCAGCATGGCCATATTTATTGTTAAAATTTGTTTGTGCCATTAGCCTTCACTTAATTTCTTCCTCATGGCATGTTTCTCTGCTGGTGTTGTGTGGGCAGTTTTCTTCTTCCTGGACCACATGTCACAGGTAAAGGTCCAATTTTGATAGATATTGGACTAAAAACTTTTTTGAAATCAGCTGCAGAACACATTTTTCTCTCTGCAGATCTAGTGTCATGCCAGGGGGAGAAACATACTCTAAATGCAACATGGTTTCTCCTGTATAATGTCAGTTTGATATTGATTTGACTCCCAGGGAGCTGTTTCCTGAACGCAGGGACATGTGATGATACAGATCCCTCAGTGGAGTTACACTGACCCCTCCACATTTTTCTCCTGCTCTGTGCCAAAAAAATGTATTGTGGTAAGAGGATTCTACATCACTTCATGGAGCTAGAGAATTGGCTAAGGTGATTTATGTAAATAAAAGAAAATAGAATGGAGCAAAATCAAATAAAATAATTGAAATAGTGGATGCAGAGGGTGAGCCTGGACAAGGGGGTAAGTGTTGAACTGAAGATGTGCAGGTTCACAGGTCAGGAATGAGCCTCTGTGTGGCCACCACAATGAGGGGGAGGAAATGAGGGACTGATGCATGTTGAGGAACAAGTTGTTTGATAAATTACTAATTTAAATTAGTAAATTAAATTAGGTTCTGTAGGAGAACAGTTTGTAAGGGTAGTGCAGAAGGCAATTTTCCTCAATGAATTACAGTTGTACTGATTGCTGAGAAGTGGAGACAGCCTTGCCTGCCCAGTGAGAATGAGTGTTATAAAAGAGTGGGTTAGCTTGTAGTGAATAGGGTGGGAGTACCAGAGTTTGCTGGTTGTGCTGTGAGTAGGAAGGGTTATGCAGTCATGCAGGGGACAGATAAGGTAAGAAGATGATGCTGTGAGGGACAGACAGGGTTAGGTGGCTGGGTAAGGGACAGATTGGGGTTAGCCAGTCATGCAGAAGGAAGAAGGAAACTTGTAGAGAGAAAAGAAGGAGTCAGTGCTGCATGAAGTTGCCTGAGAGAAGTTTACTGAGAAAAGGCACAAAAAGTTTTTAATAAAGGACTGGTGATGGTGCTAGATGTGCTAGCCTTGATATAATTGCTACAAGGTTCACTTCTGAAAGAACCCAAGTTCTCCATGTGTTCTTCTGTCCTCTGAATTGAAGTCCTTCCCCCCGGCACCAAAATCTGATTCAAAGGATGATTTCTATGGGTGCCTGTCTTGGTGGCTGTAGCCCATGTCCTGGAGGGGAAGCTGAGGATGTTTAGCTGCTGGTGTTAATTGAGGGGATGTGTCTGGGCTGTAGGCAATGTGTTTATTGTGAGACTAGGAAACCATGCTGGAGAAGGAGGCAGGAGCGACATTCAGGAATGCTGTGAGAATGGGATGTCTGTCCTTGGGAGAAAAATGCCTTCCTGTCAACCCTGCCAGCTGTGGCTCCCCTACCCATTACAGGGTAGATTAAGTAAGCAGCAGCAGGACTCTGACAGAAATCAGAATCCAGGGTTTTTGTTTTTTTTTTCAATATGCCTTTCTTTTAAAATCTCCCTTTATGCTCAGCCACTCAAAGAAAGCCATAGTTATTTTTGTGTCTACTTTCCCTTTCCTACTCTGGAAATGCACTTGGCTTTGCAAGTCTCAGGAACTGAGAGGAGAAAAAGATGGGAGAGCTGATCACAAAAGACCCAAGGTGTATTCTGGACCATATGTCATCATGCTTAGCATATAAAATGGGCTGAAAAAGGGGAGAGTTTAGAGTTATGATGCTGATCTTCTTAAGTATTATTTCATGTAATGGATCCCTTCTTTCCTAGGCATTGCTGACCACCTGCTTGCTCATGGGAAGTGATGAATTGAATTCCTTATTTTCCTTTGCTTGTGTGCGTGATTTTTGCTTCCATTATAAAAGTGTTCTTATCTCAATCCACAATTTTCTGACTTTTACCATTCCAATTTTCTCCCCATCCTGCTGGTGGGGGTGACTGGCATTAAACATCTTGTAAAAGTGCCTGCCCACCACCTAGCACAGTTTAGCCAAGAGAACTGCATGGCGTGCCCTTCACCTGTAGGGAATATGTTAAAGCCAGGACATGAATGCTTCCCATTAATTTATGCTCTGCTGCTTGTGTTGATGAGGGGCAGCAGCAGTGACCAGAGAATACACGGCACCCTAGGAGAAAAGGAGGCAAAATATCAAATTTACTTTTATTGTTAATTATTTATAATTTTTATTCCTGCCCTTATTTTTTTTAGACGAGGACATTTGGTAGATCTCCTTCATAGACAACAACTCTATTTTGTACTCAGCATAATCTCTGCTAAATCCAAAAGTTCACTGTAATTTCCAGCCACTCTCTTTGTATCTGTCATTTGTGTTTGTTTGTCCTTCTCATGCTTGCAGCCTGTAACATGTCTTACCCCAAAGGAGAAACAAGATATTTTAAAGTCATGCTCTCTCACAAACAATGATGAATGTGGCCCAAGGTACAGATGCCCAACAAATGGGAAGGTGCTTAATGCAAGAACAACAAAAAAATGCATCCTCTGGACAGGCAGCTGAGCCTGTAGCACTGAGTGCTCTGCAGAAGCAGTGAAGAAAACAATTTAACAAGATTCAGGATAAATGCCTTCAAATTTTGGTTATTTTTGTGGAGATAAGGCATATAAAGGATAGAGTCATACACTATATGCTTGTTTGGCTTTTTCTGTGTAAGAAGTATAGGAGAGAAGAAACATCTCCTGGCTTTCTGAGATCCTGCTCTTGTCTCCCTTGTGTTCTTCCTTCCCATCACTGCCTCTGCCACTGTAGGCATCTCAGTCTCCTCCCTTACCAGGCCCTGAGTTGATGTGTGCAATGATGTAATTTTATCCACGTTTTGGGGCTGCCCTTTTTGCCTCTCTCTTTTTAGCTCTGCTGTGCCAAGGCTCATGTGAAGGCTGAGGGAGTGATGCTGACCTGGGTCACTAAAACTGGTGCTCACTGGTGTTCTCTGCTGTGTATGCTGCTTTCCCAGCTCTGTCCCCCCTGGTTTAATATTAGGGCTGCAAATCCCTGCATCCCTTTGCTTTCTATAGTCTTGCAGGAAGATGTACCTTTCACAGCTGCCAAGGACACCTTGGCTTGTGCTTGGCCTGTTCATAGCAAGGGTGTCTTTGGGTGGTTTGTTTAATGACCGACACTACCTCAGCCATCTTTGTTTAAGGCTTACTAGGACCAAGTGCTGCTCCTGACCCCTCTTAAGTTTCCTGGATTTTTCATGCCCTACATTACAGATGGGTTGCAAAGGCTGAACAAAGTAAATAAAATAATACAATTAGGGGGTCTTGGTTTTTTTTTTTTTTTTTTTTTGCTATGAAGTGCTGCACCCTAACTGAAACAAGTAGTTTGTTTAAGGTTGGTTTTAGTTTAAGATGACTGGAGGCAGTGAGTGTTGGGTTGTGTTGACTGAGTGTCTGCAAGATAGGCTTTTCTTTTGGCTTGAAGAAGATGCTGACTACCAGAGGCTTAGGCTCATGATGAGGATCAGAGGAATGTGGCAGCATCACAGAGGCAGCCCAGGATTTGCAGATGTCTTTGGGATCTCATCCCTTCCAAGCAGGTGCCTGGGGATAGTGGGCTTAAGAGAGGTGTGTGCTATGTAGCAGTGCTGGACAAAGCAGACATTTGCTGCCTACAACCCCTTCCTACCTCCCCATGGGAGCTTCTGCTTTCCTATGGCAATATTATTCTTTTAGCCATTTTTGGGAAGGGCCGAGCCTGAAAGCATAACCCGTCTTTAAGTCTTCTTCTCCTTGGGGTTCAGCAATGCAAGTCAGAGTTTTAGCAGAAGTAGTTTCAATTGTGCTGACATACAAGACCAGTCATTGCAGGGAAGGTCCTAGCAGGTTGTCTCCACCAGAAGAAAAAAAGGCTCATGGACTGGGTAATTCTGCTGAAGCAAAGGAGGCAATGCTTTATCTCAGTCTTTTTCTCTCCATCCACAGCAAGGCTATAACAGCAGGAGACACTTTCAATGGTCACAACTCCATATCTTTCTCTTTTTGGCTAAATAAAAGAGGTGGTGTTGTTTTTGTTTTCCTGCTTGTGTGTTTGTTGTTTTTCTCCCTTTCCTCTTTGGGGTCACACTGCTGGGACTGCCACGTGCTCTCCACAGCTGGAACAAAGTCTCTGTCTGCCACTCCTCCCATTCCCAAGCACACAGGTATATCCCCATTTCCCATCCCTCCAATTCTCCAGCATCCTCCTGAAATATTGGCCTGGACTTAGGACAGTGGCTGTTCTTTCAGAGCCCTTGGCTATGAGATAGGATTAGTGGCTGGCTAGCTTAAGCTTCAGAGCTGCTGCAGTGCTCACTGGGCTAAAAATTTTTAGGTTTACCCCACATCCAACTGTATATTAATATAGTCAAGCAGAAAAAACCCAAACCAGAACATGATCCAGGGGCCCCTTTGTGTCAGGAAAATAAACAAGTGTGCAGGTCTGTCAGAATGTTTTCTCTGTATCACAAGTTTTATCAGCCTTCCACTGACAAAGGGTAAAAGCAAGGGGACTGGAGCGTTTATTTTTTTCCTGAAATTAAATTCTACTTTTTTTCTCTTTTACAGTTTTTACTAGGCTTGACTGGAAATAGCAACAAAACAACACTTAGAAGTGCTTTTGGTAAATGTGGTTTTTAAAACTTCTGTTTCTGTTTTTAGCTCATGCTAGAAATCAGAATCCTATTTGTTCTCTGACTCTTGCTTTATGTAATAATATTGTTCTGATAAAAAGTTCCTCAATAACATCTAGTGTACATTATTACATATTCTATGTTATATATGGAAATTATATATGTAGCTATCCTGAAAGTTGTCTTTGGGACATCATAGATCCTACACTGACATTTTATATAGAATTTTGTTCAATTTTTAAGGTGGATATATTGCCAAAAAAATTTATAATGACATATGTGCAATAGATACATAAAAGATATAAAATACAGTCTATGCTAAAACTTATCTAAATATTGTATCATGCATCATATAATACAAACATATAATGTGTTATATTTACAGTAAATACTATAGGTAGTGTAAGATCTATTATAGTTCATTATAAGAAGATAAGATTTATTATATTTCACTATGTAATGCATTATATCTTGCCAATGACATTTACTATGTAGTAAATACATAGTAGTATTATTTAGTAGTAGTAGTATTATAGTAGTAGTATTATAGTAGTATTATTTACTACATACAATGTAGTATGATATAATTCCTATGTGGTATGACAAAAATATAATATATGACATAGAGGGGTAGTATACGATGGAATAGTATAGGGATTATATACTACATAATATAAAGTGTTCTGTTGTGTGCAGTTATATCCCAAGTTACATTTATCTCATATAAAACACCACCATTGTGCTAGTATATATGTAGCTAAATAGACATTGAATATTAAATATTATACAGTTTATATGCGATACAAACCACAATATTTGTAGTAGACTGCTGGTATATATTATCTCCATGTTAGATGATATCTGGATGGTTTAGTTTATGTAATACAAAATACTTTGTATGCAAATATTGACTTTATGTTACAGCTTTTACCTGTGTATAGGGATTATATAAACCCAAGTTTGATCTAATGCATTTTCTGTAGGGCACACATTTTAATCTAATTAAATTAGGAGTAGTACACATACAGTATATAACAATATACACTATACAGTCATAAAAAAATTAACCACCCATCATCTGCTATATATAGTTTATAGTAAATACAGAATATATATTGCATAAAAATTGCTTTGACTGGGGAAAGAGGTAATCAATATCTCCTCAGCACCTGGCCTCTCATCTCCCTTTTCTGCAGGGAAAAAAAAACCCACACTTTGCTCTGGTGTCTGTTTTGTGAAGGGCACACTGGGCAGAGAAGGGATTTTTAATTTCATGATGCTGATTTGTGTGTTTCTGGATTTGTGGGTCTCTGCTGCTTGTTTCAACTGTCCTGTGATCTCTCCTTCTCTCTTTCTGCTTTTATTTCAAAACAATTTCCTGACTTGCTGTGGCAATATAGCTTAAAAATATATTGAAGTCTTATACTTTAGGCTTACATTTCCCATCCAGAAGGACACTTCTACCAAGCAGGTGCTTGGAAACTGGTGTGAAATAAGTAGGACTTGTAAGCACAGGGCAAAATCCAAAGAGGCTCCCTGGCCTCTGCAACAGCTGGTGGCAGCACAGCTACCCAGACTTGCACTGAAAATTATTTATAAAAGCTTGTTCCATTTTTTCCTGGGGAAAACCAGGAAGATCTTGGTGACTGTTTTTAATAGGTGAGGTGTGTCTAGTGGGAAATGCCAACCACGTTTTCCAATGTCAACCAAGTGCATGGACTTGGTCTACCAATGAGTGGATGATGCTCGACAGGGTTAAACTGGAGGGAAATTTCACATGTGTAATGCAAACAGATGTAGCCCCACAAACCACGAGCCCTGAGCTGCCACCAGATGGAGCAGCCTCCCCAAGTACCTTCTCCACCGTCTGTATTTTCATGAGAAATCATTTTTGGTTTTCTTTATTTTTTTTTCTGAAGGAATTCATTATGATAAATATTTTATCAGTGAATTCTGAAACAATTAATAGTGACTTGACATTTACTTTAAGGAGTTGCTGATAATTCTACTGGAACAAGAAATTAGGGTATTTAAATGCCTCTGGACACTTCTAATTCAGTTTAAAAAAAAAAAAAAAAAAAAAAAAGCCCAATCCCAAGACTAATTAAAATCCCAAAGCACAGTTTTTACCTTACAAATAAACCAAGGTCATAATGACCTCTTTGGAAGCTGCTGTGTGAGGGGGCTAGGGAGAGGAATCAAAGCCAATTTAAAGCATGTACATAACCCTCTGAGGAGATTCACATGGAAATCCTGAAAGGCAACCCAGTTTCTCTTGGAGACTCTCTCTGAGAAGCTGATTAGGGAAATTGGTAATAGGGCCTCTGTTCCTGTAGACATAGATTGACATCCAATGTAATCAGCTCCACAGAAGACTTTCCCAGGCACAAATCCACCACTTTACCACCTTCCCTTTCAGATCTTGTCTAGAAATCTCTCAAGAAGACTCTCCTAATCCATATCTTTTGGAAAAATATCCATCTTCAAATACATGCCCTTCTTCATTCTCCAATGGCATGGAGGTTTTCCTCTTGCTGTTGTGCTAGTCAAGAAGGGGGGGATGGGCAGTACTTTCTCTTAGCTAAGAAGGCAATTTATTTGCTCTGTCATTAATCACACACATTGTTGCAGCAGAAACAGGCTACAGGGTGGGTAAAGTAGGTGCTTCCACTGCTGTACAGTTCTGGAGATAAAGTGAGAACAGCTGAAGCCAGTGAGAAGCACAGCTACTGCTGGTATTTCTCTCTCTCAGGTTAGCTCAAATCATACATACAGCAAACAGGCAGGCATTTCCCACTGGCATGCATCTCCTGTACCTTGTCCTCTTCCATTTGGCAGTCCAAGGGGTGCACACGAGGAAAGCTGACATTCAGAGAAGGAAGCCATTTGTTGGAGAGTGTTGAACCCACAGGGGCAGCCCCCCCCATTTCAGTTATTGATGATTAAAGCCTTGGCTGAGAAGAGTAAGACTGGGCTGGTGCACACAGTTTGACCTGTGTCAGTGTCATGGAAGAAAAAAAAAAAACACTTTTGTGATTTTTGAAGTATCCTCTACTATCCATTTCTGAAATAAGTGATGGTAGAAAGGACAGATGAGATCTAGGATACATAATTCTCTATTATACCTGTGGATTGCATATATATGGAGTATTCTTTGACAGATAACAGATGCTGGGATTTAGTGTAACAGGACAGGTTTTGTAACATCTTTTATGCAGCAATGAGACCACTCAAGATGCCCTTTCCCCTCTGAGCTGCAAAATCTTGGAAAAATCCCCCCTGCTGGGAGGTGTCTGGCTCTTAAAGAAATCTGCCAAATGACAAATTTAATGAGGATCTGGCTGCATGCATTGCTGATGGCACATCCAAACCAAAATGTCCTTCATGGACAACCAAAATGATCTCTGCACCATGGGCATGGTGAGGAGGGCACAAACACAACAGTGGCACTGTCTTGTCTTCAGGACAAGCTTTATTAACTATTTGCTTTAACAAGGTAATTATGAAGGCATTGGTTCTTTCAGTTACAAGGAAAATAACAAGACTCAGGTTCAGCATGTAAATGACAAAGTAGAAGACATTTTGCAAGCAACATTCTACATTTCTTTGCATTGAAGTAAAAACATATTTTTTGGTCAAGAAAATTACCTTTTTCAATTTTTACACTTTTTTAAAACTTATATCACAAATGTCAGGGTAAGGCAAATTCTGGATGAGCAATATGATAAAAATTCCTCTTCCCCAAGAAAATAGATCCACATACTCTGTTAAATTTTGCAATTTTAAAAGCAAAGCTGGCATGCACTGCATATAGAGAAAAAAATTTTTTAATATATTTTCATTCAAGTCCTAAAGCAGAACAGTGTTAATTCAAAGAGAGGCTTTCTCAGTGCTTTATAGAAAGAGTGACAATTAGCTGCAGTGACCCTTTATTACAGACTAAGTATCACTTTTGGATGTCATCATGGGAGCAGTCACCAGCCTGAGGAATATTGTGCCTAATGGTAGGGGTGAGCACTTTCAGACACAGGAGAAACAACAATTAAGCACAGCCTCTTACATTGAATGCAAACATCAGCACCCAAATGCTGCTACTCCCTTTACACCACCTACTGTGAATACATTTTGAGCTTAAATCAAAATCCTTGACATAAATACCAGTGTGGTGATTCCCCATCCTACACTTGTTCTTCTACAAAACCAGCTCCTTACCTTTCTACATCTCTAGAAGAATATCAGACTGACTGCATTGACTATTGTTAACACAGCTGAGATCTCATGCTGCTGAAGTATCCTCACTTTATGAGTAGTGAAAAATGTCAATAACTCAAATCAAAACCCACCCAAGGGAAGACAGATATAAACAAGGCTGCAAACAGTACAATAAGGACTTAATCTACTCATAGGTTTCCTTGCTTTACACTTTCTGGACTTCATGCTTTGCTGACACATCATTGGGAAATGGTTTCAAAGACTCACTATTGTCTACCAAGGTTAAATAAAAAGCAAAATGAAATTACCGTCAGGGGCTAGAGAGTGTCTACTATAATGCATCTTTGTAGCTTTTTTTTTTCTTTAACTGCTAGTCAGTCTTCACAAGACGCTGAAGGAATCTTTATCTCCTTCTGAATGACCACACCTCAGCATCCAGCTCCCTGTGGGGCTGTCCCTTTGGCTCCCTTGCTAAAACCAAAGTTAGTGAATAAAGAGGGACATCTGATTCATGGCTAATGCTAATGTTGTCAAATCGGGTACAGAACTACATTCAGGGGACTGGATAGTCTGTTGAAGTTATCACAGTTATACCATCCTCCTGATGCATTTATCCACTTCTGACCTACCTATTATGACAGCCTGTTTCAATCATAACACAGTATGGAAAATACACAGAAACATAAGGGACCATGCAGAAAAGTCCACATCCCAAAAGACATGTTCTGCCAAGCATGACCCCAAGGTTGGGAAAGGAAAGCATCAGAGGCAACTCAAAGGGGACAAGGAGTCCCTTCAAGAGTTTTTGGAGAGAACAAGAACCAGAAGAACTGCAGTTACCAAATACAGGTAATCTTAGCAAAATACTCAAACCAATTAATAGACTAAAATTAGCTCACTTACTCCTACAGTTGATCCAATTTGGAGCTGTCCATCCACTCCAGGTGATGAAGAAGCTTCTCTAGAGCCCCTCTGGCACTAGTCACACCCAGGTGAATACACCACCGAGGCAGCACACAGAAACAACCTCTGATCCCACCTCAAGCAAACATGCTGGAGTCCCACAGAGAAGGGGAGGGGTGTGAGGGGGCTGCCTTTCTAGGGGCTGTACTCTCTGTGTGTAATCTCATGCTTTTCCTGTTTTCCTTTCTAATCCTTGTTTCTCCTTGACACCCTTTTGAATTAACAACAACCACTGACTGTCGTAGCCCATGTTACATACACTTGGGTCACCCTTGACTTGCTGTTACTCCAGCACAGGATTTATCATTGAAACTGCTCCAGCTGGAATGAAACCGGATCACAGGAGGATAGAGATATGTCTTACCTTTTTCTTTACTTTTTTTTTCCTAGCCAGATATTAAATACCTATTCTGTGATTCAGGAATATTTTGGGTAAAAAAAAAGAGAAAAGATCCAATTATTTTTCTCTAAAATTATCAAATTAGAATCAATTACTTTGCTTAAAATGACCAAATTATTCTTAGCAGCATTTTAAAATACAGCTTGTAGCACATCCCACTAGGGACACACATCATGTGCTCTTCCACCCAGTGTATTTTCCATCAGTTTTGGTTACAGTAGAGTTGGGAAATGTACATGAAAAACTTTTGCTCCTTTTCTACAAATTTCAGTGCAGCATTTGCTGGCAGAACAATTGACATATGGAGAGACATTCTTATCCAAATAACTGTTAATTGCTTAAAAAAAATAAATTCATGCATATGCAGTGGAGAATGTAATGAGGGCTCACAAAAGCTACTGTGTGAAGCTGTTAAAGCTGGGAGCTATATTTAAAGATGCCTCTAATGCACAGACTTTCCAGCATGGAGGAAATGTCTGTTGCCTACATGTACCCAAAGGTCATACTTAGAGCACTGGTTTTGAGATGTGCAGAACTAACTGGAAGAAGCAGGATGGATTTGGGATGCTGGCTGTTTGAGGCCACATGTGTTATTCATATGTAAGGACATGGCACAGCATAGGCTGATCATGGGAAAGAAGATAAAGATGTTAGAAAAGGGGTGGGCCTGGAACAGGCTACTGATGGTATGATGCAGGAGGAAAGAAGACCCAAGAGAGGGTAAATTGCAAAACATTGTTAGAGCTGGGAAGTTATGATTGTTTCCAACAGGCTTACAGAACGAAATGGAATGAAGAACATAGAGAAATTAAAAGCAAAGACTCGTTCCCCCAAAAGCTCCCCCCCTCCCAACCCGCTGATCATCTCTGTGTGCTCTTTTCGGCCAAGAATGATGCTGTAGGATGTCAGCGCCTGCCCATAGGGTTTCCTTGGGTCTCTCCTCTCCTGCATCCTTCCTTCACCACAGCAGCAGAGAGAAAAATGGAAAGAAAAAGGTAAAATTTTCAAACATCTGCACAGAACACAGGTCTCATGTTTGCAGCAATAGATGCCTATGGTTTCACTTTTTGTCCAATGTGTGCGTGTGACACAGCTTATATAGAACAGCTTCTATTGGGTGAATTACCAAGAAGCAAATTATCTGTGCTCATCAGGGTGTCTTGGTTTTCCAGAGCACCATCAAGCAACAGCTTGATACCAGAGACCCCCAGCTCTGGCAGGTGCTTTGGTGACAAACAACACAATAAAGTACTAAATATAGGAAGCAAATGGATCTCCTTGGCTCCAAAACGACCCTTGTGAGATTCTCTGAGGTTTAACAGGCTGAGCAATCCTCCCTGGGGATTGCTCCTAGTAATTAAAACAGTAGAAATGGAGTTTGGACAACTTTAACAGAGAGCTGCAATGAATTTGATGTCTGCTTCTAATCCTGTGTATGCCACTGAACTGCTTAGCAAGACATGGTGTGCCCAGGATCTGGCCCCTTTGCATCAGAAAGGTGCCTGGAAATCCATATCTTGCAGTCGAACTGAATAAATTTATTAATCGATTGCTAATTCATGAGCAAAAATTACTCCATTCCTAAACATTCACAGATAATAATTTCTATGGAAAAACGCAGCATGAGAAACATCTTAAGGGCCACATGAAAACTGTAATATTCAAATACCTTTTTTTAAACAGAGGAAGGGTTTTAACATATTGCTGTATTTTTAAGTTAAGGATTTCATTATTTCCTCTTTTTTGAGCAAGAAGCTAAGGGAGGGAGAGGAAGAATCATAGATGCTGTATTTCAATTAATATTTTGAGGGTGCATCCTCAAAATTTACTTCAGTACTTTTTAAATGGGACACCATCAGGGCTGCTTCTCACTTCAGCAGTATAGTAGCACATCACCTGTATGCTGATAAGGACCAAGAGCCACGTTCAATAATAAAACCTTGTGTTTTAAATCTCTGTGTTACAGCTGGTGCCATTGTGAATCTTGCTCTTGTGCTACATGAAACCCCATTACAAGGGTAAATATAACATGTTGCTGTTGATGATATTGGTATTTCTATGCCAAAGGAAGCAGTGTGCACTGAAAACCACTTCTGAGTGAGAAATGGCTACTGTTTCTTTTTGTTAGGGATGAACCTTGGACTTCTGTCTTCCCACTACATTATTCTTTTTAGTCTAGAAGAAATGCGATTTATGCCTATAAAAAACACTTCTTCAACAGCCACCACTGCTCCAGCCACAGCACTATCATTTAGTGTAGAAAGCCAAAAAAAGCTCCAACAGGCAGCAGAGCTCCAGAAGGCAGATCTCTGACTCTGCCTTGTTTTTCAGTGGTGTTGCTGAAGAGACATTAGGTAAGCCAAGGGCAACAAACCCCTTATGATGTGAACCTTTTGTTCCCAGAACACAGCTTATACAGAGCTGAACTTCATTCCAGCCAATATAAATTGCCTGTCATTTTCCAAAGCAATGCCAAAAATTGTTTGCTGACATATTCTTCTGCTCCCTATCTCAGTGCTGTTTTGCCTTCTGATGATCTAAGACCATGCACTACCTGAACCCAGTAGAGCTGAAGATTGCTGCTATATTTGCTTGACAAATCAAGTCTTTCTTTTTATGATGTAATACAGGCCATATTAGGCAATTACTTCTCCTTTGTATTCTGTCTTCCTATTTTTTTTTAATGTTTGGTAAATTTTAACTTTAATTCAGGTGCTTTCAAAGTGACTTTTCATACAGAAAGTGTATGGAAAATAGAAGAGAAAAAATAGTTGTGAAGGTCTTACCTGCTACTTAAGCTTTCTGCTCTGTTTCCATTGGATCGTTTATACTTTCAACTTGACTATTCATTTCAGCTGAAAAAGAAATGATACGGTCATTAAACTCTATTAATGATACTCGTTAAGTTTATCATGTGAGTAATAACTGCTTTTAAACCAAAAGGGACATTTATTGCATTAGGAAATCTCTTAAGTCATCAAATAGGTCTCTTAGGGGACTCATCTCAACCTGGAGTTTCCCGGACACTATGACAAACAGTCCTGTGAGGAGGAAGGCTTTAGCATCACTAGAAATACCAGCCTCTGGCTCTAGATTTTCTCTTTGGTCCACATCCATCCAGTCTGACTTTGGCACCTAACCAAGGAGTCCCGCTCAAGGTCAAAAGGACCTTCATCTCTCCCTGTAGGCCACAGGCAGAGACACAGGTGTTGCCAAAGAGTTATCTGGAGTTTTGCTGGACTAAATGGTCTTGACCCTCAGAGTCAAACCTTGACCCTCTGAATCAAACTGGCTTCTGATGCCAGTGAATAAAGCTCCTGGTATGACTCAGGGTTGAGCCACAGGATGAACATGGATCCATTTCCATAGAATAATTGAATCATTTAGGTTGGAAAAGACCCTTAAGATCACTGAGTCTAACCAAAAACTTAACACTGCCAAGTCCCACTAAATCATGTATCTGAACTACAGGAGTCAAGCTGTGACACTTTTGATGCCATCTCAGTTACAGAGATGCTGCTCCCAGAAGTTCTTGAACTGCAAATTGCTGGAATCTATGGGAGGATTCAGAGGGAATGTCACTATATTCCTGCAACAATTGTTAGGGTAAGATCCATTTAAAAGCCAATTTTATTTCAATTTAAAATTACAAAAAATTTTTTAAAAATTCAATAGAAAGCTTAAACTCATTTCACCATGACATTTGTCAAAACTAGAATCTAAACTATGGCAGGTGTGATTGGTCATAGCGAGCCTAAACATAAATACCTGCAGTTTTAAGACTAGTATCTAGTATTTGCTCTGCACCGAATTTGAATGCAGCCATTTATATTAAAACCATTTTCTTCTTTCTTTACCCTGGCTTCATGCTGTGTTATCACCTGTAGATTATGAGGCATTTGACATGGGTGACAGGGAAAAACCTCAAACATGAGCAGGAGATTTGGAAATAAGATGGGAGAGAGGAAGGAAAAAAATCCCAAAATCAATAACTATGCTACTTCCAGCCAGGCAGTATGATGTCTTTTCTGAATCAATATCATGTCAATGTACCTGTTCCAGTTTTGATGAATTAGTTGTAAATTCTTCACCCACCCATATGCAGAGAAGATACTATATAGGCTTGTAAAGTGATAAATAATACGAAAAGTATCCTCTCCTGATTACAGAGCTTTGATGCACATCACATCTAGCAAGCTTGTATTCTTTAACCCTATTTGCATAGAAAAGACAGGATGCTTAATAAAAAAAGCCACTAAAGGAAGGCTGCTGCACACTGACAACAGCATCCTCTCCCAGCTTCATTATGCTGGACAGCTTCACTGGCAGCATTTGTTGAAAATACTGTCAGCCTTCACTCAGGCTCTACAGAAACCTCCTGCAAAATAAATCTGGACTTGAAACCTGTGGTTAGGCTCTGTCAGCACCCCAGATGAACTTTTTCCTATGTATTTGTGATGGAGCTTGGCTCTTTGCATGAGCTCTACTAGGGACAGGAAGGTCTGACTGAAGGACCACTGAGTGCACTCCAGTATACACCACTGTGAGGACAGCTACACAATTCCCTCTGTTTAGCTGGAAAACAGCACAGCAGTGAAGCACAGTGCACGAGGACACATGGAAGAACTGCCACCAGGTGTGGTGGGGATGTGACTCACAGCCCTCTGTTCCTCCCAGCACAAGGTGGTGTCAGAAAGGCATCATTAGCCTGGGGGGTTCTACATCCAATCACATCACAAGCCAAAATAGGGCTTCTCTCTGACAAGCAAGGATTTTTAGAGGTTTTAAACTGCTAACTCACTTTAGCAGTCTTGTTGCACCTCACCATAATATGCTACATTAGCCAACAACTCTGAGAAGCACCCAGAGTGCAAAGAGATGCACGTCTCCTAAATTCAGTTTTACCTGCACCTCCTTCTGCACCTTCACAGATGGTTTTTATGATAGAAATTGACATCTATGTCTGATGGATGTGGACATTCTCTGTCTTAATTCTTTTAAATTTTGACCTGTTGGGGGCCAAAATTATCAGCTCTCAAATGATGACCAGGCAGGGATTTCTCCCCTAAAAGCAACAAAGTTCCTTGCAAGAGAAGAAAAAATAACCCAGCAAATAATTCCCATCCATCACAGCACTGCGGTTGTTGCTGACCTAGGGGATGTGCTTTGGCAGTGCAACATTATTCCTCATTCCTGCAAGACAGCTATGTGCTTAAAGGTTAGTTAGCCAGGAGTGATAGCACAGATCTAAGTAGAGAAGACAAGAAAATGGGAGACTGGAGAGCCAAGTTAAAGTCATCTGCAAGACAGTGAGTGCATTTCTTTAGTCTAGGATATTATGCCATAGAGCTGGACAGCAGATGACACAAAAATACTAGTGTTTTGATTAAAATCAGGATGCAGCTTTCCAAGGTTTGTAACAAAAAAAAAAAAAAAAAGATTGAAAAATACCATTGTGAAAAGTTTGATCTGACTAAGAATCTGGAAACAAAAAAGGCCTTAGTAATCTCTACAGCTTTGGTAGAAGGAGGGAAGGAAGGGAGAAAGAGAACGAGGGAGGGAGGGAGGGAGGGAGGGAGGGAGGGAGGGAGGAAGGGAGGAAGGGAGGAAGGGAGGAAGGGAGGAAGGAAGCAAGCTAGTTGTCAGGGAAAGACCATCTAAGAACTTAATCACCAAAGGTGAGGTTTGCCATCATTAAAAAAAAAAAAAACCAAACCAGCAAATCTGTCCTGGGTACAAGAAATTTAATATACAGGGGTCTTTGCTCTGATGGCTGATGGAAACTGGCAGGACAAAAATGTGTGTGTATACATGGCCCTAATCCAGGCTTCTGCACCTTCTGACAGTTTTCCTGATGGACAATCAATCCCTGGTCTCAAATAATAGTAATTTCTCAAATATATTACTCTCATGGACCTGTCCACTGGATGAATCCATATTGAGATCCACCTAAGGTGTCTAAACTCTCTGCATCTCTAATGCACTTTTCACTGTGCCACTGTACATGAAATTAAACCACAAGAGCTGGGCTGCCAAGGGGGATGCAGTGATATATGCTTGTGCTTTCAGCTGTGAAGCAATGAGATCTCCTGTGGTGGAAAGAAGGGGACCAGAGGAAAAAATAGGCAATTTACATAAAAATTACTGTCAAAGGGAATGAGTTTGATCCTTCCTTTCTTTTGTTTTTAACACCCGATATACTTTCACAAAAAAACCCACCCTGCAATATAATCCTAATAGCAATTTAAACTGTCTAGAAACAAAAACTTCCCTGACAAGTGAAGTACTTTTTGGCAACTTAAGCAAACACCGTTTTCCTGTCCTTTCATATAACCTAGAAAGTTCAAAGAAAAGGAAGGTACAAGATGAGTCATATGTAGATGACTTTACAAGATAAGCAAGGAAAAACCTATCAAGATCCTCATTTCAGAAACTGCTAGTTGGTCCTGCTGTCCTGTCCTATGGCACATGTTGAAACAGCTCTGCTTTCCTTTCCAGCCAGAAATCCCTTAAGATACTCCTTTAGTAAATTTTGATTTGTTTTCACTAAGTAACCCAAACTATCCCATGGATTCACAGTTCAAATGTTTTAATGTGCTATGACTCTTGGGTTTGTTTAAAGAATGAGTCAAGAAGGCTGCTTTGACTTTTTTCTGCACTCCTACTTGTAATTGCATAATCTCAAGTATTTTTTTAAAAAAGAAAAATTCATTATGCACACTTGCTTTTCCTGTGTTTGCACACTTTTTTACATGCCAGTATCTAATCAGTTACCGATTCAAATTAATGTGACATCAGAGAAAGGAAATCAGCATCAGATTCTTCGTGCAGCTAATAGAAAAAAATAGTATAATTGGTTTGTCTTTGAGATATTATAAATGGAAGGCACATTTTTTACATGTCAATGTTATGAAGGTTAAAGAAAGAATTAAAAAATAGCCTTTACTACAGAGAGGAGTCTGTGGGTATAAAATGAGGACTGGACACACGATCCTAAACCCACTGCTGTTTGGGGCAGTAAAAAAGCCCCTCTGTGTAAAACCCAACAAAACCCTGTGTGTAGCTGTTATGCTACAAGAGCTGACCAAGATGAGTGAAAAAGGATCTGCTCACCAAAGCCTAAGCACCAGTGTGCTGATTCCCACCATTATTTCTTTACACACAGGATGAGTCAAGAAGGTCAATTATTTGTTTATAATGTAGCAGCGTGTTTGTTACACGCTGCAGATTTCAAGTAGCATCCTAGTACTTGGCTCTTGCTGGAATTTGCCACACAGATGAATCACTGGCTCACTGAGGTCAATGTTGGAGGAACATAATTTCCAATTCAGGAATTCTGGGTTGATTATGTCCACAAACCTGACTGGAACTGCTGTTGGGTCAACTAAATTGTGGTTGTTTTATTAACAGTAAAAGTCTTAGTGAGAGACTTGTTACCAGACTGAGCTATACATGGACATTGAAGGAGGAGGAAAGGGAATCACAGCTGACCTAGAATGAGACTAACATACAAGTTCAGAGTGGTTATACTGCCAAAGACTTCCCCCTCAATGGAGTTGGGCACCAGCATAGAAATACTCAGAAATAATCTTCTGTCAGCAGTTACACCCTCAACCTCTTGGCCAATTTTATACCAAGACCAATATTAGAGTGGGTCTAAAATATTACTTAACAGGCAGGCAGTGTGGAACATACCAACTGAACACAGTGATAACAGTTGATAACCCAATCAACTCAAAAAACAGGGCTACAGCGCTGAAAGTTGCTTCCACCAGACTCAGGAGACAGTAGTGTAAATTCTCAAAAAGACTCAGTTGAAGAGATTATAAATATAACTCAATTTTTTTAGGAGTAAACATAAAAACAAATTCCAGAAAGGCAATGCAAGGTATCAACTTCAGGACAATACACAGAATCACAGGTTTTGCTTGGAAAGGACTTTAAAGACCATCTAGCTGTACTCCCCTGCCATGGGCAAGGACACCTTTCCACCAGACCAGGTTGTTCCAAGCCCCCACGAGCCTGGCCTTGAACACTTCCAGGAATGGGACATCCACAGCTCTCTGGACATCCTGTTCCACGGCCTCCCTACCCTCATAGTGAACAATTCCTTGGTAATATCCATTCTAAACATGCCTCTCGTCAGTTTAAAGCCGTTACCCTAAAAAATTAATTGAAAATAATGGAACAACATACCATCTTTATTTGAAACATCTGCTCCTTGACTTGCAAGGTCAATTTTCATAGGTTCCACAGAAGTTTCCTCTTGTTCTTGTATTCCTATAATACAAGCCAAAGAAGGAGAAAAATCAATACTCACAGTACCTCATTAATGTCTAGTTCTTGGACTCTTGATGCTTGGCTTTTTTGTTTTCCTTCTGGAATGCTCTTACCTTTGTAGACTCCACTACTGTATAGTGGCATCCACTAGAGAGGAGGACAGAGGATGCAGGGAGAACATGGTTTGAAAATAATTGCCTGAATGTTTGTAGCAATTCATGCTCTTTTTAAACTGGGATTGTTAAAATTGCATTGTGGTGGTTTCTATCTCCCCATCATTCTTTTCTTATCACTTTTAAAGAATCCCTTCTGCTCATAAAATGCAATATATGATGGGGACTTAATCACAGTTATTAAATTTCTCTAGCTAGCAGAAAAAAATAAATACAGTGAAGAGTTCAAATACACAGGTAGTCAGACACAAACTAGAATATGAATGTAGGAAAACGCATTTTATCACTGTAACTCAACATTTTTATCTCTTCTACCTCAGGCTTGTCTGGAAGCTTAGATTCAAATGCTAACAATATTTGAAAAGGAAAAAAAAATGGATTTGCTGTTTTAGACAGAGTTCTACTATTCTGCCATTGGCTAAGAAGCCAATTTATATTTACATTCCATCATTCTACTTCTCTACTTCTGTGGCTGCTGTAAAGCCTATAGCACCCATCCTGTGACTGAATTCTAGAGTATCAGGGGACTGGTCACTGAAATCCAGGCATTTGGGTGGTTACAGTGAGTCAGCAGAGTGTAGTAAGGACTCAGATATTTCAGAAACATTTATTCTTAAGCCAGAATATTTTACCCCTTCAACAACACAGATGAAACCTTCATTGTCTCTAAAAAAACCTTCCTCTTTTTCCTTTGGAATTCTAAAGTGGGGGTTTTAAGTCCATTGCATCATCAGCTTCACCTCTTCCTCACTGGTTTAAAATCATCTCCTCCTAGACACACACAAAATGCCTGTAAACCTGTAAACATTTGTGACTGAGAATGCTGCATATCTGCCTGAAATGCACCCTTTGTGGGTGCATCAAACTCCAGATGCTTCTCCAGGGAATTCATGAGAGTGAGTGTGGTTATTTCCTGTAGTTTTTATGTACCAAAATCCTCAAGATTTCCCAGTGCTCACTCACCTATCTTTTTGGCTCATGCAAAAGGTAAACCCAGGTGACCCCACACAAATAATGTGTATGTGGCAGGAATTTATCAAGTACAAGATTGAACAGGTGTTTCAAAATCCCTGCATGACTTCTCCTGGCAAAACCAATATGAAATTTGAGGGACCATGAGAACACGGATTAATAAAGGAAGATAAACAGACATTACGATTTTTATTATCTGAGGGAAGCAGCTCTATGAAAAATAAAATTTTGAAAAATCTCAGAACAATCATATGGGCTGGGAGGAAGCTTAAAAACCATTTAGTTCCAATCCCCTTACCATGGGCAGGGACACCTTCCACTAGGCCAGGTTGTTCTAAGCCTCATCCAACCTGGCCTTGAACACTCCAAGGGATGGGGCAATGACAGCTTCACAAAGCAATATGGGCCAGGGCCTCACCACCCTCTGAGTAAAGAATTTTCCCCTAATATCCAGTCTTAAACCTACTCTTCCATGTTGAAACCATTTCCCCTTGTCCTCTTGACTGTCTCTACATGAGTGCAGCCTGCAGTGGATGCAGCCCTACCCACCAAGACACCCTGATGTCTGATATAGGTATTTGGGATGTCTGCTTGTCCTAGGTTACAAGGTAAAGATATGCCCAAAGGGATGTATTCTATCACCATCTGCTGAAACCAGGTGGGGCAGGGATCCTTATCTCTGTGGGAGATATCCCCTGCTAATGGGGCATCTGTTAAACCAGGTGGGGCAATGTTCTTTATCTTTCCCACAACCCATCCTTCCTCCAGGGACATTTCTTCTGTTAATGGCCCATTGAGTCCCACTGCATGACTGATAAAATTACACCATCCCACTGGGAGATGCTCCAGCCAGGGGGAGGAGCCAAGCCTTTCCTACCTAGATAAAAACTGAGATTTGGAACAACAAAGCTGCCCTTACCCACAGGATTCCAAAGGACAAGAGCTACTAGGATCACTGCCAGGATTTTTACAGGATCACTGCTTCAATCCGTACTGCTACCACCACCCTAACTAGCAGGGTGTCAGGTTGTATTCTAACTCTGTCTGTGGTTTTTCTTTTGTACTATTGCACGTATTTTATATTTTTTTCTTTTTTTCCTATTAAGTTGTACTTCTGACTTGGAGTCTCTCACTGGTTTTGATTTCAAAACCATTCCACTGCTGAACACCAGCATGCTCCAGCTGGCAGTTGCTGCCTCTGAATCTAACTTTGACTCCTCTAAACCACCATCTATTAACCAAATAAAGTGCATGTATGACAGGTTATGCCTTGCCTCCCAGTTTGTCCCCTTGCCACTGCCTGAAGATGGCCATATGAAGTTCCCAGCCCTTACCATAAGACCTTTAACTAGCTGGCATGCCTGGCTTCACCATGCTGCTGCAAGGTTTCTCACTTTGCAATTCAGAAATCTCTCATGCAGCTGACAGGTGCTAAGGTTTATTGGCATAGGGTGAAGTGATGATGGAGGCTAATGAAACAGAATTTTATGGACACACGTGGTGTGTAAATTTCTGCACGTGTGCTTTGCTCCTGTTGTCTCCATTTGCAGTGATAACATCAGGCATGGGATGGGGGGTGGCAAGCCCAGAAAGAGGCTACGAAGAGTAACTATAGCATCAACAGGTCTGCAAAATTACTTTTTTCAGAGGTTTAGGATCATAAATACTGTCAGAAGAGTTGCTTTTCTTCTGCTTTTTCTTCTTTCCAACTTTGAAACTCTGTTCCCCATCCTTTCTAGGAGGGGATTGTTGCAGTATCAGTGTTTTTTACACTGGGAGTTTATTGTTGGATATTATCAGCTAGAAAATTATAGTGGGAAACAATGTTCATGGGCAAACTAGGCAGAAGATACTTTAAACTTTTACAAAGCTGAGTACCACTGCAAATCTTGGGAGGAGGTTTGCACAGTTTACCATACCATTCTTTGTGAAGATTTGCAAATTAGGTTAATATAAATTTAATTTCTTCCTTCATTATTACTACAGGATAGACACAGGAACATTCACCATACATGTGGAAAGGGTATCATCCAAAATAGCTCCCCTGGTGTGCAGTCAATTCAAGTTCACTCTGAGATCAGCCCAATTCACATAAACAGCAGAATTTGATCAATACCAGAAACTGCCTTGACAACCAATTTATCCATGAGGCCTCTCCCTCGATTTAATTTCTTCATATTAAAGCACAAACAAGCAAAGGGTTTCAAGTCTCCATGCAGGAGCTGAGGGTTCCTGAAGGGGAGGGAGCCCAGGAGATAATGTTTTCAATATCAATTTCCATTTCCAGTTGTGCTCCTGCCACAGCTCATTATCTGAACCCTTTGCCAACTGGTTACACAACTAGCCCAGCACTAAAAACCACTGGGCTGCTGGCATGGGCAAGCAGGGCTCCCAGCCTTTTCCAATGCATAAGACAAGTATATTCCAAGAAGACAGAAGTTTCTGTACTCTTATTTCATCTCTTCTTTTTTCCCCTTAATATTCACTTGTTCTATGTGCTTACAGTTAATACAGCATTTTCTCTAGAGAAATATTATTTTTTCCCCTCTAGATTCTTGTATTGTTACAAGACTAACATGAAGCTGTTGTGGTAGCTCTTGGTACCTTAGCATCAATTTAAAAATTGCCCAAATATAGAGGTAAGACATCTGTTTTCCAAACCCCCAATAAATTCTAACAAGTAAAAGAGTGTAACCCTTGTCTTCCTCATCATCCTCCATCTCCCTTTGCACAAGGTTTACATCTATTTCAAGCATCAAAAGCAGGCAACAATGCAGGCTTAGAAGCTGTAACAGCCCAAGAACTGGGTTTCTGCTCTGAGCTGCTTATCTTAAGGATGTTTATTACTCTCTGATGAGTCTCAAGAGGAGTTCTCTTGGCAGAGCCTTCGAGACCAGTCTTGGCATTGGGTGTGGGTCAGGGATGTCAAGTGGGCTCTGAACCAGGAACCTGGGTTCCTGCTATTAGTTAGTACCTTGTTAATAACGTCAGAGACTCTCTTTAAGACAAACAGAAAAACACGTTTTGTGTGTAAATTAGTTCTGTCAGTTTAAAACCTCCCCAATTACAGAAGTCTTTTAGTAAGTGAGAAATCCTGGCCCTAAGACCATTCTGAATATTTGAGGGAGAAAGGAGTTGTCAATACTACAACAATCCAGAAAACGACTGTGTTTACAGGCAAAATGACAGTGCCATTATCCCCATAGCTAGTCTGCTCTGCAATTTTGGGTGCTGCCACAGTAATTCAAATAAAATACTATCCTGCCCATAGACAGTGTGCAACCTGAAGAAATTCATTAGCTGTAAATTATCCATAGAGCAGTTGCTTCTACTTGTGTTATATACTTTGAAAAAAATCACCTCTGTCATTATGCAATATGAAAACCATGTTACAGCTATTCTGAACAATCCAGATTTCTCCAATTCATACCTACTGAATAAATGTTATTGTTTTGAGTTTAGCTGTAAATATACTTCCCCTAATAATGAGACTCTGAGAGTCAGGCACATTAAAAAAGAATAACTCTAAATTTCTCTGTTTAAAATTTGAATGCACTATTTTTGTTTTGTAACAAAAACAAAACAAAAACCAACCTTCTCCCCCAAAATAAGCCCAGACAAAGCTCTTCTGACCAACAGCTACATTGTCTTATCTGTCAAAACTAGTTCCCATTTAGCTCTGCAAATAGCCAGAGTTGGTTTTTTCCTCTCTTTCCAGTCATTTTGTTGTAGCACTCTGCTAATGTGACTGTCAAGCCTTCATGTACTTTGTTTACTGCGGTATTTTAGTAACATTATAAATGCTGCCTCATTTAGAAACTGAAGCTGTCTGTGCTACAAAGATTCTGTTTGACTCCTGTTTGATATCCATCTGGTATGACTGACCCTTTTAATCAAGACCAGATTCTACCACATCAAATATTTGTGCTGTCTTCTTTTTTGGCTCTACAGCTATAAGCCCCCAACCTGCTGCTCTTGGGGCTCTAAGAAAAAAAAACCAGCAATCATTTTCCATCTGTACTTGATTAAGTTCAAGCTGGAGGGCAGTCTTCTCCCTTGCTGTCCTTCTGCAATGCACAGGTCAAGCTTGACAGCTCCCAACCTTCAGGAATGGCACTGCCACCACTGTGCCTCTCACTATTCAGTGCGGCTCCATAAATAACAAACAACTCCATCTGTTATATCAGGAATATTACACCTTGATCTAATACTACTCTGTCCCCAGCAATTATGCACCACAGAGATGAAAGAAAACTCAAGGATGCATATTTCAGAGGACGGTGTGCTGGGTATGGTACCGGCTTTGCTGGGCTTTTCAAGGCACTGAGTGAGCATCATTCTGGATTTGTGTTGCAATCCCTTCATTTTTAAATGGAGTGTGTGCCCTCCTTTTTGGCATTTTGGCTTTGTTTTCCAGAGTAACAAAGAGCAATGAATCTCCCTGTCCCTCCAGTGCAATGTGTGTCAGCTCAGCTCTCTGTGTTTGTGCACACAACTGTACCTAAAGACATTGTGCTGCTCCCAGCCACTGTTATTCCCAGCTCAAGCTGAAAGGCAATTTTTAAAAAATGCAATTTAAAAGTGTCTAAAATCTGCTTATCCCCATCTCCTTCCAGCTCTTTATTAAACATATTGTTAGTAAAATCCCATTGTGCCTACTATTCTCCAAAGATGGGAACAGGAGGCTAGTGAGGATTGTTGCTCAGCAATACGGTCCACAAATCTGGCACATCTAAAATCACTCATGTCCATCAGGAGTACTTTGTGTATCTTATCTTTCTCTAAAAACAGGATAAACCTGCACATAGCAGGCTCTTGATGAATACAAGGTACATTGTTTTAAGAAAAGCCTGATTTTTTTTTTTACTCTGGAAAATGTGTAAAAAGGCCATGTAATTGTTTTTCAGATGCTCTTTTTGTGAAATCTCTCATCAGAGAAGAAGCCTGCAGCATAGAATGTTTGAAATGGAGCACCCAGAAAATTTCATCTCATCCCTCAATTGCTGGCTGTTACCACAACTAAAATGCTGCCTGATTGTGATCAAACTAGTAGATCACCTGTCCTGAATGGCTTTCAAAACACTTGTGCTCTATCCCTGTCTACAAATAAGGCAGATAGCATGCTCAGTAGCATTATGACAAGTGAAGGAAACAGAAATGGTATGATTACCTCAGTTTCCCATTCTGTCATTTTTTCCTGCTGTTTCTGAAACTCATGAGTGATTTGGTTCAGTTCCTGATTACTACCGGCCTCATACTAAAAACTGTGAGGTGAGAGGAATTAGAGCACTAGGGGATCCTTTTGTATAAGCCTCAGGACCTCTACATATTTCCTAAGGCACATCTTTTACCAGAGGGAATGATGCTGGGCATTCATAAATATCTTCTGAATTCCATGGCCATATGAGCCAACTTGTTGAAAACCTGCCAGAGACTGAGACAAACCACTAATTAAGTGGTACAAAACTCCTACCACTGTTACACAGAATATCTGCACCTCTACTCCCATCACAATATCACTGTCTTCACACACTCACCAGGCTCATCACCACATACCTGGTAGCACAACAGCTCTCTCCAGCAGCTTTAATTCCTCTTTGCACCATTAATCTGCACTGAGGACTCCGGCCCTAATTTTGATGAGCCAATGTGGGAGCCCAAAGGCTTTAATAGGCCTTTCTTTCCCTTCAGCTTACTCAAAAAAATCCCCAGAGCAACTTAATAGCCTGTGCTGCCACCAGCAGCACATACTCTGCCTCTATTCCATTTCAATCTGGCATTCACTCTATTTTCTGAGCACTTCAAATGATCTTGAGGAAACTGCAGAAAAGCAGACTGTGATAGCAAAGAGATCCTGGATCTCCTAAGCAGGACAGATTCATCAGAATGTGACACTGTTTCAAAAGATGGGAAAGAAACTTTCCATTTTGCTCCGAAGGAATAACTCCAAACATAAAGGAGACTAACTCCAAACATAAAGGAGACTGAGCCAGTCCTCAGCTTTGAGCAGCGGGGCAAGAACCAGATGGGTACCTGTAGTGAACAGAACAATATTTATAATAGAAATTATAAGGAAAAGAACCTCAGAGAACCTCAAACGGCTCAAGAGCTGGAAGTTAGAAGAGTTCCTCTCAGAGAAGCACCCTCACCTTTCAGGAAGAACCCACTCCATCCACACAGGCTTGCCCAAGCTCATGATGGAGCTTCTCATCCTTCTGGCTTGCAACCAATTATTTGTGAGTCTGCTGCTTCTGAAAGAGGTCACTGCTCAGCAAAAGAGTAGCCTTAGAAAATACTCTGTTCAATTCCTTTTCAAGGAGACTATTACCAAAATTATGAACAATGAGCTTCAAAGTAGCAGTGGACAGCTGCTGACAGGGTCTAACTGAAATGCAATAACAATATACAATGTGGGAAAAAGATTCTTCCCTGATATTTATCCAGAGACCCCCAACCTAAATTTTGCAGCTTAAAATAGAACACTACATTAACAACAAGGAAAGGCACATGAAGTTGAACATCTATTCTGCTAATAGATGGAACATGAAGGAATAGGTGTGTTGCAACTCTCAAATCTTCTGTGACACAAGGATACCACAGCCAGCATGCAAAGTAAAAATTAATTATAAAATTCCAAAACAAATAAAACGCACACAATCCTCAATAAAATTTGGATAACTAGAGGTAGAGCATACTTGACTGAAATGATGTTCTGTTTGAAAAGAGAGCTTGCAGTTCTGAAGGCTCATCAGCTCCTGCCCAAGTATTCTGTTTTAATTTTAGAAAACAGTTTGCCTTCTAAAACCAAGGTGATCATCATATCATAGAATCACAAAATTGGAGGAAACCTTCAAGATAATCTATTCAAACCCTCAACCCAGCACTACAACAATCATGCCTAAACTGTATCCCTAAGTGCCACATCCAGATGCCTCTTGATCACGTCTGGGAGTGGTGATCCCACCATATTGGACAACTTACTCCAATACCAAAGCACTCTTCCAGTGATTTTTTTTCCCCCTAATATCTAATCTTTTCCTCTCATTTCATCTCACCCTTTCACTTGAGACATGGCAGAAGAGACTAAGACCCACCTCACTACAACCTCCTTTCATGGAGTTGTAGAGTAGTGAGATCCCTCCCTGAAGCCTCCTTTTCTCCAGGCTAAATATCCCCAGTTCCCTTGGCTGTTCCTCTTAGGACTTGTGCTCCAGACCCTTCACCTGGACTCACTCCAGCATCTCAATGTCCTACTCAAAGTGAAACACATTTGTTTGTAAAGAAGCACACTCAATAACAAAGACCTTACAGGTGAACCTTATTACTTCTTTTTCCCTTGCCAAGGCACAATAATTGTGTCAACTATAACGGAATAATTGTAATTTTTAAAAATATAAAAAATTAAAGAAAATCTCTCAGAGATGGATTTTTATTCAATACCATTTTTGTTTTTTTTGTTTTGTGTCTGGGGTGATCACTACCCCCCCTGACTCTGGAGTATTGCAATGGGTGAGAGCCAGACTGGGGTTTCCAGCAGTGAGCCAGCCTCAAAGGAATGGAAGGGAAAGCAAACAAACTGAAAATGTGTATTACCTCCTAAGCATGGACACCATTTTTAATTTTTGCTGATAACTGGATGAATATAAGAACAAAATTTTTATAGCAGTGACATGGAGTAAGACATTTCCCCAGCAAATAGCAGGACTAAATGAGAATGAATGTTAATACCTGCAGGGAATAACTACACTCTCTTCTGAATAGAGACTGTATATAACTAAGGCATGTGAGGACCTAAATCATGAGCGGTGATTTGAACTCCAAATCAAGTGTGGTGAGGCACTGGCACAGGTTGCCCAGAAAAGCTATGGATGACCCACTCCTGGAAGTGTTCAAGGTCAGGTTGTACAGGGCTTTCAGCAACCTGGTCTACTTGAAGGTGTCCCTGCTCATGGCAGGGGGATGGGAACTGAAGAGTTCTTAAGGTCCCTTCCAACCCAAAAACACTGCATGATAACAGCAGTGCTGGATATTCCCCAAAACATGCCACATATTCCCAAACTGAGACAAGCCTAAAAGAACATGCAAGCAATTCAGCTGCATGGTGACAATCATGCTCTTCTCCCAATTCCAGTGGCAGCTCTGAAGAATCAGACTTCTTGGGGATCAAGGAAGGTGCACAACCAGACAGTGACAGCATAGCTGGTGTTTAACACTTGAAAAATCTACCTGCCCTCCCAACACTCATCTCCTAGCATGAAGCCAAGAATATTTCCAAAACACTGAAAAGCACAATGGAGAAGATAACTCCTGTAGGTTGCTTTAGAATAAAGTAATCCACCAGCCTGGGTGTTAACATCTGCACCACAGGAGAGTATTTCTACATGATGATAGACTTAGCCAATATTTCCTGGCAAGGTTAGAAACTGGATTTAGATTGCCACATTAGTGAATTTTATTTGCTCTGTTTCTTGAAAGAACACTTTAAGACCAAATTTAAAATTACCACTGTGGAACAGAAAAGTTTTGCCCACAACAGTGCTTCCAGAATAGCAATTTGGCAGGTGAGGAAAAACCAAGTGTCAGTGCTGGCAGTTGCCTGCTTGCTTCCTTTTCCTTGCAGAGAAACACTGTACATTATGCAGTGTTTTTTAAAATTGTAAATGCTCTTTCTGGCTCACTATGGGAAACAACACTAATATGCATCACAGGGTATGAGATAAAACGTGCAGTGTTATTGCTGCCTTTGATATTTCTTCCATTTATATCAACTCTGGGTAAAAATTACACAAAGCTGCAGATTTTTTTCCTCTAAACTTTTTCACATTTAATTCTGTTTGCTTCATAAATTCTAGGGTATAACTAGGACCTTATATCAGAGACAGGAATTTACATTTAGATAATATGATGCAAAGAATATTATCAAACATCATCCTCCTGCTCTATAAACAGCTCCAGAGCACTGCCCAATTGACCTCAGATTTGTAAAACAGGGATCTGACCTATTTGCTTGAAACTGAATATTTCCTTCTCCTTCTCCAGTTAGGAGAAACATAGCATAGGGTTTTTTTAATGAGCATTTGTTTGTGTCCTGTCCCTCCCCACTTTTTTTTTTTTTTGATTTTAGGTAGTCTCACTTGCTGTGCTTGTGCTGAATTAGTCTCTAGACTTGGAGATGGCTCCAGTTGGTTGTCTGGGAAAAGAACCTGAGCACAGAAGTAACTGCAAGAGAAAGGCAACTGTGTTTTTCAGAGTCACCTAAAAAAGTAGTTAGTAGACAGACACCACCAAAACCAGCTTTCTGATTGCAGGACACTTAAGAGAGGCAGCTTTTCTTCTTCTCAACCCCCATGCAAGGACTCAGTAGTAGAGGCAGGCAAAAAGCAACGTGCATCAGAACTACAATAAATTGTTATGGAGAAGTCTTCAGTCAGGTTCATCAGCTGTGACACCTATCATCACTGACACCCAGGTCCTGTGATTTATGAGATCTTTCTGCTCAGTTTAGGCAGAAGGGTCATGTATAGTGGGCTTCTTCATCTCCCAAACCGCTTTATTCCAAACCACACTTCCCTTTACACAGCCTCATTCTCACTGCTTGAAGAAGTCCCCCTGCTGTCACTGGTCACTCTGGCAACTTTACAAGCAGAAGAACAAGGGATCAGAAATTTACACAAGGTTTCACATACATCAGACACTTATTTGTATCAAAGATAGTAAATTCAAACAGCAAGTTAGACCAAGGCTGGCTTATGTCTAGATCATTATTACTGTGACATTGGATGAAAACTGGAGCAACTTTTTTGGAAAGCTGAGGCATATTTTTCCTCAACTATCCTGCCTTCACTCCATATTATTGAAAATTTCTCGAAGTTCTGTTATACCTCAAGGCACCAAATAGAAACTGGAAGCCAAAACCATGTAACACAGAGTCTGAACAAAATTCTTTAAGGGAAAAAAAGGGGGGGAAAGAGGAGGATGAAACTGTCTAAGTATGTTTCTTATCAGAGAATACACTTAAAAAAAAAGGCAGGATTTTTCCCTTGAGCACTGGAGATCATATCCCCTCTATCCATCAAACTATCTTTTAACACAGGTTATTCCAGATGCCAACACATACAGGTCAGCAATTTCAACAATAGCTGACTAACGTTAGGAGCACCTTAAAAGGGAGTTTAGATCCTTTTTTTCAAAAGCTTCAAGCTCCCAGCAGCTCTATCTGGCTTCAAAGGGGGCTCACTTCATAAAGTGTTTTGGATGTGCTCAGCATTTTTGAAATTCAGGGCGCCTATTTTGAGTCCTAAACATGGACTTTTAAAATCCATGCCAATTCTCATTGCACTACAGAGAACACCACATCTTTAATCTATTAGAAATCTTAGAAAGCTAAGTGACATTATAACCAACAACCTGGCTTTTCCATTCTTTTTCCCTCAGTAGAATTTGTAGAACTCCTAACAAAATTAGTGTCTATCATGAAAGCCAGCAGACTTGAGTCTAAAAAGATAACCATAATTTTCCTTGAAACTTGTCAGTAACACCTCCTCAAATCCTCATTGCAATTGATGAGTAACATGAGTTCCTTTCAAAAAGCTGTCCTGAGGGTCAGCCAGAATGTAGCAGGTAGGGCTGTGGGGTCCTCAGAAATACCACAGGCCATAGAGAAGTACTGAATTCCAGGCTGCTGTGTTGGAGTACTTAGCCCTTCCTGGAATGACAGCACCCTCCTACTGGGTGCCAGAAAACATAAGGGCTTGTATCTGCAATATTAGCACCAAAGTCAAGACCTCAACGAATTAAAGGAGAAGAGAATAATTGTATTAGCAGCTGATAGTGGCAGACTTCTGTCCCGCTAAAGCAGCGTGACATGCACACACTAAAAACACTTCCTCAAGCTAAATTCTTCAAGACTCCTGGATTTGGATCACACTTTATGATTTATTCATAATAAGACCTTCTTAGCTTAGGAACTTGCAGATGCCTAGAGCTTTCCATTATATATCTTTCAAGTATTTTGAGTTTAGGAAAAAAACCCTGACATAGTGGTTTCAGCCTTGTGTCAAAAAGCAGTGACATCTCCCCTTTTCTTCTCCCTTGAATACCCACAGCTGGAGGGTAATACAGAGCTTTTGCCAGCACACAGCACAAGGGTAAGAATTAGAGGCTACAGGTGTGCTCTCCACAAATGTGCACATGGCCCAGGTTTGCAAGAATTTGTGTGCTGGTGAAAGGATTGTCACTGCCCACAGTCTACAAATACCTTGGCATCTCTTACTTTCATGGGAACTACTGAAGATCTCAAAAGAATGCAGAAGTGCTAATCTCCTGATGGAAGAGACTTCAGCCCTGACAGACATTTCCTCAGAGTCACAGACAAAACTGAAGGATTAAGCCATAAAGGATCAGGAGAGGTGTCAGCTAGAATTAAGTCACTGGCCTTGAATCATGGTTTTGTTGGACTCTGAGAATAGCAAATATCACCATCTTAAAAACAAGCCTTATTGTACTTCTTTAAATATATAAAAATATATTTCAGATATATATCTTGATTTCCTGAGAAGGCTTAAAACTCTAGATGGCTCATAGTTGTATAGTTTCCATTTTTTACTACACTTCAATGCACTAAAAACCATCAATCTAACAATCCGAAGAGACCAAACAAATGTCTTTCCCAGCTATGTACTGGATGTTCATGTATCTAAGAAAACACAGGAAATGAAATAAACACCTTGCATGGCTCTCTTCACATAGAACCTATTTTAAATGATACAGACCCTAAAAGGGGAGAGTCTGTAAGACATAACACTGGTCTTTGCCTAGAAAGTTTATAGCTCATAGCAAATGTAGGTCTCCCAACTTAGCTGCCCAGTTACTTTGATGTAAGCACCAAAAAGAGGTCCATACATGAGATGTAGTTTAAGTCCAAAGTCTGTGGCATTTCAGTTAACAGTTGTAGACTATTTGGGGTGGTAGGGAAGAAATAAGCCTTGTGCCTTAAATGGATGTTTCAAATCACCCTGGATATCTGTGGCAATGTTGAGAATTGATTGGAAATCTTACAAGGGACCCAAGCACTGATCCTCAGCTTGATAAAACATGCCATAATTTGGAAGTATTGTGCCTTGCTCAGGCTGGAGACTGGCAGAAGCCTGGACACTGTGACAAAGCCACTGCAGCTACTGCATTCTGCAGGCAGGGTGTGGTCCTGCTGTACAGGGAACCCACTGCAAAGGCACATGTGGAGTCCATGAAATTTTTTCTAACAAAACCTTCTCCTGAATCAAATTATGTTTTGTTTTTCCTGGTTTAAAAGAACAGATAGTTCTTTTAACTAGAACAGATAGAAATGCCATGTTTTCAGATCCTGTGAATCCCAAGATTTCCAGAGAAATGTTGCTGGCTCTTGCCAGAATTATAAACTGAAGCTACCAGATTGATGTTAAAAAAACTGAAAGAAAAGTGAAACCCCTCTCAATTAAAAAGGACATGAGTATTTTTCAATTTTGTCATACATTTTCATGGAGGAAGGAACAAGAAGGAGCTGCTTGTGATTACCCAGCAGGAAGCATTTAAGAATGTGTTTACTGGTCATTCATGACACAAGCACTTCTGGCAGAGGCAAGCAAGCTATTTTTTAAGCAGCAGAGCTGGAAGCCTGTTGGTCACAGAGGATCCATGTATAAGACATTGGTGCCACTGTGTTGGCAGTCCATGAAAGGGATGCATCAATTAGGCTGATGAGCATGCAAAATTATGGGATGTGCTTTATTCAAGGAGGCTGTGCACTCCTTGGATAAAGAAAACTGTGAAGGGCACTTTGCATGGTATTTCCAGTTTAAGTTTAGAGACTGGACTATACAGAAGTAATCATCAATGATGATAGTAAAAATACAAATAGGCAAAAAGATCCTATTTATCCTTCTGTATGTTTCCTATCAGAAAAATTCTTCACTTAAGTTGCATTTCCTTAACACAGAGCAATCCATACTCTTAAGTGAAAATTTAAGCATGTAATCATTAACGTACAATAGAAAGTATAATGAAAATTAACCCAAATTAAACTTCTCTAAACTTAGTTTACCTACTCTTCATCTCATTGCATTTACTATAGCAAGCCTAAAAGTTTAGACCCATTTCATTTCTGCCTGTCCTCCAAATTACAAACCCTGAATTAATGCAGCTCTTTTCACAGCCCACAGACGCAAGGACTGTGCAAATATCTGAAGGAAATGATAAGAACTCTAGGTGCCATGGACCACATTCTATACACAGAATGGCCTCCCCAGAGTGAGCCAACATAGCAGTGCTTTTTGGCATTCATCATTACAGTCCAGCCCTTGGATCACTGGCATTGTGGCCATGTACAACCAGGTTTCCACTGACAGGGCAACACTTATAACAAAAGGCCTCCCCCTCCTAAGGAGAGCACAGCAGTGATTTGAATATCAGGCCTCAAAAAGGTGGCTTTATTTCAAAAATTTTGCCAATGGCTGCTAGTGGGCCAATCAATTTAAGTGTATGATTTATAGCAACAAAACTGTGAAGTCCCCAGAAACTAGAAACCTGTGCAATGTGGGGAAAAAGAGCTGCCTTCTTGCCAAAACAAAATGTCTGGTTATATAGAGTATTGGATCAAAGACAAAGTATTTTACAGAAACACAGCATTATCACAAACCTCATCACCAAGGCTTTGGGGATGCTGGGTGACAGTCCCTTTGGTCTGTCAGTCCTCAGCCACATTGGTTGAGCACAGCCAAGGCTGGGCCAGCCCCCTGCCCCTTCCTCCAGCTTTGCTATGGACATATCTTCCAAATTCTGATTTATTCCACATTACCAGCAGCAGGGGTGCTCGATGAGCAACTGGGGAGACTCTGCTGTTCTGGGCAATTCCTCCTCAGCAACTCCCAGCAGCAGGGCAGGAAGAGGAAAATTGAGACGTCAATTCCAAAGAGTGCCCTGAAATTTGTACCAGCAATAGCTGCTCTCAAAGGTTTAGAGCTCACCTCTTCTTTCCCAAAGCCTGCAGCAGACCCAACTACTTGAAGCTCTTGGACAGTACAGGGATACAGAAAACATGGAGCAGCTTCAAGGTTTCTGCACATGTCCCTTTGGGTCCTGGGATCACAGAATCATAGAATAGTTTGGGAAGGGATCTTAAAGATCACCTACAGTTCCAACACCCCTGCTGTAAGCTTTTGCCCAAAGATTTTTCCACCTCCCAGTCAATTAAGAGAAGGTGCAAAATACCAGAGAAATGGCATTTCCCAGTGATTCCGATAAATAGAGTGTATAACCAGCTACTTTAAAAGCAGGCTTTGAAATGCCACTGGCTTGCTTTGCTCTAAGCACAGTCCCAGGGAGAATGTCAGGTCGCATAACTCATTTGTTATCTTTATACAGAGGAGCTCCACTAAGCGCCAGCCATCATAAAAATACTAACATTTCTTTTAGTGGAAAACAAATAGAAGAGAAAAATGCAACAACTCGCTTAAAAGAAAGCCAATTAGCATTTCAAAGATTGCATGTGGTCTGAAACAGGGATGTTAATACACAGGGGAGCTGGGCTCCTCTTCAGCCACAGCCTGAGTTACGCAAATGGAGGGAGCACCATTACAGATATAAAACTCCCCCATGACACAAACCTACACTGTGCATTCATTTAGACATACTCTTTGCTTTTTATTTCCCTCAGTGGCTTAAAAAAATGCCAAGAATCGGAATACCATACGAAGAGCATTTTAATTTAGCCTTAGATAAGGCACTTTCCTCCTATGGGCAGCGAGCACCCAGCAGCAACAACTTCATGTACAACATGAAGGGAAAAGTCTGGGAAAAAACTGCAGTAATTGGGGTCATGTCCTCTGTGATTGCAAGGAAACCCCCTCACACATTTCCTCCCATCATCCATGGGCATTTTCATGTATATACAGCTAACCATTTTAATGCTATATAAATATTTATCTCCTGAGCAGATAAACTAGTAGGCATTTAATTCTAGTGATGCAAATACCTGATGGCTGGATGCTCTCACCTACCTGTAAATGCAAAACACCAGCCACCGAATTCAATTATGTGGCAAAATTATGTGACAGTTATCTCTGAGGTTTTTGGAATCCCACACAAAATCTGTACTTCACATGGTTAAGCAGCTAGCTCTCATGTTTTATAGGGAGGGAGGGAAGGAATAAGGGAAAAGTTGTGCTTTGTATTTTTTTTAAAAATCGCATTTGCAGCTGTACAGTTACAGCTTACAATTTAGTAATAAAAGAATGGATGTGACAATGCAGAAATAAATTATGTTCAGTGTCAAACACAAAGCAAGATGCAAATACATTTTTCTGTTAATTAACCAGGCTTTCCTTTCAACTGGTCTGATCTTGTAAATAAAGCTTACAAACTAGTTTCAAGGAAATGTGGGAATTAAGCAAACAAAAAAAAGGAAACCCAAACCCTACATTAAAACACCTTAACTAAATGGTCTCCTAGTATTGGTCAGCTAATTATATTTGCCATGTTTTATTCAAAGGATGTGTTCTGAAAGACAAGAAGAGGTCGGGCAGAAGGATGGATGGATGGATGAGAGAACAGACAGACAGACAAAAGGAAAGGAGGGAAGAAAGAACAAACAACTAAATAACACTAAATAACATTCTCCTGCACCTATGACTTGCCTCTAAGGATTTGCTTTCCAAGCACTTTATCAAAAATGTTCACATCCTTAACTGATCTTCTAGGGGGCAAATAAGGGGGCCTGAAAAGCCTTAGGTTTTAAGCATTGCTGAGACATGCTTGATGAGATGGGGGAAAACAAAGCTTTTGAAAGGGTGAGAAATCTCCAACCATCTGGCAGTAGCATTGAGAATAAAGAGGAAAGACAAAGGGGGATTCTGCAGCAGGGAGGGACAGGACTTCTTAATTACTGGGCTACCAAGACCATTACCACCCCAAATTCCTGTGAAAGCTCACAAAATGAACTTACAAAGCTCAGCAAAACCAACTCCTCTTAGTAAAAACGGCATCCTCAGGAAAGCAGGACTAGCTTTACCCAAGATACATCTGCTAATTAGAAATGATGGGTAATAGATACAGGTGGTGAGGCCCCCACATGAGAACAAGACTATTCCCAGTGATCTCTCTACCTGTTTCTTCTGACTGCTGCTCTCTGAGGCTCCACAGATGGTGTTCTCTTTAAATTAATACCACCCTGCCAGCCAGAAGGATGCTTCTGTTGTACTTGGCAACACAGGTGAACAGCCTGCATTTAGATCTCAAAGCAAATGCCCCAGGTGTTCCAGCAATATGGCAAAGCAGCTGATGTGCTCCAGCCTCTTCAGGCCTGGATAAGATTCAGCTGTGTTTTCTCATCTCTAAGACTAGCTAGAGAAAAATCACAACATTCAATGGGCAAACTTTGCACACTGGAGCAAAATCTGAACTATCTTTGCTCTAAATGGCTTTGTCAGTTCTGAGCTGTGCCAGTGCCTTCTCCTCTTGGAGGAGATGGATATGTATCCAGCTGATTACAGGTGCAGGTTAGCAAGGAGCAAGCTGGCTTCAGCACCCAAAGCTGTGACCAAAACTTTGCCAAAAAGCACTGCTGTGCTCGTTCTCACTTTTGGAATGTGAATATGTGTAGCTAATTTCCTTCCCTCCTACGTGCAGATCCTTCTCCAGTTTTTTCAGCTGTGTGCTGCTGATCTAGTTGGATTCACAAGCTGGGCAAGAGCAAGCTATATCTATGGCTGACCTCACTGTAAGAGGGAAATTGTTGTGGCAATCTAACACATTGCATGGCACTGCTGCTTCCAGGATCAGATAAAAGCCTCAAATGGTATTAACCATATTTTACAGCCAAATCTTGACATGAATATCTCTCCCTCAGGCTCCCCTTGAAAGTTCTTTCCACTTTGGAAAGATTTCCTGTGTCTTAAACATCACACCTTTGACTTAGTACTGTTAAACATTGGCTGTATTTAATGCCAGAGGGAACAGTTTCATGAGCAGATTCTATGATCTCTATATGCATCAATTTCTAAGATAACTTGAGTTCCTTTAGATAGGTGCAAGATATATATGTATTTCTTATCATCTGCTTTTCATGCTCACACACTTCAAGAGCCAGCTGGATCTACAAGCGGAACTGAGTCCAGGAAATCTATTCTATGCCATGCTGGAAGCAGGCAATACTAGAAATACTGTTTAAAGACTTTTTTCCTTTAACTTTCTTTTCTTTTAAAAGCAAACTTGGGCATATTGCAGTGCCAGAAGATTCAAAACCAAGCTACAAAAGCATTCCCTGAAAACCAGCTGTGTTCCAGCTGCAGAAGCCTGCAGTACCATTGTGTGGTTACAGAGATATGCCAGTAACCTCCCAGTAACCTCAGTCAGCTGCAATTCAAGACTCAGGTTTCTATGTGCAAGCAGATTTATGATGATGCAGGCATTAAAAACATTGACAACAGTTTAAAAAGACCACAATAGCTGTACCTACCGCACACTGGACAGTTACTGCTTCGGAAGACAGAGAGATAAACCAAAACCATAGAGGAGGCAGTTTTATCAGATCAAGATGAGTGTGGAAGCAGTTAGCTACACTTACGTGAGGGTAATTGTAAAGTATCTGCTGTCCCAAGGAGAAAGTCCCAAAAAATGAGAGCACAGCTCTGGTCTCTTTTGGTGATCTGGCTGTTTAGATCAATGTGAGCACCAGACAGGAGCTCCTAATGTCTAAAGGAAGAATTGGGTGTGCTGGTAAGGATCACAGCAAAATACCATGAATCTGTGAGGTGAGATCACAAGAAGAAGGGCCAAGGGCTTAACTGAGGTGTGATGGCAGCATCCATGCAAAACCTGGGGCAATGAGGATCTGAGCCCAAGTGAGGGAGAAGGACCATACCAGTGCTTACCCTGGCCTCACACCCTGTTGATCAGAGCATGCTGGAAATAAATCTGAATTAATGCTGGAAGGGTTGCACCCCTGATCCTTGTGTCTTAGAGATTCCTGCAAGACAGCCATGTGGGAAGCCCCTTTCATTGCTGGGACAGCACTGATGAGAGTATGTCACTTGTAGAGACCTTTCAATGCTCAGAAAAGTGCAAAACAAAATGCAATGAAGCTGCTGTACACTCATAACAGCAAGTCTTCCTCAGTTTTCTGACCTTTCCAGATCAGCTGGGTTGATGGAGGCACCATGCTAAGGCACCACCCCAGAGAGGCCGTGATGCTCAGACCCAGCCGTGCTACCCTGCTCGGTCTGTGAGCTTCCTACTAATCTTCCTTCTAGCTAGATAGCTGGAAGAATTAGGCAAGTTAATTTCCTTGACTCAAGCTGCTGGAGTCAGGCATTGATTTTTCATCATATCGACATCTTATTTTAAAGCACCTGAGATATCTCCATTTGTTCTCATTTGACACCTTTGTGCTACATTTCAGGTTGACAGACCATGAAAACATGTCGAGCAGTTGTGCTTTACCTGATAAAACACCTTGTAACTGTGGCAGCATTTGGGCCACAAATTGGGAATCCCAATGTTTTCTAGGCCCTAACACAGTGAATTTGCCATCCTGACCCCCTGACTACACACCATTGTTAGCTGTAACCAGGGGGCAATGGAGAAGAGAGTATTGACTTCTTCTGCTCAAAATCCAGAACACAGTTTAACTAATTTTTCTGTCCAGGTAAGAATGGTATAACCTGTAGGTGACTGCTTTTTTTCTCCACAGAGAAAATGCTGAATGTGTAGACATGCTGTCTTTCAAGGGCTATCAAGTAATGTAAGTATTGAGAGATTTTAGGATGAAGTAAATGGAATAAAGGTGGTTTTGGCCTTTGCAGTAGATATGATTACTGGCATAGTGACTGTAGAACAAACAGTAAAGGCACATTCACAAAGGGGAATAATGAGTCAAAAGGTTTATATACCCCAAAATTTCAGTGAAAAGACCCTGCAACAGTGAAACAGTAATGAAGTCCATCAAATTTGCTGGCTGTAGAAAGCAATGGATTTTAGACCTCAGATAGAAATCACAAGACTGAACCTGGGAGGAAAATAATTGGCAACTGTTACAGCAAAGTACAGTGTTAATCAAGTAAGTACGTTATAAGCATTGAAGCATGTCTACAGGTAAGTAAAAGAAACCCACCATTCCATACTCTTCATGTTTCTCTTGGATCTCTCAAACAAAACTAAGAGTTTCTGCAGTTGCCCATAGACTGTCTGCAGCTCCAACTCACAGTTCATCATTTAGAGCACTGGTTTAATTGCAGCTATGACCATATGCACAGCACACAGGAGTACTCCAGGAAAGGCCCCTCAGAAATCCTGCAAGACCCCAGAAAGAAGATGCTGAGCTTTTTGTGAAATAACAGAAAGTTCCAAAGAGCTGCACTTCTGCACCAATATGTTGAGATGACACTCCTGCCTGATTCAGATGCAGTCCTAGAGATGTAGGAGGGAGGAGCTTTCTCCCTGGTGGATCATTCAGAGTGGCTGGAGGCAAGGTCAGTTTGGGCTGTTTGGATTGATACTATATGCCAGGTGTGCTGGTGATGACCTAGCACACTCATCTGGAGGCAAAATGTGATAAAAGCCAACCAAGCAGAGGAAAACTGTTTCAGATGGCAAGACCTCAAAAGAATGCGCACCTGTCAACCACATTAGGAAAAGGTGAGGGGACAGAAAACTTGCTGCCGAGAAGTTACGAATAAAGTTCAGAAAAAGGAAGAGAGAATCCATAGGAAAGCATTATGCTTCAAAGATCTGAGTGAGATTGGGTGGGATTTTTCCTTGCTCTGGGTCAGCTGCAGTGAGAAAGGTTTAATCTCAGCTAAGGTCATGCTGTAGCAAAGTAACCTGTACTTTATAAGGCTGTACACACATTTCCCCTCACTGTGTAGCAGGCTCTGGCCTCCCTCTCCAAGCACAAGAAGCAAGGACACCTATGAAGCCATGGTGTACCTCACTAGCAGAGGCAGAAGTGGGAATACACAGAAGAGAAAACAGAACAGAGCTGAATCTAAAAGTGTGTCTCTTGATCCATGTGACAGTATAGAGTGAGTAAATACCACCCTTCTCATATGAGAACAAGATTTAGTCCTCACCTCAGAACTAGGCAAAAATACAGAAATAAACAGTGAAATGGAAATGTTCTTATACTCCTCAAAAAACAAGCCACAGAATCTTTAAATCCTATGCCATATGATGTTTTCTTTTAATTCCTTCCTGTTCTGTACTTGAAAAAAAAAAAAAGACAGTAGTCCAAATCATACCTTCTCCACTCCCACTGGCTGTGGTTTCCACACAGCTAGGACTGGACTCCACTCTATTTTATGAAACTGCTTGGTGAAATGCAGTTTGTCTCCCTGCTGCCCTAAGTGTGTGGCTATTTGAGCTTTTGAAACAGCTATAACATAGTACCACAGCTTGGGCAAAGCAGCACATCCATCCAAAACCTAAGCAAATGGGAGCACAGAATTTCCAGTTCCAGAACCAGTTCAGATGGATCTGTGTGTATTCCATCACAAACAAACTTTATTAAAAGAGGTAAGAATCCAAAATTTATCAGTGCTTAACAAAATGAAAACTCCTTTTGTAGAAGACAGCACAAAGACATAACATTTGTCTGTGAGGGATCAAATTGTTTTCTGGTGAAACTGCCTGCACTCCTTTGGTCTGCTGGACCTATTCTAATTTAAGACTGAATTTCTTACTGTGGCACACAGGAGCTAAGCTCACTGTTCAAACAGATACCTCTGTAGCTGTACAGTACATGTTAAAGTGGTGCCATATCTCTGGAGGTGCTAAAGCTTATTTCCAGAAATACTGCTGGCTATGATGCCATCTGTAACAGTGCAGTCTTTGGCCAGTGAGTCCTACTTTTTCAATATGTTACAGGAAACTGTTTCTAAGATGTCAGACTCTCTCCCATATTCCTTTCCCTCATTCCTTAGGTGCTATTTGAGACAGTTTGAAAGAGATACATGTTTTGTTTGCATAAGGCACTGTTGTCTCTCTGGGGAGGTGAGCTAAAACCAAAGCCTGGTAGACTTGGACCTCACCATTTGGAATATGGATTCTGTTATCTCCCCAGTTTTCATATGTGAAAAGGGCATTATCAGTATCTTAAAGCTCTTCGAGACTTGTAGCTCACAAGTAAAAAACATGTAATATCATGTAATACAATTATAAACATATGAGGACTAGGAATGACATCATAGCATCTGCTTTTCACTGGGAATTCATGATTTTATATTTATTTGCACTTCCAATGTGGAAAATCAAAATGAAAATGGTACTTCAATATATTCCATTAAAAATATCCAGTTTCTCCTCCAGCGTCTTCCAGGATTTAATTTCTTCCTTTCTTTTTATTTTCTGTGTATGGAAAAGAATTCTAAAGCTTCTTTTACTTGATTTAATGCTGGGTGTGATTCAATTCAGTGCTGTAACCTAAGTTAATTAAACTAAACAAAGGCTGCATTGTCAACACTTTCAACAGGAACAAAGAGATTATATTTTGAATGCAATAAAAATGCAATTCATAATACTATTTCTATTCTGCTTACTGTAAATGAAATGAAGAAAACAATCAAATAGAGATAATAAAACCTTAAACACTATCATTGTTACTGTATTCTCTATTGTTGTTTTCCTGTTTTCTTTCCTTTTGGCTTTTTGTCTTTTACCTTTACCATCAAGTCTGGTAACATAAAGTGACTGTGACAGCAAGCAAAATGCCTAAGCTGAAAAATTCCTTACATTTTCTACATTCTTATTAGAAAAGCATACAGAAAAAAAATAAATTATTTTTCCTTGCAAGGGATGAAAAATAATTAAAACTTCAAATTAATCTTGCACCACCTATTTTTTATGTACATTCAGGCTAGAACCTGATATAATGAAAAGGAAGAGATTCCTTCTGTGGCAGGAAAATAAATACAACTTTTTTCCCCTCGAGAGACTGAAATCAATATCTAGAGCAGACTACTGACAGTGTAATAACCACCCACACTGCCAATGCACAGCATTCTTGGGGAAGCACCCTCAGCAAGGCCCTGTAGGAGGTCTGCATCCCATTTGCTGCCCCATCCTGTACCACCAGTGAAACTTCTTTGCTGATGTAAGAGCCTGGACACCTCCCACTTCACAACTGCCCAAAAGCCCAAACACAAACAGAAACCCAAGGACAGTGGGGCAGAACCCCCACTCCTCTTCTGCAGCCTGCAATGTGTAAGTGGAGCAGAGAAGATGCAGGTGAGCCTCACCTGGCTACTTCCACGAGGCACAGAAATCCTTGGATATCCTTTTCTGCCACAGGTATAATGCCTGCAGGAGGGCAGAGCGCTTGGTACAGACCAAACAGCCCTTAGACCACCACAAACTCAGCACAGTGGGCTGGCAAACATCATCTAGTCACAAAATCTCCTCAGCTGGCTCATACTGCAGCTGAAAAGCTCACTGGAGTTTGCTGAAGTTCTCAAGAAAATAAAGGCATACAAAGTGAGGCACCTCTTAGGATTTCCACTCCTAATCTCCCTGCACACCTCCCACAGTCCCATCTACTGCTTCCCAACAGCCCACATCTCTGCATAGCTCAGAGCTTTAAATACTCATTTGCAACTTTCTGGTTCCACAGCCTATCCAGCATTTCTGCAAAAGGTTCAACAGCACACTTTTTTTTTCTTTGCCAAGCATCAGTGTCTGTTAGAATAGGATTTTAAAGATATATTTCATATTTAGTGTCTTAATATGCTGTAACAGCCCAAAAATGGCATCTGATCTGTTTAGTATGGGTTCTTATCAAACACCAAATGCATTATATCTGGTTTAGGATATTTCTTCCTCTCCTCTTTGAGCAACTGAACAAAAGAAGTTGGAGCTTTTGTGCTACATCTTCAGAAGGCACAGAAATCCAAAATATTATTTTCTTTCCAAAAAAGTGAAATTACCCATTTAAGATTTTAGGGAAGACTTTTTTTTTTTTTTTTTTTTTTTTTTTCATAAATGTCTCATTTCTCTCCACTTGAAGAATTAAAGGAGTTTGGTTAAGCAATAAAATTGCCATGAATCAGTAATATAAAATGTCAGATTTGTCCAAGAAGACCTTTCTCAAGAATTCTTTTATTTCTTGGTAGTCACGATGTCATTTTGAAATTTTTGACTGTTTGATAACAAAGTCATTATTTTGACATTATTTACGACTGTACCAATATAAAATCCTATAAATGCCTGAGACCAAAGCTATAAAACATGAGAACTCTTTTCCCCACATTTTGCAATATTTTATTCTCTCTTAAGATTATGCCATAAAATTACCACTCCTGCTAAAGCAAAATGGACAAGTGAAAAATGGACAAAATGCTGCCTACAGATTTGCAGGTTACAACTATTCATGTTACAAAGACTGTTGAGCAAAACTGGGCTTAGGTAGAACAGAACTGGGCAGATTTCAAATTTGAAATTAGGCAGACTTCAAATTTAGAGCAAACAAACCACATCAGAAGATGAACAAAGGAGATGACATGTACTGCAAATGATGAAAATCTCCCCCAGCCTGCCCCTGAGCCAGTCCTAACCTCATGGTTAAGGTGAGGATCCTACCCAACCACTCTCATATGTTTCTCATGTGGAGAAACATTGCAGGTCAAGCTCAAACTATAGTCCAAACAGCACAAGATGACAAAATATTTCAGCCCAAATAGAGAAAACAGAAATAACAGCAATAACAGTTCATTTTCATGTGCTCTGACAGAAATCCTACCCCTTCAAAGAGTTAAGTTACTTCTAAGGGTGATTAGAGAGGGAAACCATCATATTGAATGTCTTGAAGAAGGGAGATAGAAAGAGAGGGAATATAAGATGACAGAAGTGAGAGTAGGCTCAGAGGAGAAATTGGCTGCATATTCATGCTAATATGGGATTTATTTCCACCTGTGCAAACTGTGTTGTGGAATAAATGTGCTGATTAAACCGACAAGTAAGTGCTGAGTGCATGGTCATTACAACACAACAGGACTATTTCCAAGTGTACATATAAAGGGACTGCCAAAAGGTCTGTTAAAACTGTGTACACTTACCTAGCCATTAAATAGATCAGTGATCACCACTTGCTCTGGTTTTTAATAAAGGGATTTGAGGATATTCCCCAATCTTATAAGAAACATAGATTTTCATTATTCTTTTGTGAACCAGAATGAGTGCATTATAGTAGATGGAAAAAAATGAAAAAGGCATCTTAGTTTGCCTTTTTTCTTCAGCTGCTCCCTCCTAATATATAACTTCAAGATACAATAGGAAAAAAGGGAATAAATTGGCACATGTAATATTTTATTACTGATTTTGGAAAAAGCAACAGCAGGTTTTTATGAAACACACAGTGCCTCACATTGTTACATTCTTCAGGGTATTCTGGCTTAGGTTCTTATTGCTGGCAATGGGATATAGTAGTGTGACTGCCAAGATTTTGATTCTTCGTTCCTTTGGGCTCCCAGCATCCCAGAACCTTGAAAGCACCAGGATCTGGGACTCCTTGGGAATTCACACTACCGCATAACCCTGGTGCCGTGAAGTGAAATGAGCTACATGGAAAGGACCCTGCAAGCTTTAAAAACCCCCAAAACACAGAGATGAGCTGGCAGTAAAATTTGTGCAATTAAATCAGAAGATGACCTATGGTTTGTCAGAAGTTCATATAAACTGAGACACGTGTCTAAAACAGCAAGAAACAGACATTTTTTCCATGGAAAACCACATCATTGAAAAAATTCCTAGCGCGCTTCAAAGCTGCAGTCAGTAACTGAGTGGAAATCCAGCTTTATGTTGGAAAAGGGAAAAGAGACTTCATTGGTCCTTTAGCTAGACCTTACACAGCTCCATTGCAGATGGCTCCCAAGAATCTAATGATCCCAGTGAGACAGAGAGAAGAGAGAGGCAATTACGTGCTACCCTTTGCTCTGGGATGAGTTTGAAAGGACACAAAAAATCTCATGTAGAACAGAAAAGTTTGGAATTTAGTAGTTGCTACATTTGGCTATGCATATAGATCCAGAATGGGTCAAACCAACTTAAGATCCATGACTTTCTGTTTAACAGTACTAGCAGTCCCACATTAGCCTTTTTCCCATGTTCTTAGACAAAAATACAGTATTTCATCCTATATCAAATGTACTGTGTGTGCTGCTGGAAAACTATTTAGCAGAATTACCTTAGGAGGTAGCACTTGGGTTACATAAAATAATATCACATATTAAATCTCTTTTTAATGCCAGGTAATCTCTTTCCATTAAGAGGAGTCTCTCATTGGGAAATACATCTTATTTTATCAGTCTGAACTTTAGCTGATTTAATTTTTTTAATCTCTTTTGTCCAGACTCACTTCACTTTATGGCAAACTTTCAAAACCCATGTGGCAGAATTTGTGTCCACCAGAAAAAGAATCAAGATGAGCTACGAGGGTGCTTATACCCATAAGAATGAAACAAGGCAAGGCAAGGGAAAGGCTTTATTTCCTTCTCTGCTCCTGCTCTGCAAAAACACCCATTTATTTTCTCCACACCAAAGTCAGTACGTTTGGAAGAAACTGAACAGAATATTTATGCTGTTATCCTGCACACAGACTCAACACATCTCCTCATATCACGGAACTTACCAAAAGATCACTTAAATTGATGACACTACTTTTATGGACTTTAACAAGCTTTGGATCAGATCAATCCTGCACAGTATCAACACCTGAGACCACAGGTAGGAACAAGTTCCAAAATATTTAGCAAGAACTTTTTACCTACTTAGTATTTAAGAAACTTTTAAACTTAGTGTGGAAGGACAGGGAGGCGTGCGGAAGATCTCGGGCTGTAACGGGCAGTTAGAAACCCAGCCCCCTCTCCCTGTCTGACCTCTGCTCTGTACCTGGACCACCCACCCGGACATGAGCCACAGGAAATGACCACTGACCACCCTAACCTATATAAACCCTTGTAACCTTTCAATAAACGCCATTTTGCTGTCCACCACATTGGTGTCCTGGAGCTGATGGACCGAGGGACCCTTGAGGGCTGGGTTCCCGTGCTGGGTAATTGAAGCAGGTCGCCCTGCAACACTTAGTAGTTGAGAGACTTTTAAATCAAGGGCTGGAAAAGGTGCAAAGAGCAATGTTTTTCTGACATTACCTGCTTTTCCCTAACATATGCAATGCATCCCTAACATTGCATATTTTAACAGTAAGTAGAACAGATGTTGAAATATAATCTCTCTTCTGAGAACTAAATTACTGTTACTAACTGTTGAGGACACTAAAGTAGTCAAGAGGAGAAAATGAAGGTACTTTTTGTCCAATTTAGTTGTGATGATGCATAAAATAATACGTAAATAATTTCTATTTGGAGGAGAGTAACAAAATGACATTGGTATTTGCAATAAGAGTGAGCCTGTATTGCATAACCTGGGTTTGCCACTGAGGTAGGGTGGTACCATTTACCTAAATTTGAACATAAGGATTATGTCAATTCTACCTTCATTATCATTAACACAGCACAAAACCAATACCATTATCACAAATGATAACAAGCAGATGCAATTAGTCTCAACTTGGACAGGCAATTAAAATTAAAAAAAAAAAAAGGAAGGGAAATATTGTTTAGCTGTATATGAACAAAGAGGTTCTATTAACCTGGCTTTGCAGTGAAGAAAATTGTCAATATTGCTAACACAGGTCTGCAATTAAGTTGGTGTCAATGTGGCTAAGAAAAGGACTTCATAATTAGGACAACACAGTTAGTATTGACCTGAATTTTCAATAAAAATCATGTCTGCATTTTAATTTGGAACTGTAAAATTCATCCTTGGGCTCTACAAATGACCATATAATTAACTTGCAGTTACTTTAAAATTAGAGAATTATTTACGTAATACATTATTTTTATATAAACATGTGCCTTTACAAATTGTGAGATGATTGCAGGGTTCCCAGGAGCATCCAACACTTAAACTTTTACATTTCCTTGTAAAAATACTCCCAAGGTTTTAAATACTTTATTCCCATTAAAAAATTACTGCTTCAGAAGACTCTGCATTCTCACTTCAAATATTGCTTTCTTCATTACAATTACTAGTTTTAGTTACTCTTTACTTAAAGCTCTATCAATGGGTAACTATCATACCCATTTATTTTAAATACTCTGAATGCTTCTAGCAAATGTGATCAAAAGGATACTTAGATTGACATAAATTGGTTGTTTAATCAGCATTACGTGCTTAAATGCAAAAAACCAAAAATGAGAATATTGAATTGTCACTTTTGAACCCAAGTGCACACTTTTTTGCACTTAGCTTCCTATGCATATCCAAGTCCAGTATATCAAAACTACACTCAAAGGAAAGACAAAAAAAAGATTTTTCTTAGGGGAAAAAAGAGAGCTTTTATGTGCCCTTTCCATGTTTCCTCAAAATAGGAAACGATAACATGAGTCCTGCAGTATTCTTTGTCTCCATCTGCTTTATCATAGGCTCACCTCCTTCTTCTTTTCTTTCTTCCTTTTCCTCTGCACCAAGAATCAAAGGTGTCTCAACTTCTCTTGTGTCTTCTTGGTTCAACAGTGGATCTGAATAAATTTGATAAAAAGATGAAGAGTAAGGCTTTTCAGAATGGACATGAAAGGATTAACACCCAGTAGAGACTTTGCCATTAAAAATGCTGGCAGAGGAAAAGGATCTTTTCCTCCATGAGTACAAATAGAAAAGCTGTCCAAGGAAATCCAAGGGGCTCTAATTCAGAGTAAAGCCTTGAAGATACTCAGCTTTCTGGTATTTAGCACAAAATCCCATGTGCCTACTCCAAACATGGATATTCTCCAGGACTCACTGCAATCCCAGAGACACACACAGTCCATGCCCCACCCCTTGACATTTTGAAGGCCAGGTTGGATGCAGCTTTGAGCAACCTGGCCTAGTAGAGGATGTCCCTGCTCATGGCAGGGAGTTTGAAATGAGATGATCTTTAAGGTCCCTTCAATCCCAGACATTCTATGATTCCATGATTCTATGTTAGTGTTTTTGCTTGTTAGTCTTGCTTTTTTGATTTCAAGACACAAGGAGTACCTTCTATTTCCATGCAGGAGCTTTGGGAATCTGCCCCAGTTTTTATCTCCTCATTAGCAGAAACATCCTGTTGTCCTGTTAATACAACAAACACAAAATGCTATCAGGATGATGCTGCCAGCAGGCAATGCTAAATTCATTACAACAGAACATGAACCTCACACACAGCATGGTACTTCTAAGCCAAGTACTGCTTTTTTTTCTATTAAGTGAACAATTTCAGACACATTTTATATATGAAAATATAACTTAACACTACTAAGCATTAAGTTAGTTAAATAGCTGATCAAAACCTGCAGCATTTACAGTTTTTCTTCTTTTGCAGCTCAGCCTTGACCCTGTTTCTCGTAGGAGCTGTTGTAAAGACCTTGCACTTGACAGTCAGCCAAAGGAACAGAAACACCCCACAGGCTCTCAGAACCACAACAGCAGCATAGGAGGACATGATACCAATGCTATGCACCCAGGATCAGTATGGCTAAACATATTTAGAGATGTGGCTTTTCCAGTAGCACCAGGGATTACTGCCCCACATCTGGCTGACACACAACCTCTACTAGCCAACAGCATTTCCTTAAGGTGGCAGAAGTCAGGCTGAAACCCACTGGGTGCTGACACTGGAAGCACTGAAGTTTCAGACTGGTTCATTATCTCTGTCTTAAAAACTTTGATACAAAACTTTACCTTTTGCTTGATCTTGTTCACACACCACAGGACTCACTGAATCACCCTTCTGCGTGCCTTTGGAGTCTTTCAGGGAATCTGAGGAAAAAAGAAAACAAAAAAATAAATTCTGAAGCAGTTTTCATGCTGGAAAAGGAGTTACTTGAGTTAGAGGAGCTCTTAGGTGCCAGCTTCATATTTGGCATTTTGATGCATGGACTGATTTTCTATCTGTTTAACTACAGTCTTGTAAACTACAGAAGTATATTTGTGGGTTTCAATTATTCAAATTGATTCCAAAATCCCTACCCTTACTGAGCATTTTTTTGCTGTCAGTACAAACCTCAAACCAGGAGCTGGCAAGGAAGGGTGCATAAAAAGAATCAGCAGCACTACCAAGAATTTTATTCCTAATGAGCAGAGCGGCACAAATCTGTGAGAAATAGCACAAACCACCTACTAGATAAATAAAGTGATCTATTATTTATTTAGAATAACAGTTTTTCATGGTTGGATTTCCAGAAACTTTAAATCTTTCCAGAAACATTAAATCCCATCAATCCCTGTGCAAATCCTAGCCTCATGTCACTTGATGACACAGCTCCCAAGGTCATTATTGTGGCCAAAAGTGCTTTACTTTTTTGGGGCAGACTATCAAAATGAACTGCCCAAACCAATACTTGGAACCAGTGGTACAGTGAGACTTAAATTACATTTTGGCAGAAAGTCCAATTGCTGTGCTATCTGGGGTCTTCATAAACACAGGGCATTATTCTGTTGTGTCAAGCAGCATTTTTCTGAAAACAGTTTTTGCATGGGAATGGAGAAATACATAATGTATAATTTCACTGCATTCAGGTAATACAGCAACATAGACACTCGATTTAGTTTTGTTCATCCTCATCACACACAGGGTTCCACTGGATAAAGAGCTCTCTGTGAGCCTCATTAAAAACCAGTGCTGATCTAACTGGACATGGTGCAAACCACAGGGTAAGCCCACCCCAGGTCATAACAGCAGCAACAGATAATCACTGTTTGTGTTCCTATGTGAGACGCTTTCTAAAATACTTTTCAGTGGAAAAAGTAAGTGATGGTGCCAAAAGACCTACAGCATGTTATAATAAATTAAATTATGACAGTGTTTTTACAGCTTTAATTCTGGAAGGTCTCTTTCTACAACACAGCTGAGCAAATCTTACAATATAGCCAAGGATGCCCCTGTAAAACCCAGCTCCTGAAAGTGTCAAAAAATAATCTCTGATGGATAAGTAGAAAGCTGGGTTGTTAATATCTGATCCAAATTTAATAATCTGTAGGAAAGGTATGTGCTGAAATTGTGTGGCTTTAATTAACTGCAAGTAATCCCCCAAGGCAAATATTTAATTACCTGCACAGTTTCTTACTTCTTTCATGGTATGACAGCAAGTTTAAAAAAACCAAGTTTGAAAGTAGAATAACTCACTGATGTACAATTTGCTAAACTTTATACTTGCTTCACTTTTTTTTTGCCCAACTGTTAGTTTAAATTTCTACTCATTCTTCTCAGGTAGACCACTGCATCAGTGGTCTTTCATACCAAATTTTACAATGAGGTTCAAAGGATTACCCTTATCAGCCTGAACTGGAGCAAAACCAAATTAGAATTTTATCAAATTCTAAGTTTAATAAAAAAAAAAAACCAGTTGAAGGATCTCTTGGTATGAATGGGAATAGCAAAATATTCTATAGGGAATTTTTCAAGCAAACTTGAAACACACTGAGGGAAATTCTGGCTTTGCTGAAGTTTTTGACAAAGCTCTCAGGATTTCAGACAAGCCAAGTTACTACCTGTAACTCCATATATAATATAATGTATTTTTCTATATGATATAGCTGCATGCTTGTAAAAGGAACTGTACTGGCAAAGCTGGAATCAGAAGTCCTCTACCTTGAGTACCATGACGCCAGGGTCCAAACACAGCCCTTCAAGCACTCAAAAGTGATGGTAAGGATAACATCACCTCTGTTGGGAGGGGGAGATGCAAGCAGCTCTACCCCACCACTCCCTCAGAGCTCTCTTATCCCATACCTATTGCTACTTCATACTCCCAGACTGGTGCCCTTAATTCCAGTTCACTGGTGCCACCTTTTTTCCCAGAATGAGGAATGACTCCAATTTAATGCAAAAACCTATCTGCAACATCACTGGCACAATTACATGCTGTGGCCAATGACAGCTAATGGATTTTAAGAAGCCTCATGCCTGGCTAATGTACGTGCCCTATCATGCTGCCTTTGGTTGGGCAGCACCACAGAGGAGAGGTGTCATTGCTATTCCCACCTATTGGCACAGCTAGCAGTCTGTCCCATGGGCTTTATTGTTAAGGAATTGTAATCTTGTGCCAAACTTTCATTTTTATCATAAACAGTTGCCCTATTGCTCCTATTGTTTGAGAAAGCAATTTGACTGCACTGAATTCCAAATTATCCCAGGTAATATACAATGATAACTTTTTGCAAGCTGTTCTTTGCAAGGCAGGTCTCTGAAAATAACAGAGAATGGACAGAAGTCACTGCCTAGCTGGAAGAGTGTCCCACATGTATTTCAGCAGCAGGAACCTCTCTTGATTGGTTTTATCATGCAGATTCTGAGTTCTAAAATCCTTAAGGTCAAGACCATATCGAAGGTTCCTTCTTTTTAAATCCAAATATTGCACTAAATATTCAAGCCAAAAGGTCCAAGAACAGATTTACTTTTAGGACTAACAAGAGTAAAATAAAGGAATAAACTCAGATTTATGAAGCAAATCTGTGCCAAGCAAAAGTGAAAGTGTAAAACCAAAGAGAGTGTTCACACTGTAAACACTACTTTCTGTGTTCAAGTTTTCAGGAGGATAGTGGTATTTCTCAGGCTCTGCTGATCCTCGTGCTTACTGAGCCCTTTGGAGCCTTGTGCAACTGTGCATAAGCCCAATATTATAGTCCTGTATGATTCCAGAGCCTGCAAGAGCTCTGGCTGTCCCTAAGGCCTTTGTTTTCCTCTTCTTCACCTGGTTTTTAAAAACGGCATAAAGCAATGTTGGTCTTCTCCTAACACAGTTAATTATCTGTTAAGTCATACCAGAGAACCCAAGTCGTGATATTCTTTCACAGCACAGTATTGCTTAACTTTTTGATAACATACACACTGGACACTATTTACTTTGGGCAAGTACAAATTGGGACTGTAAAAGTTAACACTCCTCCCGTCAGGACTGAAAAAAAAATCTGTTTCTGATACCATACTGGAGCACAGTTCCTAAAGGCACACATGAATGAACCAAACAGGACATTTAATGGCATAAATAAGCCAAAGATAGGCCACATTTATCTACTGCACATCAGGAGCTTAAGTGCTCATTGAAATCTGAGCATCTGTTAGTTCTCTCAAAACTCCTCCTTGCTGGCTGGAGTGGCAGTGTCCATGTCAGGAGCACTTGTCTCTGCTACCCTCCATTTTATTGAAACAAGTATCTTGGGGGACTGCATGCTTGAATCCACCTGGGAATTAGCCCCAGACCTTAACAACCTGTTCACAAAATATTTAGGCTTTAAGTAAACTGATCAGAATACTCAAAGAAAAGATTGTAGCTTGCAGTAAACTGTCAATCCTATCCTTCCTGCCAATAGTCAGGCACTATTTTGTCTAAATCCTGCATAAATCCCCATGCTGTTCCATACCATTCATTTTTTCTTTTGACTGTATAAGGCAATGCTGCTCAAACACGATTTTGCAAAAGCTAAGGAGGAGTGGAGATGGTAAGAAGTGAATGTTAAGTGGTTTTAATGATCTTTTAAATTCACTTCCCCAGCTACTCTCTGTATGGCTTATTTACTGAGTAGTTTCTAATGTGCAAAACATCTGGGTCCTGTAAACAGCATAGATAAATCATCATGTTTTAGGGAGCTGTAAGAAGATCAAATAGGGAAAATGCTGGTCATTAGGAAAGAAACAGGTTCAGTACATTTTATTTTTTTTAAGCATGATACTGTGATAAATTACTGGAATATTTCCAGAGTGAAAGAAACTAAGCAGACATCTAAAATTACAGGTAATGGTGTGCATGGAGACTGCCACATGATTAGGGTATTCTTTTGTCTCATAAACTGAAGAAAATATGTTAGAATGAAATACTATAAAATGATGATTTATGAGAAGTTAGGAAGAGATTCTTGAACTTTGACTTTAAAATGTTATTTTTATATCCACCAAGATTTCATTTTAATCAATCTTTGTAACAGATTAGATTTACTGGAGCCCAAGTTTAAAATGCTTGGTAAACCAGACCTTTTTAGGTGCAACTTGTAGAGATATTTAATCAAGTTTTCAGGTAATAGACCAAACAGTTCATCTCTGCACTTTTTCCACCTGTTTGTGCTTCAAGCTGATAGAAGGGCATCTCACCTTCTGTCCACTTGAGAAATTCCAGGTGCAACTGGTATAAAAACTGTGGGCATCCTTCTCCTGACACAAGAGGCAGGACCTCTTGTACAGGGCTCTGGGAAATTAAAAAGCTGAGAAAAACCTGATTGCCTTGGTTAGAGCCTGTCCAGAGGAAAGGACTGGAGGGAGGAGATGAAAGAGCAGGATCTCACTGGGCTGATGGGAGCACAGCTGAATGGCTCCAGGTCAGCTAATATTAAAAAATAAGGACGATTTAAATAAACCAGTAAGTGGATTAGTGTTCACTGTTGCAGATGCCAGTACTGGTGAAGGGTAGAGCAGAAATACCTCTTGAATAGTTTAGGGGCTGGACCCGTCTGGATGCACAACTCAGGTCAGATTAAATGTGAAGAAGTGAATAACCCACATAACGAGCAGTGTGAAGTGGAAGTTGTTAAGAGAATAAGTGGCTGGTTGGATGGTGGTGCTGACATCCCTGGTTAAAAACCCCAAACCCCACAAATTAGCTAGTTTTAGCCAGTTTGCTTTCACAGGAAACCTTTCAACCAAGGGACAGAAAAACCTTATCACTTGAGGCGGCATGCAAAGCCACAGGTATGGCTGAGGGGGTTGAAACTCTTCCATTTAAAAAGGTTCTTTTTCAGTTACCTATAATTGAAATTTTCCAGGCTGAAATTTTGGGTCTAATCATAGCCCACGGGTGAAGTAAAAACATTTCACTGGTAGCTGGTGAGTGCTCGGCACTTCTCAAAATCAGGTCAGTCATTTAGATGTCTTAATATATACCTAAGAGCTGATTTTAAACACCTCTTTCTGAACATATTGGCCTTTCAGTCAATCTTTTTCACATGCTTACCAATGCCTAATTTATGTCAATTTGCACAGCTCCCCTGCATTTGAAATGCTCTTTCACTTTATCCCTTCTCAATCGCTTATGTCTTTAGGACATCAGGATTTTTCCATACTGAGAGCTACAGCTGGCCAAAGAGAAATTTATACCCATTACATTTTACAGGCAGGATACTTATCAGCTTCTGAGTTGCCCAAAGAGAATTTTTAGGGCTTAACTCCCTAGTCAAGTCATATATTAATTCTGTTTCTGAAAACACAAGCCTTCCATCCAACTGAATCTGACTCAATTTCAGAGAATGCAGAAAAACAGTGACTTGCTTTCAGTGGCACTCACACAAAAGCCCAGACTTTGGTGAACACCTGGAAATAATTAATCAATCACTACTTTATTTTAAAAACCAATTAGTATATGATTTAATTTAGCTGACCTTCAAATGAAAATTCACTTATTATTAAGTGCTAATGAATTATAATCAACATATTGCGCACAGAAACTTTGTATAGTAGGGAGTTATACTTCACCTGTACTAAATCCAGTTCCTTTTTACATTTTCCTGGCAGAAAGCCTAATCATTAAATTGGGTTAAATAGTAATTGATAGAAGAGGCAACTGAGAAGAAGATGCAGAACACTCTCTGTCACACACACACATGCATGTACACATACTCTTTAATAAGACATAAGCACAGATTCAATCCAATCTCTACCTACTACATGGCAAATTTAAAATAAGTTTGTACCCCCAGCATAGTCTTGTACAGACAGACATACCAGACTGAGTGCAGCCTGCTTGATACACCCTTTATCTGCTGCATAAACATTAATGATTTTAATCACTTTGTTCTGCCCTTACACCTCATAGAAAGAAACATCTCTCACTTGAAATTAGCTGTATATAAAGGATCTACTTTCATATGCACAGTAATGAAGCATTTGCAAAGGGTGCTGCCTGGAGATGTCAGCTCTCCCCCACAAGATCATAGCTAATCATACAACTTTAAGGGTAAAATTGCAACAGCTCTTTGCAGACAGTGGAAAGAGAAACTCGGCACAGACTGGAATAAGAGGATACCTCTACATTGTTGCATTGAAAATCCTGATATTCTTGAAATAAGATTGTTCTCCCCCTTTTTTTTTTTCTTTTCTGTAGACAGATGAACACTCAAAAAATTCAGTTTGCTCAGAGTCCATTTGTAAACTGGGTTTGTGTGTACTATTATTCCTGGACAGTATCTCTCCTATGGTAACAGAAGACATATACTTTTAGATTATTGTGAAATTTGCAGTCTCACAGGAGGTTTTCATTTTAATCGAAGCCCCTCAAAATGTAATTCCTGCACTGTCCCACGCTCTAATCATGAAAATCCTTTCATCCTCCCTCTTTTCCTTTAAAAAAGTGATAAAGAGAACTCACAACAAAAATACTAGACCTTCATAGCAGCAGAGATGCATGTGCTCTGTTTTGAATATCACCACATGTTAGAGCAATAACTATGTCAATGTGTTTGCTACATGCTAATCCCAAAAATATGAGGAAGAAAAAAAAAAAAGCAGAAAAACTTCTAGTCAACTCTAATTGGACTCAAAATACTTGTTTTGGTGCACTCACAAGGGAGTTGGAATTTGAAAGACCTAAACTTTCATAGCAGGAAACAGTGGTTTAAACTATGCATTTTGGGACTGTGAAGCTAGGCTTACTTGCAATAAATCTTTTACAGTAATTAGGTGGAAGGACTGGGAAAACATAATTTCTCTAAATGCTTTATGTCCTGTTCATTTAGTTGAAGATAAACTAGAGAAATGAGTATGTTCCAGAAGCTGGAGGTTTTAGCTGTGTTAACTTGATGGGCAAACAATTTGAAAGCTGGAATTTATTTCAAGAGCATCAGGTGTTTTCAGAAATGTCAGGATTTTGTAAAAGTGCCATTTCTCAAGAAGCAGCACTTTTTTTTTTTTTATAATAGTAGAATTTATTTTACAAAACCTCAGAATCTAAAACTGTAGAAACATTGAAGAATCACAGAGTGGTTTGGGTTGGAAGGGATCTTGGAGATCATTTAATTCCACCCCCCCAGTAGGGACACCTTCCCCTAGACCAGGCTGCCCCATCCAACCTGGCCTTGAACACTTCCAGGGATGGGGCAACCACAGTTTCTCTGCACAACCTCTGCCAGTGCCTCAGCACCCTCACAGTAAAAATCTGCAAAGCTGAAAACCTACTAATGGAAATAATTTGGAAATAACATGGCCTAGTCCATGGTGGCCTTGCTGTTCAAAATCTTTGTTTCCATTACAAAAACTAGCAAGCAAAGAGGAAAACATGGTCTTAGCTTTTATTTTCTTTCTTTTTTTTTTTTTTTTTTTTTAACTTGCATCGTTTTACAAACAAAATCTATGGAGGAGAGTTTGTCACACTCTTTTTTTCCTATCCATCTTTCTTATAAGGAGAAGTAGGACATAAAAGAGATAATGCACTTTGGATCTCTCAGGGCACTATCTCTTCCATCAGCCTCACAAGAGAGGAGGAGGAAACACTATATATACTCCTAACATGTTATATGAAAAGTGAGACTTCTCACACAAAGATTTCTTTCCTGAGAAGAGACTTCTAATGCAATGGCATAAAACCCTGGAGGGCTTACACACTGGGAAGCATTTCAGAAGACAGTCATCTTCTTAGTTAGGAACAAGCACTCAGAACAATACCAGTTTCTTGGGATCATCAGCTGACTGCAGACAGAAAAGGAAAATCCAAACCCAAAGCTTCAGTGTGACTCTCACATTGAAAAACACACAAAATGGGGAGTCTTCCAGATACAGAATACATAAACAGGCCAAATGTCATCAAAACAAGAGAAATTAATGACAGGCAATCACCAACCACACTGGGATTGAATCCATCACTGTTTCTGCCTTCCACTACTACCCTTGCCACAACTTCAATTTGTGATGTACCAAAAGAAAAAGCCAGTGCTCCAGCAAAGGTTTGTGTTTTTTTTTGTTTTCTTTGCAGTATCAATCAATCTGTAAGAAGAGCTCTTAAATCAACCTGCACAAGGCTTTGAACTCATAATCAGGTAAGTATGTGGGCTGTCCAGGATGTGGCTTTGGAACAAAAAGGAAGGCTCTCACACCCTGTCACACTTATCTAGAAAAATGAAAAGAGAGTCAAGTAGCAATGCTGAATTAAACATTAAATCTTTTAAAATAAATAACTGAATGGATGTTAATAATTATGTTATCTCAGTAAAATGCATGAAAATTTTCTATTAGTCTTTCTTGAAGGCCATACTGATGGATTGTATTTATTATAGATAGCATAACTCCTGGATTATCACCAGTAGCAAATATTTTGTATATCACCCAGACTCCTTCCTGATGTACCCCCACAAAAATGTTAAAAAATGTAGACCAGGACAAGCAACTAATAGCATGATTATCACAAGAATAACAAAAACAATACAGCTGTGCACTGGTTCCAATCTGTTGGTAAGCCAACAACTCGACAGGAAAAATCTCAGTTTGAAACATTTAAATTAGATAATCTCTCTCGTTTCCAAAACTCCCTGTCATTTGACCCTGTGACACTTTTAAATATTTATTACAAACTAAATGATCTGAGTGCCCAGTACAGTCTGCACAAGATAAACATTGCTTTCTGCCTCTCTATCATGACTTCATCTCCTCCTGTCTCCTCCTGATGTGTTTATAGCTATTGTGTTTTTCTTTTCCTGCATCAGGAGAGCACTGAGCAGGGAGCTGATATTGCTGAGACGGATGTGCATGCTTAACTATATGCCTGTGAATCACCCCAGTGAGCCTAAGCTTTGGGCTCATTTTGGATATGTCACGTATGATATTTTAGTATTAACTCCATAACAAGAGGACTTAAGAATTTGTGGCATCTCTCCTACCAGCACAACAGTTGTTTCCAATTATTTCATTACAAAGACTTTTGTAAATGATAATCCAAGCCTTTACCTATTCCTTTACCTATTGCTTAATTGTGATTTTGCCTATTTCCAGACAAAGGAAAAAACAGTTTCATGAAATGTCCTCTTGGGATGGGATATTTCAAAACATAATTTCCAATCTGTACCTTTATTCTCACTCAGCTCAGTGTCTTCTGATGATAGGCTGGCTACAGCTGAAGGTTTTGTTTCACCTATAAGAACAAAGGAAATGAAAGAGAAGCTATTCATTACATAGAAAACTGATGAAACACTTTATGAAAAAAAGTGTTACACCTTACTGAGAATAGATGTTGGACCTGAATTTCATTTACTGGGCTTCCACCCATTCACTGGCTATTACTGATCTCATCACCTTCCCTAAGTAAGATGTAAACATGCCTCTACAGCCAGATCAAATCTGTATTTCAATTTCTCATAATACAGAGAGAGGAAAAGTTATTGCTTCCATGGGTGTTCTACTTGCTCTGAGATTTCTTTTTTTCACTCAATCCATATATTTAGAGAAAAAACAATTAAGTAATTCTTAACTTGAATCATGTCCATGAATCCCACTGGAATCCAAATTACTAGATGCAAATGCTTTCCTAAAAATAGAAACTTTCAGGAATCAGGCCTGAAATGAAAAAGCCCCGGAAAATCTGCAGCTTGGAGTTTTTTAATAGTAGAGCACACAGGTAAAACCATTGCAGTTAATAGATACAACTAGTACCTGAACTTAATAAAATGTTTTCACTTTCACTGTTGATTTTTTGTGTTGATTTTTATAGTTCTAAAACCTTTATAAGCTTTTGTTTTAATTTCTAGACTTTAATTTCTTTAAAAGATTTGTTGTTGATGATTCTGAGAATTTTTTTCCTTATACAGCCATCTAGTATTTTTAACTACATTGAAACAAGAGCTCAGAACCACCTGCCATGTTGTTTTTCCATGTGTTAACTGTGAAACTCATTGATGACAGACTGGAAGCCAGACTTTAAAAAAGCCCCACACAGTTGAAACTTTTCAGTCTTCTCAGACTATTAGTTTTTTCCACTACTATAGTTTTATATATAATATATAATATATAATATATAATATATCATATATCATATATCATATATCATATATCATATATCATATATCATATATAATATATAATTAATATATAATATATAATATATAATATATAATATATAATATATAATATATAATATATAATATATAATATATAATATATAATATATAATATATAATATATAATATATAATACATAATATTTAGTTTTCTCTATAATATAATGGTATTTTTCACTATAATGAGAATATACAAATCTTTATGTAATGGACCAGGTAAGAGTAGATAATCAATTTTTTGTCCTATATTTTCTTTCACAATATCAAAGTATATGAGTTTTCACACTCAGAGGAAGTTTATGCCTTTTGATTTAGATAATACAAATAAGAACTTTAATATTTGATGGGATTGCTCCTAACAGCCATCACTTGTGGCGTTTAGAACTCTTCTAAGCATAGAACTGTGTACCTTGGGAAAATCAGGTAATTTTGTACTGCCAAGAAAGGGTGCAAAAGGAGCAACCTCAAAGTTCCTGATGATGCTTTGTCTCTGCAATGCACAGCGCAGAAAGCAGCAGAGACTCACTAAGTGGATGTAACTAACTTGGGGTAATTGTGGCCCTCTCTGTTCCTGTCACTATGTAAACTAGGCAGGAAAATTGTTAAGCCAAACAGTTTTTCCTGCAACACCATGTGCCCATGCCCAGGGAGGTGAGTTTTGGGCTATGAGGGGTCATGACATTATCTTTAGGCATGTACCTAAACTGTGTCCCTAAAGTATGACATTTTCTGGATCTGGGATCTCAAATGTCTGGATCTTTTCTTTGACACTCTTCACGAAAATAATGAAACATGAATACCAATGCAAGATAGCAAAAGAATGTATATCACAGCTCTGATAAACCAGCTCTGACAGCTCATATTGCAACAAGTCATAACAAACAGTTTTGGGAAAAGCACAGTGCATTTAAAACACCTACAGCAGCAAAGTAGTAGTTTCAACAGGTAAATATTCCTTAATTCTCTTGGGGAAAAAAAGGAGTATTTTATTCAATCAAACTGAAATACCCCATCAGTGACTATCACTGACAAGCACAGTGGGCTGTATTGGGCATCTGTAGATGCTATAATCAGGTTTAACAGGAACCTCTGCAAGTGGAGCCAGGAGCTCCAGGCAGTATTAGCTCTTAGGTGAGCTAGCAGTCAAGCAGTACTTGGTAAAGTTAAAAGCTCAAAATTGCTTGGAAAAAGATATGCTCCAGTCTAGTCAGAGATTCAGAACAGAATTTCAATTCACACAGAATAACTCATTCCTCCCCATGGTCCCCTTAACCTGTTTAAAATACAACTATCATGAAAGTGAAAAAACCAGGGAAGGATACCTGGTTGCCCTCCAGCACTTATAAAACACCACCATGCCCTTATCTTGGGGAGGATAAAGTTTGCTGAGGTCCATGGGAATCTATTTTATCTGTAATACTGTTTGCTTCTGGCTTCACCTCCCACTGTTTGCACCGCATTGGGACATACAGAAGAGGTGACAAAAAGGACATGAAACACAGAAGGACTTCAAGCAGGTACAGGCAATGTCAGATGTTAACACTCAGTTGCAGAACAATGACCAGTGGAAGGAGGGAGAAAAGCTGCCCTTCTACCTACACAGTGACCAATGCACAGGATGAAAAGGAGACCCTCATTCAATGGACTTCTCATTACCATAATACAGGAAGCAAATCAGGTAAGTCAGGAATCCAGGCCTTCTAAATTTATCTGCTGTGTTTCCTGACTGGCCACCTTCAGCTCAAGAAATTCCAAAGAAAACCCTTTTACTCTTTCTGGTTTAAATACATTTTGGGAACATTCTGCATTAAAATAGGAAAAAAATCCTAACCAACTTGGAAAAGCAGTGTGCTACATGTAATACTACAGTTAAAGAAATACTTAAGAAATAAGGGAATAGACAGACATTTTGATTGCCACTTCAGGTCTTTTGGTAGCTAATTCATTCTAGCTGTCTCTTGCAAGGAACAGAGTTGTGGAGCATGAAAAACAGAACCATAAAGAGGAAAAAAAAATCTCTTATGAGCATGGAGTGACACTGTATTCCAACATATTGAACTCACTATAACTTATAAGCATGTCACCTGCAAAACCCACCACTTGTGAACTCTGACATTCACTCACAGCATATGCAATATTTTTCCTATGGATTTAAATCTTCATAACCACTGTGACTTGTGTAGACAATTTTTTAAAACTTGAAAATACCCTTTAAAAATATTCAGGAGTTGAGTTTTCATCAGAAGGGGATCAGAAGGAGCCTGCTGCTTGCTTGCTTCCTCCTTCCCCGGATTTCTTTTCCTCATTCCTAGTCTATGTAGAGGGGAAAAATATTTATTTCTTCTGAGAGGATTAGCTAGATTAGGCACCTTAAAGGGAGAAAGTAGAGCTGGTAAACTGGAGAGGGGTTTGCATTCCTGCACTGCAACACATTCATTCACAATGAATGAAGATTCGGGCACTAATGGGAGAACTGCTCAAGACCTGACCTAATCTGGTGAAAATGTACAAACATTCCCCTTCAAAAGCACTGACAAAAGTTATTGTTCACCAAAGTGGATAAAACCTAAGACAGGCCTTAAGGAGTTGGGCACAAACCTGCTTCTTGGGTCTTACTTTCATCGGTGTTTTGCTTATCTGCTGCGCCATTATCACCTATTGAGAAAAACACATAAAAATTATTTATTATACATCTTTTTATTGGTACTTGGAGCAGTGCAATATTAATTGTAACCAATTTAGCACAAACTGCTAATTTACAGCAAAGTGCTGTGATAAAAGAGGAGAGATGTAAAGGTGAGCCAAAAAACCCCTGCCAACAGGACCAGTTCCATTTAAACCAGTCATGCTTTTATATCTCAAGACGAGGATTATGAATTTTATCTCAATTGGCTCACTGAAAATAAAAATACCAAATAAAGGGATGTTTCCCTAAACACAGTCTGCAATAAATGAAATTGTTGCTTGAACTTCTATGTAATTTATAAAGAGGTTTTTCCCTAGGATTATTTTCCTCCTGTAATATTTCAACAGGATCCTTGCTTGAAGTGGCTTTGTTTCTGACTTGCAGAACTTACTTCAATGCCTATGGAAGGTAAGAATCAACTAATTTGAATTCTAAAGCAAAAGCCATAATTCCACTTAGTGTAAAATATAAAAATGCATCACAAATGGCTTTAATGAAGATAGCACATCAAACCAAACTAAGATTGCTAGGACTGAATGCATTTTTCCCGTTTTTACATTCACATTAATTCCCAGTTTTCTCCACTACTTCACATTCATTAACCATTTTCTACCCTCCAGCTCCCTTTTGGAAGGCAGGCACCCAACAACAAATAACCACTGAGGAACTGGTAATACCCTGAAAAATATCTATGGGTCTTGAACTTTGCTTGCCTTTATAAGAAATATATCAGGAATTCTCTATTTTCAGGGATGGAAAAGGCTCTCTTAGATTCATAACAATGTGAGAGGCTGCAGAGCTGCATGTGGGATTGGATGCAGTGGCCATGCTCCCTCCTTTGCAGCACCACAAGAACAGCTGAGTACCAGCCTTAACAAGGTATTTGAAAAGTTGACTGCTGAGCATATACATTGTGAGAAGGGAAATTCATACCCAGGCCTGGAAATATCTTGATAATGATGCACATATATTTTTGCTGTGATCTTTGCTGGCTGCTGGGTTTTCTGATTACAGCTTCTCTAAAGCTTCTCTAAAACACAACTAATGTTCCTTGTATTTGTCACCTTGCTTTCACTTAACACATGGAACCTGGTGATGGGAATAGCACTGGTCCAAATGTGATTAGGTGGATGGAAGGAAAACAGAGAGAGCACATATTTTTCACAGGCAGATGTACATCTGGTGGCACACTGCACCCAGCTGATATTTAAAGGCTGAGGTAGGATGCTTTCCCTCTTTACAGCAGGCAATTCTTCCTGGCATCCAGCAGATGGGACTAGTGGAGAATTATTTCCAAGGCTGGCCCTGCACAGAGCTGCTCTCAGGAGGAGAGGAGATGGAGAAGGAACTTGACACCCCTCACCTGAGACAAGAGAGGTGGCCAGGGTGCAGCCAAAGGCCATCAGCAGGGACTTGGGCTTCCGGCTCTCCTGGTATCTCTTTGCATTAATTCTAACCTTAATGGATCACTTTTCATTCTAATTTCTTAGCACATTAGTGAGCTCTAACCTGTAAAAAATTGCATTATGTGGATGACCAAAATGGAGTGGCAAAACCTGTGGGGTTTTTCTTTCCCTGACTTGAAATCAAAAGGTATTGTTTTCAAAGTCACCGTTCTGCCTGTCCACACACAATAGGAGGACCAGATGCAAAACAAAAAGTTAGCTAAAGTTTTCTCTCCCCCACCCCATTTCTTTTATAACATAGGCTTGGCACGATCAAGCTATGCAGCAAGCAATTCATAAATGCAATCCTGTAACACAGCAATGCGGTGGCACTGGAAAAATCTTTACCAGTAGGTCAGACCAACAGAGATCATTGCATCACTGCAAAATGAGCAGTGCCAAAGCTTCAGCCATTCAATTATGGTCAAGTGTAACATGTTTCACTCTATGCAGAGAGAACTTTACAACCAGAAAAAGTAGATTGGGCATAAATGTAACTACTGATATGTAAATGAAATTAACACCAGCCATTACCCTACTGCATTCACAATTTAAAACTCAATTTCCAGATTATACTTTTTCTACATCCATTATTATGACTATAATCACAAATTACTTGACTAAAACCAGGTATTTCTAGGATTCATTCATATTTATTGCCAAGGAACTATATCTCTTGCTTAAGTCACTCAGAGAAAACCTAAACTACAAGAGAAAGTTTAAATGATCATCTGGTTCAGCAGATTATCAGGTAAACCACATTTTCTCAATCCTAAATGTATTATTTCACCAGACATTCACTGTTTAGAACTGGTGTGATAGAACATATATTACAGGATTCTCAACATGTTTTCACTTCATTTTGTTCCTTTAAAAAGAAAAATGTTTCTGCTTAAAACACTTTAAGAAGAAACTTCACCTCTTGCACTCTGACCCAATCCAATGATCCATGACAGGATCATGACATGAAAATTCATCTTGGTCAGTGAACTGACAGTAAGTATTGTGCCTGGCAAGTGGCTTTGGCAGAAATAGAGAAAAAGAAATGCTAAAAATTAGGACTGGACCAGTGATGCTCAAGTAATGGACTTGCAGAAGGAATGGTTAAGCTCTGCTTGGCCTGGAGTATCTATCTTGTGAGAAAGGGAGGAAGCAGAGCATGAATACACTGGCAAGAAAGCAAACTGTAGAGTGGAGAAGTGACTAATCCCAAAGTCTTCGACAAACAGGTTTTTCCACTTTCAAAAAATCTTTCTAATGAGTCTCTCACTGAGCATCTTTGATGAAGAATCTTTCTGCAGCTATTGCTCTCCACTGGAACTGGGTGTAGAGCAAATAGAAAGGCTTTAAGGAGCACGTCCTCAAGGCAAAGAGCTGGAAATACACTTTACAAGAGTAGTGAGACAATTTTTCCATCATATTTTTATTCACCCCGGCTGTCCTTTTCTCCAGGCAGAAAATCCAGAGCCAGTACATTTTCCTTGAGTCTTCCCTATGACATTATTTATAATAAAAATGTCTTTTCCACTGGATGGCTTCTACGGTATCTGCCATCCTTCTCTTCCCACTACTGCAGCAATCAATAATTGCATTTCCTTTAGGTGAAAACTGTCCTCACAATATTTGCTTTTCTATTACACTGGTAATTGAACAGCAATCTGTCACTCACTCCAAAGGAGATACAAAAAGTGGCAAATGACATGTCGTGTCATTTTAGGCCAGAAAATGTAAATGATTTTGAGCCACATCACAAGACAAATGGTAACATCTGTTTCTTTCCCCCTGGCATGACAGTCAGCTCTAAAAAATACAAGTTTGAGGATTACAGTAGTACTGTACAAACAAAATAAGCACATTGGACACTATAATACCTTCTTCTGTCCATATATTCTGCTTTCTCTTGCCAAGTTGACTACTGCCTGATAGGTTCTTGATGTCTTCTCTTGGCATTTTCTTTGAAGTCATCAAGAAAATCTATTCCCCTTCCCCTTCCCCATATGATGTATTTGGTATAAAAGAGGCTAAACAAGGCTCAATCAGCATGCTCACCAAGCTGGCAGAGTAAGTGGCACTTCTAACTCCACCTGGAAAGAGGATTCTTCAGGAGTGCCTGCCCACTTTCTGTTATGGAGAGGCATTTAGCATGCACAGTGAGGTGCCAGCTGCAGTGGCAGCCCCCAAATGAAGCAGATAATATGACAAATAATAAGCCAGCCATCAGACAGGACAGGGATGGGACAAGATCCCAATGAAAGATCAGGGAACAAACCCTTGAAGCAGGTTTTAGTATTCTTCACATTTTCTCTGCAAGAGCCTGGAAACATGTGGCTTCTTACATCTTCCACAGTTCTTGTGACAAACATGGCAAGTCAAAAATATTAATAGCCTGCTGGCTTCTTGGCTCTTCCCATTTCAGAGCTGAGGAAGTGCTAGGTCTGCTCGCACACCTACTCCTCTTCAGCAGCACCTTTCTTCACAAGCAGCTGGTGACATATTTAGAGATGAGGCTATAGTCAGTGCACCAAAAACTGGTGTAAGAAGACATTTTTTAGAAGAAAACAGAATTGCAGACAATATAATATGCAGAACTGCATAATTAGCACAAACCAGTTCATTTCTACCCCTCCAACAGAGAATTACAGAATATCCTGATCTGTAAAGGATCCACAAGGATCATCAAGTCCAACTCATGAACACAGAGGCTATTAATAATAAATTTTTTTTTTTTGCTACTGAGAAAGCTTTATTTCTATCATCTGCAGGGTGTCAACATTCAGAATAAGGTTTCTTCAAACCTCCTTGTCCTTCCTGGGGTAGACATAAAAGTGACAAAGGGCCAACATCTGAGGCTTTCATCTTAATTTGTGCAGGTGCCACATCCTGGGACACCAAGTTTGATCCTGTTACATCTCTGAATGGCTCTGCCATGCAAGCCCAGGAGCATCCTCTGCTTTTCTGCATGGCCAGTGACTTTGGCATCTCTTCACTGGTCTGACCTGTGCTTCTTTCTTGTATAACAAATACAAGTACAACCAAGATCTGTCAGACAAGAGATGCCAGTTTTGAACTATCTTTTTCACAGCAGAGAAATACTGCCATGGTAATTGTACTAATGACACGAAGGTCCTTATTGTATAGCAGAGAAACTAATTAATGAGAAAGTGAAAAATATAGGCTTTGATCTGCATTCTGAACAAGTAGATATGCTGGCTTCACTGAAACCCCTAAAATGTTAGAAGAAAGCACATGTACATCCCCTATAGGCACTTGAGATCATACAGCCTGCAACCATTTTCCAACTATTCCAGTGGTACAATAATATCAGACATAAACCAAGAAGCACATACACACAAAGGCCATTATTGCAGAACTACAAACACATTAAAGTGAATAATTAATGTGGTGGCCTGAGGTTGCTGAACATTTTAAGTTTTTATTTTAATTTCTTTAATTAAATTATGATTTAGGTCAGTTTTAATCATTATTTGTATATAACCCCTTTGGGGTAAATTTTAAGAAGGGTTAGTAACAAGTTATCTGCAGTAATTGTTTAATGGAGTTATGAGACTCTTCCCTCTGTGCTGCTTCAACAAATTACCACACTGCAGATGCAGCCCTGAACATACTGTGAATGTACCCAGCCCAGTGAAGCTGTCAGTCCAATAAATAACAGGGTTTCATTTCCATGCAGCATTTTGCCCAGGAGTGTGGGAAAAGAGAGAAAAAGCTGTAGCTTGAGTGGCTTATCTCAGAGGTTAAAAATAAAACTATTGTATTTTACTTATTTAATATCCTGAGAAATACAAGAGTCTCGGCTAAAGCTGGGTGAAGTCACTATGCATGTTCCCCTTGCTTCACTCTTCTGTGGGTCAGAAGACAACTAACTCAGCTTTACTATAACCCCTCTGGTTAGGGAAGAACCAGGGGACAACAGCTACAGCATCAAATTAAGTCCTGGGAAAACAGGACCATGCTGGTTTGTCCCAACCCACTACTTGGAACATTGTGCTCACCTGGCTTTTCACTGGGTCTAACTCTCCATTGACTTGGATTGTGCAATACAGGTGCTGGGCAAGGGACATGGAACATTTCATTGCCAAAGATGCTAGGCATTGCTATTCCTGTGATGATTCAAAACAAATGAAGGGAGACATCTCCTGGAAGCTTGAGCTGACCAACACAACCAGAATATGCATGGATATCCTAGATGTCACAGGCAGTCTGTGCAGAGGACAACGATAAAATTGGCATTTTGATGCAAAAAAATACACACGCTCTGCTCACTTGGCTTTTCACTGGATCTAACTCTCCATTGACTCAGACTGTGCAATATGATGCTCCACAGTGTTACCACTGTTCTTGTAGTGTATAAAAGGGGACAGAAATTACTCCTGTGAGTTGATGCGGAGTTCACAGCAGTATAAAGAAGCCCTGACTCCTGGCCCTACAATTAGTCCTATCCAAGAGAAACAAAATGATGCCATGAGGGCAAGTGCAAAATAAACCCACAAATCTAGTAATTACTATATAAATTTAGTCTTTGTTCATACTTCAACAGTGTGCCTGAAGTCTGAGTAACTACATACTACAAGGGATGGCCACATGGCTACTTTTGCAAGCCACAGTCAAAATAAAACTTGAAACCTATTTTGATTTTTCACAAATAGAAGAAAGAGACAGAGAAGACTACACTCATTAAAAAGCCCTCACAAAATGCAAACATTTTGGGCTACTTAGCATCAGCATTTTGGAATGAAGGGACCAGCCCCATCTCCTGCACTGGACCTGAACAATCATGATGTTACTGTTATTTGCATCATGTTTAGAAATGAGCAATGAATTCCTTGACAGATGAGCCCCCTGCAGGTGCCTTGGGGTGTGTCATTGGGTAGAATTCTCGTCTGACAACACTGCATTAGTCACCCCAGTAACTCAGTCTTTTACACCTTAGCTTATCTCAGAAGGAAGACAATCTACTCCACAGCATTCAGCACGAAAACAGGAATTGCAAGTGTCTTTCTGGTGCTATTACACAGACATACATTCGGTTGCTAAAAGAAACCCAAATGGGTAAATGGCTAACACAACAGGACTGCACATCACCTGTGGAGGCTAAAATGAGCTGTGTTTTCTGAGTTTTGCACAGCCACTGCATGGCAATTGAACAGAACAGCAGAAGCCACTTCACCAATGAAAAGAATCTTCTAAGAAATGTTTGCTCAGAGAGAAAATACGACTGAAAATACAGATAACATCCCATTTTACCCCTGGCTAAGTGCAAGGTGATCACCTAATATTCTGAAAGCTGTAATCAGCCAGGACAGATAGTGGACTTCAAAACAGAAGTGAAAAGAAAAACTATCAATCACAGTGGATGGAGGTTAATTGCCACTTTTTAAATATAACCCATCTGTATTAAGGTGAAACATCCAACAGACATGTTTGATACATATCCTTCCCAGGGAATTTCTTCTGTAGTACCTTATCTTAATTTAACATTTTATTAAAGGATTAGTTTTTGTGGCAAAAAGAAGACAGTCAATTCTAAGCTATCTTAATAAAAAGCAAAACTTTTAAGGCTGAAGTCAATTCTAAGCTATCTTAATAAAAAGCAAAACTTTCAAGGCTGAATAAAGGACTGTGTTTTTTGAAGTGTCATTATGTGTCTTGATGCTCATTTTTAGTAGATTATGATTGGAGCAGAAATTTACTGAAGAATGTGACTGCCCCATGGGATGCAAAGTATGAATGTATGAATTTATCAAGGGATAAAAGAACCCCTTGCTATCATCTGCAGAACACAATATTAATTCTTACCTTAAAGAAAGAGACAATCAGGCCTGCACAGTGGTAGAAGATCCATAGAAGAGATGCTTAGAACATTTCTGTGTAATAGCAAGAAAGACCAGCTATTGTGTGCATCCCACTAGCTCCAGAGAGGATTGAGCCCACTTGGAGGGATGTAGCACAAGCCAAGTGCCATGGACTGTGGTGGGTGCATACACTACATCCCTCTCCACAAAGCCAGAGTGAGCAACACAGTGGCAAAATTCATGGCAAATAAAGGAGAAGCAGGAAGGGGGAGCCTTATGCTAATCTCACAATTAGAGGACTAAGCCATAAACAGAGGTTTATTTTCTGGTCCCAAGACTATGCACTTTTCACCATTTCACAAAACCTTTTTTGGGAGAAGGGATGAGGAGCCAGGGTGTCTCCCTCGTGGTGAAAATCCTACTAAATGGCCATGACTTGCAGGACCAATGAGTTGTTAAGATAAGATGTAGTTTTATTTTGCCTCATTTTTGCTGTGTTCTTCAATCACCAGACTGACATCTCTCATGGACAGAGCATCCACCAAGTCAGGCAGGTGCCAGCTGGTGAGCCTGGATTTCTGACACAACATTGAGACACGTGATGTTACCTCTGAAAGCCAAGAGGCCAAATTGTGATGACCTCATCAGGCAAAGGAATCAACACTATAAACTCTGTTAAAAAGTGATTTGTGTTCATTTAGAACTTCGTGGTTTGGCTTATGCATAAACCTGACCTCCTTCCCACCAAGTGAATGGAAAGCAGACAAAGCTCGTCCTGGACAAATAACTCCAACAGACCTGCTCCTTCCACAGGTGATCCTGGGCGACCAACAGCCTAGGAATCTATCAGGAGGAATCTATCATTCAGCTGAGGAACAGCTTATGAGAGAAGCTGGAGTAAGACACTTCCAGAGGTCCAGTTCTGCCTTCACATCCCTTAAAGGAGGGCAAGAAAATGGCTTTTGCTGGATGGATTTATTATTTTTCTGCTGGAGGAAGAGAAAAAGCAGGCACTTGTGCTGCTGTTACTAGATGTGTTACTCATCTTTGATACAATACTGGTCTCACACAGGCCATGGAGGGAATGGATGGGGAAGCTCTTTGGCAGGCTCTGCTTTGTGTCTGAGAAATCCCATCAAGAAGGAAAGGGCAAACACTTTTGCTTCTCCCTATTGCACACACCGTGCTGTTCACTATGAATGGGAGGACACGTGAGGAGGTAGGTAAGAGAAACAAGGAACACTTAAATTTTTTGTTTTGTTAGGCTTTTGTATAGATGCTTTGCCTTTGCTTGGTGACAATATGTAGGATGAGAATGGGTGACTGTGGCATTTGTGCCAACTCATGGCTGCTATGTTGTGACAAGTACTGCCATTTTGTCTGTGTAACCACTTTAAGATTGTGTTATGAAGCTACTGAAGTAAGACATGCATATGTTTTGTTTAGTACCAAACATTTTGTTCACCTGACACTTTACAATCACTCAATCAATGAATGCATCTGACTGAGGGAAAGGCAAAATTATTCCTGGCTGCTTTTAATCTCCCAGGATGCAAGAAAGTGGCAGGAGAAAAAAAAAAAAACAAAAAAGAAGAAAATTATTTGGCATGTTTGCACATGTCAAACCTGAAATACTGCAGGGAACCTGTGAGTAAAAGAGGTTTCCTTGTCTATCCATTTTCACAGACAATACCTCTGCAGTGAAAATCTATGAAAACTACTGGCATAAGAATCTGCTGTGCAGTTCACACTTTTCTCTACCAACAGTCTGGAGGCAGACAACAATATATCTAATATCATAATAACAGACACCATTAATACTTTAGTGGTTTGATATAAGATTGCTTTCATTAGCATGTCAAGTGTTTATTTTAGCCTACTGCAAAACAAGCTCCTTACATACAGCCACTTACTCTCCTTTCCTTGATTGCAAAGAGGGTAATAATAAAGGAACTTACTTTCCCCAGTATTCTGTGGAGGTTTTAACATGCACTGAAATGATATTGCTCCATTACCTCTAGCCAATGAACCAGCCCGGTGAACTGGAGAAAAATACTGCAGCAGAAATATTGCTGAACTCAGTGGAATAGGTTTCAGAGACTGCCATGAAGGCAGACATGAGGCTGCTACCATTGCAAATTGTACTCCCATCTTCAATCTAAAAGGACATTCACAACCAACCAGAGGAAAATTCATTGGATTCTTCCCATGTCTCAGTGTTTATTTGTTAAATGTTTTATAGGTGGTCATACTACCAAGGTGAAAATAATATCCTATGTTAAATGTGGGATTGCTTTTGCTGATAAAAGGTAGGGCTTTTGGGGGTTTTAATCTGTTTTCTAGGGATTTATTTTTTGTATCTGTTTACTTTCTCCTGTGTGAGTTTGGCATCCTTTCCTTTCCTTTCCTTTCCTTTCCTTTCCTTTCCTTTCCTTTCCTTTCCTTTCCTTTCCTTTCCTTTCCTTTCCTTTCCTTTCCTTTCCTTTCCTTTCCTTTCCTTTTTCCTTTCCTTTCCTTCCCTTCCTTTCCTTCCCTTTCCTTTCCTTCCTTTCCTTTCCTTCCCTTCCCTTCCTTCCTTCCTTCCTTCCCTTCCTTCCCTTCCCTCCCTTCCCTTCCCTTCCCTCCCTTCCCTTCCCTTTCCTTCCCTTCCTTCCCTTCCCTTCCCTTCCCTTCCCCTTCCTTCCCTTCCCCCTTCCCTTCCCTTCCCTTCCCTTCCTTCCCTTCCCTTCCTTTCCCTTCCCTTCCCTTCCCCTTCCCTTCCCTTCCCTTCCCCTTCCCTTCCCCCTTCCTTCCCCTTCCCTTCCCTTCCCTTCCCCCTTCCTTCCCTTCCCTTCCCTTCCTTCCTTCCCCCTTCCCTTCCTTCCCTTCCCTTCCCTTCTTCCTTCCCTTTCCCTTCCCTTCCCTTCCCTTCCTTCCTTTTAATTAGTCAAAACCAACAGCTAATAATTAGACCAGGAGAAACTAAATCCTCTTCTCAGACAAATGTGTACATATCCCATTTACTTCAATGGAAATGGCTCACAGGTGTGATACATTAGACTCCAGCCACTTGGCAACTTGACAAGAATTCAGTGTCTGGATCCCAACTTCTTGTCTCCTCTTCCAGAGGCACAGGTAATGCCAAAGAAATCTGATCCAGGTTTCTCCATAGGACCCTCAGCAAACACTTTAATTACCTATTCTTTTCTCCATCACAACAACTCTCAAGGCTAAATCTGAACTTTCAATCCTAAACATTACAGGTTTGCCTCCTGTCTAGCAGATGGGGCTCTGCCACCAGCTATATCAAATCCAGCAACACTGATTGTGTTTTACAGACTTCAATTCTATGTCAGCAAAATCTACTGTATGGCATCAAATTCAAGGAATTCAGGCATTTTACAGCTCAGAAGTAATGCAATAATTCTACTGCCATACTGTTTACTTTGCCCTTCCAACACATTTATTTGTGCTTCAAAAGTGAACAGTAGGTCACTGGGAAAAATGGATAGGCACAGAGAAATAGGAAACTGTATCTAGGGAGCCACAGAAAGACTGAAACAACATCAGTAAATTTTTGAATGGAAGAAAACCTTACAGTTTTACAATACTTTGTCTCCTCCTTTAGTTTTGTTTTGGTTTTTTCCAAGATACTGATGCAATAAAAACATTTAGCCACACTCCATGTAAGAGTGTATCATAAAACAACTATTGCTCTGCCTGTTTAGGAACACTGAAAGTGTCACCACGATCCCAGCTGTGGGTTAGCCTGCATACAAATGGACATGTGGTTTGTCATCACTGAATTCTTTAATTCAAACACAAAATAGGTATTTTAATTTAATCTCAGTTCAGTGCAGCATGAAAGACACTCAGGTGTGATGAAATTTCTTGGGTCCCTCCACACCTTCCAGGTGATGACAGCTATTGCTTTAATGACTTGCCTGTAACAACCAGTCACAATGTTAGTGACAGCATGTTACTAGCAGTTACTTAAAATGATAGATGTTACCACTTTTCTGCTCTTTGTGACTCACACTATACCCTAGTCAGAATATTTTAGGAGAGGGATGCACAGTGCTAGGTCAAAATGCTGAGGATTGTGGAGCTATTGGTTGAGGTGCAAAATTAGATGTGTCATTTGAGGAATATTAGGTCAAAAAGAATCCATGATAAGGAGCTATCATGGATTAAAGATTAAGGTTCATCCTTTTAACCATTTCACAGAAGGGGAATTTTTGGGCTGTTTTGCTCTTCCACATATCTGAAAGCAGTGTGAAATGGTGCACTCTGAAAGTAAGCCTTTGATGTTAACATCTTATAAACAACTCTTCCACTGAGATAGAGATTAGGAAAATATACTTTGATCCAGTTTTAGTAGAACATAGATCATTTATGTCCATACACGTGGACAAGCTTCCCTGAACAGACTCAAGTGGAGGAAAGTATCCTCAGAGGAACAACACTACAGGGATAATGTTAATCACCTGTGACTTCTAACTGTGGAAAGATGTACTACATCTTTCTACATGTAGGATCTGGAAACACAAATATTGTAAATAGGAAAACCGCAAAAAATTCTTGTAGAAAAGGAAAGTGAGGATTTTATTGCTCCGTGTTTAGCAACTGACCAACTTAACCAACCAGACTAAGACCCAAGCCCTGTGCAACATGGATTACACTTGGGCTTTTTAATTACATAAAGTCAGAACTGGTTAGAAAAAAAAACAGCAGCCATTTATTAAGATGTATCAGCAATAATCAGTAGCCCATCACATAAAAATAGGGTTTGTAATTGTGAATCTACCTTAGGGTGAAATATATTCAGAAGATTTATAATCCCTTTATCTAGGCCAAAAAGAACTCTCCAAGTGTGAGAAAAGAGCATTTTTAACTGAAAGTTTTTTCAGTTCTTTCCCAAGAATTCAATACAGACTTTTCCTTAAAATGTGAATTGATTAGCAGCCCTGAGAAGTTGTTGGACCACCTACCTTCAGCATCATCCTGCAGGTCCTCAGGCTGCTCTTCTTTGCTTTTTGTGGGAGATGGAGGCTGGCCTTATTTAAATATAAAAAATATATAAATTACATATATTATTTGGAAATAGTTTAATTGTATCAGATATTACCATGTGTGATACCACAACTGTATATTTTACCTCAGCACTCCTTTCAGTACTCAATGCTTATCTTTCTGTTATTTAAATTTATCATTGCATCATCTCTTATGAAATTTATAGCATGTATGTGTCTGTCAGCCTGGACTGGACTTCCTCTGACTTTCACAAGACAGAAGTGAAGAAAGTTCATACTGAAATAAGATGCTACTTCACAAGAACTACAGAAACAATAATCATAACCCTCAACCAAATAATGCTTTAATTTGTAGTTGTAAACATAATATTTATTATACTTCACTATGGAACTGTGGAGAAATAATCATAACTAAATGATTTTTTTCTCTCAGCTCAATTCTCCATTCACTGTTTTAACACAACAACCAATGAATATAGACTGAAATTAATAATTAATGAAAGGTAGGAAAACAAATTTGATAGTGAAATTAAGGAAATGAAAGCTTTACAAGACAGAAATGTTCAAGTTGAAAAAAAATCCATTCCAGCCTTTCAGACAGTAGGCAATATCAAGCTGGAAGATAGGGGGTAAAAAGTAATTGAGGCCAATTAAATGTGAGATCTCCGTTACTTACACAGACTGAAGCACACAGTGTTTAATATCACTTGGTTAAACTTTAAATATTATGAACTTTTTCTACAACATAATAACATTACTGTTTGTTTGCTATCACACACCTCAAGGTACAAACTGGTAGCAGAGAAAGCCTGTTAATAAAGAGGGAGGCCAAGCTGGAAATTAGGCATAAAAGGTATTCATAAATGAAGACATTTTATGCAAGCAGGTTCCCTAATTAAAACATTCTTTTAACATTGTTGCTTAACCACGAAAGCAGCGACTGACAGACAATTATAACCCAATTCATTGCACCTACTGAATGTATTCAACCACGATGGGAAAATGACTTTCTGTCATTTGACTTTCTGTCAAACCTCCTGATTCCTTGTGGCTAACTGAGGGCTTGGGTGCAGAAGCCTAAAGAAAACATGCTTTTGTGTGTGCTGGAAATAAACCTTGACCACTTGCAACCAGGAAATGCAGGAAGACATAAGACCTTACATGATTGACCCTTATTGCTGTTGCATTAGAAAGTTAAGAATCATGGTATTACTTCAAACTGATTAGCTAATTAACAACTGGGAAAAAACTATCTACATGTGTTTTATAAATTGCTTTAGTGTTTCAAAAACTCCCAGGGTCTCTTCTGCTGTCACACACATGCCACACAATCATCTACTCTTTATGTTGCTGGATTTTAAAACAGCTCTCTGACAATCAGATGTCCAGCTCTCATGAAGGACTTCACTCTGCTAAGAGTCGTAGATCCTCCCATTTTATCTTCTACCCTTCCACAATTACACAATTACAAGAACAAAAACAGTGAAAATTTCGGAACAGAAGGTATGAGAGTAGTCAGGATGTGAAAAAGGAACTTGCAGATTCAAGGAGTAGTTGGACAGCTCAAAATGTCAGCAAAAATTCCAAAATGGAGATCTATATGTGAGTAATTAAATTCTATCTCACTTTCTTAAGTTTAAGGAAAGAGCATTTTAAAAAAAAAAGGCCAAACTGAACACTGCTCTTACAAATTTCCACTAGAAGGGAATGTACACTTCTTTCTAGAACTACATACAGCTCAGAGCATGAAGAGCCCTTGGCAATCAGTGAATAAAGCAAGTTTCTGCAAAGCAGAACAAGCCTTGAGGTTTGGCTTGGTACCAGGTGGTAGGCTGTTCCTGAGAGCACTTAATACAGGACATGTCATGTGTCATGTCATCATGTTTGCTCATCTGAATTTGAAATTCAGACACAGCGTTTTGAGGAAAACTAGAGTTTTCAAGTGCCAAGATGAATTTCTTTCTGAAGTGAAGAAGGCAGGAGTAACCACAAGAAAATCCATGGGGCAAAGTAAAGGCAAAACCTGCCAAATAAAGACATGCTTTATCAACCCTTTGAGGGGCTCAGGAGCAATGCTGATAGAGTTCAACAAGAACTGTAATACAAAAGAGAGATCCTGAAAAAACCCAGACTTGTGAAGACTTATTCACTTATGCTCTCACTTAAAAAAAAAAAAAAACTTGAGTATTTATAGTGGACGTATCAATTTGGTCCAAATGCCACTCAGAACCACCTGGTAAGTTTTCTTTTTTGTTTCACATTAGGGGACTGAATCAATAGGAATGCTTCAATCAACACTTGCTCCTCTACTGAGGAATTTTATCATCTAATCAATCTGTGAAGTTCCCTCCAGGTCCCACACATCAAATGCCAATCAAGTTAAAGTGCAAATGTCCAGCCACGTCTTTCAGGACTATTTGAATACATTAGATAATATAACCAACATCTTCACTGACAGCCCAAAGATGGAGAGGGAGGAGATGCATGTTCAGAGAAGTCAGAACTGTTGTTATCTCAGAAGAAATCATCTTTTTGTACTCTATAAAGAGCCTTCAAAATGCTCACGTAAGGATGTAAAGGCAGTGTCCCAGGAGAACAAGATGTCAATCACAATTTCACTATTTTTTAGCAGATATCCCTGATTCCAGAGACAGAAAAGGATCTGTGTTTACCATGGCCAAAATACAACTCTTAACCCTTCCTGCTCTCCCGCAGTGTGTATGTCCTTCCAAACAGCCAAATATTACAGAAATTTTGTCAGCAAATTTATTTTTAAAAAGAGCACACATGGACAGGTATCTGAACTGATCATATTAAAAGCTTTTCTAATTGTGATCATTTGTGAAAAAAGGTTTCTAAGCTCTGTTACTGGGAGACATATTTCTTCTTCATGGGCTAATTCAGAGGGTCAACAAATATTTAAATCTCACAGACTGTCTCCAAGTAACCTATTTCCAAAATCCTTCACAACTCCCAAATCTGCCTTCTTCCAAGTGATTGCTATTTTCATCTCAGGAAAAAAAAATATAAAGTCTTGCTCCAAAACAAACAATCTCTGAGTGTAAGGGTGTGCATACAGTGGAACATGCAAAAAAATTCTGTATTTTTGTATCTTGATTGTAATAGGGTGTTATTAGTTATTAAACCCTGTTAGTGTGAATGAGATTCTTCATCTTGTTGTTTTAATTGGCTGTGGCTTCTAAGCAATGAATAGGTGATTAATTAGGATGATCAGGATAGAAAGAGGACAACCAGCAGGGCATTTATTAGGAACAACTACTTGATGGGAAATGACAGTTGTATGGCAACAGACAGAAAGATGAGGACAAAAGGCTTTGGTATCTGGCAGAGACTGAAGCTGAACAGGTTGAGGAAGAATACAGATTCAGACTAAGAACTGAAAGTTTTTTCTGAGTGTTTCCTTTTTTTTTTTTTTTTTAAATGGCAATAGTAAGAGAATTGACTTATGCCAGCACATAATAACATTATTATGTGCTGACATAAGTCAATTCTCTTACCATTAAGAAAAAGAAAAAGGAAATGAAAACACTCAGGAAAGACTAACTACTGGGTCATCTGGTCCTTGTCTGGGGTTATGTAGGAAATCATTCACAAAGTAAAGCTGAGTTGTAGACCTGCACAGGCCTGGACCTGCTATTTCTATATCTGCCCTTTTGACTCAAACCCTTCTAACACCAACTGCATGACATATGATAACCTCAAAGTACTTCATATTAAGTGGTGCTGTTAAGCCAGGAACTGCTACAAGACTCAGCATTCAGAATAACACATTGATGGGTTAAAAGTTTGTGAGTAAAATGCCATTAGAATAGTAGGTTTGTGTGTGTGTATTTAACAAGAGTGGATTATTTTTATTTTAAAATAGTTTTTCTTATTCTAGTATGTCCAATATAAGCAGTGATTTTATGTGATACACTTGCCAAAATGGTCATTCCTGCTTGTTGATTTTATAGAATGAATACAGATATTGATGGATATTATCTGTCAGATTGTCTTGGGGATGGATTTTTATCCCACACCCATTTTTGTTTCTGTTTTTGTTTTGTGTCTGGTGTGGTCACTGCCTCTCTCCCCTCTCCTCCCCCAGCTCTGGAGCACAGCAACGGGTGAGAGCCAGCCTGGGATTTCCTGTGAGAGTTGGGGAGAAGAGCAGCTGCTCCTGTAGGGTGATTTTGTCTCCACAGCTACACAGCACAATCTCTCTGACAAGAGATACTTGCTGCCGTGTGGTTTTTGCCCCTTTTTTTTTCCTTTTCCTTTGGCACTGTGACTGGAACTTACTGCTTTGCTTCTCTGCTTCTCTTCTGCTGCTTGGGAGCTCAGAGTGAGTTTGTGCAGCGCCGGGATCCAGCAGCACCCCGTGCCCTGCTGGGACCAGGCATCACCTGTGAGCTCCATGGGAGCGAGTCCCATCCATGGGAGCGAGTCCCATCCATGGGAGTGAGTCCCCATCCATGGGAGTGAGTCCCATCCATGGGAGTAAGTCCCCATCCATGGGAGCGAGTCCAATCCATGGGAGCGAGTCCCCATCCATGGGAGCGAGTCCCATCCATGGGAGCAAGTCCATCCATGGGAGTGAGTCCCCATCCATGGGAGCGAGTCCCATCCATGGGAGTGAGTCCCCATCCATGGGAGCGAGTCCCATCCATGGGAGTGCAAGTCCATCCGTGGGAGTGAGTCCCCATCCATGGGAGCGAGTCCCATCCATGGGAGTGAGTCCCATCCATGGGAGCGAGTCCCATCCATGGGAGCGAGTCCCCATCCATGGGAAGTCCCCATCCATGGGAGCGAGTCCCATCCATGGGAGTGAGTCCCATCCATGGGAGCGAGTCCCCATCCATGGGAGAAAGTCCCATCCTTGGGAGCGATTCCCATCCATCGGAGCAAGTCCCATCCATGGGAGCGAGTCCCATCCATGGGAGCGAGTCCATCCATGGGAGCGAGTCCCCATCCATGGGAGCGAGTCCCATCCATGGGAGTGAGTCCCCATCCATGGGAGCGAGTCCCATCCATGGGAGTGAGTCCCCATCCATGGGAGCGAGTCCCCATCCATGGGAGCGATTCCCCATCCATGGGAGCAAGTCCATCCGTGGGAGTGAGTCCCCATCCATGGGAGCAATTCCCCATCCATGGGAACGAGTCCATCCATGGGAGTGAGTCCCATCCATGGGAGTAAGTCCCCATCCATGGGAGCGAGTCCAATCCATGGGAGCGAGTCCCCATCCATGGGAGAAAGTCCCATCCATGGGAGCGATTCCCATCCATCGGAGCAAGTCCCATCCATGGGAGCGAGTCCCCATCCATGGGAGAAAGTCCCATCCATGGGAGCGATTCCCCATCCATGGGAGCGATTCCCCATCCATGGGAGTGAGTCCCATCCATGGGAGTGAGTCCCCATCCATGGGAGTGAGTCCCCATCCATTGGAGCAAGTCCCATCCATGGGGGTGAGTCCCGTCCATGGGAGAAAGTCCCATCCATGGGAGCGATTCCCCATCCATGGGAGTGAGTCCCCATCCATGGGAGCGATTCCCATCCATGGGAGCGATTCCCATCCATGGGAGCGAGTCCCATCCATGGGAGCGAGTCCCCATCCATGGGAGCGAGTCCCATCCATGGGAGCGAGTCCCCATCCATGGGAGTGAGTCCCATCCATGGGAGTGAGTCCCATCCATGGGAGTAAGTCCCCATCCATGGGAGCGATTCCCATCCATGGGAGCGATTCCCCATCCATGGGAGCGATTCCCCATCCATGGGAGTGAGTCCCCATCTATGGGAGCGATTCCCATCCATGGGAGCGATTCCCCATCCATGGGAGCGATTCCCCATCCATGGGAGCGATTCCCCATCCATGGGAGCGATTCCCCATCCATGGGAGCGAGTCCCCATCCATGGGAGCGAGTCCCCATCCATGGGAGCGAGTCCCCATCCATGGGAGCGAGTCCCCATCCATGGGAGCGAGTCCCCATCTAGCCCCACTATTCTCAGCTGCTGGAGACACTGGAACCCAACCCCCGGACACCCCATGGCTTCGGACAGGGCCTTGGAGTTTCTGCTACATTTTGTTTGCCGCCTTCTGGGTCTGAGGTTTCCTGCTGCAGTCCATTCAGTGTCCTGAGTGGCACTGAGACTGGCTGCTCCCCATGACTTTGCAAATTAAAGCTCATTCCCTCTCTCTCTCCCCTCATGGCCCACCCGCCATTACCATGAGGGAGAGGCCCCGCGCCACAGCGCCCCCTGCTGGAGCAGGGGAATCACCGCCCCCGCCCTGCCCGGCGGGAGCCACCAGCGCCCCCTGCCGGCTGTGCCCGGAGCTGCACCAAGGGGAAAGAGAGAGAGGCTGGGACTGGGCTTGTGCTGCTGTTTGCTGTTTGTTGTTGTCTGCCTTGTTATCCATACACAAACTAGTAAAGAACTGTTACTCCTTTCCCCATATCTTTGCCTGAAAAACCCCTTGATTTCAAAGTTATATTTTGGAGTGGAGAAAGTCACATTTTCCATTCCAAGGGAGGTTCCTGCCTTCCTTGGCAGACACCAGTTCTTTAAACCAGGAAACAGATGCAATTAGGATATTCTTTTACTTATTTTGAAGATTAATCAAAGAAAGAAAGAAAGGCCTTTCTGCATGTAATGAGATATTTGCACTTCAGGATGGTAAAAACACAAGATAGATTACTTTCATAATGTATCCATCACTCAGTAATACACCCATGTGGTAATCTGTTATTTCTTACTCACAGTTAATTTTATGGCCTAATTTGGTGTGCATTGAAGCCAATGGACAAATTCCCACTGCCTTCAGCAGACACCAAACCAGGATCAGAGTTTTTTTTCCCCTCTGATTTTTGCCACCAGATTTAAACTAGGTCAGGTTCTGCAACTTCCACCTCACCATTCTACCACATTCTTCAAAGGGTGATTGGTACAGACACAATGAGCCTACAGTTCATTTGTGTCCTTGTATTTCTCTTGGTCTGATATTGGCCCTCAGAAACACCCAGCCAAAAGGAAGCTGAGGCACAAGAATTTAGGTAAATTTAGATTTCAATCTCAGCCAGAGGTCCTATACATGTCTAGTCTGCAACATGTGCTCTCTTGGAATCCAACCTCTCTTTTTCACTTTAAGCAAAAGGATTGTAGGAAACACCCCGAAGGAGATTTGGAGACTGTTTGTTTGGGGATTTGGACAGCTCAAGGAAAAAGGGTCATCAATATTGATGCCAACTGTTGACTCCATCTGCTGCAGTATTGACCTATGAAGTCAAGGGGAATGAAGAATGATTGTTCAATTAATATCTTGAAGTGGTGACTAGAAGTTACTTCTCTATTTTCCCCTTTGAAGAGAAAAAAGCAGGTATCCTCCAAACGGATAAAAATTTGAGTATAAAAATGAAAACTCCCCTCAATGCAAAAATTATGTTTGTATTTATAGTTCCTGTAAACACATCCTACAATCATTAAAAACTCCATACAGAAATAGATCAAAAAAGAATAACTTTTGTATATCTGCTACACTACTGGAGTGGACATACAAAAGACACTTATTTTTGGCCTTGTAGGTATTAATTGTTTACAGCCAATGCACTGATTCCCAAAATACCTCCAACTGATAAAGAAATAACCAAGGATGTGCTGCTGAAGCTCACATTATTCTAGAGCTGTGAGGGCAGCTCTGCTCTGATCTATCTCATATGCACAAAGGAAAGAGACAGGGAAATATCTTCCTCAAATTACATAATTCAGTGATAATTTCCCAGATAATTTCCCCTTCCTATGTAGCTTTACCTAAAGTAATGAAGCTGTGAAGGATAGAAGACAAAATAAATAAATAAATAAATGAGAGATTGGCTATTAAGTAGAATTGCACTTCCTTTTAATTCCATTTTAAAATGCTTTTTTAAAAAAAAGCCTCACCAATTTAATTTGCATAATCTCCATAAAACAAGATGACAAAAAATGCAAAATAATTTGGCTTCTAAAAATACACATGCCACAATAAATATAAAAATTTAAGTTAGAAATGTTAGATGTACAGTGCAAATTTAACTGCAGCATTATCTTTGGCAAATGTTTGTTATATAATGACAGGCTTTTTTCTTTTACTTTTATATATGTTCGTACAACTATATCAATCACACTAACTGTATTGAAATTACTAAAAGTTCCTATCCAGTAATCTTGACACCAAAATGTAATTACAATTATATGCAATAAAATTAACAGGCTAGAATCAACAGCCATAAAAGAATGTGCTAATCCATCAGTATAACACATATCTATCTGTGTATATCTGTGTTTTCACACCTCTGTATATGCACCATTCTTCAAGTATTTCTAATTTCTCAGGTAATTAGGCGGTTGCATAAATGATCATAATCCATTTGTCTTTAGGACAATCTTGCTAATTTAAGTAGTCAAGATCCTGCTTCAAGCGCTTTTAGCTCTGTTTTCTGGCTGGTATATCGCTGCCTCTCCCCATGTGGCACTCCTTTCTGTCCCTGCATGTTTTCATAAAGAGAGCTGGATATTCCTGCACAGTCACTGGAGCATGATGGGATCAGGATCACAGAGACCTTGGGGTATTGGGGTAGCTGGTTTGGAAGGAGAGACAGAGGAGCATAGGGAGCTACTCTGCACATAAAAGGAGATGAACTGCACAAGAATCCATATGGAACAGGAGATGTTCACTGAGAACCTCCAAGTGAGGTCAGCAGGGAAAGTATCAGAAGGTGCTGTGATAGAAGTCTCTTACAAAAACCTGATCAATATTAACTGGATGAAACTTTCTCAAAAAAACCAGCAAAAATCTCCTGAATGGAAGCTTTTGTCCTCATGGGAGTTATCTAATCCTCTGTCCTCTCTTTTTCTTGTTCTTCTGGCCTTTCTTCACCTTATATCTATTCACCATTTCCATTTCATGTCATCAATAAATCCTAAACAGTAACATTTGTTTTAAACAGCAAACTATGAGGACCAGGAAAAAAAATCCTCTGAATAACTGTCTGACCAAGCTCAGTTTATTTAAGAGTTTTTGGAAGAGTTTTTCTACTGTTTTCATTGTGAAGATATCACTGCCACTATTCAGAATGGCAAATGACTCAAGAATTGTTCTATTCACACTTTTTTACAGACAAAGAGACTGAAGAACTGTTATTATTTCCCCTTCATGTTCAAACTAGCTATTGATAAAAAGCAATGAATTATTGTTCAGAGGCTCATAAGATGATGATTTAAAAAACAGTCTCAGCTGGTCTTACCATGCACTATTTATTATAAGGGTTGGTCACCCTAATTTTGTGTAAAAAACAGAGATGACTTTTGTAACATTTGCAAAAAATTGCAATTAGCACTGCTTATGTCGACTAAGGCAATTATTCTCTAGATTTTTTTCAATTTGGCTTATGCTTCAGAGAAGTGATGCATTTTAGTATAAAATATTATTTACTCACCTCTCTCTTGACTCAGCTGAGCCCCTTCTTCATTAGCATCAACTGTCAAAAAAATTGAAAGAAAAAGATTACTGGGAATACCAGCAAACATCTAAAATGAAATATTTCATGTTTCAAATTGCCCATATCTTAGTTTGCCTCCTCCTGTTTAACATTTTGCAGTGAAATCTGGAGCTGGATGGGGAGGAAGGTTTAGATACACGTTACTACCAGATCCAGGTAATGCAAGGAATAAAGACAGGAAATGAAAGTCTGCATAATTTACAAAATTCTGCAAATAAAGAGCAAGCTAGAGGCTGTGCCCAACTGCTTCCCCCAGCCCAAAATCTCACAGTAACTCTGGCCTTCCCAAGAGAAAACTCCTCAGGTAAGGGAGTAGCAGCCAGCTGCACCCCTCTATATCCTTTGTCTCTCTTAAGTACCAGTCCTTATTGTTTCTTAGCAACAAATGGGGGAAAATTCCCCAAGCCAAAGAAAACAAAAGGAAAATATCCTAACCCCAACATACAACCTTAAGGAGCTTTGACAAGTAATTTTTAGGATAAGAAAATGAAAAATATTGTTAAAGCCCATGGGAATTCTGTCATTGACTTCAACAGAGCCAGGACTTTCAACTGGAGTTCTGCTATTCTTCAACAAACTGCTCAGAAAACATTTGGAAACCTAGGGATTATTAATTATTCAGTTTCCAAAAACATGTTCTTTCCATGGAAGCATTTATAATGAAACCAGCATGATAAGGTTTCAAATTAATCTAAGATATGAGACTAAATCAGCAGAATCTTAACATACATATATCACCTGGTCTTCTGTGGAAGTTCTTAATTATAGTTCTGTAAGTGACTTGGAATGTGAAATTCCCAAAGCAACAGAATAGTTTCTAAGCTAGTGATAATGGACACAGACAAGAAATCTGATGTTATTAAAAAGTAGGGAAGTCATTATGCAATATAATTATGAAGAGGCAAAGACTGCTTCTGTGAACTAATTGTGAATTAAAGGCTGTATTTTTTTTTTTCCTCGGAAAAAGTACCTAAGGCTTGCTGAAAGGCAATGAAGTCTTTACATCATTTCTGAAAATGGAAGTTGGGCTCCCAATAACTTGGAGACACGATCTCTGAGCCATTATAGTGCCTTTGAAAAATTTACCCTAATCTAGGTATGAATCTGGGTTTCACTTTGTCACACAGCAATCCCCAGCCACTTCATGTGTCTCTAATTATTACTCTCACACTATTAATCCACCTGGTGGAAGCATTTCCCTGTTAAATATAAAACATTCTCTTTCACTGACCTTGGTGTGGCTGGCCTAAGTGATAAACACCATGTTCAGCTCACAGAGCTCTATGCCAAAACCAATAATTTGGAGATAAAAACCAGTGGTTTAGAAGTCTATATCCAAAATGTATTCACTTACCCCCTGAAAAAAATATTAAGGGCAGTTCCTTGGTTACTGGTTCTGAATCAGTAAAAAAATTTTTTTATCGAAGCTCTCCCTGCCTAATATAAAGCAAAATCAGTGCCAAGATTACCACAAATTAGATTTTTATACCTAGCTTTGTTTTTATTTTGTTTGTTTTGTTTTTTAAATTTTTTTTCCCTGTACAATTTCTTTACCCATCTAGAGGAAGCCTTTGAAAGGTTTGGTTTGGTTTGAAATATGTACCACTAAGACAGTTAGTCCCAAAGCAAAATTGGATAAAACCACAAAGAACCTTAGAGTGAATCTTTGACAGCAGCAAACATTTCCTTAAACACATATTGTCAATATTTCTTGTCCAAACTCCCCCACTGGAAAGACCAGAGGTGAGATCCTCTGTACCTCTCACCCTCACTTGAGAGCTGCTGAAAAATAATTGACTAGCAAAATATGCTCTAGTGTGTGCACACATCTACCCACACCTGGTTACTCCTCTGGCTGGAGAAGCAGAACAATGACCTCTCACATCACTTCCCCATTAAAGCCCTGGATTTTAGGAAGTTCTACCAAGATGACTTTTCTAGAAAAGGAGTGACTGACTTGGCAGTCTGGAGTGAGAAGAAAACTAACAGTGACTACCAGAAAGGGTCAGCTCATTTCCAGGAAAAGTCACATCAGTATTTAGAAGGCTTGGGACACAAAAAAACCTTCTAATCCAAAATGTGTGCAAAATTTTCCAGTTTATAAATGGAGGTATACTACATAAAATTAAGGTATTAAATGGGTGATGTGTGGGAGAAGTTTCCACTCAAGTACAAAATCATATGATTGAAAATCTCCTTCTGACTCCCAGGCTATTGGGGTAACTGTATCTCTAAAGATCAGAGAGCTTTACATTTGGGAGCAAGGTGCTCAAAGCATAAGTTTTTATGTAAGCCACAGGCTCCCTGCTGGGGTCATGCACTGAGTGATGCCTGTGGCTCTTTGATTGCCCTCTCCCTTGTTATCTGCTGAGCTTTGGGAAATGGAGAAATTACACCCTATCTGCTCTTACTGACACGGGAGAAGGAGATGCCTTCAGTCAGACCCTTTTGTTTTGCCTTTTGCCTTGCTGGTCAGGTTGTTTCCCTGTCTCCCAAGTTGTGGCATACAAGCAAACACAAGCCAGATGGCTAAAATCATCAATCTGTGTTAAGATTTATGTTAGGAACAGAGAGGTGAAAAGCTCTAAATACCACCACTAATCCCCAAAGCCATTAACCCACCTCCTCCTTATTGCTCATGCCTCCATTTGCATTCTCCTTCACATTAGCATGCAGAAAGCCAACACTGTACAAACACTGCACTGAGAAGCCCTTACATGAGAGCTGCAGCAGGCTGCTGCTTCATCTGTGTTCAGGTCCTGCATCCTGAGCTGCTGGCACTCCCCAACAGCCAGCATGCTGCTGGCTCCTCTCTGCCTCCCCCTAATCTTTCCTCAGCTGCCTAATTGCATCCTTCAGGACTTTTTATTTTTACTCAGCATTTTCTGCAGTTTCCTGATTTCCAGATGTTTCCCTATTTCTAGTCAACCTACATGTCTCAGTCTGCTCCTCCTTGCAAGCGTGGCTCCATGTCCTGACCTCAGCCGGGGTTTAACAGGGAGGGCACTGTGGGAATGGAAAAAAAAATCCCCTCTGCAGCTTGTATGAACATCCCCCTCTGCCAAACAGAGCAAAGAGATGGGTAGAACTGTATAGTAGACTGAAATGACAAATTGATGATCATAGTGCTGATGTCTTAAAAGCTCAAACCAAAATACACCCCCCCCCCCAATCCCAAATTTCAGCACTGAAAGCTTCAGCCATCCTCTTGAGCTTATTTGCAGAGCAAAAATAAGAGTCTGGCTTGAAAAGTTTTTACTGTCAAGCATTTCCCTAGCATGTATTCCATGATCTGCCTGCACTATTTCCACTGGGATTACAGAGGAGGAGCAGCTCAGCAGTCTCACACCTTTGAAGAAAATGGATCCCATGTTGGGTCAGTCTTGAAAAACGTTTTGTGTCCAATCTCTGAGCAGCCAGCAGTGTGGGCAAGGTAACCCACCAGTGGCAAACCATCTAAACCATGATAATATCAGGTTTCCAGCAGCTGAAAAGGCCAAGCAGGTTCTCACTGACCATATTTATCTCTCCCACACCTTTATTTTCAAAATTGTATCCCAAAGCTTCAACCACCTGACTGCATGATCATCTTCAAAGCCTTAGGGAGATTTATAATTATTTATTATAAATATTTACAATAACTAGCAACTGAGAAGTCACTTCTGGGGGGTTACAACCACGGCTGATACCTAAAAGGAGCTTCAGGACAGTGTATAGGCTTTATGTCCACCTCAGCATAAGAGCCAATGTCAAATGAGCCACACAGGAAGGTTTCTTGAAACCCAAACACACATATGAGGCTTGCAATAGCTCAGGATCTCCCAGGCTCTTTTGGTTGTTTCGATTCCTCCAACTCAATTCTCCACTGGGGAAATGTGACTGAAAACAGCACAAAAAGGGCAATATTTTCTTTGAGGAAAAGCAGGTTTGGAAATCTCTGGCAGATGAGATCAACTAAAACAGGCCTGACTCTTCTCTCCTAGCCAAAAGTTTTATTTCCTATAAAACTTTTTCTCATCCTCAGTGCTCCTAAGATGAAGGGGGAAAAAAAGAAAAAGATAAAACAAAAAGATCGTTAACAGAAAAAAAGTGCATTCTTCTGATTTGGAAGTAAAAATCAGATTTCTTTTGGTTCTACTTCTATCCTTTCATCATGCAATCCTGCATATAGAGCATACTACACAAACCCCCACCTGATACTGAGCATGTTTCACTAAATTTATTTTGTCTAATTTTAAAGAAACTTCCACTGATGCACTCTGTACCTCCTGGCCATGCTGCAGCAGCAGCGCTGGTTTCCTTCCTGTGTTGCTTAGTTACACTAGTCCCACAATACTGGAGCCTCACAGAATGTAGGATGTATCTGTAGCTTTTGAAACCATATCAAATAGAAATCCTTACTGCCAATCTCCTAAGAAGTTAGGCACTGGTGCTTTTTTGTCATCACATCAATGACCTCTTTTATGAACTGTATCGCCTGATCTGCTGTAAAATACAAACCATCCAAACCATATGAACCTCAGCTGCATACACAGACCATGCAGTACCTGCTATTCACAGTATTCCTCTCTGCCCTAAAATACTGAAAGTAACAAAGTTTTGTTCACACAAGTGCTAAATTGGTTGTTAATCGAATAGTCACACACAAAATGGCATGTTTTGCATATGGTGATGCATTTGCAAATACAAGCCTCTAACCACATCTCATCAGTAACCTATGGCAGAGGCAACCAAATGAGACAACCCCAAAATTTAACTGCATCCTTGGAAATAAGAAGCAGTTGAGCACATGAAGTCATTTGGAGTCTGTGGCCAGAGAGGACAGGATATTTTTGATGATGACATAAAATGCACTTGGAATGCTTTAATGAGATGCCACAATACCCAACAAGTAGGAAGATCCCTGATCAAAGATGTATTCACTTAATGTATTAAACAGAAAAAGCTGCTTGTTCATTTTCTGATGCCAGGCATCTATGTTTGAAGGGCTGAGTACAGAAGAGAACAGCAAAACCCTTCTCCATCTCAGTCACTCCCTGAGCCTAAGGTTACATATAGGCCATGACCTACAGGCTCTGCAGCACCTTGTATCAAGCACTCTTAGATCCTAATTGTATTTTCGGTGAAAAACTACTTCCTTTTGCTTGCTTTCATCCAGATTAATCATCTCCTGGAACACCTTACACTTCCTGTGTTACAAGAGATGGCAAATATCTGTTCGATATTCACCTTCCTAATTACCAGGCTCATCATCTTCCTATGCACCCCCATGCTGTTATCATGCACAGCAACCTGATCCTTGCATCTAAATGACCCCTGTGCCTTCAAGGGCATCCTCATCCACCTGCCACCTTGCTGTTTCAATGCAGTTCCTATGCAGGTGTCTCCCATTTGGAGTGAGTGGACAAATACATCGAAAGAGCCATTTTCCCAGACTTCTGGATTGATTGCAGGCTCTGTTGTCAGTCTCACAAAAGGAGACAAGAAAAATCCCTAAAAGATGCAAAGAAGCAAAGAAAATGAGGCTCCATTTAGCAAAGCAAAAGTTCCTGACAGCAGCACTTTTATAGGTTATGATCCCATTGGTGATCCATGCCCTGCTCCAAGCTGGGATACTGCTGCCATCAGGAATGAGGAGGTAAATAGTTTTCCAGACCATAGTGCAGGCAGTATCACAAACTTCTTTCAAACCACATTTTTAGGTGACCAATACTTGCAACACACAAAGTCTAGAGCAATTCTCTGCCAGCAGTAGGCCAGAAAATAATTCTGATGAGATCATAGCAGGAAGATTTATTATGATTCAAAAGGAAGTGGGAAACCACTCATGAACTTCTTTTTAGGTACTGGAAACCCACTGGCATGTTGGAAAGTGCTGTGATCCCTTCCTTGATCTGCATATATCTCCTAACATGCTGAAAACAGTATCTGAACCATCAACTATAGACTCTGTCCCCCAAGCACCACTCCTGAGCTGCTGCTTGATCACTCTCCTGCACTACACTGAGACCTTGGCAAAATGGGCAAAACAGACAACCCCAAAGAGAGGTGGCACAGTCTTTACCATGGCAAATAAAGAGAGAAAGTCATAGAAAAATTTTGGTTTACAGTTTTATGAACACATTTAGCTTTAAGTGACCTGGAGCATTTCTGAGGTAAGGTGTTTTCAGGCACGTTTCAAAATGGACAGGTATTTTAAACATTGTGGTTATTTTAAGTTTTTTGATTAAGAAGTGTAATTTTGATTAAGAATTATAAGAACAATTTTTACAGCAACCTATTTACACTGGATGGGTATTTCATCAGGGTCTGAAGGTGCTGTGGGAGAGACCAAGAGCAAAGCCAAGATCCTATTTTAGTGCACAGGCTCCTCTAGCTCCCCCAGATGGGCAGTGCTTCCTTGGAAGCCTCCACTGCTGAGAGCCAAGGAAGCATCAGGGGAAACAGTGGGGCTGTGCTTCTCCCCAGCTAGTTTGAATTAAGTCCTTCAACAAGGGGCCTTGCAGGAGCCATCTGAGTATGACATCTTCCAATATAAAGACAGTTCAAGGGATGCAGAGAGCATTTTGCACCCTCATGAAAACATCAGAGTGGCATAACTTCTCTAAACCAACTGCTGCTTTCCACCTACCAAAAATCCTCACTCATCTCCCTCAACACAAGACTCCCACAAGACTGGAAGTCTGAGGGGAATGTTAAATGCTGGCATGGAATCCAGAGCAGACTGGATGGCTGTGTCTGCATAAATACTGAGGGGTACCCTTGTAGGCTCTCAATGGCCTGATGCACAGCTCTGGAAAGGAAAGGGATGCATGGTCATGGCACAGTCACCATCTGAAAAGCCAAGCAGGACCTCCAAGGCACAAAACCAAAGTTTCATGAGACAGAGAAATCAGATTCTCCTAAGAAGCCCAATACAACAACTCAATTGGAACTATGGGGTTGGGGAAGCAAGACAGCAACAGGACTTTACAGGCTTTGTGAAGGAAAGCAGTGAAGAGAGTAGCACCATGCTCTGACTGCTTCCAGCTTCACCCTGTGAGATCACTGGTGTTCATCAGCTGTGAAGACAGCAACCTGGAAAACCTGCATGGACACAGGAAAAGCAGCTCCAACCAAATCCTTCAGGATGGCCCTTATTGATCAGGAGAAGAAAAGGAAGGAGATATCAAACTCCCCCAAATCTTACTTCCTAAGGGACATTTTTGTGGGAACCCAAGCTCTGGTGGCCTTTTCATTCCAGCCTGGACCAGCCAGAAAACCAAAGCCTTGTGACTTATGAGGCAAACCACTGCCCAGGTGAAGTCTCCCATAAAGGATATTGGGCACTTCCAGTAAACTGTTTGGCACCTCTCCACTGAGTAAAATAAAGCCCATGAAAAATATTTTGTGGAATACATTCAGGTGATGAATTATGGAAACGAACTGGCTCATGAACGCTGCAAATGCAAATAGAGAGGCTAAATTTATCAGATGAATTATCCATTTGATATGGGATTACTTACTAAGGGCTAACTTATGACTCCTTTGCTCATGCAGAGGACTGCTCAAGCCCCAGTGGTCTGCCACAGTAAGCAGAGAGAGAGATGCCTCTCAATACCAGCACAGCAATTACAGCCCCTGCTTAGGAGTTTGCTCACGTATTAGTGCAGAGATTGGCCTTTTTAATACAAAGGCCTTCATTCAGCCATTTAGACAGTTTCCAATTTGATTCCAAGCCTGGGAGATCTCTTAACAATGAATTTCTTCTGCAATTGTAATATATTTGCACATTTTATGCACAAGCGGGATGCTGTGCACCCTCCTGAAGTAACAGAATTATTATAAGGCAGTAGCTCTCATCCATAGGGTTTGGACAGGGGAAATAGTGTTTTCATCAACCAGGATGAAAGCAGAAAATGCATTAAATATCATAACCTGTAATAGAGGGAAGAGAAAGTTTTCTCAAGATGAAGCAATCTCTCTCTCTTTTTCCCAACACCAACTGATAATGGCTCAAAAAAAAAAAAAAAAAAGAAAAAAAATCCCAAAAAACCAAAGTTCTTGGGCTCAGCAACCTTTCATTAGCTCTAAAAGGACATGAGTCTAAAAGCATGCACCTTCCATCTGTCAACAGGCCTAGGGAAAGTGCAAACATCCTTTCTCCAAAAATTTTTGCAATGCTTTAGTGAAGTAGTTTTGTTACTCTGTTTAAAGCAGTAAGAAGTAAAATAACCTTGGATGCTGCAGCTTCACAGGACATCCCTTTTATAGTGCTATTTTTGTCTAAAAACATTTTCAGAAAAAAATGTTTCTCCTCTCCAATCCTCTGGTAACAGGTGGTAGATTTAGAAATACTTTAAGCATTACAATTGAAGATAAACCCTTTATAATATATGACAGCCACCATGAAAAATAAGCATTTGCCAAAGGTCCTTACAAGATTATCTGTTTGACATATTAAGTAACTTTGTGTACACAGAATACAGGAAGGAAAGAAAAAAGGTATCTTTGCTCCAGCTGGCAACTGTTTACAAATGCTCTTAATTTTCCCTCTATGTATAGAATCCTAGAAGTATGTATCACTCCAAGGTAAATGTTGGCAAATCTAGCTTTTCAAGGGGGATTCCATTTTCTGGTAAGTCTTATAAATATGTACAGTTAGCAAGAAAAGTAATGCCTAATGTCTGGACTGCATATAGAGTTATATTAGAAGAAACAATGCATTCCAAAAGAAAAAAATTATCTAAGAAGTAGTTCCTTTTCCAGAAAAATCACTTATGAATAGCAATGAATCCCACCCACAATGTAGGTACTACACATATGAGCCAGAACTGCAGGCAAAGATATTTTATTTGCCTGAAAGACACTCTCTTAGCTTAAGTAGAGAGAATGTTCCAGCACAGGTGAAGGGAGAACAGCTGGGCTATGTCATTGCACAAGGAGATAGGACTCAATTCATAAAAAGGAAAAAAACAAAAACATCACTGTAGCACTGTTTAATATATTAAAACAGTTATCTATCTTAAGCAAATAACTTGTTCTTTCTACTGCTCTTTTCTTATTAGAATATACAAAATCTTCTCAGCAAAACCCCAGAGGATCAACAGAAAATTCTGCCTTGACTAGGACCCTTTGCTCAACCAATCCAGGACTTTTCTGGACAGGACTGACATGAGAACCTATGTCTGAATTAAAGGCAAGTGGTGCTCTGCTCCCTCTTGGAGCCTGCTGGCTCTGTAATCACTGAGATTGAATCAGAAATGCTGAGACATTACAATTGCTCAGCTACTGCATAACTTTGTTACACTGCTAAGACATAACATTACTTCCAAGTCTGTCTCTTCCCCCTATATATTTAAAGTTTGAAAATGACAAGGCTCTTGGCAGTTGTCTTGATATCAATATTATTACTTGACTAATTTCTTTGGCATTCCACTTGCAAAACAGGCCTAATGATATGTTCAACTAATGGAACAATTTCCCTATATCTATATTCCACTTACTCTAATGCACTGAGGTGTAATTCTAGCTTCATTTCATTATCACTTGACTAGCTCAAGTACTTGCATGTCTTTTTGGATTTATTAATGCAGTGAGTTTAAAGTAATAACTATTTATGTATATAACTCCATGAATATATTCTTCTTTCTAAGCATTTTTGTCCACATCTGTTAAAGTAGATATATTTCACAATGTTTCTGAATGCAAGATGCACTTTTAAAATGCATTGCAGTTTTTTTTTCTAAGCTTAAAGCAGTACTTCAGTGTTATTCTCTCTTGTGAGTGTTTAGATAGTGTCCTATCAATTTAAATTTAGGGCAACTCTATCCTTAAAGACTTTATTTTCACTAAATTAATAGATTTCCTTTAAATCAAAACAAAACCACCAGTTTCATAAATTTCTTCCATCATAAAAATATATCAGGACTTTACTGCCAGAGGTAGAGGCAGCTGCTAACTCCTTGAACACAGAACCACGTTAGCAAAGTCTTCTGTGCAAGAAACACTACAGGAGAGTCAATTGGGAAGAAAGGCCTCTCCCTCCCTCCTCACAAGCTGAAAATCTAAAGACACTAAAAATAAAACACTAAAATAAAAATTTCCTGAATCCCTGGCTACTGATTCACCCACAGGAAATCCTTCACTGCATCAAGAATAAAGCTCTAGAGCTAAACTGGTTCCTTTTAAGGCTCTGGCTAATCAGACAGCAAATTCCCAGCAACATTAAGGCATACCAAAACCAGAATCATGAGAAAATTGTGACCAGGAGTCTATGAAAATGGGTCCTTAAGTATTTTAATAATCTATACCTAATTCTATAATAATCTATCTAAATTTCGGATGCTGAGAATTCAACTTTCTCTGGACAGTTGTAAATTTTGGATGAACCCTTTTTTATAGCCACATGTGCAAAACATTGGATTTAGAGGGTCCCTACCATGATCACCTGTCTGTGTCACATATCAAAATCTCAATTCTAGCTTGAGCAAAAAAAAAAAGCATAAAACCTATACATACATGAGAATAAACATACTTTAAAACTATGGTATGGCAGATCATCATAATGTAGTGTAATGCAACTGTATGCTTTTCTGTAACACAAGATCCAGCTGCACAGGTTCTTTGTAAACAGGAGTTCAACAATGTCAGGTTTAAAAAACAAACAAACAAATGAAATAAATCTTCCACTTTGCTGTCTTTCTGCCTTTGGGCTTGTCATGATACAGCTCTGAAGCAGCTTCTTGTCTCTCAAACTTTCAAATCCAAGTGGGTTTTACATTTATAGAAACAATACCAGGCTACACCACAATTTCCAAGGCCTTACAGATGAAAGTGAGCATTAATACTCTTGATTTGTTGACAAATCGATGCTATATTCTTCTCTCACTTAATCTAAAGGGCAGTAACACATCCAGCAACAGTAGGCAGGGTACTGCCACTTCATTCTTTGGGAACACTGACAAAGAAATAAAATCACTCAATGAATGGATTAGACATGAATGCAGCTTCTTGAAATGCATGTTCAGTGTGCTCCAGACAAAAATATTACTAAATGGTTAGACATCATTCAATGCTACCTGAATAATCCAATAGGTCTTCACCTTTCAGCTGCCAATCACTGCAAACTGGTGATTACAAAGTCATGACAAAAAAGATTTGTTCTAGTGAGATGAGACAAAAATATCACAATTTCCATGCTACCAAAGCAAAAGGAAAAAACCACTCTGGCTACAGTGACAACACAGTCCTATGAAATTAATGGGACTCTGAACACACTAAAGCTCGGCTTCCTATTACTCCAGGGCCATTTCCACTAGACAGACAGCACAGGGAGTATTGGCAGATAAAACAGAACAGTAAAATCTGGATCTTTTCACACATAGTTGGACTGATGTAAGCACAAAGCAAAATAAAATGGGAGGAGTTTAAGGGTTCATAGAATTACGGAGAGCAGAGTAATAATGATGTACAATAAAAATAAATCACAGGTTTATAGGAGGAGGGGGATTAGCAAATTTACTATCCACTGGGTTTCCTTAAATCTAGAAAGCAGCCTCCTATGTGAAATCCAAGATGAATGGCTAACATTTCCCAAGTGCTCCAGTGAGAGCCATCTTTCTCCCATTCATTCTTGCACAGGGACAGCTCAAGTTTAAAGTCCTCATTCAGACACAGTTGGGCTCTAACCCCTGTGGTATCTTTTCAGACCCAGAGAAACCTTAGCAGTATCGTTAATGAAAGACCAAAGTGTGTACAAAGTGTTTGGAAAAGCAATATACACTAGAAACTAAATACATTAGTGCAAATAATTTCCTTCTTAAGAGTCAAGAGAGCCAGGGCCATGCACCAAGTATTGGGAAAAGATACACACACAGAGCATAGAAAGAAGAGATTAGCTGTACTGAGCATACAAAACCAATATTAGACACAGTTAAATGTCTGCATTTGTCCAGGATCAGAGCCTCTATGTTCAGCTGATCTTTAAAGAAAGTTCACATTTCAGCATTTGGCTTTGGAAAGAAGATGCCAACTGCTGCATTTTTCCTGTGTGCCTTTTTAAAGTCAAATGGTACTTGTTTACTATACTTACCTAGAGGGAAAAACTCGCCCATTTTCTTCTTGAAAATTTTGTAGTCAACCTCCAAAAAGACGCAGAAGATGATACGATCCACCTGTAAGAGACAAAATGATTCACAGTGAAATCATCCATATTGGCAACAACAGTCAATAAAGGCGAAGAAACTTTTAAGCCAACGTGCTTTTATGCTCCAGGCAAACAAGAAAACAGTGCTGCATGTTTTGACTTTATTGTACATCTGTGTTGTAATTTATAATATAACCTTTGCTCACAATTGTGTTCTTTGTTAACTACCTCCTGTTTATGCAAACTGCTCTCAAGCACAGTATAAATGACTTTGGCATTCCAGATGAGATCTGTTTGATGAAAAAGTCACGTGGGAACTTCTAATAAGCATACAGAAGAGTAAATAGATAAGCAAGAGCTCTTTTTCCAATCCTTGTCTGACAAACCTATTTGAAAACCCATTTAGTATTTTAAAATGGCTTTAAAAGGTTTCATGTGGTTTTAATTTACATGAAACCACTTATTCTCACTATAATGCAAACACAATGCAGCAGAAACACAAAAGCTGATTAGATGTCAGGTAGCACACAGGGTAAATAAAACATTTAATATGCCATCTACTTAGTGAGGCTGAGCATATCAATGAAACCACAGCTCATAATGTATGCACCACCCACCAATGAGTTCAAATAAATTCTTTGGGAGATCACTGTATGTGAAAAGCTTTTCTGAAACACACCAAAAATAATAAAAAAAGCTAAACAAAACAAAAACCAGAAATCAAAAGTCTTTAAGGCTGAAAAACACCCACACTGGACTTCAGCCTTGCAATACCTTTGTGTTATTTATTTGCATTGCCCAGCACAAAATGCCTCTGTAGCCAAAACCCAGCTTGGAGGGGTGTTGTAGAAAACAAAGAGGCTCTCTTACAGCTTAGCTGAGGGACCTGCAACCCAGTAATCATTTCTTTCTCTGAACTGCATAAGAGCTTAACCACAAAGGGATGAAGCCCCAGCAATAGGAAATTTGGCATCTTATGCTATCATGGTGTCTCCATGGGCAATAGGACAATCTGTCACAGCAGAACTCCTCAAGAGTGCCTTTGCATATGCTAGAAAAATCATAACCCTGCCCCTGCAGGGAAACAGTGAGAAGAATGCTCTCAGGAAGTGGATTCTTTCCCTTATCTTCAGTAGAAAATGCTGTCCTTTTGCTGCAGCTGGTCTTAGAAGTGAAGTCCAAGCCTTGGCTTCAAAGACACCATTATGCTGAACAGCCCAGGACATAATTTCTGAGCTCACTTTGGTGCAGCCCAGTAGAATACAGAAGGGGATGAGAGCAGGCAAGCACCAGTTATGCTGGAAATACCAGCAGCTACTAACAAGGAGACATCTTGGAATGAAAGGTGATGACAAAACCTGAATGATCAGGCTAGGTATGTAATATCACAACTAGCAATAATATGAAGGGTAATGGCCTCAAGTTGCACCAGAGGGGCTTCAGGTCCAATATCTGGAAAAATTTCTTCTTTGAAAGAGTGGTTAAGCACTAGAACAGGTTCCCCAGGGCATAATGGAATTCCCATCCCTAGAAATGATCAAAAAGTGAGTAAATGTGGCACTTCACAATATGGGTTAGTGGGAAAAGTGGAATTCACTCAAAGGTTGAACGTGAAGACCTTGGAGATCTCCAACCTTACTGATTCTATGACACTCTATGAGACTGGAGGTACAAGTTATGTTGGTGTTAAGGAAGAAGGAGGCTTGTGAGCAGGAGAGAAGGCAGCAGAGCAGAACAGGGAGCCTATCAGCAGATTTTTCAGCAAGAAAACTGCCTGCTGTCTGCTTATATGATGCTTGCAGAGCCAAGGTGTTCTGTGCATCCCTTGTGAACAAATCAGGCTGAATCTTAAAAATATTCTGGACCATGGCATTAGCTACTCCTCAAAAGGGATAGAATTAAAAACTCAAATACTAGTTATGTGGTCAAGCCCAAAAGCCATACTCATCTCCATACTCACAAATTTGTAACATAAAGCATCATTGCCAAAAAGTGTTACATTTTGTCTACATGAGGTTTGACATGATCTTTAAGGTCCCTACCAATCCAAACTATCCTATGGTTCTATGGTTCTGCCTAAGTTGGGTGTTTTCAGGAGGGAGGCTTTAATCAGCAATGCTTAAATTACATTTTTTGGTGAGAATTGGATTTAGATATTGCTGGGGTGTTGCTACATTGTCAACTTCCCTCTCTGCCTTGCAGACTTTCAAGCATTAAAAGTGATAGGCCCAATGAACCAGAACAGACAAAAGAGCAAGAATGGAAATGTATAAAGCAGAGGAGGAAGGATATTCCCACACAGGGAAGTTTCTGAATCTCTACATAGTCTCATATTCTCTACTGAAAATCTTACAGAAATTTGCTTCATAGAGTCCAACTTCTCAAGGTGTTCCCTTTACTTTTATTTATTCAGTACAGCTGGCAATGATAAAACTTCTCCATGAGAATTTCTACTACTTCTAATATAATTTCTTGATGTAAAAATAGGGAATCTCTCTAGAATTGGCAGACTATTTCAAAATTTCTATCCTCCGGACTGTACACATCCTATATATAAACCTGTTCCATTTATTCTTGATGTGAGAAGAACTGCTCTATTTTTAAGTATGCATAAGATTTTGTGATGACAGCTGAAATCCTGTGTTTATCTGATTGAATGGTATGTGTTGGCAGATAGTAAATCTGAAATTAACCCCTTTTCTATTATTCTGCCAGTCACTGACTATTTTATCTAACATCCCCAGCTAAAATAACTTGAGATTAGGTAAGGAAAGTAGTCTTTGTCCTCACTAGGCCCATTCCAGCTACAGTAAAGAAAGGTTTATTTTCCTTAAGTGACTATCAACCTACTTTGCCTGCTGGCCCACAAAAGCTCAGCAGGATTTTTGGGATTTGCAGTTAGGAAAGCCACTCCTTATTCAACAAAGAAATCTCTCCTCTCATGTGGCCTGGAAATTCCAGTTTCATTACACCACCCCTTTAGAGAGGGTGAGGAGCAGCCCCTTCAGACTCTCCTGACAGTGCCCAGATAACCCCAGTGCCTTTTGAGATGCCCAGCTCCTCCACTGCTCACCAAGCACCACTCAACTGCAGCAGAACTGTAAAGGAGTTCCAGGTTGAAGGTATTAAAGCTCATCCCTGACTGACAGCTCTTTTTTGAAGGCTGGTATTAAAATCAACCATACCCTGTCAGAGCCTGATTAAATTCTGCTCACTTTACAGCTATGAATAGGTGGATCAAAGAACCCCAAAATCAGCACTGCAGCACAGGAAGAAGGGAGTTAAAATGCATGAGCTGTTCACTTAGGCACCTTCACAGCTCAAGGCTGTGAGTACATTTGATTGTTTTTTTTCTGACTTTTTTTTTGTTTGTTTGTTTGTTTGTTTTTGTTTTTGTTTTTACCTGCTCTCCTAGGCAGGCTTTATTTAATTTTGATGGAGATAGCTTCCAGTTGATTTTGTTAGCAGCATCTGATAAGAATTAGTAAACTTCTGCAGGACTTACAGGACTCATACTATTTTTCTAGAATCACAGAATGGTTTGGGTTGGAAGGGACCTCAAAGATAATCCAGTTCCAACTCCCCCACCATGGGCAAAACCTTCCACTAGATCTGATTCCTCCAAGCCCCATTCAGACTGGCCTTGGACAGTTTTTTGCAGTAGAATGGACCCTAATACCAGAATTTCAGAAGGATACAGCCATATCTCATGAACTGAAAACATCTCCACTTGTGTTTTCAGTTCATGAGTCATGGGTATAAAAGCACAGTTGATCTAATAGCAGCAGCACTGGTCTTAGAAAGTGCAAAGAGAGTGACAAAAATATTTCTTCCTGTTTTTCCATCTTTGGGGTTTTGTTAGTTGGTGGCTTTGAGAACACTTTACATGTTGTGAATTTTCAATGTATAGGTGAGTTGCTGCACCTTGGGTGAGTTCACTCACAGACAACAGATGGTCTATGATAGCTCCATGGCAGGCAGGGCAGGTGTGTGCTCAGGGACACCCACAGGAATGATGGAAAGCTGCTGAGGGTACCTTAAACTCATCCTAAAGGACCCTGCCCTCTACTGCAGTGTGTGGAAGGACACTGCATGCTTACATGCACATCTCTGCATGCAGCTGCTGCTATAGTAGGAATTTACACCTATAAAAATAAACATATTTCTTACATGGACATATAGAGATAGGATAGTGGGGGATGGTTTTAAACTAAAAGATAAGAGAGTAAGATTAGATGTTAGGAAGAAATTCCTTACAATGACGGTTGTGAAACCCTGTCACAGGTTGTCCAGAAAAGTTGGGAATGTCCCACCCCTGGAAGTGTTCAAAGCCAGGCTGGAAGGGTCTCTGAGCAACCTGGTCTAGTGGTAGGTGCTCCTGGCCATGGCAGAGGAGTTGGAATGAGGTGAACTTTAAGGTCTCTTCCTACCCAAGCCTGCCTGTGATTCTCTATATATTTTAGCCTCAAAAATGTCAATGTTTTTATCTCAGCTCATTTGCTGAGATAGTTCTCAGTATATAGAACCCCATAGTTCTTTTGCTGTGGTCTTGGGCAGGTTGTGTCATTCCCCTGGCTTCATTTCCCTATCTAGGAATAGGAATTACAGAAATAGGAATATGAAATTCCTATTTCCCTGCCTAGGGGACAGGAACACCTGGCTGTGCACCTATGCATTGCTTCAAAGAGTTTTTGCCAAGCACAATCCACAGGACATGCCAAATGCTTTCATAGGTATAGCTGTACATATACCCCAGTGCCAAGCTGGATAGATCCAATACAGATCTGAAGCAGAACACTGACCAAAAAGCTCTCTAGACTATTTGATATAATGAGTGTTTCTGTGTCATTGCCACCCTGTGTCCTAATAAAATAGCAGCTTGCAATGAAAACAAACCCAAGTGTGTTTCAGCAGTCCCAAGTACCTCATGCATGTCTCCAGCACCAAGACATTTACCTAGTAGGAAGTGGCTGCTTTTTATATGCAACAAAATGTTTCATCATCACTTAAATCTTACCAGAAAATACACGATAGAAAAACAATGAGAATTTGCAAAAAATGTTTCCCAGTATCAAATCAAAATCAAATGAATGATAATATAGCATAAAGAGAAGGAAGCAGCTTTTTGCTCTTTGTTGGTGAAGCAAATCCCTTTCATGAAACACTCCTGCCTGATCCCATTAGGACCTACTGTCAGAAGGCAACAGTGAGCACCAGAAGCTTGCAGAAACATTTTTAGTTTATCAAAATTCCATGGATTTAATTCAAAACTCAGTGAAGCAAAACAGATTTTTTTTCATTGACTTCAGCATGCTTGGATTGGCACCCATACTCTGTAGCACCAGACAGAACATTTGCCTCCTCAAGAATTCAAGTTCTTCTGATAGAGGCATTTCATTACTCAAGATGTTATATACTTTCTCAAAGATATCCTTAACAGCCACAGCTCAGAGCTGCCTGAGCCCATCAATATGCCTTGACTACACTGCTAAGAAAGGAACTCTGAATGTTCAACGTTGTGTGGGGCTTTGAGCAACTTGGTCTAGTAAAAGACCCCTGTCTTGGGTTGTGATACAGGATGTGACCAGAAATGTGTATTCTGTCACCATCTGTTAAACCAGGTGGGGCAGTGATCCTTATCTCTGTGGCACATATTATCTGCTAATGGGCCATCTTTAAAACCAGGTGGGGCACTCATCTTTATCTTTTCCTCAACCCACCCTCCCTCCAGGAAGATATCATCTGCTAATGAGCCATTGAGTCCCACTGCATGACTGATAAAATTACATCATCCCACTGGGAGATGCTCCAGCCACGGGGAGGAGCCAAGCCTTTCCTACCTAGATAAAAACTGAGATTTGGAACACCAAAGCAGCCTTTTTCCATTGGATTCCAGACCTTTCCACATCATTACTGGACTTTCAGAGGAAAACTGCACCCTTCTACAGGACCACTGCTTCAGCTGAACCACATCTGCCACTCCAGGAGGATGCAGCCACCATTTGATTGGACTGCTACCAACATCCTGACTGATGGGGTGTCAGGTTGTATTCTGACTCTGTCAGTGTTTTGGGATTGCTCTTGGTAATACTGTATTTCTATTTTAATTTTCCTAGTAAAGAACTATTCTTATGTCTATATCTTTGCCTGAAAGCCCCTTAATTTCAAAATTATAATAATTTGAAGGGAGGAGGTTTACATTCTCCATTTCAAACAGAGGCTCCTGTTTTTTCTTAGCAGACACTTGTCCTCCAAAGCAGGACAACCCCCAAGCAGGGGGTTTGGAATGAGAGGGTCTGTAAGGCTCCTCCCAACCTGAACCTTAGGATTCAACAGTTTGAACATTTTCCTTTGTTTAGACCATGTATACATGGGCAGCCCTGTTAGCTTTCATTACCTGGCAAAACTTCCCTTGGAGAGACCAGTGAGAACAAAAGCAACCTAAGTCTGGTTTCCAAGGCATGCTCTCACAGAATCAAAATCTCAGCTGTGAGAAGCTCAGAATAAGGAGCAAGAGATTCTTAATGCACTCTGGGACCAGGCTGGGAGTGCTCTAGCTGGTCCCTGCACATGATGAAAAATCTCTTTCTGTGACAAGGGCTCAGTTTTCTGTTCTCAAGTCCATAGCTCTTGCTTATCTTCAGAGACCCTATTTGCTATCTCTTTCTTTTTTGTTTTTCTGACAGAGTTCCTCTCTGCCTTTAACTGAGCTGATGCACTGAACTGACTACATACAGAAATAAAGAGACCAACATCTGGTTCTGCCCTGCTGAAGATCTGGTAGATGATTCTCTCTCTTGATGCCCCTCTCCCCTTCAGCCTACACTCTGCCTGATCTGATCCTCTGGTAACCCCACTGCAGCCAACAGATGGAAACACCAGCTTTGCAGAATAACACAGCCATCTGCCCTATACCTCCCAGCAGCTGTGATCCACTTTGCCAGAGGTGCTTCCTTTCTTGAGCACCATGAACATCTGGCCAGCTGTCCAGACAGCAGCCTGTCTGGCCAAACAGAGCAGAGAGGACTGCATCTCCCCCTGGAGACCAGCAGGGTTGACACGAGAAGTTTTCACACACTTTCTCAAGTTGAATGCTTCAGGCCCTACAAATAATAATTTCATAGCACTGTAAATTAAAATTCAGCCTCCTGGTATTATTGCTAATTTCACAGAAACCATTACAGCATAAAGCCTAGCTGACTGTCTGCTCCTTCTGGCATGACATCATGGTCTTTAATTGCAGAATTACTCTCAAGAAGAACTTCAGTCATGTATTTATGGCAAATAGAAAGCTTTGGTCCTGCCTTCATCCTCGGAACAAGATTTAAGCAGAGCAGAGGTGTCAGACTGGTGACACGGTGAATTTGACAATCAACGAACTGTGTGATGATGTTCACAAAGCTATTCACCTGGCCTTAAGAGCTTTTCTCTTGGCACAGCTTCAAAGCCACTGCAGACCTGAGCCAAAACACCCCGTATTTACTTGACCTTGCAATCATACAAATGAGCCCAGCTTCAGGAAAACAGGACATTTCTGAGTTACCCTTCAAACCAGGGAGAAATGTACTCTCTCAGGACAGTGCTCTCTGCTTTTCACGGATTTGAATTTTGAGATTCTTTGGAATCCAAAGCAAAAGCCTAAATAAAAATTTACATTACTGCAAACCTCTTGTAAGTAGTGGTATTAATGGAGAGTTATGATATTGCATCAAGAGCAAATACCTGTGGAAGACTAGCTGTGAAGAAGCAACTCTTACTTAAACCATCATATTACTTAGTTAGCCATTGAGGGAAAAAAAATAGAAACTATATGAATTATAAAATTATTTATTCTTATCACAGAGTGGAATGGTTTCTATGGTAGTTAAAAAACAAAATTAGAAATATCCTTTGTTTCTTTAGCTTTAATATCCTACTTCACGATGGAACACATACTTAGCTTGGAGTGAAAGATAATTAAAAGTCCAAGTGCAATTTAAAAAAACAAACCAAAACCAACAAAAACCCCTCCAGAAATTTATTAACAGCTTAAAATATTAATAGAAACTGCATCCTAGTACATAAGGCTCGGCAGCAATCTCTGCCTCTAAAACAAAATGAAGTAGCAACACATTTAACATTGAAATTCAATAAAAATTTAAAAATGGCCAGAATGTCTCTCCCTGTACTTTGTGCCTGCTCCTACAGGTCTGCTTATATTCAAGAGCTGGGGGCTGTTGATACTCCCAGTATCCCACAGGTACCAGATACAGCAGTGCAGCTGTCATTATGGCTCAAGCCTATCTCCACATAACTGAAACAGACTAAAACCCATAAAACTTTCCAGTGGAGAACTACTTTTATCCACAGTTCTCAAGCACAGGTCAGCATTCCAGTTTTGTGATAGTTCTGATAGATCCCTGCTGCCAGGTGAAGATACGATGTGCCCAAGGTCACAGAGAAACAAGAAGAGCAGAAGGAGAGTAGGACTCTGGGTTCCTTCCTGCTCTCTTTTGACCAAAGATGCTACAGATTTAAAAAAACAAAAATCCCATCATGTGACTTTGCATGGTCCCATGCAAAGTTCACAAGCTTCACTGCACACCACTGCTTTTCCTCTGGTGGAAATATCTTTTCAATGCATCCTTATATTGTGTGAATCAATACTGATAACTCTTTTCCCCTTATATATTGATTGTTTTTCAGAAGCTACTTATTCTTTTTGAGAGAATTCACTCTGTGAATACCTTCAATACTTTTTTAATGCAGTGTATTATTCAAGGGCAGGTAGAACTTTCCCTTTTGGCCTTCTTTGTGCTGAGCTGTTACTTTTTCTTGTGTGAATGAAGCATCTGTTTAAGAAACAGAATTGTTGTCCTAAGGAACCAACCTGGATCTCAAACAAAAAATTATAACAGCATTTTCACAGGAATTCACAATTTTGTTGTCAGCCATTTGTGTATGTCCCAGTTACTTACTGCACAATTATATGACAAATAAGATGTGTCAGTCCTCTAGTGGTAATATAAACACAGGCTATAAAATAACTAGTTCTTAATAGTCCACATGTGGTTTTGTTCTCAACTACAAGAAGTTTTTCATTTTCCTAAAGGTGAAAAAACCTGTAAAACCAGCCTAGGATTTAAGGGAATGTCTCAGTATATTCCTTTTGATGGTCACTAAAACTTGTCAGGGAAGGGCCAGGAGAGTAGTTTAAGAATGCATTTGTTTTTACCAAGATATCCATCAATCTGCACAATTCACTCCTATGCCACACAAACACGATGACATAAAGCCCATTAATCTTTTCCAGCTTAATACCTACTGTCCTTTGAAGATACATGTTTGGAATGTCTGAAGGCCACCTCCATTTTTCACAGCTCCCAGTCATAGGGCAGCTGACACAGCCAAGATAATCCTGCATTCAGGGAATGAATGGATTCTGATGAATGTAATTTGCTATCTCAGTGACAAAATGGCAAATGGGAAGAGAGGGTGTGCATGCAAATATCACTGCATTAAATAAGGGCTTGTGAAGGATAGTACTCTGAAAATATCTGATAGGCAGTTTTGCAACAACCATGCCTTATGGAGGAGATAAATCACCAGCTTACTTAGAGTTATCATTAGATCCTCATTGTGGAGCTTCGCTGAATAAGATGGAATTGTGGCATACAATCAAGCAGGGTGTTGAGATCCCATAAGCCAAGTTTTTGCATCACATTTTACCTTACAACATCAATTTTCACTATCTTTTCAGTACAAGTTGGACTTAAATATCCCAAAGTTGCCTATGATTACAAGCATCCTAAACCTCTCTGGGGATTGAACGTGGGGCAGACAATTCCCAAGACTCTTGTGCTCCAGCTCTTTGCTGGATTGAGGTGTCACTCTGGAAAATTCTCATGGTTTTGATATTTTTTGCCAGCTTTGTTTCAGTACCATATAATATCTACTTATAAAATTCCCACTCCTTCCCAGGGCCAGCAGGAGAATCAGCGTTCTTGCTCAGACTTCACCACTTAAAAACCAAAATATGCTTGAACATAGAAATGTGATCACCTCCTTGCCATTACCCCAGTGTCTGCTGCAAGATTCTGAATACAAAAACAGCCCCAGAACTTAAAACCACACAGAGAGACCAAGTAATGGCACCTCCTACACTTCAGACAGGTGTGAGAATCAAAAAAATCACAGGTTTGGGTTGGAAGAGACCTTAAAGATTCTCTAGTTCCAATCCCTCTGCCACAGGCAGAGATGTCTCCCTCCAGATCAGGTTGCTGAGAGCCCAATCCAGCCTTTCTTGGAATACTTCCAGGAATGGGACATGCACAATTTCTCTGGGCAAACTGTTCCAATGGCTAGATGATGACTAATTTAAGTTTGGATGCTAGAGCCAGTGCCAGGATGCACGATGCTGGGAACCAGCAGGAAGAGCAATGGGGATCCCATTGTCCTGGAAAGCAAAGCTCCCTGTTGCTGGTACTGAGACTCCTGAAGGGTGCACAATAGCTGAACTGCAAAAAAAGGGCAGGAGAAACAATTCCTGGAAGATGATGGTGGTTTAAACAACTTTTTAAGTGCACTGTTACAGGAAGGGTAAAATGGCAGCCATGCTAAACTTGGCAGCAATTTTCTCACTGAGGTTGAGCAAAGGTTTCACCCCCCTTTGGGGCTGGGATATTTTCCAGATGTTTTCACATTTTCTAAATTATTGACAAAGGAAAAAATTCTGTCTAGATCTTACAAAGTTTGCTTAAAATTCAACTTTTTAAAGTATTTTCATCAAAAGAGGACAGATGACTCCTACATACAAAATTATGTAAGCATCTAAAACCCAGAAAGTTTCACCTCAGGAATCTTTTCAAAATACAGGATTTGATGAACCTCTCAAACCTAATGTAAATGAGAGCAGTCCAGAAGAAAACTCCCACTGAGTATTTCCCATGTTTGCTAACACTTCTTTTATCATTCTCACCTTCATCCTCCATTAATGTTCACATTTGTCACTCTTTGTACAAAGGCTGATGAATTCAAAGGGGTTTTGGGTCAGTGCTACCAAATGTTTCCCACCCTGCTGGGAAGATGACAGCAGCACTTGGACACCAATTTTGTCTGACTACATCTAGGTTTCCAAAAATTCAGCAGATGTCATAAAAGCTGCACTTTTAGGGATAAAAAGTGCTCACCTAACCTGCAGCAATGTACTGCAAATTTTCCTCCCAGCCCCTCAATATGACCTCTGTTTGAGAAGAGCATGGGCAGAGATAACATCAGTATAGAGAGTTATTAGTTCCTACCCAATGAGGTGATTAAAACTCCTGTTGTGGAAGCAAAGTGAAGGGGTAACAGACCTGCTTTTCCAAGAATAAAGGCCACATGGCATAACTTGAAAGAGCTCTGAAACCACTGCTCTTACTAAAACCCATACTGAATCTTATTTATGTAAATATTACCCAATATCTCTCCTTGAAGAAAATGTTATATGATTAAGTTATTTGTCATTTAGAGATCAAATTAATCTCATTAATGCAAGCTATTAAAGGCCATTTTCCAAGGACGAAGGCTGATTTTCTTAAATGCTGTATTTGTTTTATTCTAATGCTGGAGATAATCTTTCTGCCACCAGAAAAAGACAGAACCAGATAAAAGAGGATGCTGTTAAATTTACAGTACTGCTAGAAAAAACACTTCCATTCCCAGGATGCTCACTCCAGTGTCTTTTCCAAAAACAAGATCAACTCAGGATCTTTTGCTTACTGAATGTCTAGAGGTACACCCCATTTTTGTCTGAAACACTCAAGTGGGTTCAAAAAATAATGCCATTTTTGTTAAACAGTGACTGTAGAATGATGAGCTATTTTTGTAAGATTTTGCAATGCTTGATTCCCAGCATCCTGGAAGAATCCATGCCAGGAGTCTGCATGACCTAAATGCAACCTCTACATGTTTCTTGCTGATCAGAAGGGAGGTCAGGAGGAACAATGAGCAGCAAGTCAGGCAAATTGGATGTAAAATACTTATTCCAAAACACTCAAGAACTTCAGCTGGGTCAACTTGTGGAATGGCTGCACCTCAGAGCCTGCTTTTGGGATGTCTGTAGCTGGGAGAGGCTGGGACCAATAAGGAAGATCTGTGCTTGAGAGCAGATATGATTCTAGATTTGGCATCATGAGCTGGGGACAGCAATCCAGCCAAAACATCCTCATGTAAAAGGTCATTAAGCCAGCTTGATATGATAGACAGATACCTTCCACAGAGGATATTGCTACTCTAATATAGGTTGTTCAGAAGAAAAAAAAAACAAACCAATGGGATATAAATGTCAACAGTATGCCAACACTTTTTATAAGGTCTGATAGGGGAAAAATGAGATTCATCTCTAAGGAATCACTTTAAAATCAACTTTAATAGATGGTAATAGGCTGACATTCCTCTGAAAACAGCCAGCAGATGTTCCAGCACTTTACCAAGTCCCTATGCCTAATACTATACCAATTCCACAAAATCCATCTTCTGGATGGAGCTCTGTTTCTGCAGTTAGAATACTAATGATGGCTCTTAGTGAGTTTTGACTTCCACCAGTGTGTTTTGTTCTGCTGTGGATTGCAGAACACGAGCAAGTGAGCAGATTTATGATTTACTAGAAAGGACAAGAAGTTGCCTTTTTTTATGGTACATGGCTACCAGCAGATAACCTTCGTTCTATCTATCTGCTCATCGTAAGTTAAAATGCATCTAAATTACTAAGATGCTGCTCAAATACAATTGAGAACATCAGAAAATTTTATACAAGCTGCTCCAATGAACTGATGCATATAAAGTCTCCAAAACCATTTATTGTCAAAATGTCAATGCTAAATGCAAAAAGTGTAACTTACTTTATTCCATTAATTAAGTAACGTGTGCACAGCACTTTGAAAACGTAAAAGCACTTTGAGCACTGAGAGCTAAGCAGTATTATTTTCACTCATGTGGATGCACTGTATGAATCATACACAATAATCACTTATTGTGGAAAGTATTTTTGGTTCACTGCCAAACCTTAACCTAGAGATTTGGCACTTCTGTTCAGCAAAACATCTTTAAATGGTCCTATTTGGACTCCAGCTGGAAATTTTCTGCAACACATTCATTACTGAGTCCTTCACAATATATATCAAGTATACAGTATCTTCAAAAATTAACATTGTATAGAGAGGTTGTCAACACTTTATTGCATTCTCCCCGTTTGCACAAAATATTTGAGAAGAGTGGCTCACTGGTGTTAGCTGTGATTTAACTCATTCTCTTTGACCTGTACAAGATGCAACAGGTGTAATGGATGTAACACAGAATTGTTATTCCTCTTCATCTTTGTGAGAGCTGTAGATCTCAGATTATTTTCTGATCATGTGGTGAAAAGGAGATCATGTGAAAAGGTGATTATATAAGAGCTTGATGGTATCATCATTATGTATCATCATCATTATCCCTATCATTGCTGTGATTTGCTTCCCTCTAATCCCCCTCTGACTGAACTTTGTTTTTCCCTCCTCTATCCTTTGTGACTGAGGAAATGCTATGACCATGAGTTTTCCTTGACAAATGAGAGCTCAGAGAGCTTTCACAAGGGTCATGTTTTGTACCTACAAGCACATCTGTTGCATCTGTCTTGAAAAAAAATAAGCCTGGCTATCCCTGCCTTGCCCAAAATTGCTTCTCCATGATCACATTCACAGGGGAAAGTCTAAAATAACCAGAACCCAATAAAACTACATAATTCTCCTGATTAGTTAAGAGGAACAGTGATGGCTTACAGCTGGCCTGAGTACCACCTGTGAACAGGTCAGCCCCATGTTTCCAGCTTCCTGGCTGACCTGGTAGTAATACACTCTATCCTTGTTACAGCTCTCAAATCAGGAGATATTTTATGCATGCATTTGTTTAAACACATACCTATCCATAATATAAATCAGTCTGTGTGGGATAAACCTAGCCAAGAATTTCTCTGGTAAAAGTCTTTCCGGATGTTCAGATTTAAAGAGTTTTCAAAAACCTTGCCTGTAACACACTGCGCCCATGTCTATAAACATCCCCTACTACACCCTTGATAACTGATAGGTGTATTTATTCAGCATCATTTTTTATTCTCCAGTTAATGGAAAAAGGAAAACAAGAGTGGGAAATATCTGATGTGGTCAACATTATTCTGTAAAGTTTGGACCGATTTGCTCCACTTGAAACAGACAAATTAATTCGGAGATTTTTAAAAAGAAAGAAAAGAAAGGAAGGATATTTGAACTGATTGGCTTTGAACAGATGAAACCTTTTACAGGGTTTACTGTGCCAGCTTACAAACCTTTCCAGGGGGGCAGCTGCCCTGCATATTTTATCCATAAGGTAAACATAGTGAGATCTCACACCAGCTCCCGGCATCATGTGAGCTTTGGGGGGCCCCATGCTCAAGATGAAGGGTGCTCCAAGCCTGTCAAAACATTGCTCAGCTCCTGCTCTAATTCTGCCTGGCTCTGTGGTGAGCTCTCAATCTTTTCCACTCATAAAGCAACAGCTTTATCTCATTTTAGCTGGACAGGAATAGGGAAGCAGCAGGGAATGCAGAGGAGAGTCAGCTGCTGTGACACAGTGGGCTGGGCTGGTGCAAGTCACTGTGGCTCCTGGAGGGCTACAGCAATTTCCCACAGCAAAGCCTCTCACCTGGCACTTGGCTTTCATGCAGTTGCTCCAAAGGTTCAGTAATGCTTAGTGTTAAAAAAATCCTTATAGCACTGTCAGGATTCCAGATATATACATTCAATATACATTCCAGATATATACAGATATATACATTCAATAACAATAAATTACAGATGTATGTAACACTTTACACTAGCTGTATATCTGCTGTAGGTGGAGGGGGAACAAAAGAAAGAATAAAAGCATATCTCATGCAAATGCAGTAGATAAACCATTTCAATTCCAACAACCACCTCCCAGAAGAGATGTGAGTCTATCTGGCACCTCTTTTTAATAACTCCAACCTACTCCCTGCAACTTTGGTTCTCTGAGACCTTGAACAATGAGAGGACAGAATTTCTTCATCTCACAGAAAGGAAAATTAGTGACCCTTTTCCACATCACACAGTGAGGACATGACTCTAACACCTGTGGAGTCAAGCAGCTCCTTGCAGATTCATTACTTCTGATTTCACCTGCAAATACCCATGGAGCATCCACAGAGCTGATCCTGGAGACAACTCCACCTGACTCCAATGCTCAGTAGTCCCATGTTAAAACCCACACGTGTCCCTGCATTTACATTATTCATCACCATCAAAACCAAATTATTATTTGCTGTGAATCATGTCACAACCACCCAAAGCTCCACATTCTTGTATCTGGTAACTCAATCAAATTTCACTTCTGTAAGACTAATGTGATGAGAGATAAGTTTAACATGTCTAAATCTCTGAAAAGTCAAATCAATTTTCTCAAATATCTTCTCTTATAAAAATATCTGCTCCAGGGCTGTTATTTTTATGCCAAGTGTCAAAGCACAGTGACTGTATATGGTTAAATTACAGCTCTCTAAAACATGGATTTGTATTACAGGTAATGGAAGTCCTTTAACTGTAACATTTCAAATCTGCCATCTCTCAAAATGCCAGTTTTCAAGGGATGTTTGAGATGCCTTTGGATCAATGGCAAGATGATGCTATCTTGGGGGAGGAAGACTTTTATTATTTTTTAGTTGTGCAGGATGAAGATGGCATCATCCTCCTCGGAAGGCAACTCTGCCTACTAAGAAATTCTGTTGGAGTGATTGAACTTCTGTGGGACTAACACAGCATTCTGTTCATACTGCCTCATGGTGCCTACAGAACTACAAACATACTGTGGCTGTAAACACCATATTTACAGCCTTAATCATGATGACAGCTTAAAAAATCACAGCATTTCACAAACTAATAAATGTGGGCATCTCTTCTGCCTTGTCATTTCTGAGCTTTTAGGAACTCAGGTCATGCTCTTGCCTGTGTTTTCCAACAACAAAAGACTAGAACATATTAAAAGCACACATCAAATAGCTTTAAAAAAATCTTTTTCTTGTAAGCCTTCAAAGTTCAAGCTTTCAGAGAAACATCAAATATCACAAGAGCTGACAACAATAAGACTGCATTATCCATTCCTCAAAAGTGAGGAACACCAGAAAAACACCAAAGCAGAGGCAGGTGACCTGCTTGAAACTCCCCCATATGATTTGCAGGGTTGCTCTGGTTGTGACCTGCTCACACTGAACTCACTTTAATTGTGAGGAGATTCGGGCCAGGCTCACCTGTGATGATCATGGCACACTTCTGCCTCCATGGAAGATGGGTCACTTCCCCCCTGCCATTATCTGTACACAAATCTCTCTAAAAGATATTTTCTCTTTACTGCACTGAAAAGGGAGGCACCAACTTTTTTTGAAGAATGGGTCATTTTCTCATGGAACATTGAAGCAGCAGCAGCAGAAGGAACAGCACTGGAAACACGGCTTTTTTTTCTGCTGCACTTTTCTTGCCATGTGCTGCAGGACACTTGGATCAGTGTTCCTATGCTTCACTTCCCTGCAGAGCTCTTTCACAGGAGCCTGAAATGCTGCACTGAGGAACAATCCCAGTGAAATGAAGAACCTGCTGCTGCAATGCTGCCAGGCCTGGAGCAAGCCAAGGAGCTGCAGTCAGCTGGAGCTCCCTGTCACAAAGCTATCACTATCCTAACCTTCCCTTCACTAAAAATTAAAGCTCGAGAAAACTTAAAAATAATCTTAAGAGGATCTTGCCTGTAGACTTGGAAGCCTTTGTGGGGCTTCCTATATAAAACATTTCAACCTGACCTATTATCAGTGTTTATCTGGAAAGGTAATTACTTCAATCACATTGCCTGTTGCCAGATCCTGTGAGTGTGAATTGATTGATCTGAGGGTCCATGATGTGAGCTGGTGAGTCAGGAGGTGCTGCAGACAGGATTCCTTCAGTGAACATCAGTACAACTTGAAAAGAAAATGTTGTTTTCAATAAATAGTACAGCCATGGACAAGTTTTGAAGCCTGGAAGCTACAGAAAGTAGCCATTAAAAATATTTTCAATCAGAAGAACTAAAATATGATTTCTGTTGAAGTAAGACATACATATGAATTACAGTTTTGGGGAGTTTTTAACCACATCATAACTTTCAGAGCAATATACTTCCTTTATGTTCAGGTTGTGTTTATTTTAGAAGTTCACTCTGCCTTAATTTGGTGCTCTTTTGATTGAATTTTTTATTTTTGTCCCTTTCCCCTTTCCTTTCCTTTCCCCTTTCCTTTCCCCTTTCCTTTCCCCTTTCCTTTCCCCTTTCCTTTCCTTTCCTTTCCTTTCCTTTCCTTTCCTTTCCTTTCCTTTCCTTTCCTTTCCTTTCCTTTCCTTTCCTTTCCTTTCCTTTCCTTTCCTTTCCTTTCCTTTCCTTTCCTTTCCTTTCCTTTCCTTTCCTTTCCTTTCCTTTCCTTTCCTTTCCTTTCCTTTCCTTTCCTTTCCTTTCCTTTCCTTTCCTTTCCTTTCCTTTCCTTTCCTTTCCTTTCCTTTCCTTTCCCTTCCTTTCCTTTCCTCCTTCCCCATTTTTTCTGCTCTTCTCTTTTCTTCTCTTTTTTTCCTTTTTCTTTTTTCCTTTTATTTTATCTTATCTTCTTTTCTTTTTTTCCTTTTTCCTTTTTTCTCTCCTGTGAAGCCAGGCTACAGTAGCTCATCAAAACAAAGCAAGGTGGCCTGAATTTTCTCCTACTTGTTATTGTGATGTATCTACAGTGGCAATCTGATTTCATCATGAAACAACTGCAGCAAAGATATCTAAGTGCATGTCACAGCTCTGCTGAAACACAATAAAATGAAATGAACCAAAAAAAAGGAAAATCTTTCCAATACAAATCGCATCGTTAAGTTGTAGTGAGTTGCAAACAGAATGTGAGTACTGGAGGAGGGAGATAAAGCCAGAAATGCCTGGCTAACACTTTTATATTATTTTTAGCATATTTGGGGAGTGCATAATTAGAGGATTTACAGCATTGAAACCCAGAGCTGTTGCACAACACTGCACTAAATGAGACGATCAGTAACAAGGGAAAAGGTGAATTACAGCACTTTCCACTGGAGTTTGAACTATTGCCTTGTAAGATAAACACTACTGATTGCTTTTAAGCCTCCTCTCTATTAGAAACAGACTTCTAATTTTGGGAAATCAATAATAAAAAGTAGCATCTCACATTCCTCCTTCTTCCCACCCCTCTGGCCCCTGGCTCGATTCTCTTCACATAAGAAACAGGAAAGGGCAGAACCACAACTTAAATTGAAAGATCATTGCTGATGTGCAGGGTGGAGAATTTGGGCCACATTCTTCTTTAGAATCTGCATCAGAATCAGCATCCACAGGCAACTGTTTTAATTTCCTGACACAAAAACAGTCTTGCAATGCTTGTTTTAACGTGATTTTTTTTTCTTCTGGTATCTCAGCTGCCTTCAGTGCCTGAAAATTAACTCCTTAAGTAGTTTAACAAATATATTTTCTTTTTCAAAGCAAAGGCTTTTGTTGGAGGCCAAAACAGCTTCAGTTTTCAAGCTGTGGGGTCCTTTCTACTTCTTTTGTCTGGCTCAGGATTTTAGGGGCCAAAAGGCATCAATTTAACAGCAAAGGAATGGGTGGTGGTATTGAATTACCAAAGCTGGTGTGTTGGGAGGCTGGGTCTCTGCTTTCTGGTGGAGTTTTTTGGGGTTTTTTTGTTTTTTTGTTTTTTTGAGGATGGCTGTTTTTCAAGGCCTATACTATAAAAACCCAAGAGACAATGCCAAATCTCAAAGAACAGATATACACAAAACACTTCATAAAGCATATTTAGGCAGACATTGTGCATTATATACCATATAAGATGCCCAGGGAGCCTTCCAAGAAAAACAGCAACACTGACTGAACCCAGGCCAAGGATTTTCTCATTAGCATGAGCAGAGGTTAGGCAGGCACACAGCATTTCCCCCCGTCTGTTTCCATTTACAGAGGCAACCACTCCTAGGAATGTTATACCTAATACACAGCTGGATAATCTACAAAGAAATAGTTGTGGTTTTTTCCTGTCTTCTGCTGCTAAAATCCTGTCTGCTTGGTATTTACATGATTTCCCCTGAAATTGGTGAGGTTTACCCTAATATGACACTGCTTTTCTTACAGTCTGGCAGGGAATGGTCATCCCAGGCTGGTATTAAAACAGCAATTTCTCTGCTGACTCTCTTGTTAAAGCAACTACCTGTGGCCATTGTCTGAATGCAGCAATTCAGTCTTTGATGGCAAAATGTTTAAATAAATAAGAGGGAACAAAAATAGCTAGCAAATATCAGGAGATGGTTATGTGGTTAAACCTAAATGACAATGCTATAAGAACAGTCTGAGGTATTTTAAATAAAATAATCACAAACAGATTAATAGCTTGGGAAGCAACAGGGGATTTTTTTCTTCCAAAGCAATGGGATTTCCAGTAGACTCTAACCAGTCCTCATGGAAGTGGATATATGCTTATCTACATCCATCTCCTCTGATCATCCCACTTCTCAACATAAAGGGAAATCAATAAGAGGACTTGTTATTGAGACAGGTCTCAAGAGTCAGGCACTGTGATCACACCTATAATTCTGCAGGAATCTATTTCCAATAACTACATCATCTGCAATGCAACTGGCAAATTGTTCAGAGCTGCTCTGCAAAGCCTAGGGAATAGGGAAGGAAATAAAACCAGGGATGGGGTATCCATGCTGTCCTCCTGCTGCTGGGTCTGACCCAGCACCAAAGGTTATTGCATTAAAATAATGCTTTTGGTTTGCTTGCATTTCTGGGGACCTCCATTATTAGTGAAAACTCTTTGATTCTCTGCACAGTGCCTCTGGATGGGTTTCTCTCATGCTCATTTGGATGATCTGTTAAGTCCACAAGGGCAGTGGAAGGGTTAAGCGTTGATCTCTGGGTTCCCCTGACATGCCAGGGATCTGCTGCTAATAACACTGGTGGCAGTTTCCTGAGCTGAAACTCCCAGTGGGATAGCAACTTCTGATCTGATGAAAATTCTTCCCTTGCTGCAGCAGAACACCCCATCGTTTAGAAGTTTTGAATGTGCCAACAGCTAATTTATTAAAAGATTCCTGCTGTGTCCATGTTTACAGGGCTCAGGCTGCATACAAAGGCAAAGACTATTCCAGACACACAAGGGGAGCAGAAGAGAGTTGTATTTTTGGAAAGGCAGCACAATGTGCCAGAGGAAGGGCTGGACTGATGAAAAGAACAGCTATGATTTTGTGCTGAGACTTCTTTCAGCCATGACTAAAATGAGCACAGTTACAGATTGGAAAAGACGAATAAATGAGAATAAGATATATTTTACAAATGCTGAAATAAAATGAAACAAGTTCAGGCTACAAGTTTTGAAAAATGTGAAAGTTTCCAAGATGCTTACATATGGAAATGAGGGCAAATGTACACTGTGGGCAGACAGATATTTAACCAGTGTCTTCTTGTAAAGTGTTGTCTCTTTTTAGAAAGGTTCATCCTATAAACCACTATAAATCTCAAGGTAAAATTTCAGAGCCCAAAACCTAATCTCTGCTCCCAAACCAGAGGCATAAAAGGACTGAGGAGAAATGGAGGCTGCATCTTCCAAATAATTCTTCTTTTAACTAATAAAATAAGATACCTTCCACAAATTTTGAACAAATCCCCCATCTTCTGTGCAAAAAATCCTGTAACAGACATTTTCAGCCATCTCCAATAACAATCACATTCCAGATGTCTCTCTCTCTGACAAGCTGTTAGAATGCTGAAGCTTGAAAATACAAGAAATCCAAGAAAGAAGTAGGTGTCCTCCACATCTAACAGCATTACCTCATTACCTGCAGGCAAATACTAGGCACAGCCTGAGTTTAGAAAATAAGGTTAAGTGCAAGGAGCACTTGGTTAACAAGCTAATAGGATAAATAATTCTGTACAGTTTCCAGACACTAACACTAACCTGTTAAGATTTCCACCTCTTAGCTGTGCTCTCCTTTCACTGAGAAGTATTCATAAAATTGTCTTAACAACTTTGGTGTATGAATTTAGTTTAAAGATTTACACTTTAGCTTCCTTTTAAAATCCCATTGTTGTAAGCAAACCACTTGATGTGTTGTCAAGTGATGCTCTAATGAGAACAGTTTCTAGTGGGCTTTAAGTAGCTGAGGGGAAAGAAATAAAAGCATGGGTCAAACACCATGCTGAAGGTACGTTTATCTTTTTAACGTATGTTTATATTTTTAAGATATGTTTATATTTTGAAGATACTGCCTTCTCCCTGGGCCTCTGATGTATGCTTTATGAAAATACATGTTTCTATAATGAGCCCCCATAAACATGATGACATCACCTCCTCCTTACTTCATTCTGCCTGTATTTGAAGTATATTAAAATACATTCACAACATTTTTGGCTCTGGGAATAAATTTACATGTTAAGTAGCATTAATTTTAAGTAGCAATGTTCTGCTCCTTGCTATGCACAGTAGATATGATCTACATATGTCTAGATAACAACTCATTGCCTTGGTGGGAGCCCAAACCAAATGGCATGTGGTCTTCCCAGCACAGCACAGTCATGTGTGTGATGGGGCTGCTCTGTGCACAAGGTCTTCCTCATTCACCTTATCTTTTACCTATCCCTTACTCTTTCTAGCATTCTTCTCAAAGAGGCACAATGGAAGAGTTTTAAGATGACCTGAATGCCCCACTTTGGATGTTCTGCTTGCCAAGCTTCATTAGTGCCTGGTAGGATCAACCACAGGCAGATGTGGCTCCATAACCCTACCAGGAAAGCCAAGGTGACCACAGTGGGGACATTGGGGAAAAAAAAAAAAAATCAAGTACAAGAAAAAGGGACAAGAAAAACATTAGTCTGGAGGAACACACAGAAGATTAAACCTTGGGGTTTAATCAGTAGGACATGGGTACACTCCTTACACCAGTTTCCAGGGCTGTGAAGTCACTTGAGGGGTTATTTTGATGCTCAGCCTATGGATTAGTTGTGCTTCTGCAGCTTTGGATGTATCTCTCTCCTCATCTGCAGCTCTGATATTTTACTGGTAGCATTACTGGGCTCATCATCTCTTTAGTCATCACATTATTGTCTCTGTTAAAAAGCATCCTACAACACTCTTCTGAGGTTTCTTAGATTGCTCTATTTCACTTTAAAAAAGTCTGTGAGATTTGATGTGAAGTCATCCATAATTATAAGGTACTGAAAACACATCAAAAATAACCTGACAGATTTTTTGTGACTATACGCTTGCAATGCTGGTAACACGGATGCACTAGGCTGAGAGGCCAAAATATTTTAATATCCATTTGCAAGGAGCCAGAAAACATTACCTCCTGAAGATTAGGAATAAAATAAATTAAGTACTCTGCTAAAAGTCACCACAAGGTCAAAGAAAGAGGGAGCAAATATTTATACATCACCCTTCTAGAGTGTAACAAGGGAAAAAGTCATGATATGTCATGAAAAAAAAAAATTCTGCTGTCTCTTCTTTCTGCAGCTCCTCTGAGGACTATAGTGATTTCATCTGATATTCAAAAGATTCTGAATTATTTTGAAGCACCTTTCTGATGTGCTTTCAGAAATTCTTCCTCTAATAAGCTGCTTTCTTTGGTGCTTTTGATTATTTTTCTTAAAAACTGCTGGAGGTTTGGATGGCAGTCATGAACCAGTTTCGACAACCAATTTCAGTCCAAAGAAGCAAATTAGGCAGAGAAGAATTCTCATGACTTCTTGGTACTGCATTTCCCTATTTGTCCAATATATTCCAGTAAATTCTGGTCATCCTCATTTGGATCATAAAGGCTAAAATTGTCACCATGTAAGGATGTAGACATCCACCTCCTATGATAAGGAACCATAATACAAATCCAAACTGCTTAAAGGATGTTGGTAGGGTTTGTGGTTGGTTTTTAATTTTTTTAAAATTTAAGTTCTAGCTTTTGTTAACCAAAAAATAAAAAATCTCCAGTGCTGGTCAGTTATCTCCAAAAGTATATTTAAGTTCAAAAGTCAAAGATTTTTCACAGTTTAGAAAAAATTATACTGAAACAGAAACGGCAGAAACAATATCCAGGACAGCATTACTGAAGAAACATGTCACATTTATTCACTGGCTACGTCCAGAAAATTCTACCATCTTTTGGTACCACAGAAGTATCTGTTGCCTTTTCCCAACAAGAATGTTTAAAGATCCATTGCTTATGCTGTCTAACAGCCTGCTCTGAGCCTGTGGCTAGGGACTAATTACAGTAACTAAAAAACTCCAAATATACACTACGCAGTGTATTTTAGTGAAAATATACTATAATGAATTTCAATGGGCAAAGAAAAACTGGGTATTTATATTTCCTGGCAGAAATGTGGATTTATGAAAATAAGCCCCTAGCATGGGAAGAAAATATTGGTATCTATATGCAAACAAGATTTCTGGCATTTGTACTCTGTGGGTCAAATAACAGATCCCAAACTCCTCAGTCTTGGGACCAGATTTGCCTTTTAACATTCAACTAATTGTAGACTAGTTCCAACCTCACAAGTGGTGTTCAAGGCCAGGCTGGATGGTGCTCTGAGCAATCTGATCTAGTGGAAAGTGTCCCTGCCCAGGGCAGAGTGGTTGGAACTAGAAGAGCTTTAAGGTCCCTTCCAACCCAAACCATTCTGTGATTCTATAAGTACAAGCTGGATGGAAAAATTATTCACAGAGAATAAACAGTAACTATGAAGTTTCACACTACTTTAAAGGACCCATATGAGGATGGACAGGCTTTTAAAATGTTTTCTCTAATTCTTTTTCATTCCATTCTTTCCTCTTGAACAAAAGTAAGATGCATTCCTCCAGTTCCTTTAATTTTAGGCAGCTATAGCGTTCTCTTTGATGCGATGGAAAGAAGAGAACTTGTAATTCATAACATATTGATGTCAAAATCTTCATATCATACCTGGCAGATGGCTCGATAAATAAACTAAGAACATCAATAAACACAGAAAAGAGCTGTTCTTTAAAGAGGGAAGTATGGTGCCACTCTTTGCTGGCATACACACTGCAGCTCTGGCATATGCCAGAGGACACCCGTGAGATATTCTTACTTGCTCCAGAGAGGAGCTTGGCTTGCTCATGGCTTCCTTCCCTTCCATCAGCTAAGGTGTTCCCTGTGTAGGCAAGAAGAAAACTGTCATAAGACTGGGAGTCCTGGGGCACTTTGAACCCCTCTCTTTCCACACAGGGATGTGTTCATGGTTGCATGTGGTCCCTGAAAGAGCTGGGGGCCAGGGGCTTGCTGATGTGACTCACATTGCCCTTATTTCCCTTTTTCATAGGGCACCTTCTTTGCATAATCATGGCTTCTGTGCTTCTCTTTGAGCACCAATGTGGCCCCAACTTGTAAGGAAGTTTTACCATGTACACTGGGGAAAACCTCTTCCCCAGCCTCTAATGCAAAGCTGCACAGAAAGGAAGGAAAATCTGCACCAATATCAGCCAGATGTGAAAGTGAAAAGACCAGGCAATTCTGAAGGGTGGATTTACAATCAGAAATTTCCCTCCTTTTACCTCACACATCAGAGAAAAAAAAAAATAAATCTGTGAATAAAGAAGGGATAATTTCTGTTTTCCTGCACAGAAGGGCAAAAAGCAGCTTCAGCTATCAACCTCGTTATTTTTGCATCCTTCCAAATTACGGCTCAAACAAACTGCTCTCAGTTCTAACATTTGTTTCTGGTTTCAGACTAGTAGAAATCTAATTTCCTTCTCCCCAAGAGCAAATGTCAGCACAAGTGGGATCTGAAATTTGTTGCTTGACACCTGCAGCAAAGAGCTAAATTGAGAGTAGTATTTCAAAGAGGTACTTGGGAGGTTTGCACTTAAATTTGCTTAAGGTTGGGTACGGTCCTACTGCACACTGCCTCCAAAATATATCCCCTGGACTGACCCAAGGCAAAGGAAAGGGAACTGCTAAAACCACTATGATTGCAGCCATGTGGGCCAAATGTAGTGTTTTAGGACACTTTGTAAGTCTGGCTCAGAAATAAGTATTATGATTTTGCACTTCTAAACACATAGGCCAGAAGAGCCAGCCTAGCTTTTACACAGAATCAAATGGTTTGGGTTGGAAGGGATGGTAAAGAACATCTTGTTCCAGCTCCCCTGGCACAAGCAGGGATACCCTCTACTAGACTAGGCTGATCAGGACTCCATCCAATAGAAAAAAAACAATCAACAATTAAACTGAATTTTTGATTCAGGATCATTATAAAATGAATTCCTGACAATGAGACACAAACAGCATCCTCACTCTTCCTAGCTTTGCTTTGGTGTCCAGATTCCTGTGCCACCAGAGGCAATCTGCCTCTGACTTGTCCAAGAAGAAACCAGCATCCTGGCTCTGAGCTACTAAATGCAACCCAGGAAATGTTATGACAACCTGTAAATTAGCATTCAGAAATCAAGTATTTAAATGAAGAAAATCAGAGCATTTCTGTAATGATTCTTATTGATATTTACCCTAGTTCATATGTAAAATGCACTATTTTAACCCAACAGTTGGGCAGTGGAACATGTGAATTACCTGTAATTTTGTACTCCAGGCTGAGAAAACAGGTTAAATCCTAGTCAGTTCTGACTCCATGTAACAAAGACCACAAATTAAGTCTATTTTATCACTTAACTGATATGGCTGTGCAAGCCTTGTGGTACAATTGCTTGGCACAATTCTGAAATTTGCAGTGCAGTTTTCTCATTTTGAGAACAGGTCCCTGAGCTTTAAACCACACTGAAAACTTCTGTTTTAAGATGTCAAAGTGCATTTTAAATTGTTGCATCAACCTAAACAGACACGTATCTTATTAATATATAAACAAACACACAGTCAGGACAACTCGGTTCCTGAAATGTAAGCAGAGAACCAGGTTAAGATTAAAAGTAAAAAAAAAAATCAGATTGTCTTCCTTTTTGTCCCCTGCTACAAACAGGGGTATAAGAATGCATATGGCATTTCAACTTACTAGAGCAGAAAATATACAAATTAGCACTGCTTCCACAATGCAAAATGACAAAGCAAAACTAAAATGATGTTACAGATTTTAAATGGACCTAATATGGCACAGTTCCATTAAACTCTTAGGGATAAAGGTTGGAATCCAGTCATCTTCCATACAAAAATAGCAATATTTTGATAGGCTAATAGTTATTAGAAATTCCACTGTCATGGAGTTGCTTTAATCTTCAAATCAAGCCATGTCTCAGAAGTGCTAGCTGGAAGATTGCCATTACTTTCAGTACCCTCTTCTAAAGCCACTACTGAACCAATAATTAATGCAGAGGACAGATTATGCACATGCAGTAGTACAAACATATTAAAAGTTCTGACTTCAGTAAGAAAAAAACCGATTGCCTGTAGCTTGCCACCCACAGGGGCCATTCTACTATTTTTAAGTCAATTAGCTTAACTTGTCTCAAAAGTCAGTCTCCTCGATCCTTGTTAGTGGTGGCAAACAATTTACTGCACTTATTATTCTTTTAACAGCTCATTAGAACTGGAATTAATCAGTGCCAAAGAATCCAAAGGTCATTTATCATCAATTTCTTGAAATACAAAACTGAAGACAAAAGCCATCTAAAATATCCAGGACTGCAATTACTGTAAATAGGATATATTAGAAAACTGAAACAGAAACTCAGCAGCACCTATATTTGTGGATGATTGTTAGAGACAAAATGGGAATCACTGTTTCCTAGCTCCTACAGGAGAAAACCCAAATTATATTTTCTTACCTTTTGAAAGTGGAAATACATTCAAAATACATTAGGATGATTCTCAGACACTGTATTGATGAGGAGCACTGATGTGCCAAGAGCAGGAAACACCTGACCCACAGATACTACGTGGAGTATCCTCTTACAAAAGCAGCATTTAGAATATGCCATATTCACTATTAAATGTGGTTGTTTTCCAGGACAATGACTGCACAGATATAGTAAATATCCACAGAAACCACATATTTCATTATCACTTCCTTGTATTGGTCTTTTCCAGAAATGCTGAATTATGATAACAATTATCAGATGCATTTTAGGAAAAAAAAATTTAGCATGAAAAATTATTAATTATGTAAAATTACAACACAGAGATTATCAGATAAACTCATCAATTCCTATAAGGTAGATGTGTCTAAATGCCTTTAGCTGAAACTAATTGAGTTGAATAAGAAAATAGTCTGAAAATATGAAGAATTTATCAGAGAATGACAAGCTTTTATATAGTTTTGAACCATCTTATAGTTTCTATGCCATGGACATAACACTTTTTCCTTAATTTTAAAAAAAAAACCTCTGCAGAAATATTACCATTACTTATATTTTACAGTGATATTTCATAAGGGAAATAGTTTTACATTTGGGCATATATTTAGTACATGAAAAATACTTAAATTCATATGCATTAGTCTGGGAAAAATAAATTAAATGGGTATTTAAAAAACCCCGTGAAAATCAAAACAAATGGAAGTTCTTAAAGACACAGTGCAACAAAAATCCTGACTTTTCCTTGAAAGTGGATCAAGGAACATTGTCTATAGCCCACACCTGAGGTGCTGTTAAAGATACAGCTATAAAGACTGGATAAAGCCCCATTTTAGGTATACATGCAGACTAGCTCCAGCCTGCTTTTTGCATCATGGATCCTGCCAAGGTCAGAAGGGAGAGCCAAGGGAAGAATTCCAAATGCCAGCCCTAAGAACATGGAGTGCTCTCTTCCCTCAGGTAGTGGAGCAGTGATAGCTGAAGGTGCACAGCCACCATGTGAAGAGCTGGCAGGGGGGTGAAGTGAAGCAGAAATCATCCTCTGAGGATCTGGAGACCTTGGAGGGCATCACCATGTCCTGCTGAAGGCATCCTCTGCAGCGAGAGGTGATTTACTAGAGAGTTCCTTTCAGTCATAAAGCATGATGCTTTTCATTTTAAAATTTAGGTTAGAGGCTGAGAAAGGTGATCAAGTTAATGCAAGTTAACAACTTCCAGCTCCTCACCTGAGCACAGTAACTCATCCCTCCCAGCACCAGACATTTGTAAGAGAAACAATAGCTGGCAGCACAAGAATCCCATAACTTTTATTCAAGCCCACTTACTATACAGCCTCCACTTAAAATGTAGCATTATGGAAACACCTACATTTTTTTTTTATATGGACAAGTCAGAATTAGTGACAGCAGCTTCTAATCATACCTGAACCCAGGCAGGTCAAAAAGACAGTTTCATGAAAGCATTAATGCTTCAATACTCTGAATTAGTGTGGAGAAGTCTCAATTAGTCAACTTCTTTCCTTACGGAAATCTCTCCTCTCTATGTTTATTTTAATTAAATACCAAACAATGTCACTAAAATGCATCCCTGGCACTGAGCAGGAAGCAAGGTAGTTAAAACAATTTTTTACCTCTTTGAGGATATAGAGACAAATGCACAGAGAAGGAGATAGCTGCTTTTAAAATGCAGCACTGATATTCTCTACCTAACATAATAAATTGGAAAACACAAACACATCTAATACATATTTATGAAAGGCAGCATTCAACTGCTCTGTAATATTGTGAATAAAGCACCATGGAAGGCCTGTGCAGCTTATACTGGAGGTATTTCTGCATGTACAGAAGTACAAAGGTGCAGACACCTTTGGTCAGGTGTTGGGTGTGAACCAAGAAACCTCTTTGCTTGTTATGGAGCAATAATGAAGGATGGCAAAGGCCCCTGTGTGACCACCTGCCCTTGCACCCACAAGCACCCAACTCTCCAGGCTCAGCACCACACACAGATGAGACCATAGGTTTATACACCAACAGGTACCTTATGTTTTACTGTCCTTTAGTAGTTCCTTTAACTTCACTTAAAAAAAAAGAGCTTTTGTTCCCAAAAACGGTTTGAAAAATCCACTTTTCAAGACAAGTAGCCTGAGACATTTAACAGGGCTCAAGTGTTCAGCATTATTAATGTGCTATAAGCTTTTTCATCATGTCATTACTAAATAAAACATCAGCTGAACCCTTCTAGAGCTCTGCAGATATATGAGGCAGTTGTTATAACTGTATTTATATAGGACATTTCTGCCTTGCTGCTATAAACTATTCTGACCATACTAGATTCTGATTCAACACTTTCAGGTGTAAAACTCATGCAAAAAGGAGCAAAAATATTTTTTATTAACTTCCTATGGAAACAGTAAGGAAAGTCATCCTTAATTAATTTGGGTGCAAACACATTAACTTGGTAAGAGCTCACATCCATTACTGAGAAATAGCTGTGTAGTGGTACCAGCCAATGTAACAAACAAAAAGTCAAACCTCTCTTTCCATAAGGAGTATAATCTGTAACAGGGATCCCCTGTGGTTAAACCAAAATTACTGCAAGAGTTGCAAAACCAGCAACTCTTCCCCATATATAAGTATATAAACATGAACATGTTCGTTTTAAATATAAAAATATCATGTAGTTATATTTAATATATTATATAAAAGGTATTGTATCTTACACATATTATTATATGTACATATTTGTATATATATTGTATATACATATATATGTACATATATATATGTGTGCATGTATATTATTACATTTTACATAATATGAAAGTATTAATACTTTTATATATATAAATTTTCTCTCTTTTTCTCTCTTCCTAACTGCATATGCTCAGGGAAATGAAGATGATGACTCTTTGCAGAATAATCTCCAGTGGAGCTTTGGCTGGAGGAGAAGATGTACAGAGACTTAATAGACAGAGCTGGTGGCTGGAGATGGGATGAAGTTCCAGTCTGGCCTGTGCCTTCTGTGCAAGGGCATCTGGGAGGATTTCCTTCTCTTCTGCTTCCCTTCTCCAGGTTTGAGCAACCTGGTCCAGGGGAAGGTGTCCCTGTCCGTGGCAGCAGGGGTTGAAACAAGGTGATCTTTAAAGTCCCCTCCAAACCAAAACATCCTGTGATTCTAAGAAATCCCAAACTCTGAATTATTTTCCCTGAGTTTAGTTCAATCCAGTTTTTGAACTAAGGCAGCTTTGCCTTGAGCAGCAATCTCACTAATAGATGGCCACTGACCGTGGGCTCACATCCAAAGTATGTGAATTTCAGCTCTGAAACATAGGAGCTCTGGTTTTTGCTACATCAAAACAGACTGAGAGTCCAGCATCCTTGTCAGTGCCAGATGCTTCAAAGTCAGTTAGATTCATTTTTGCTGCTAGCAAGATTAATTCACAAACTAATCAACTCAGCTGAAACCATGACACCAGTGAGCCCAACCAGATTTTGACTCTTACTGTACAATTTCCAGCATGAGAAATAAGAAAGATTTCTTCTGACCACAACAGATGATGCCCCAGAGCAAAAGTGGTTTGAGAGAAGATTGGCATGCAGTGGTAATTTAATTTAAGCTGGTGTAACCAATTTGGGGTTTTGATCTTTGAGAATCATGTTACAGGATAACATTTTCAGAAGTGCCCAAGCAACCTTTGCCCTTTGGGTCTGCTGGCTTTCAGCAGGTTAATACACTGAATCACCCAGGGATGTTTGAAAACTTTGCCAATACACTTGAATCTTAAGATGTAAACCAAGAGAGGCAGCCTGGCTTTGCCTGTGAGCTGCATGGGGACTTGTTTTGAGGGAGCAGAAACAGCCTTTTGTTCCACCTATGTCACCAATTTTTTACAGCCAGCAGAGTAGCAGTTGCTACACATCTGTGATATATATATATATCATATTGTAATTCGTGTTGTAATTTGTGTTTTATATAAAATAAGTCTGCAAAATAAAAAAATAAAAATAAATAAATAAATAAACGAGCCACAAGGTAAAGGCAGTGATTGCCTCATAGCTAGGTAAATTAACATATCTACAGGTCGGACTGTTACCGATAAGCATCTATCTCCTGGGGAAACCTGGAAACTCAAGGAGGTGATGCCTTTCCCGAAAATCTCATCACTCCCCCCCAGGACTGCATTCCCCGACTCCGGATGAAGTCCACCTCCTAAAAGCAATACACAACGGACACAAAATCTCGTCAAAGAGCAGGAAGGACTTTGTCTTATGTGGACACCAGAGCTGAATTTGAAAGAAACAAAGGACTGTTTTGCTCCAGGCTATGAAAAACAGTATAAAAAGGGGTTCAACCAAAACAGCAGTGTGAACACCAGGGGAGACCCAGTGCGATAGAGGCTGGGTAACATCGTGTGTTCACCCAACTCCGAACCGGGGCTCGATGTTGTACTTTCCGGTGGTGGCTTTGCAGGACCGTATTTTGGTCGCGAAAATAAAATTTGCCAATTTAACCTTTTAATTCGGTTTGATTCGTTTATTACCTATAACAATCTTGGTGACCCCGACGTGATCCTGATTTTGGGGTTGGGGGCCCTTTCCGACCAGGAGGCGCCTCGCTGAATTCAGCGACCTGGTGGAATTGGGGAATTCCCGAAGCCAGTCAGGATCCCGAACTAAAAATTCAAAAGCCACTATCGGAAAGGGAAAAGTTGGGCCCTGAGCTCGAAAAACCGCTGCAACGCTTTTTCACTCATAAAACTCGACGTGACGAAGAATCCACGCAGGAAAAGGAGCCGTAAGTATTGCGTGGTTGAGTGAGGTGTGACTGAGCGCGTGATTGAGACGTGATTTTATCACGAAAGCGAAAAGGACCCCAAAACCGCAGTTCCATTATCCCGCGAGGGGTGTGGTCGGTTGCGGGGGAAGCGAACGTAACGTGGTATTAACTCTCTCTGTCTCGTGTCAAGCCTAAAACTTGGGAAGTTTTGGGGGTCGGTCACGGGAGATCGGGAGGGAAGGTACGTTCCCTGGAATTGGGAATTGGTAAACCTCTCAGATCGTAGGGCAGGACAAGCCCTGGAAAAGGAAAAGAGAGCTCGCCTCCTTTCGAAAAACCCCACGGAACGGTTCTCTGTGTGAGGTGAGTAGATTGGAAACATTGAAATAAAGTTTAAACTTAGTACGGTAACACCCGGACCTGGCAGTGGTCCCGGCGTAAAACACGGTAAGTAAACGTAATAGAGGTTGGGTGGGGGGGAAACCTTTTAGAGAAAATGGGACAGAAAAAGAGCAAACCTCAGGGGAAAACCCCAGAGAAATCAGCTAAGATAAGAAAAGGTAAGTTACCTGACATCCCCAGGGATAGTCCACTAGGGTGGATGTTAGAATACTGGGAGCAAGGTTCAGATAAAAAAACCAAGTCTAAGGAGAAATTGATACATTATTGCATAGAGGTTTGGGGGGGGAAGGAGATCAAGGAACATGTAGTATGGCCCATCTTCGGTACATTCGAAAGATGGGTCTGCCAGGCTCTGATTAACCATGTGAACGAAAAAAAACTGCAGGTAACAGAGGAAAGGGATTATGCTAAATTATGGAAATACACTAGCACTAAGTTATACCCGGTTAGAACCTGTAAGGATATTACATCTGTAAGCGAAACATGGGAACCCCTGGACAATCTCCCACCCCCATACCTAAATCCCACTCCTCAACCTCCCCTGTACCACCCCCTTCCCCGCACCCACGAACCCCTCATACCAACCTTTGCCTCACCCCTCCCCTGTCCCAATTCCCCAGGCACTGGCAGCAGCGGCGCCTCACCCACCCCTGCTCCCTCCCTCCCGACATAAAGTAACAATTCCTGCTGCTGGAGAAATTGGATCCCCGCCAGCAAGCAGGACCCGACACAAAACAAAAAGAGTATATAATGACGATAGTGGGGATGACACAGACGGACAAAAACTCCTTCCTTTAAGGGAAGTGCCCACCGCCCCGGGGGTCATTGGATTTGTACACATACCAATTAACACCGCAGACGTGAGAGCATTTAAGAAAGAGATGGGCAATCTAATGAATGACCCAATAGGAGTCGCAAACCGGTTAGACGAATTCTTAGGAACTAGCGTATACACATATGATGATATTAATGCAATATTGAGGTCATTGTTCAATGTCGAGGAACGGGAAATGATAAGGCAAGCCGCGATTCGGGATTGGGAGCGTAGAAACCCCCAGGGAGGACAAGGGGACCAGAAGTGGCCGAGCATGAGACCGTCGTGGGACGCGCAGACAGAAGAAGGCAGGTTAAGAATGATAGAATTAAGAAGCATGGTAATACAGGGTATACGGGAGGCGGTTCCCAAAGGGCAGAACATGAGCAAGGCACTGGCACAATGTCAGGGAAGGGATGAGACGCCAGTTGAGTGGCTTGAGAGATTGAGACAAAGTATCCGAATGTATTCAGGGACGGATCCTGACTCTCCTATAGGGGAGGTCCTCCTGAAAACACAATTTGTTGCAAAATCGTGGGAGGATATACGGAGGAAGCTCGAAAAAATAGACGATTGGCAAGAGAAAGGACTGCAGGAATTATTGAAGGAGGCGCATCGGGTTTATATGAGGAGAGGAGAGGAGCTACAAAAGGCACAGGCAAAGGTTTTAGTGGCTGCCGTGAGGGAGGCACAGAAGCAGGAGCAGACTCGGGACAGCTCAGGACCGGCACCAAGCCAGCAGACCCAGGGGAAGCGAGGCCCCTCCCAGACTAAACAGGCGGCCGGACGGAGGGAGGCTCCGGAGTGCTTTTACTGCAGGAAGAAAGGTCATTTTAAGAGGGATTGTAGGAAGCGGATGAAAGACGAGAAAATGTTTCAGGAGGATTAGAGGTGTCAGGGGCTTTTTCATTTAGGGTCCAGAACATCCCTGGAGCCCCTGGTAAAACTAAGGATAGGACCCAAGAAACTAATTTTGGAATTTTTAGTAGACTCTGGTGCTGAGCGTAGTACTGTTCAACAGCTGCCTTCAGGATGTACTATAAGTAAGGAAACTGTGATGGTAATTGGAGCAAAAGGGGAACCTTTTATGGTACCAGTAATTAAAAATGTTGAAATAGAATCTGAAACGAGGTTTTGTTTAGGGAATCTGTTGTTAGTTGAAGAAGCGGATTACAATCTGTTAGGGAGGGATTTGATGGTAACATTAGAAATAAGTCTAATTGTGGAGAGTTCTCGGCTTATGGTACGTTTATTTAGACTAACAATAGAGGATGAGAATAGAGTGGATTCAAGGGTTTGGCACTCACAAGGGGAGGCAGGGAAATTAGAAATAGAACCCATACACATAAAAATAGATAAACCTGAAGAACCTATTAGAGTCAAGCAATACCCCATCCCCCTAGAAGGAAGGAAAGGATTAAAACCTGTCATAGAAGACCTCCTTAATAAAGGGACCTTGGAACCTTGCATGTCCAGACATAACACTCCTATCTTAGCTATTCGAAAAGCTGATGGTAGCTACAGGCTGGTACAAGATCTTAGAGCAGTAAACAGGAGAACTAAGAGCTTGTTCCCCACAGTCCCAAACCCGTACACACTTTTGAATAAAATTTCACCTGAGGACACCTGGTATAGTGTAGTAGATTTAAAAGATGCATTTTGGTCCTGCCCCTTGGCAGAAGATAGTAGAGACTATTTTGCCTTTCAATGGGAGGACCCAGATACCAGTCGTAAGCAACAATACCGATGGACTTCCCTACCCCAAGGATTCGTGGACTCACCCAACCTGTTTGGTCAGGCTCTAGAACAGCTGCTAAGCCAATTCGTGCCGGTAGAAGGGACTAAGTTATTACAGTATGTAGATGATTTATTAGTGGCTGGTCAGAAAGAAGAGGATGTCAGGACAACCTCCATAAGATTGCTGAATTTCTTGGGAGAAAAGGGGTTAAAGGTGTCTAAGACAAAGCTACAGTTTGTTGAACCCGAGGTTAAGTATTTAGGACACTGGCTGGTGAAGGGAAGAAAGAAATTAGACCCGGAAAGGATAGCAGGAATCATATCCCTACCCTCCCCCCGAACAAAGAGGGAGGTCAGGCAGCTACTGGGACTCCTAGGTTATTGTAGGCAATGGATTGAGGGGTACAGTGAGAAGGTAAAATTTTTATATGAGAAATTGACCACTGACAAGGTAAAATGGACAGAACGGGACGAGGAAGGATTCAAAGAGGTAAAAGAAATCCTCATGACAGCCCCTGTGTTAAATCTCCCAGATATAAAAAGGCCATTTCAATTATTTGTGGACGTTAGCAACCAGACTGCCTATGGAGTCTTAACACAGGATTGGGCAGGAGCTAAGAAACCGGTGGGATATGTATCAAAGCTGCTAGACCCAGTAAGCAGGGGTTGGCCCACTTGCCTACAGGCAATTGTGGCAGCAGCATTATTGGTAGAAGAAGCAAAGAAAGTAACATTTGGAGCCTCATTAGTGGTGTATACTCCTCATGACGTGAGGAGTATATTACAACAAAAAGCAGATAAGTGGCTCACGGATGCTAGATTGTTGAAATATGAAGCCATACTAATACACTCACATGATTTAGAACTACGAACAACCACTGCATTGAATCCAGCTCAATTCCTGTACGGGGAAGCATTAGAGGGACCAACCCACGAGTGTGCGGAAATTGTGGAATTGCAGACAAAAATCAGAACAGACTTGGAGGAGGAGGAACTTGAGGAGGGGGAAAAATGGTTTGTGGATGGGTCAGCAAGGGTAATAGAAGGAAAGAGAAAGTCGGGGTATGCAATCATAGATGGGAAAACAGGGGAAGTAATTGAATCAGGACCCCTCAGTGCAAGCTGGTCGGCTCAAGCATGTGAATTATATGCGGTTTTTCGGGCATTAAAAAGATTAAAAGGTAAAAGGGGGACAATCTTCACAGATTCAAAATATGCCTTTGGGGTGGTCCACACTTTTGGGAAAATTTGGGAGGAAAGGGGGTTAATAAACACTCGAGGACGAGGATTAATTCATGGGGAATTAATAAAGCAAATCTTAGACGCTATCCGAGAGCCAGAGGCAATCTCAGTAGTACATGTAAAAGGACACCAAACAGGAATACAATTTCGGATCAGGGGAAACAATTTGGCTGATAAGGAAGCCAAAAGTGCTGCACTAATGACAGTAAGTACCCCAGAAGTTGGGGGGAACAGTACTTGGGAATATCCCCCTCGTCCCTCTCCAAAAGAGGTTGAGGAATACAAGAAGATAGGAGGGACATTAGAAGATGGTAAGTGGAAGTTACCGGATGGGAGGGAATTAGTATCAAAAGACTACACCAGAAAAATTTTGAGGAGATTGCATATGCAAACTCATTGGGGATCCCAGGCTCTGGCAGAACAGTTTCTGAGATTCTTTGGATGTAAAGGAATTTATGAGCTGGCTAAACAAGAGGTGCAAGGGTGCCTAACATGCAAGAGAGTTAACAAAGCCAGGACACGACAGGTAATCTGGGGTAGTCGCCCTATAGCCTATCGTCCCTTTGAAAGAATTCAAGTGGATTTCACTGAATTACCAAAGGTTGGGAGGTATAAGTTTTTACTAGTATTAGTAGATAAATTAACTCATTGGGTAGAAGCATACCCAAGCTCTAGGGCCACTGCCCAGACAGTATCTAAATTCCTTCTGGAAGAACTCATCCCTCGATATGGTGTAATCAATCATATAGACTCGGACCAAGGAACACACTTCACCTCAAAAATTATTAAACAATTAGCGGAGGCTCTGGGAATTCGGTGGGAATACCATACCCCATGGCATCCTCAGAGTTCTGGACAAGTTGAAAGGATGAATCAAACGTTGAAGGCCCAGTTATCAAAATTAATGATAGAAACTAAAATGTCCTGGCCAAAATGCCTCCCCTTAGCATTATTAAATATCAGGACTATGCCTCATTCTGAGACAGGGTTATCTCCCTTTGAAATGTTATACGGTATGCCCTATGATCATGGAATGCCCGTGGGACACCCAAAAATAGAAGATGGACAAATACAACCATACCTAATAACCATAAGTAAAAATTTACAGGATCTTGAAAGCAGGAATTGTTACACAAAATGTTCCTCTAGGGTTTGCCATACACAAAATCCAACCTGGGGATCACGTTCTCATAAAAACCTGGAAAGAGGTTTCTCTCTCCCCTCACTGGGAGGGTCCTTTTCTTGTTCTTTTGACCACAGACACAGCAGTCCGGACAGCAGAAAAGGGCTGGACACACGCCTCCAGAGCGAAAAAGATCGAGACAAGAGAAGAGACACCCGAGTGGAAAGTGACCTCCCACCCTGGAAGCCTCAAGCTAAAATTGCGTCGGACAAGTAAATGAGCACCTTAGATCAGATAAGGTGTTCAGTTCCTGGGGCAGGTGTTTTCCTTTTGTTCATTTCAGGTGCCAAATTTGTTGTAAGGTTTGAGTCACACATTGTATATGGGGAATCAGGCCTAAAGGTCTCCGTACTAAGTGCCTTGAGGAAGAGCTGTCTCTGACTGACCGAATTCTAATACTTGCCACCAAATTGAATATTATTGAACCGGAGTCGATCGAGTGGTTCTCGCTTGTACCAACACAGGACTGGGGGGAAAACTAAATTGCAGGAGGGTAGTTTTGGAAATTGAGTGCCAGAGAGCAAATAAAGTATCTTGTTGGACAGATACAGTAAAAATTATCAAGGTGGGATGCCTTTAAGGGACGGTATGCAGTTTGGACTTCACATTGGCCCCCTGAAGAATACTTCTGCTGCCAAGAAGATGGTTTCCCTCGCCGCCAGCAGCAACCTGGTGGGCGTAGGCAGAGGCAGAGAAGTACACCTGTGGGGAGTCCTGGTGAGCCTGAGCCTAGTCATGTATCCTCTGACTAATGCATACCCAGAGAATGGCCTGAGCCCTGCAATACAAAGCCATAATGAGTGTGGGGAGTGCACACTAATTAGTACCCATGCTCACCCTGTCCTAGCTAATTGCACCCCTGAGGGGAAAGAGGAGCACTGCACTCTTAACGGCACTCAGTATATAAGGTGTAAATTGGGGAGAAAATCGTATGCTATGATCTCCTGGCAAGAAACAGAAACGGGCAATCAGAGACATTTGCTCATAACATTCACAAAAGAAGTGCAAGCCAGACACCTCTTCCCACATGTGAACAATGCAATCGTACAGTTTGGATAGGGGGAAAAAGAAAATCGGTATTTGTGGCTTATTTTCAGGTGAATCAATTATGTTATGAAAATACTCAACTAGGGATGTGTGTCATGGAAGGGAGAACCTACTGGGTGGGCAAAAATCTAAGGTATGAAAGCGGACTCATCTCAGACACTGAACCTGTCATCATAGACCTTCTCGAGGAAGATGATGTCCGAATCTGTGCCCAGTTTGATAACACTTTCTGTTTTTCTAGAGATAGGGAAGGCATGGATCCTGAGAGCAAAATAAAACAGATAGCCATAGAAATAAAGAAACAGGAATCAGAAATGAGAAAAAAGAGAATAGAGCAGGAAAGGTTGAGGACCCTAAGTGAACAATATGATTTATTGGAGAGACAGTATGATAATTGGGGCTTACCTGGCTCAGACAAGAATTTGTTTATCGATTTAATGCAAGAGATTGCAACCGAATTGGGATTGACCAACTGCTGGATTTGCGGGGGACTCAAATCAGCAGAAAAATGGCCCTGGAAAGGTGAGAGCTTAACTCCAGAGCAACTCCTAAGGGGGGATAAAACCCAAATTTCAAAGACACTTCGAAGACCTGAGGGCTGGATCTTAGATAAAAGAGTGATTGGATCAATTTGTATCAGTCGGGAGGGAAGAGAATATACTGAGGTAGTGGGATACACCCCGTGTGTCTCCACCTTAACCGTAAATTCAGATAACAAAAGTAAAATTTGGCAGCCAGAGTCCCCTACTGGGTACTGGAGCCTAGAAAAGAAAGGCAATTGTGAGTGGAGTGATAAGGTTGGACTTTGCTGGAATAAAGGCTCTGGAGCTAACCCTTACCAGTCACTAGGAGAATTAAGTACTTACTGGGCTGAACCAGGAAGTACAAAGAGTACATGGAAAGCTCCTGATGGGATATACTGGGTATGTGGGAAGAAAGCATATAGTGAATTACCACAAAAATGGAAGGGGTCATGCACTCTAGGGATTATTCAGCCAGTCTTCTTTACCTTACCAAGGTCTGACAGTACTTTCCTGGGGGCACCTCTCTATGAGACACTGAATAGAGAAAAAAGGGAATTAAGGAAGAAGCTTCCTGATGTGGGTGGCAGCCAAGTTTGGGGAGGGGAAGAGTGGCCAGCTGAAAGAATAATAGAATACTATGGTCCTGCAACTTGGGCACAAGATGGAAGTTGGGGGTACCGGACTCCAGTGTACCTGTTGAATAGGTTGATAAGGCTGCAGGCCGTGGTAGAGATTGTGTCAAATCACACCTCGGATGCTCTCGAATTGTTGGCTAAACAGCACTCCCAGATGCGAGCTTTTGTATATCAGAATAGAATAGCATTAGACTATTTGTTAGCAGAAGAAGGGGGAGTCTGTGGGAAATTTAATGAATCTGAATGCTGTGTCGAAATTGATGATTACGGAGAAACTATAAAGGGTCTTGCAGCAGAGATAAAGAGGGTAGCACACGTTCCAGTCCAAAAATGGAATTCCATTCTCCAGGCATCTTGGTGGGACCAGTTACTATCAGGAGCTTGGTGGAAAAAGGTAGTGTTCTTTATTGTGTGTTCATTGGCAGGAATCATATTCATACCATGTTTAATACCTTGTTTTATTAGACTAATACACTCGGTGGTACAGGGCATGCAAACTGCAGCTATGCCCATGGATCCTGAACTCGCATTAGGAAGGGTAAATGGTAGAGCCTCCAAAATAATGAAATTAGGAGAGGAGAGATGAACACCAGGGCAATGGAAGCGCTGACAAAATTTGAAGAAAAGATAGAGAGAAATCAGCTCCCTATAGATTATCAAAAAGAGCCAGTAGAAGAATGGGATGGCAGTGAAGAATCTGAAGAGAATTAAAATGGGGAACACGAATTAATGTATTTATATAGAAGGGGAGGGATTGTGATATATATATATATCATATTGTAATTCGTGTTGTAATTTGTGTTTTATATAAAATAAGTCTGCAAAATAAAAAAATAAAAATAAATAAATAAATAAACGAGCCACAAGGTAAAGGCAGTGATTGCCTCAGAGCTAGGTAAATTAACATATCTACAGGTCGGACTGTTACCGATAAGCATCTGTCTCCTGGGAAACCTGGAAACTCAAGGAGGTGATGCCTTTCCCGAAAATCTCATCACTCCCCCCCCAGGACTGCATTCCCCGACTCCGGATGAAGTCCACCTCCTAAAAGCAATACACAACGGACACAAAATCTCGTCAAAGAGCAGGAAGGACTTTGTCTTATGTGGACACCAGAGCTGAATTTGAAAGAAACAAAGGACTGTTTTGCTCCAGGCTATGAAAAACAGTATAAAAAGGGGTTCAACCAAAACAGCGGTGTGAACACCAGGGAGACCCAGTGCGACAGAGGCTGGGTAACATCGTGTGTTCACCCAACTCCGAACCCGGGCTCGGTGTTGTACTTTCCGGTGGTGGCTTTGCAGGACCGTATTTTGGTCGCGAAAATAAAATTTGCCAATTTAACCTTTTAATTCGGTTTGATTCGTTTATTACCTATAACACATCCATAGCTTCATCCCACTGCAACAGGAAAAACATGGGAAACAGGAGTCTGCGGGAGGAAGAATGGACAAGTCCCCAGTTTGTGATCATCTGGCCAGCTAAAGCAAACATACTCTCCCTCCCCAAATTTTCATGGGAACTTTCCCTGGGGCAATCTTGTTTTCTGTTTTCCCAGCTCCTCTCCTGGCATGAAGAGCTTTCACCAGGCACAGATCAGAGGCAGTGTGTCTTACTGTGAGACACTGTGAGGGTAACAAAAATGCATCAGAAATGCAAGGCAACTAATTTTGAACACTGTTTTTAATTACTGATACTGCATTATTTATTTTTTCACTCAGAACAGCTTATCAGGATGATCAATTCCTTGAACCATTGATTAAATTCTGTTGTGTAATGTAACATTTCAGACTTCTCTTCCTGCTCATTCTGTAGCCTCATCTCTTTGAGTCCTAATTTCCTTGGAATTAAAGAAAATTTTCCTTAATTCTCCCAGATTCCATTATCTGAGTTTTCATTTTACACGGAATTTTGAAATGTCATACCTAGAACAACACCATGTATCACTCCTAGTTTGGAAAGTGTATTCCCAGGTTTGATGGATGGGATAAAGCTCTCTTCCAGGTGGGAATGTACTGCTAAATCTATGCAGATGGACTATTTTTTTTCCTGTGGTAGTGCAATATGAATATGGATATCCAGCTGTATTGCTTAGGTGTAATCAGGGAGGGAGATGCAAAAACACAGTGACAAGAAGGTCAATATGTTTTGCCTAATAACAAATTCTACTGTTGGTGCAGCTGGAGGGAAAGGCAAGCATTGAGAGAAATATATTTCAATAATTAGTTCATTTTGAAAAATGTGATAATTGCATACACACGGAGTAGCCACCGGAGACCAATGGGAGAAGATATGTTGGTTGGAAATGCATGTAAAAAACAAATAAATACACAGCAAGTAGTGAAAAAATGTATTAAATGATGCACCAATTAAAAGAAGTAGGTAACTTATGTGCATCTAAATATTCCTAAAATTGGGAAAAGCCTGGCATGTTCACACCCCTGGTTGCAAGTATACTCAGCCTGCCTGTGTTATGCTGACATATTCAATATTAAATGAGAAGCTAAAGCAAGCTCAGCACATCCATCCCTCTCACTGGAGCATCAACCCCAGCTTGGCAGGTTTCTACACAACAGAACTGGGTGAGTGGGGCAGGAATTTCATTCCTGAATGCCCATCCCACACAGAGGTATAGGGAGACTGTGCCACAGCCTTTGCAGGGCTGGACAGCACTGTGGCCACAGGGGAGGTGTGGAAGGCTTAAAAGCAAGGAAAATACCTTATTTGTTTTTCCCTATGACTATTGCCACAACAGTAAAAACTGAGGCACTTCAAAGTACAAAAGAGCCACATAAAGTCTCTTCCCCAAGCTTATAGAGCCAATGAGAATGATACCACAGGAGCACAGGACATTCCACATGTTACCAATTTCCATGTTGTATCTGAAACCTGAGAGCCAAAAAATATGAAAAGACCCCATCAAAAGCTCAATCTCTTCCAAAACACTGAAAGAATTAGCAGCATGACTGGCCTGTATAAATCTCCATGCCCCTTCGTGCCCCACTACACACAAAGTCTGCCTGCTAACTGCAGCAAAAGGTAAAATTTGTGACAGTGGTTTACAATAAATCAATTCATTGATCTTTCCACTTTTTAACCAATATATATCCCCACACAACTTCAATTAGCCCTGTGAACAAAGTGACACCTGGCAAACAGAACCATAAATGACCCTTTGATGTTGTCACATCCTAAGCCAAAGAACACAGGGGGTGTTTATTTTACTAGCTGGTCCACATTCCTAGGTATATTTTACAAGGAAAAAAGGCACTATTAACACCTCTGTCTAAGGGCTAATTCTACAGCTGTTAGAAAGTCCCTCATCCTTTCTTCCATAGAAAGAAAAAGGTGTCACCTAAAAAGTCTGCCACTGGAAAAGGTATGGCAAATATTCTAACATCATAAAATAACAGGAAATAAGACAATGCTGAGATGTTTTAGTCAGCAAATACATAATGAAATGCAAAATTAAACCCTCCAAAAGAAACAAATGAACAAAGCAACAAAAAAACAACAAACAAAAACCAACTAACCAACCAAAAAACCCCCCAAAAAACCACAACCCAACCAAAAAAATTGCTGAATGAGGAGCATTTGAATTGATGAAAGGCAATGAAGCATGATAGCCAGGAGAGTTCTGGATTCCGCCACTAATTCGTTCCTGGGGAAAATAGTACTTAAATGTCCATCTCTTTTTTCTGCAAACTCTCCTAATAGCAATTTAATTTGAGTTTGAAGTAAATCACTTAATATTCAAGACATATAAACTTCCCTGATAGTGTGAAGTAATCCTATAAAATAGCACATTTGCACAAACAAATCAGTTACCCAAGTGAGGCAGAACAGCCAAGGACTAAACTGGGGAGATGAGAGATGGCAGTCCAACAAATGAAATAAAATGTCCTATTGCTATTTCTGAAGTTCTTTTGTTCTGGCAAACAATGGCCCAGAAGGTCTAAAAGTTGGGACTTGACTTTTGAAGCTCCACACTAAACCCTAAGCAAACAAAGAAGGGATAAAGCCATGACCCAGCTCTTAAAGTGTTTTATCTCTGTTGAGCACCCTCAAACTTGCTTCCTAAATCATGCATGGCGATTGCTCTCCAGCCAACATTTCACAACATAAAGTCATTTGGACCAATTTTTAAAAAAGCATTTAACTGTTAGAAATTCTTGACCTATATCCAGACTTTTGTCCTTTTCCTGCTTTGTTTGGTCAAGTTCGCTCCCAAGGAACCTGAGGCATCAGGGATCCCCATCAGAATCTAAGATGTCCTGGCTAGATTTTGAATTTTTCCCTCTCAGTCAAAATGCACTCTGGCATGGTTTAGCATTACATTAAGTATATCTTGCAAGATAATTATAATGCACTTAATAATTGATAGCATGTTATGCTAAATTTGTTAAAAGAAAAACAAGCAACTAAGGCATTAAACCCCACAATATACATTGAAAATGAATAAACAGAGAGACTAATTACCAACATACTCTGCTAGCTATATTCCAAGTTTAATCAACCCAGGGGACAAAGTAACACACACAGTATTTCACCCACACTTCAGAACCAGAATTTATCCTCCAGTGAGCATATTCAGCAAAACTCAGTGCTGGTGAAAGGTATAACCTTTCTGGCTTTAAAGACTTGAGCTTGTTTTTTCAAAGCCCAAGTCTCTTTTAGTTTCCAGCTGAAAAGGAGCAGACCAGGCTCTCAGCTGCAGTTAATCAGTGGGACTCCACCAAAATCAACAAATCTGTGCTATTTAACACTAGTCTAAGAACTGACCCTATGTTATTTCCCAGCATACTGTCCTCAGCTGAGACTGCAGATATAATTATTTTAGTTCTGGTATCTGAAATATTTCATCAGCAGAGAGTTAATTAAGTTACTGCTGTAGAGTGTTGTAAACTCCCATAATTTTTGATGTTTGCTAAAACAATACATATTCTGCAGCTGAGTAAATACTTATTTGAGGAGCATAATGCAGGAATTGGTCCCCACTCCAGAAGTAGATTGCATTTATAGAAATTTGCACTGTGGCTTTGATTTGAATTCTCTCATCCTCTGGTCTGTGACAACTGAATGCCTGTAGACTCACAGCTGTATCAGTAGTGATATTCCAAACCTCTACAGTGCCTTTATTTAGTCCTTTTCTCCCATTAATAAACTAAGCCACAAGGATCCCCCTGGGGTAAGAATTATTATATTCATTTTATATATGGGAAATTTATGATGAGACAGCTGAAGCCACTTGCCAAGGTAGTGTGAGAAACCTGGAGTAAAGCTAGAGAGAAGAGTGCAATCAATACATAGGAAAAGTTCCAGTCTTACTGTACAGGAATAAATGTTTGCAGAATTCAAGCCACATTTTAAAAATATTGTTAGGTAGACAAGTATAATCCAATAAAATAGAAAAAAAAAATGACATGCAATTTTGCTGAATGATAACTAAATGCTGGACATATTTATTTGAGAAGTTTTAGAGTTTTTTCTCTCCAGGAAATAATTTTCCTAAAAGTTTTCATCTTATATATACATTGGAATTTCCCTCATGGGGGAAAAAGTATCCCTTGGTGAATTCAGCAATAAAACAGCACAAGAAATAATGATTCTGGGTGGAACTTGTTGGTATTCATTAACAGTATTGGCTCAGATGTGTGACATTTCTGGATTGCTGGAAAAACAAAAAGGTGTTTCAACTGACTTCCATGACAGCAAAGGTAGACAAGTTTTGAGCTATTTTCATAATTCTGTTATCTGTTTTGACATGTTGAAGAGCAACAAAAGCATGCTTCACCAATTGCCCTGTAAGAAATAACATTTTGATGCTCAGATTGAATTTTTAAGTTAAATAGTGCAAAAGAATTTCATACACGTCTTTAAGAGAATACTACAGGTCATACAGCTCAAGTCAGACAATGTTTTCAAATAACAATGATTAAGCTGACAGTAAGACAAATAACTGCCCATGGCATTAATGGCTGCAGCAGCAGAATGAAATTCTAGGGCACAAAACAACCCTTGACTCTGGCATGGCCCTGACTTCAGAGATGAATATCAGTGTTGGAGAATTGCTTCAGCAAGGACTACCCTGTCATTAGCCATACAGGTTTAGGCTCAGCCATTACAAGGATGGCAATGAAGATGCCAATTAGGAAAATTTTCTCCTTCAGGAGAGGAGGAAAAAACATGTCAAAACCTGTTTAGAACAATGGACTTCATTTTGTGCCTTTAAGGAGCTTTTGGTGGGGATGCAGTAGGTACCTGTGCCCATGTTCTGACAGAACAGAAGAAAATGACCACATCATTTATTTAAGGAGCAATGAGATAAAGAAAATTAGAATTTCTAGCAACTATCTTGCTCTGCTATATGTAAAAAACCCCCACTTTGTAGATCAAGCTGAAGTAAAAAATTCATTGAACATTTTAATTACTAGATAATATTCTCTCTTTAACATAGAACTGTCTCTTTTTCTAGCTGATGTTCTCTATTTTGAGTGGAAATACAAAAATTTATTGAAAATGAGATTCTGGTCTTGTACATTTTCATATTTCAGAGGTCAATTTGCATACTAATCATGCTCCTCTTCTCTTCTATTCCATACTCCACAAGTACATTCACAAAATATGATACAAATTGACAAGGCATAACAGCTTCTATCAAAAATACAAATACATGAGCACTGCCAAGTTACAGCTTAAAGTAGAACTTTCTTTCTGGCAATGCCAATTTGCAAATATGGTAGTCACAGGACTTCTGGAATTCATGGAGCAGATAGGATTCAGAAGAGGAAAAATCTGTAAAGTGGAGAAATAAAGATGCTAGACAAGACTATAAAACAGAATGGCACAGTGAGAAAAAAATGGAGAGAAACAAGGAATGGAAGGATGCATGTTCTATGGAGAGATGAACTGAAGGGGAATGGGATCAGAAACAAGGCTGATGCTAAGCACAGAAGAAAGTATCTCAGAAATAAAAGCTATTTTCTGGCTGCTAAATTTTGCTGTTTGGCAGATCCAAATAATTTGCCAACACTTTCTGCTCCATAAATAACTACTTGCAAATGTGTCCTTTCATTTTATGTATTTATTTTTACTAGCTCTTCCACTGGTGATAAACACTGGATAAACACTGAACACTGACTTTGCTAATGCTCTCTTCCCATGCCACACCCCCCCCCAAAAAAAAAAAAAAAAAAAAAAAACCCAAAACCAAAAACCAAAACCAAAAAAAAAAAAAAAAAAAAAAAAAAAAAAAAAAAAAAAGGCAAAAAAGCTTTACTCCTTCTTCAGGGATGAACAAAAAGACTAACTGCTCATAAAAAAACAAAAGCAAAAGAAAGCATTGCAGGAGAATTCCTGCATGGCTGAAAATAAAACCTAAAATCACATCAAAATTGTTGGCCCAGAGTAATTTTCAGTGAACCACAACTGTTATTTCTCATGCCAGCTGGGAACATAAAGAGACTTTATTAATGCATGATTTCTGCATTTACCTCATATTTCTAACTTGGAATAAATTAGAAACAGACTTAAAGGCCCCATTCTGCAGGATGAAGTAAACAAATGTGTTTTACCATATATGCTTTTCAGAATGAATTAAAGTCATGCAGCATTTGCTCAACTTGCTCACAGCTGATAGCTTTCATTCTGTGCAACAGGCTGTAAGAAGAACAGACAATACAGGGAAGGCTGCACTTAACCTTCAAAAACCAGCAGTGCCATCCACTTCTGCCTTCCCCCCAGCAGTGCTGTGTTAATGCACTGAACAGCAAAGGAGCTAAGTAGATTTTGAAACAGTAAATACATGTCTGTGACTGCCACCTGAAAATATAACTTTTATTCAGCATTGTGTTGCCAGGCAAGAACATTGATATCCCAAAATTTAACCACAGTTTGAAGCAGGAAAAAAAAAAAAAAGGAACTTAGACTTCATTCTCATTCCTACCAAAAGTGATGCTGTAAAGAGAAGCAGATGTGCCTTGGGATGCAGAGGCTCTGGAAGGCTGCTGGCTGCACACAGCTGGTTCCATCTCATCCTGAAGTTTCCTCTCATGGCTTGCTCTCAGAAGGGCCAACCCAGGGATCAACAGACCACATATGATATACCAACAACACCAAAACTAACTTCCACTTGACTTTTTTTTTGTTGTTGTTGTCTTTACTAAGTTTAAGAGAAAGACTTAAAAAGAACATGGCTGTTCCCAAACCAAACCTAGTCAGATTTTTTTTTTTTTTTCCCGAAAGGGGAACACCAAATTCCACTCCAAATTCAACCCCATGGTTCTGAGGTTGAAAAGACAAGATTGAAAGTTGGGTCAAGATCAGGCTGAAGCCTTTGAAGAGGACCCAAAGTATCCCAAAGCATGTGCTCCTCAGGCCACTTTTAGCAGCCTACAGACCCACTATGAGAGAAGTGCTGCATGAAAGCACAGCTCAGAAATGAAGCAACTACTTTAAAATAACATCTGAATTGTTTCTGTGAATGAAAACAGCAGGTTATGCTACACCAACTACTTTTGTCCCAACTTCCAAAACATATTTCTATCAAAGACTAAACAATGATGCCAACCTCTCACTGCAATCAAAAGGAACCACTGCAGTTCATATGCACAGAACATCTAGCTATCTATCAGTTAAATAACTTGAAAAAAAATTTCACCATCAGAATGGAGTTTGGATTAAAGCTTTCGAAGTGAACTAGCAATCATCAATTTGGTGTTTTTGCTGAACAGAACTTCACCATTCCAAAAGACCCCAAAAACTCAATAAAGTTGAACTAAACAATTTTTAAAAATAAATTCATAATCTTATGGCCGGGCCAGCACCCCTAAGCATAAATAATTTCTCTGGAACATTGTTTACTTGAAAAGAGAGGCTAAAAGCACCATTGATGCTCAATTCTTTTCCCATTTGGTGTGGTGGATACCTAAAATGTCTTGGTCTCTATATTTTTTTTTTATTTTGTAAATAAAAGGCTACTCTTACTTCACTAAGCTTAAGAATTAGTTCAAACTCAAAATTTCCCCACTAATTTATAGTTTACCCAAGTACCTTAAGAATACACACAGTGAACAATGTTGCTTATATGGCAGTTACTATTATGGGAAAAATGTGTAGAAGAATTAACAATTCTGAGAAACAGTGGTGTTTGAAGCTAAATGCATAAGCAATCCTTACAAAATATATTTTCCAAGCTGTTTTTATGGATGTTTTAGTGGCACAAACACAGATTTCCATAAAGGAATTTTTAATCATCAAGATTTACTGTGTATTCATTTCTGTTTCACATCAGCTTTTAATATCAATGAAATAATCTGGCTGTACTGGTAAAAGACTGAGTTCATACTCTGGGGTGTCTCAATGAGAATTATTAATTTATTGACAGCAATTTATGTTCCAAAGGAGACACACAACACACAATAAAGGTAAGAAAATGAAATAAGATAAGACAAAACATTAAATCTTGGGTTAGTTTCTCTGTGATAAATATATTCATCATTCTGAATGATAAATGAATTGGATCATGCATATAAATCTCTCATTTCTTAAGTGGAGTGTCTGTTTAGGTTCCATGTATGCTGCATTTATGGATAAGGGAAAGGGTTGTAATCTTGTCACCCACACTGTGTCCAACCTGTTTTTTTCACAGACAGGGTTTCTAGCCATAATGAAAATAAGATACATCCCAAATACAAAAGCAAACAGAAAATAAAACTCCATCTATAAGCACAAATTGAAAGGAATAAAAATAACTTATTTATCAGGCATGTCTTAAGGTTACAGAACTCATGTGGCAAGCAAATATTTTGAACAATCTTTCAATATCCTGTTGCATGTCTCCCTCCTAGTCATCACCAACACTGGCAGGCTCCTAAGAGGGTTTAGCTCTTCTGCCCATCAATATCTGAAGTATTGTGAAAGTCTAATGCCACTAATTCTACAATTCATTCCAATCAATACCAGCTCCTTTACATTTTGCAGGCAGCACAATTAGTCATGGAGGAAAGGAGATGGCATCCTGCAGGTGTACATAACCTTTTGACAGTTATGTACATTAAAACAACCTGCTCAGCAATGCAATTATCTTAGTGAAGTGCTGTCAATCAGAGAATATTTCTATACACACCTGGGGGCAAGAGGAACAAGGAGTTTTGGGGACAAATTCTGGCTCCTGTTCAGGGCAGCACTTTAGCAAACCCCTGAGCTAAGCACTGAGGGTCTTTAAAGCAGTGGACCTAAACAAATGCTTAATTACAGAATTAATTATGTTCAGAATTGAGTCCAAACAGCTTAATCTTGCAGTAGATAAACACCATCAGCTGCCATTATATTGAGAGTTGCTAATGCTTGGTGCTGAGATAACTGAAAAGTTTGGATGTGCACATACCAGCTTGAATCCATGTCTCCAGCAGTAAGAGAGGCAGACCTGTGCTAAGGCTGAGGATCAGATGTTCTTCTTTTAAAACAAATTCAGCACTTTGGAATACAGTACATCCCTTTTTTCATCCCATGAAGAAAGAAAAATGAATAACCTGAAGGTTATATTTATTTTTGTATATATAGAATATATATTGTTTCTTTAAACATATAGAAAACTCAGATAGAAATGAAAAAAAAAAAAGAGGAAAAAAGTTTAGGATGGCAAAGTACATTTGAAAACATTACTCTCTATGGCCAGGGTATTTTGTCTAGGGTGACTTCTGCAAGCAAAGTGGATTTTAAGTGTTTTAAGTGAATTCTAATGAAACATTCCTTTTCAGCCCTACTTTGCTTTTAGCAGCACTATTTTTTCCTTATTAGCATTCAAGTTTATTAATTACCCATTGCATTCCGTATTTTTGGGAAGTGATAATAGCAGCACATTGTGTGATGGAGGGAAGACTTTGTTGGCACTTAGGCACTTGAAATGTGTGAAGTGGTTTGAGGGTGAAGGAACTTGAGCCCTGGGTGAAAAGTGTAAGTAGATTTCAGAATATCTGACAAGTGGGATTTAGAGCCACGAGTGTAACAAGTGCATGCTAATGCAGCTGAATGTCAAAACAGAAAGAAGATATGTCACTCTCAAAATGGCAGATTATTTTTTTTAACTGCTTGAGACTTTAAGAATGCACACTTGATTGCTCATTAAAGCAATCATTATCATAGTTTCTTAAGCACAGTATACTGCACCTTTGTGAGATTTTCTACCCAAGCCATTCAACTCTCTTTGTTTCCTGTTGAAAAGTAACATTTAAATTATTTAATAGACAGTTGGTGCTGACTGGTGACAAAAAGTTCACAAAAAACAAGCAGAACTTCTAATGAATAAATTGTGAAAGCAATTTGAAAATTGCCGGGCTTAAAGACCATCACAAGTCTCATCTGAAGAAAAGAACATCTTCCTCAAAGAATACTATTTATAATTTAAATACTATTTAACAGTTCCTTGCCTGCTGAGGAAGGAAGGAAGGAAGGAAGGAAGGAAGGAAGGAAGGAAGGAAGGAAGGAAGGAAGGAAGGAAGGAAGGAAGGAAGGAAGGAAGGAAGGAAGGAAGGAAGGAAGGAAGGAAGGAAGGAAGGAAGGAAGGAAGGAAGGAAGTCTGATATCTTTATGGCTGAGCAAGTGGATGAGATTTTGTTTTAAGAATAGATTGCACAATCACAGGAGCCCCAGCCTCGACCTTCAAAGCTCAAATGTTTTGTTGACAATTTTTTAAATTAGAGAGGCCAAAAATTTAGTGCACAAGAAATAGGCCCATAAATCCACTTTTTTTTATGAGTATGCAAACATCTTTCCCTCCTTCTTCATACATACTGATGGTGCCATAAGTGCATTAAACCTGAAAGAAGTCTCTATCATAGTTTTTAAAAATAATCAAAGATTTTGCCAATAAAAATAATGACTCTAATGAATTACATACCCAGTTCTTCATGCCTGACAGAAGTCAAAGACAAGGTAAGGAACAAGTGAAAGCAGTGTGAGGATACTAATTTACAGAAGATGGTTTATATCTGTTTTCTCTCGTAAGCTTCTTATTAATGATTCACCTCTACCAATGAGGCCAGCAAGGGTCCTTCATTTTACATGCAAAAATTAGCTCTCAAATTACTGGAAAGTTTCAAAACAGAAGAAACTTTTGCAATATGTTTATGCTTTCCTCCTAATAATGCAGAATTACTTTTCTACAGAATCGTACTATCTTGAGTACTCCTCTGAAATTCAACCATGGTGCTGAAATAGCTTTCCTAGTCAATGAAAGGTTACAATTCCTCAGAAAACAGCATTCACACAGATGGCAAGAAATAAGACATTTGCTTTAGACTCCTAGTTTTTCAGCAATCTAAGTACTGCAAACTTGGATTCACAAACAGTAAGACACTCAGCTTTTCCTAATATTTCCCAAGGATATATAAAACAGGCAGTAGTATCATTAGGCCACCTGTCAAGTTCTTTGCAATGAAAAAGTTTAGTTGTTTCCTCTGTTGTACGAACTAAGATTCCACCAAAAATGGATTTCCACATTTTCTTCCTTTTCACTTTTATCTTCTTCATAAATATGCAGTTTTTATTTTTGTGATCTTGCAGATTTTTAAGTTGCACAGAAATTAGAGGAAATCAAGTGCTAATTCCAGTCCTGTAAGTTGACATAAAGCCACATGCTGAGTATGCATCCAGAGGTCTATAGTATCTTCCCTTATTCTCAACAGGCCTGTATGGCTACATCTGCAGGCAGATTTGTAGTAGCTAAGGATTTCTTGCTTACAAATTTATATTTACATTGTTTCTTCAGTTTTTACTACATAATCACTTTTACATTGGGAAAAAACCAACTAAATAAATTTAGAGACTGCAGTCACCTATTCTAGCACTGTCACTATGACACTCAGAATGACATCATCACATTATTAGTAGAAGTATTATGTGAACCCTTCAATGTAATTATTTGAAAGTATTCATGGGAATAAAGCTTTTCTATGTGCATGTGATGCCCATCCAAAGGTCTGTTCATCCCTTTGCTGGTGACAAGTTGAAGCCTGGACACGACAGTTTGCACCATAACAGCACTGAGTTCCCACCCTCCTTTTTTCTGTGTTTCTGCTTTGATGCCTGTGAAACAGCCATGCCATGAGCATCAACCTTTCATGATTTTCCCAACTATCTGACTTTGTGTCTTCTAGGAGCTGTTTATTATTGCTGGTCTATTCACTGTTGGTAGCAGTGTTCCCTCCAGCGAAGGGCAGTGAGGAACTGATCCATCACAAGACAGACATGACAAAAAACTTTGCTTTCTCATCTATCAGGCATGCAAAGTGTCTGCCATAAGAGGCTGTGCTGGCCACCTTTTCCCTTTGGTTGTAAAGGTGCATTTTCTGCCAAAAGCAGAGACTTTCTGTGAGGTATTCCCTGAAGAGCTGGCTCCAACCCCAGCGGCAAACAGCAAGGCATCTACACTCAGCCAGCTTCTTTACTTGGTGGTATGCAAATCTGGGAAGCTGGCTTTGAAGGAATAAAGAAAACTTGCCTAGTCACCATCTGGCCTTTTCTTTCTTTATGTCATGTACTGTACAACAACAGCAGTTTTCACAATCAGCTGCCCTCAGTTAGGGCTTAAACCTTCTCAGATATCAGCAAACCTTCCATTTCACTTCCACGGGAAGTGCAGCAGCCAGCAAAGCTACTGAAGCTTTTTACACCTTTCCTGACATTAACTTATGAACACCACCAGAAAGTGTATGTGTGTATTTGAAAGGATGCTGCATCCCACTGCCTGCTCCCCATCCCATCCCATCCCATCCCATCCCATCCCATCCCATCCCATCCCATCCCATCCCATCCCATCCCATCCCATCCCATCATCCCATCCCATCCCATCCCATCCCATCCCATCCCATCCCATCCCATCCCACTTCCCACAGCACAGTCAGTTTCCACATGGAGCTCTGATACCAACCAGACACAGAGCAGGCAGTGGGTCAGAAACAGCCCCAATTTGTTGTCTCCTTTGCCTCTGTGCACTTATTCCTTTTTCACAACTCTTAAATTCAAGCAAGGAATTAAAACTTCAGGTGACTCTGTCAAACAAACCATTTAAGGACTTGTTACTGTATGTCATGATAGTGATTCAGTAATGTTTCTCCAGCTCCTGCTTTGGGTAAATGAGACAGACTACCCAGAGCTTCCCAACACAAACCCCAAACTCTCTCAAAGCACAGCCTTGCAATGACTGTAAAACACACCATGATGTAGGTGCTGTTCATCCATGGGAATGCCCTCCAACCCTTCTTGCCTGGAGGAACTTGTATTGTAAAACCAAGGAATAATCAAAAGTGGTGTTGTTTTGTTATTGCTTCTTTGCTTTTTTTTTTTTTTTTGTGGTATCTGTGTTTGCCTTCTGTCTGATAGTATCAGCTGTAGAGAAATTCACAGCACTTACAGGCATCTTTACTCTCCCTGGACATGAATACACACTAATAGCTTAAAAACTCTCATATCCTAGATAAACCTGAGCCCTTGGAGCATCCTTCTGTGCTCTTATCTATGGTCTATAACGTGGCTGAAATCTGCCTCAAAGCAGGTACAACACTTCTCCATAACAACACATTCTAAAAAGTGGATTATGTGAATTTGGAACAGGCTGGTGACGATGGGATGGTGAGCAGGGCAGCAAAGCTCCTTCCCAGGGGCTGGAGCTGACCCAGGCTGTGCTTCTAGGGAAGTTAGCTCTGCTACAACTGCCCATCAAGAAATGGAAAGTAACAAAAGCATATTTAAAAAATGAGGAAAAGGTGGCATCTGCACTGATTCAAGTTCTCCATAATGGTGCCTTCAGCCAACAGTCCCAGGATGGTCACATACAGAGATACAGGACTTGTCAGCCCACAAAGCAGGTTTAAAATGCCTGGGGATGCCCAACATCACCCATTTGATCCCCAAGGGTGCCTCATGCCTTCAGCTCTTTAGTAAAAGCAAATTGCAGAGGGTGTGCTTTAGGGCATGGGGTCTCATCTCATTCCTTTGGCCCTGCATGCTCCAACTAGGAGCAACGCTGATTCTTGTTCTCCTGGGTAATTCAAATGAAGATGGAGAAATTGTTAAATATGAAAGGGATGGAGGAAATACATATGTGTTATTACCAAATTCTATTTACCAGTGAAGAGATGAGTAAATCTGAAGGTTTTATGCATCTTTAAAGCCAACCCTGGTGTCCTCCATAAGCCAACAGCGGTCTTTTAAACACAGTTGCAATATACCTATGCATCATCTCTATGTTGATTCATCTGAATCATTAATGTCACAATGCAGAAAACAGTCTTACTTCCCAGGTAATTACTGTATATCTATTAAAATGAATTAAGTCTCTATTGAAAAGGCTTGTTTGTTCCATATCCATCCTGCTAATGTGTATCTTTTCCTTCATTATATCTGGTAAACTGTCAAGCCTGCTATGTGGGGGAAATCAATAATTAAAGAGATTTACAGTAATTACTCCAATAACACACATTCTTGCCTCTTAAAATACAAATTAAATCTGCTAAATTAAAATTTACACTGTCAGCAGACAAAGTGGGTATGTCAAGCCCTAGCCCTCAAAGAGTTTTGACACTGCTCAGAAACTCATTACATTGAGCAACAAGTCTCCTGCAGAATATTTTACAGATTATTTTATTTGCTCACTGGTGTTTATCATCAGTGTGTTTCAAGATATGAGATGTGAGTCAATAACAGAACCACAGCAAGCAAGGAAAAGACTGAACTTTTCTCATAGAGCACAAACAAATTAGTGACATTTGCAAGTAATTTCAGTGTAACTGACCTCCCTGCTTCTGATCTGGTATTTACAGCAAATGCCTGCATAGACACATATACAATATGAATACAATTTTAAATATATACAGACAAATAAATACTTTCATGTATTTATTTATAACTGTATTTTCACTGTTTTGATAACATGCATGTTCAGATGCATAAGATAACAGGCATTTCTCTTATTTCAAGAGGGTTCTTTTAAAGTGAACTGAATGCAGGTAATTTCATTATTTTAGAATCCAAAAATTAATATTTTGGTGTATTCTAAGTAAAAAAACCCACCGTGTATAAACACGTGTAGATGGGGACATGCAGGCACGTTCATCCCAAATTACATTAAATGCTTAAATTGGAATAGCTAACTTCACATTATTAATCACCTAATTATAGGGGAGACTGATGATAAGTTTTTAGTGTCATGGATTCATGGATAGGAGAGTTGCACATCTAAAATAAGAGAGCCTGTCCTCTCACACCCACCCCAACTGCTTCCCTACTCTTGAGACACTTTCACCCTGACACAATCCCTTGGTAAAATTTGGATCAGAAGGGCTAATTCTCCTCTTTATCATTGCCATTCACCATTTCCCCAGGGCTGGAATAAGGATATGGATGGAATCACCATCCCTGGAAGTGATCAGAAGGCATGTGGATGTGGAATTTGGGGATATGATTTAGTGGTGAACACTGTGGTGCTGGGTTAATGACTCCACTCTATGATTTTAGAGGCCTTTTCTACCCTTCAGGATTCTATGAGGGTGGGGCAGGAGCCAGGAATAAGTGTCAAACACTTTGCTGGGTGGCAGAGAAAGAAATCATGACCTGATAATCATAAAACTGAAATATCTGGAAGTCTTGCTGAAGGATCAGCTCCAGCATTGTGTTTTCCTTTAGGCCAAATTCTCTATCAAGGCAGTAATTTTAATGGCTTAGGCATATCTATTGAGATACAAACATTTCTTATTTTAGGTTATTTTAGAATAACCAATATTTTCATCTTACCTACCTCAGGCAAAAGAGGTTGGTTTTTTTTCTAGAAGGGGAAAAAAAAATAAGCAGTCCTAAACCCCATCTGAAGTCACGGCATAGGCAAAAATCCTGAAATTACTTAAAAAAAAAAAAAAAAAAAAAAAAAACAATCTGACATGAATACACCAGTTTGTAATAGGTGTCTGTGCCCCACAGGTGGAAGTAACCAGCAAATCCCAATTTTCCAATTGTGCTGTATATATTAACATGATCTTGATTTTCCTTTTATCATATGCACAGAACAATTTTCTTTATTGGACAACACTAGTCAGGCTTGAGTGATTTAGCAGTGACTTCAAGGTCCCTGTTTGAAGCCATGTTCCTCACTGGAAAATTTTGTGATGTGCTCCTACAACAAACTGGAGATCAGTGTCCACAGAGTTATTTAGGCTTTTCTCTCATTTATATAAAAGATGAGATTCTTTTTTTTTTTTTTTGTTTTGTTTTTTTGTTTTTTTTTTTTTTTTTTTTTTTGTTGTTCAGCTAAGCCACTGATATTCAATCTTTGCTGAGATAATCACTTGACATTTCACAAAATTATCACAGTATTCTTCCTTTAAAATAAGAAAATAAGCCTTAGGTAACAGAAATGGATGTACTAGACCAGTGTCACTGAAAGACTATAAAACCTTCATCCTATGCACCTTTTTGGGAGGCAAACTCAACTCCTTCTAGTCTTATTGACATGACTCCTGATCTTCTTGACTAAACTTTCACCACTGATGACTGAGTTAATTTCAAGGCCACTGGTTTACACGTGCACATACAGGATTATTTTAGATGTTGAGATGAAAAAGCTTTAGGTGAGATCGAGTGGGGCACAGAGGGAGCGGGTAGAGAGAGCTGCTGTCTTATTGAAGAATCACTTTGGGTTTGAACAGATTTTCAAGACCATCTCATTCCAACGCCCTTGCCATGGACAAGGACACATTCCACTAGATCAGGTTGCTCAGAGGACCATCCACCCTGACATAGAACATTTCCAGGGATGGGGGAACCCATGACTTCTCTGAGCAACTTGTGCCAGTGCCTCACCACCCTCACAATAAGGGATTTCTTTCTAACACCCAACCAAAACTACTCTCTTACAGTTTGGAGCCATCTTGTCTCTACCCCTACTTTGGTTGTCCTGTGTATTTCTATTTTCACTCTGTGTTGGGCTGCTGCTCACACTTAAAAAGTGTGTTTTTACAGTGGGATGTTGGAGTCAGTGAGTCGAGGGTCCCTCTGAATTCTTCAGGGAGAAATCAGAGTGCAGGGATTGAATTAAAGCCTTTGGATGGATTGAAGTATGTTAAGCCACTCACATATAAAGTAGAGGTGTAAGTTTAAGTTTTAGGATAAGTAAGTCAGTAAGTTTTAGTATGAACTCTAATGCTTTTAGTAAGTAAAAGTTTTAGATGCTGAAGTAGAAGTGCGAGTCCTAGTGAAGGTTGAAAAACATACTGATGTTTTCAGTGGAGGCTCCAGGACTGTAGTTTTAGACAGTGCTTAGACATAATAGAGCTAGAGTAAGAATATTGCTTACATTTTTCAGATAGAACAAGATAGGTCGTATGCATGGTCTATATGTAACCTGGCGTGATAAGAAACTAGAGTTCTAATAGGTTAAGAAGTGGTGGTCTGATTTTGTGTCTTAGCTTGTTGGGGAAATTTTTTTAAGAGCATGCATTGAGGAGAGCTGGGGCTTTTTGCTTTTTTGCCATTGCTTTCTGTGATCTGCTTTTGCTTTGCTCTCTTGCTGTCATCATCAACACCCAAGAAGAAGACAGGTGCTGCCGCAGCAACATCAGCTTCCCAAGACCTTGATAAGAGCAGCTCCTGCTTCTATTTGGGACTCCATGCCAAAACTTAGTGTGGACTTTAATGTCTGTGATTGTGCCTTTGAGACTGATGTGCTTCTGCAATAAACAGCTTTATAGCAACTATCAGCTGCTTTGCTCATTTAAGAAAATAACCCGATGAAGTTGGTGCCTAGAGCACCAGAGGTCTAACTTCACACTGGGGAAACAATTCCAGGGAAGGAAACAATTCCAGTGTGATCTCTGCTGTCACTGAACCTGAAGGCAGTGCTCTGCATGACTGAACTTGAGATGAGGGCATTCCACATGCTCAATGTACTTTCAATATCACACAGGTCAGGAGAGGTGTGGAAGAGACCAGAGAGGGAGTAAAGTGTAATCACAGAGAGAAAGGGGAAAATAAAAAACAGAGCAGCAAAAAGATCAGCTGAAAAAAAGCTGCATCCACATAGCTATCATACAGAGCTCTGCTCCTGTATTTTTTTATTATACATACCTTTTTTTGCTTTGTATGCTTCTATTTATATTTAACAAGACCTTTAATTCACCCTCTAAGCACCCAAATAATAAAAAAATAAAATCAGAAAGCAAGCCCCACTGGGACTCCAAGCTAACACATACTTCTGATGGCAGCAAAGAGACCAGCATCATCGTGGTCTCTTGACCTACATGGGAAGCACTGCTACTGTGCTGAGGCAGCAGAGAAAAAGAGATTAAATGCTTTCCTTTGAAACAGCTGTGAAATAATGCAGAGTCTGCTGTGTGCTAAGTGCACAGCTACTGCTGCTCTGGCAAACGCTGGAGTGCTTTCCCCCCACGCATTGCTTCAGGAAATAAAAACTTCAAAATCCAAGAAAACACTTGAAATAGAGCTGAAGTTGATTTTTTCCTCCCGTTTTAGTTTTGATGCTAGATATGTGTTTGACATCTCCCTTGACTACATCTGTGTTCCTCTAATTCATTATTCTCACCCAGATTTTAAACTAGGTGAGTATTTTTAATTAAGTGGATGTGGCAGCAGCTTCTGAACTGATGCCCTGCTTGTGTCACATCTGGGAAATGGGATTGTATCAGCCTTCAAAAATATAAATAGTTTCTGAGATTTGTAAGTTATGAATTATCCTTGCCTACTAAATTAACAACAGATAAATGAAGTACCCTTTTCAGCATATTCATCCAAAACTCAAAAAAAAAAAAAAAAAAAAAAAACCCAACGAAACAAACAACAAAACTATTAGTTGTGGCATTAGTTGCAGGATTTTCAAAACAAAGCTGTATTTTCTGGATGTCTGATATTTCTGTCACATCATGCTACTTGTAAGCTGTCTGTCATTTTGGGCCATGCTCTTCCCCAGGCTGGAATCTCCTCTGCTTATTCTCCATAGAGTGGTCATTACTTTAAGAGGGTGACATACCAATTTTAATAAATTCAAGTTAATATTTCTGGCAGAAACAGGTAAAGACAACTGTATCTCATTAGCTCATTACAAAATTACTACAGAGTTGGGAATAAACACATTTGTCACCCATTTCCCCACCTTGTACTGAAATCTCAACCACCATCATTGAGTGCCAGACACTACAGTGCACCTCCTCTTTTTAGCTGAAAAGAACATTTTCTAGTAGTTTCTAAAAATACTATGAAAGCTATATCAAAAATGAATATGCCTTGAAATATGGAGCGTAGTAGTGAATGTGAAGCTTCTTATAAAAAAAAAAATTCCAGATTTTCTGTGAACTTATTTAGGGTATGGATTTTCCAGGTGCCAAATCAAACACTAAATATAAATATTTATTAAACATGATGACGCTGCAAGACATAACAAATATAAATATCTGACATGACATGATCTCATTTTTTTATATTAAAGAAAACATTAATTTTTAAATTACATCATGTTGCTTATTTCAGTTGCAAAAAGAAAAAGAATAATGGGTGCTCACAGAGGCACACCAAATTTATACATTTTCAGATCCTGAGCTGCTGGTTAGGGCAGGTTCCAAATAAAGGGGATTTGTGGGTTGAAAGCCTCCCCAGCCACAGCACACAGTGGTAAAGAGCAATTAAAGAAATTCTTTGTTTAAGCCAGTTCTTAAAAGTAATGGTTATAGAAAATGCAACCTTACTTTTTCACATTATTAAGTGGTCCCTACAAGCAGTGAGATGAAGCTGTAATTTTTGCTAATTAAGATATCATTATTACCCTATGCATACTGCTCAAAGGAGCTTGAGAACATTAAGGTCTCTGAAGAGAATCCCCTATTCCTTCTACCTACTCATTTTTTATATCTGCCTACACACCTTCTACATCACCAGAAAACACCTAGGATTCCTTCAATCCTGGTGAGCAGCTTAAACTGACTGTCCAATTTTTATAGTTAGGTGAATATTTGGGTAATAGAGTTTGTCTGAAGCCAAATTAGAAATCAAATAAATGATAATATGACATGCAAACATTTTCAGTGTCTCATAGCTTAATGGTAAGGACCCACTTTAATGCTATGCCAACTCCATAATCCCAAAAATTGAATACATTGAAATGCATACATCTTCTATTACATTTAGTTACTAACTTGCTAATATTATTCAACTGTTCAGTATTTTCCTAAAATCCTCTGCTTGGAACATTATATTATTTTATGATTGAAAAAGCAGCAAAAATAAAATGAGCAGCTGTTAACCTTAGCAATCACAGACCACATGCAACTATAAATGCACTCATTTTTCAAAAACTGCATTTTTTTTTTTTTTCTCCATTTGCTGAAATCCGAGTTTGGATACACCAAGATGTTGCCAATTAATCTAACAGACACAGCAGAATGATCACTTAGCTCTAAGCAAATTGTTCATATTGCACATTACATCCCTGTTCATATTTATTTTACAGCTTTACATTTGGACATAGCCAATAACCTCCTCAGTAATGTTAACTGCTCTGGTATTTAGAAATCCAGATCAAGCAGGATGGACTGCAGTCAGAATCCACAGAACCATTGAAACACCACCAGGCTTTCACACTTCTACTAAAAAATCTCTGCCAAGAATGTTACTTCCAAATGTCAATTATTGAAGGATTATCCATTGTCAGAGTCACTCCCATGTAAGTCATGCTAAAACAACTACTTGCCTCTCATTTTAAGGAGTGATTGCCAAAAAAGAAAAAAAAAATTGCTGATGAGAAACTAAAACACAGTGTGGAAAATGGGTCCACAAGAGAGGAGGGAGGAGGCAGGTGTGTCAGGATAGAAGCTAGAAGAAGGGGGCTGGCATTGCTCTGCATGAGAGGGTAAGACCTCCATGGGTAAATGTAAACTGGGAGAGGAGAAAACCAGCTTAGAGAGACTGATATCATTAAAACTGGATGAAAAACATGAGGCTGGAGAACAAGACTAGGATTCCATCTGGGCACAAAGACCATGAAGGGAGTTGGGAGCCTCACTAGCAAAGAATTGGCTTCATTAGGCATCAGGAAAAACAACTGGACAATCATTAGGGGACAGCAAAAATGATCAGGTTAGGGAACTGGGCAGTTTCTCCTACAGGGTGCCTGGAGGAGGAGTCATTGTGGCATCCTGCCATGCTGTCTTCCAAAAAGTATCCCTGAGAGGCTCTGTGGTGCCTCTCGGGGACAGCAACTTCTGCTCCACCAGCTCCTCTCCCAGTCAAGGACAGAGGGTTCTGATGAGCAACAAAAGATATCAAGTGGATGCCTCATCACAATTTCTTACTTTAAAATCATGGGCAGCTGCAATTCAAGAGCTACACAAAGGATCAGGAAGGTTGACACTGCTAAGAAGTTAAGAAATACATGAAATAAATGGCTCATAAAACCTCCCTCCTCCATATGCAGATGCTGTGGCACCCCAGAACACCAGCCACACAAGGCAAAAGGACTCATATTGGAAAAACACTTTCAAAATTACCATTGCTTAATTTTTTTACTGTTTTTCAACCAGAAAAAAAATTGTTTCTTTAAACACTTAATGCCATTTTAATGTTCTTTACTAGGGGTCTTCTGAATGCCATAATTACAGTGGGGCACATGCAACATCACATTTTTTGTGCCTACTCTCAGAGGATCAGTATTGAAATTGAATCTCCTTAAGATCATCAACCTTTTAGCACAATGTATGTAATCTTTTCTAATATGAACTTACATGTAGATTTTGTAGCACAAAATTCCTTCAGGCACACTGTAATGCTTTTTCCTCCTGTGCTAAATGGTTGGAATAAGCTGCTTTGAAAGCTGTCACCATGACATAAAACACTTTATCTGCCTCTTCCTTCTCTGTCAGTGGGCAATATTATTTCATCAGCAATCTAGGTCTGGGCTGATGTTGCCCACAGTTTAAAAATAAACAAACAAACAAAAAAAAAGCAATCTTTTCAAAACATATATTTTAAGCATCCCAAAAGGTCTGATTATATGTACAATGTCACATAAAAATAAATGGGAATATTTCCCCACTACAAAATAAGTAGCTGATGGAAGCAGAGGAGAAACAGTGGCAGAACAGTTACAGAGGGTTTTTCCAGATTCTTAACAAAAATTCCCCCTATTGACACAGTTGTAATGGGCACACAGGGCCTCACAGAAACTGCAGCTTATGTGAGATTATCTAATGGCACCTCAGAGGCTTTGACCTTGATCATCAATGCATTCAGGGACCATTTCGATTTCAGGTGGCACTAATCCTCAGAAAAATATTTTTATGCCAATTCAATGCTTCTCTGAAAGTAACTGCTTTGTAGATTTGCTCTACATTTTGTGAAAAAGATTCTCCTGAGAGTGGAGTCAACCCAAACCAGCCATGGAGCACTGACCACTCCATCACCTTAGGGAAGGAACTGCTCATCATCTCCTGATCTCATTCTTTGTTCTCTGGACTCCCACACCAGAATAGAGCAGCCCTGGTACTTCAGAGTATTCCCTTTTTTCCCAGCACATTAGTAAAATTATGAGGCTGTGGCATACAGAGGCATCTGAAGGAAAGTCATTATCAGTGAATTTTCAGTTATCATCAGTGAATTTTCAAACACAATACCTTTTTTCCCCAGAGAAAAGGAACAAAGGAAGAATATAAACACAACCAAATAATCCCTACTACCGTTCATTTTCCCAGCCTTAACAACTCTATGATTCTAAACTTTCTCAGTAACTTCTACAGATGGATCTTTAACTAGAGCATCTGAAATGCCAAATCACAACTGAACCTTGAGAGTTCTCTTCCTTTATGGTAATATACCTATCTTTGATCTCTTGCTTATCAATATAATATCTGCCTACTTGCAACTGCATAGGAACAATTTAAAAAGACAGTAATGTTTTGATCCAGCTTTACTCAAATGTCTGCTGCAATTGAAAGGAGAGTCAGGAGTAGATGAAAACCTATTTTCACTAATGCTATAACAATAATTCCATAAACATATTAACAATTTCCTGCCTCACTCTTAATTTTATTTTCTCTCCATTATATTCATTTAGGAAGATAATGATACTATTTTTTATTCTGTCTAATCTTTATTAAGCATCCAGGCCAGGAGCAAGACAAATGAGATTGTTGGCATTTAGACAAAAAGGCAGATACTGTTGTGGGATATAATTTGGATATAACAAATTATTAGGCAGGTATGTACCTGTAATTGGTACTTAGTTCTGCAGGTTTATTATAAATATGGTACACATTTAATGGGTCCCACAATGTGCTTCCTTCAAGCTCTTACTTGAAAGAGTAAATACTTTTCAGGCAAGTTCAACAGAGCAAATCCTCAAGGATGAAAGCTTGCAGAAACCAGTGCTGCATGAGATGGGATGGATCAATATGCTCAGTGTAATGTATGGAGGATTTGTTTATTTTTGATTGGTGTTTGTTTTGTTGGATTTTTGTTGGTTTGTTTGTTTGTTTGTTTGTTTGTTTGTTTTAACTTGATTACTTCAAATTAAATTTATCTCTAATTTAATTTGTAGAAAGTGGAGGCAAACCATTAAACCAGCAGGATTTCAAATAAACCCTAATTATGTACAAGTGCAAATGCATCAACAGGGCTTGGACATGCAATTAGATAGCTAATTATTAATAAAAAAAGAGAAGACTCCAGATTGCTGTACACACTGTCAGGTCCTGCATTCACAAAATATAGTATCATTAAAAGTGTCCAGGATAGAAGCTTCTGCTAATTTTTTGGCATATAAGTGATGGATGGAGTCACCAAGGGGACTGATAAGAGCCTGCCACAGTTTGGGGTGTTGATCTCACTCTTTCCTGGCAGGAGCTTAAAAGAGAAATGGCAGGACTGGGAGGTTGGATAGAAACATCCTTAAGTTGTGGCTTTCTCCTGGGTTCTGACAGCTGAACCTGGGCTCCCATGGGAGCAAAAGAGAGATCATAAGAACTGGGCAAGAAGAACATTTTCCTATTCCACCATTTCAGTATTCTCTTAGCTGAGGGATTTTGAATGAGGAGTTCCACTAAAATTAATCTATTTTTATACTTCTGCTTGCCTGCAAAGAAACTTCTCCATGAAATCTTTCCTGTATAAGTTTTATTCAAGTCTGTCCATAATCCTTTGAAAGCCTGACGTCTCTTACAAACACACAGGCACCACTCCAACAACCACCCAACAGGAGTGGAGCTGGGAGAAAGGGAAACCAAAGTGCTCCAGCAAAAATTTCTATCCCTAGGCTGCTAAAGGAGCATGGAACTCACACAAAGAAAATAAAGAAGAAATCTCTGCACAAGCCACCAATCAGTAGAATCTGATTAGACCAAGATCATGATAAAAACAGACTGGCCCAAAAAAAGATCTGGAAGAAGCAGGAACTTGCTAACCATATACCTCACAAGCTTCTCACTTGCTGATGTAAAGGAGATCTTAATCCTCCTAGAAAAAGCATCAGAGTTTAATAAAAAGCTGTGTTTATTTTTTTAAAGCAGTTTCCTGTTGATAATGTCTCCACATTTCCAGATATTTTGGAGACTTTATATATCATGGCTCTGGTAGCAATTAAGAGAATGCAACATGAATCCATCTGACATAAGTAATCTTTATGTACCAGGATTTTTCAGCTGCATTCTTTTTGAAATGCCATTACTGCTTACAGAAATGCAAAACAAATCTGTCATTTACCTTTTTTTCCCCACTGTACCAAACACACAAAAAGAATAAAAAGAAAGTATTTTACAGCATTCTTAATTCCTTTTCCCTAAAAGGAGCTGAAAAAGAAGAGCCCATGAATCAAACATAATATGAAATGCAGATGGCAGCACTGCTCAGCATGCATTCATCATGCCAGCCAACCTCCCTGCTGCACCTCCCCATTCAATGGTGTAAGATGGACTCAACTGAAGGATTCAGCTCATTCCTAGAGCTACACATTAAAAAGAGCAATAACAATAAAAAGCACAGGCAGAGATGGGCTAGGAAAAGACAGAAGCCTTGGTTTAAGAGTAAATTTAGCCTGGCAATCTCGGGCAGCCATGGCACAACTGGATTTATTGTAAGTACCTTCAGATCCCATATGACCAGTGTGAGCACACTCAGGAGAGAGAAAGGCCAATGCTCTTACAAGGCCTAGGTGGCACTCCATGTGCCTGACTCTGCTTCTGCCCTCTGGGATTGTTTTAAAAAGCACTCCCTGGATTTTCATTGCGTGTACCTCTCACAATTCACCTGCCTTTTACAGGTTGTGCTTTAAAGCAGCTAGCTACTCAAAACAAATAATATACTATCATTAGGATATTACTGGGAACCAAGAAAACAGCCCTTTCTCAGGTTGCTCAAGGACAAGAAATTATAACAAGGATTATGCTGGAGACATGTGCTACGTGATGTTTTGCAGAAAGCATGTTTTCAAAGAGGTGTTGCCTTCTTGGACCAATAAGCCTCTTCTATTACATATTGCACGAACTACCCTATATGTAACTGTAGTGTTTCTTTAAATAAGTCTCTTCCTTTTGCTTCTCCATTACACCAAGAACTATGTTGCATTATCCTTTCTGCTCCTAAAGCCAAAATGCAACAATATCTTACTATGTGAGCAGCCCTGTTGTAAACAAGGACACCACACCTAAGATGAAGTGACCACAGGGATGAAAGGATGAAAGGATCAAAGCACTTTAAGTGGCACTTCCCTTTTTTTCCCGTTTTCCAGGTATACAGCACCATGGTTACTCTAACTACCATCTGAGATACTTTTCCTCTCAACAGCTCCTTCTGTTTCCCCTCTTTTTCTCACTCACATACTTCCACACTATTTCTGTTTTCATAAAGCTTAACTTAGCTATAAGACTAACTTCTGTTCTTATCCAATATTCTGGGGACTCCTATGATTTTTCAACATGATGTTTTTCAACAAAGGAACAAAGTCAAGCCATACTAACTGCAGACATCAAAAGCATCAACTAGGAAAATTCTTATAGTCAGAAGCCACAAGGAAAAAAATCCTAAAGTAGCTTAAGTTTTACACAGACTAGATATATACACTGTATACCCAGTGTCCTATTCCTGCTGATATCTTTGATTATTTAGACAACAGTCTATGTCAAAATCCATTTCAATAATGCCCTAACTGGCACAGCAGCCTTCTCTCATTTAGTAGATTCAATCACTGCTTGCTGATGGAAGGCAGAAATCACAGCTAAAAGATACCATTTACAGTACATTTCTCCCATGACTGTAATGTTTTTATCACTTACAATCTTTTGGACAGGATTCCATATCTTGTTCAATGAAAAGGGAAACCAAACATGAGGCAGCAGCAACAGCTTTGTCACATCTTTACTGAACTCATTAATCAATATTTGTACTGTTAGTGAACCAAAAACTAGGCTGGACAGCAAGAAACCCAGAACAGTGCCTGCAGCCTTGGCCCTTTTTTCCCCTCCAACACAAATAATATGCTTGTATTTCATATTGCTTAAAGTCACATCCATTATTCAATTATTCAATTATTCAAATTCAAAATATTTCAGCATAATTCATATTTTATGAGCCCAGAGTAAAACCAGGTTAATTGGTTTGTGTCAGATTATAAATCTAATCTGGGTACTGAAAGCACTCAGGTCAGATTAGCAGTATTTCATTCTTTTCTCAGAAAAAAATCCATTACATTGAAAAGTCCTGATCATATACAGTTGAAAAGTGTGGGAAAACTGTCATTAAATGAATGAAAACACTTTCAAATAATAAGACCCATCCAATCTTTGTTGCATGAGGAAAGAAATATATATAATCAAAACTGATAGAAGTGTTTCACATATCTCTTTTCCTACCAAACAACAACAACAAAAAACCTAACAACCTAGAATATCTGGGAAACACTTATTTAAAACAGAAAGCATTCATTTCCAGAGTTCTTTGGGGTTTTACACATTTCTGGTAGAAATGGGTAAGTAGATTATCTGAACTAATTTTCTTTCCCTGCACATTCTGTATGCTGAACTGAGGAAGAAGGAGATAGGTTTCTGCAGTGAGCAACATTTGCTTGAGGAATTCCCCCTGATGTGTTTATCTGACGTGTTATTGACAACATTAGCTAATGACTATTCATGATATCAAGTGAACATCTTTACAGCTTGCTCCCTGGTCTGCTGAAAAGAGCAACAACAGAGCTCTGCATGCAGGATACCCTGTGGCAGGAGGTTCCTCCCCTCCACTTCCCCAGACAGCTGGTGCACATGGGTGAGATAACCCAGGGACAGATGCCCAACAGGGGGGTTATCTCTGGTGCCAAGAGGGCGAGACCCACAGCTAAGAATAAATATCTTTGTCTGGAGAGCGAGATGTAGAGAGAGATAGAAATGAGTCATCGTTGACTGAAATGCGCTGCTTTACACTCTAAAAGCAGCTACACACATTTTCACACAGACAGAAGCCACCTACACACTCCTTGAAAAGTGCAGGACTTCTCCCACAAAGTTTGGACACATCTCTGAGGATACTCTTCTGGAAATTCAAAGAAAGGACCATATGTATGCCCCATCAGAAACTGGATGGCAAGATACATTGAATCCTAATCCATACTATTTCTTTGCTAGCTGTAAAAATATAGGTACCTCATTTGTGCACTGAATTGTTCATCTACTAGTAGTGTCTCTTTTGTTTACCCTGTGTACTAAGTAATCTGTTAAAATCTTATGTCTGTTTTCCTTGGTCTTCTCAAGAAATAATTCATGTTGTAATAGACCTAATTGGCCATTATTAAGACCCTGAAAAGTGAGAGTGGGTTTTGAGCCTCAATAAAGTTACTGTCCACTGCCAGAGACCTGGGCAAAGACAGGGACCTGCCCAAACACTCCCCTCTCCATTCATAATGTACCCTTTCTGGAAAACCCCAAATAATCTTGTCTCCCCAGATGGTCTCCTCATTTCACATGGGGAAAGGCCCTGATTCTAAGAGGTCAGTCAATAAAATTTTATCTGTAGGCTCAAACCTGAGAACTCGTTTTGCAAAACTATTAAAACTACATAGTATTCAATTTGAAAAGATTGCTTTTCTTGCTACCATGTTATATCTTCAATATTCATGGTAAAAATGCAAACAATACATAAAGAGCATGGATTTAATAATATTTATTAAATAATTTATTACAATGCAATAATTTAATAAATAAATGCAATGGATTTAGGTCATACCTTCCAAGGATGCTACCTGGCAGTAAAATGCAGAGCTGGATGCTGCTTTCCATTCAGCATGCACAGTATCTATGGTTTGTTTCCTTCAAAGCTCTGCTTTGCCCTTTTTGCAGCTGATTTCTTGCTTACCTATCACATTGCCTATGTCCTCTGCACTAGGGTTGTAGAAGCCAAAAAAGAGATGTTTTAAAGAAATTGTCCTTGACTTTTTCTTGCAAGCATGAGAACTTCTCATTCACTCTGCATAGTGGCTGTGAGTGCTTAGTCTGTCTTTGAGAAGCTAGAAAGACTCTGAAATTTCACAAGAAAATATCAGATTCTCATTACTGCTATGAACCTTATTCAAACTCAGATTTAGATAAGCAATTAAACTAGAAACAGCAATTATTGTCATCAGCTTTTCTACTCACACTTAAGGCAAAACACATTGGATGATGATCCTCAATATCCTCATCTCTTAACCTGACTTTCAATGACTAAACTTCTTCGTTCACATCATCAGAAGTCTCAGGGAATATAATTTGTTACTATTTCATCAACTATACCTGACTTTCTATCATCTTCATAGAGCAGGTAGAACAAATAAGTTCACATAAAAGGCTAATGGTTGTGAAGGAACAGCCATTTCCAAACAGAATTCTCCATCGTCACTTACATTGTTAATTGCCATAAATAAAAACAAGACCAAATGCTTGAGGCACAGCCACTCTTGCAGAAAGGAAAAAAAAGGAGGATCCTGTCACCCTAGCATTTTGGTAATGCCTGATGAAAGCAGAAAAGCACCCAGGAACAGCCAACTCTACACCCTGTGTTTGCTGTAAGTAAATAATTGGCCTGCAGACTTGACACACCAAAATCAATAAGTGCATCTGTAGGGATTCTGTAATTTACCCTGCTGCAAGGCTGAGAGTACAGGGCAACTGGTTATCTACAAAGGGTATGATTACCCAGCATGGAAAAGAATTTCATGACCTTGCAATGCCATCTATTTGATAACCACTTGCCCTGTGTGTTCAACAAACAGTACAAGGCTACACACCACACCATGGAGTTAATAAATGGTTTCTCCAGGAAATCTCCTCCAAAGCAGCAAATGACTACACATTTCTACACATACAGTTGACCTCTATATAACAGTAAATTCTCAGGTGGTATCCAAAAATGATGGACTCCTCTGTAAAATCCTTCTTTCATCAATTTAAATATTTGACAGCATCCAGCAGATTTAACTTCCACCTTAAGCAGAGAAACAGTAACTTGCCCCATTTTCAGCAATCTGAAATTTGAAGGTGAATACAGATTAATTATCTCTTTGCTTAAGCCACTGCCATTTTTATGATAGAGCTTCAGCTATCTAGCAGAGAACATACCTATAAAGTAAGGATTAAATAAACTCAGAATTGAGTAGATGATTTATTTGAGATCCAAAGATAGGCAGGTGTCAAAATTCATCTTTGATAACACACCATCCATCAGCTTTGCTTCTCCTCCCAAAGTATACATTTTTCTTTCCAGTGCTACAGTAATGACTTTTCACACACTGTGCCACACTTTATATTCTCCTATAAAGGTGATTTTCATTCTTGTTTCTAAACTTGTATCAAATCTTAACTCAAGCTTTGCATTTTTGATAAAGTAAATAATACAAAAATATAACTGGCAAAAATGCATTATTTCCCATTTTAGACTCCCCAGTGATTACTAGCAAAAGTCTCTGTATTCCCCATTAAGAAGCATTATGCTTCCACATACAAACTTTTCCTCCTAATGGCTTGTTCTTTCAAAATAACATTACCTCATTAGCATGGTGGAATGAGTTTGGGTAAATGAATGGTACCTATATTGTCAGTAAAGATGAAATGCTATTACATGCATACTTCTCTAGGGAGATTCAAGTAAGATTTAAATCAATTCACTGCACATTTTTTTGTTATATAAGAAGGTGAAGAAACCTGGTACATCTGGTGTGAACTGACCTTCCCTCAGGACACAAAACTATTGATCCTGTTTTCTCCAGCATCTGCTAGATGTCATGGTAAATGCAATTAAATATGTGGTATGCTGTAATTCCCATTTGTCATGCTTTCCTGCAGGTAGAAAGAACCTTTCAAAATTCTAATATTTTACCCTTGTAGTATGTGATCCCACTGTCAAGTAACAACAGCTGGACCTTACTAATCATGAGACAAGTTCACTTTACATTCCCTTCTGAACTCAGACCTCCTGATGTTTCTCTAATGAACAGGTGACAAATTCCTCTTCATCACCTAATTTCTTTATGGTGTATAGGGCACCATCTACTACATATATAACATCACAACAGAGCAATTTAAATAATCAAAGCACTTTAACACAGAAAAATGGCTACCATTAATGTTTTGGAAGAATACCTAGATTCACTTATATTTCATATAGTGCCTTTCTGGATTTAAAATAGACTTGGTATCACAGATCCAACTGATTTTAAATGCAAACTTTGCTTCACTAACCAATTCAATGATGTGTGCATTATACAGATAACAGCTGGTCTTTTATCTGTGTTCCAAACAGAGATCATGCACCAGATAACTTCATTATTAGCCGACAATATCACACTGAGCTTTCTATCTTTTTTGCACAGACAAAAGACTGAGACCTTTGCTATTTATCCATGTCATTCAGAGACCATAACCTCCACTCATTCATGTATCTCATTCACTTCTTAATATTTGGCAGCCACACATTCCTGAATGGACTGAAAACCAGCCTATACTTTTCCTGTGCCAGCCACTTCATCACAAATTAATATGAAAGGTTTTTATTAAAATGTCCATGTTTTTTTGGGGTACAATTTTGAATTTATTCACATAACAATAGAAAATCAAGTCAATAGGAGGGAGCTTTAGAAGAAACAGAATCTGGTCAGTTTTTGAAAGAGTTATTAGTCATTGTGAAGAACCAGAGCTCAGAAAAATGTTTCAAATTTAAAAAGTAAGTTTTTTGGTCTATGTAACGCACATATTATTTGCATGAATATCTTCATCAAATTATGACTGCAACAATTACAAAGCAATTGCTTTTACAGGTAACTTGCTTAAGATTTTGACTAATAACATGCCAAAGAACTCCTCCTGAAAGTCCCCAGCCTCAGAAATTGCTTTACAGAAGGTCTCTTTGGTACCACCATGCACCACAGCATTATGAGCCAAAAACCAAACTCCACCCAGCTAAACCAAAGCAACTCACCTCTGAAATTTCATCAGGAGCCTCAATCTGCATTTCTATAAGCACTGCAATAAAGGTGGAAAAGCCTGGCCACATAGGTGGCATAAGAAATCATCAAAAATCCACTGACTTGCTGTGGGGCAACCTTCAAGTAAAACACTGGAACTCTTTCATAGCAAGAATTGTTATTCACAATGGCTTTGCTCAACTTCAGGATGAACATTCAGAGAGATCTACCTATAGGAAAAAATTTACAGATTTACCTATAGAGAAAAAAAGCCAGACTTTGACATAAAAATTCCAGTTCCCAGACATGCTGGATTTTAAGATGCACCTTTCCTTCATATTTTCATAGGACCTCAGATTGATTTAAATCTCAGACAGACTGATGAATGACTGCACATGAAGTACAGCATCACACAGTAGGAATAAAGCTCTGACACTGAGCGATCTGTAATGTAAAAACTCTCAGACTTTGCAGGTTTTGTACTAAATCATCAGCCTCGTTTATTTTGTTCATCAGAGCTACAGAGAGATTAATATGGACTTAGAGCCCTGGAGCCAACTCAATTGGCTACTACAATCTGTGCTGACTAGTTAAATGGTTTTTGGTAGATCTTTTTCTTTTCCCATCCCATTGCAGATGCTCAGACCACCACAGGAACCTGAGCTTTGAGTAACCTGGTTTAGTGGGAGGTGTCCCCACATGTGGCAGAAGGACTGGAAACAACTGAGCTTTAAGATCCCTTCCAACTCAAACCATTCTATGATTGTATTTGAGAATACAAACTCCATTAAGACTTATCCCATTTTCCATTATTTTTGGGACAAAGACACAAAATAAGTTTGGTAAAATTACTCCTTTTGGAGAAGGGTTGCAAATAAGTTCTTCTGGTGCAGGGGCAGCTGATTTTATCCATTCAAGGAGACCAATGAATGACCTACATCTAATATAGGTGCTAGAACTGATTTTCTCATATAAGGAGCCATCCTTCCATCTTCCCTCCTTTTGCAGCAAAAATGTTTGAGAATTTGGGACATTTCAAGCACACATTGGAGCAACTGCTTGCTAGTCACACAGGTTCTGAGATGCAAATTAAACATGATGAAGGAGTAGCCCCTAACTCAAGAAAGCTCTTAAATGTGTTCTTTACTCCCCAGCAGCAATCCAAGTAGTTCAGTTTCAGTGAGCTAACACTCCATTATGAAACCACATCTATTTCAAAGTATTCAAAAATACTGAAAGTGCCTTCATAGATCTGCATTTTGCTTTGCAAGGGTTGGGGAATTTTTTCCTTTGCTGATTTCACAGCTCAGAAGAAAGAGGAAAATCTTGACTGAATGTGATGGCCAGCAACTTTGCACGCAGAAAAACACAACATGCTCTCTGCTGCTCAAAATAAGTTTTCAAAAGTGAAAAGACTGGAAAAAGATGGTCTGGTATGAAACACTAAGGTTTTATTCTCAGGCACCACGTTGAGTTTTTTGACAGAAGAGGGAAAGGGCAGACTAGCAGCTCCCAAAGTGAGAAACAAGTGATAAACTCCTCAGGAGAGCTAACTTTCTGTTTAAGTACAAAACCAGACTTGACTGTAATCTCAGGGGATGCTGATCAAAGCAGGTCATCTGCCTTTGCCAAACAGACCATCTGATCTCCATTTTATACCAACAATAGATGAACTGACAAAGCAGCCACAAGTCTAACATAATAAAGGCCAAAAGCTGTCAGCCTACAATAAACTTACCTTGAGGCTACAAGAATTTTTGAATGTTTTCTGGCACTACTTCATCTGTCTCACCCAATTAATACTAACATACTACCCAGCTCATACAAGGACTTCAAGGATTTGTTGCCCATCATCATGATGGTGATGAAGCATTCAGCACAAGATAAGAGTTGTAAGGTGGATTTTGTTCTGGTTTTAAAAATATATTCAGTGAAGTGAAATTCCAGTATTATGTTGCAATACACTTTTATTAGGTGGAGGCTTATAAATTCTTCCCCAGAATCCTGTGGCTCAAAGTTTCTTAAAAATGTTATGAAAAAAATATCAAAAACCCACCTGCCATTCAGCATCTTTTTTAGGAAAATCAGTTTCAGGCACATACACACACACAGAGACATATATATGTATACACAAAAGAATATACCTATAAGTATGCATTCAATATGCATTCAAATGGCTTATAATTACCAATATTTCTATCAATACTAATGCAAGTAAGACATTTTAAACAGATTCTTTCTGGAAAGAGAAAGATCTTTTTTCCTCCTGTATGAGAGAATGTGAGATTTTCAAAGTTCTTTAGAAACGTGCATGCTACACTGGCAGAAAGGTTCATTTACCTTGATGAAAACCAGGGTAGGGAAATTTAAGCAGAGCCTCCATACACTTGCAGGGCTAAACAGCTCCTCTAAAGCTTTTATCTAGACTGAACTCCCACTGGGAATGTCAACATACCTTGATCTCTTTGTACTCTATTCCCCATCTATAAAATGAGGATTAGTCTATGCCAAGAAGGTGCTCTGCAATATATTAGAGTGTGTCAGGTTCTTCAATCACATGAAACACAAATTCCTGAGTACCACTGCAAATAAGCTCACTTGAGTCCAATGCAAAAAAAGGTTTGGGCTTTAAGTCAGTATTATATTTTAGCATCTCTTTTTAAAACACAGAATTTTCTCCTCTGCAGAATCTGAACAAAAATAATCTCCTGAACTAGCTGCAATCTCAGCATAGTAATTACTCTATTTTTTAATGTGCTGATTTTAAAAAGCACACTTACTGAGAAAGGAAATATGTGATTCCCTGCATTTGGCAGTACCATCAACTAAAAAAAAGTGATAAGTAGTCTACAAATGCATTTTAAGGCTGGAAAACAACATATTCCAGAGAAGACTATCTTATTATTTTGCATATCTCTAGACATTGGATCTAGAGATCTGTCATAAATGCTCTTAACTGCCAGTTAACCTTGGATTTAAACAGGCAGTCCATGCCTGACATTTAATTAGTAAGCCAATTAAATATTTTGCTGTTCTCAGCTTATTTTATCATTTAGAAGCAACAGAAAGAAATCAAGACAGACTTCCATGAGGAAGAATTTACAAGTGTCTTTATTAGCTGTTAGAACAGTCATTCTGGCAGTGTAATGAGATAAGGACTTGGACCATTTCCTTAATATTGAGATGTTTGTCTTAGATCCTTAAAATCATTCCCAGGGATTCTTTCAGTAGTTTTATGGGGATGATACAATCGTGAAAAAGAGAAGTATTAACATTTTATGTACTGGGTGTGATACTACTACAATATTAACACATGGTTCTCTGCCAAGGTATGACAAAAAAATGTCCATGGGGACAATGAGCTGTAGTGAATGGACAGTGAGAACCAAAGCAACGATCTGTAGAATTTTGTGTCTTCTCTTCAGCTGAATTTTACCCACCCTATAATGATTTCACCATTAGCTCCCTAAATGTTGTAAAGTTGTTAAGACACCTGGTCAGGGTGGTTTCCTTATGTTTATTAAGCAGTTAACTAGTGATCCTGCATATCCAAAAATATTTTAAGCTCCCTTCCCTCTTCCCAGCCCAGGAGAGGCTGATTATTTTTGTCCAGCTGTTCTCTTTTGTGATAACTTTTCCATGGTATTTTGGTTCTGGAGAAATGCTCCTATATTTAAAAAAGGTTTCTGGAAGTTAGAACTTTTATGGAGAAGTCATTAGGAAGGTGATGATGCATGCAATTCCTAGCTGTCTGCCTGTCACCTGCTCTTCAGACAGTCTTGAGAACCACTCCATGCAAATGAGCAAAATGAAGCCTAATTCCATTAAATCTCTCCAGTTGTTACTGTTTTGTACCATGCTTTTATATGGATTCCATCAGGGTTGCCCCAAAATGCAGCAAACATCAGAGACCTCCAGGAATTGAAACCCCCTGCATTTTTAGGCTAATGGGGGCAAACTGAAGTTCCCCAAGTCAACTCAGAAAATCCAGCAGGCTGCATCACCCAGTTTTACTCTTAGTGTGCATCATGTATGTTCACATGACAGTCAAAGGGAGTAGGTAATGCTCTCTTTTAAATCCCACCTTGAATTACTGCACACAACCATCCTGAGCTGACCAACCTGATTAAGGGAAACTGAAATCAATAATCCTCTCTTGATAGCATGGACCTGAGATCTGAGACTGATGTGTATCTTCAGCAGAAAGGAAATCCAGGCAGGAAAACTTTGTACCCAGCACCACTAGCTTCAGGTTTTATTTATGCCATTGTATTTATTTAGAAATCAAAAAGAATTTTCTTTTTCTAAATAACTTAATTATGGAATTGTTGAGGCAACAGCCTGAAATGTCATCAGCAAAAGTCTCCTCTAAGGGTGTCTTATTAGCAAATCTGTTTATAAATTTTTGAAAATTATTTATCATTCTTTAAATCAATTTGAAAGTGACTAGCACCACATAATTTTCTATTTGTACTAATTACAAGTAAAGAGCAATATTAGGATGAGATGATTATAAATAAAGCCTGTTGAGCAGCATATTGACATTATTTTATAAAACTTAAGTTGTGCCAAGTTAATAATGGAACTTGGACCACGGGTAATGAAAGAGGTTTGATTAACCCTTGCTGTGCTTAAAGCTGAAGACCTTTTCTATTTCATTAAAAAGTATTGTGCTATATGAGTATTTATATAATTATTTTGTTGGAATTAGCAAAGATCTGGAATATGCCTTTTAAAAGATCATGAACACAATCAAACTACTTTTATCTTGGAAGTGATTTGATGTATCTCATCTACTGTGGTATAAAACTGGAGGGGCTGTCACATACAGTACCCAAGCAGTTTGAAGGGAAAAACATTTCCAGCTGTACCATACAACAGTTTCCAAGTGACCCGAAATACATTTAGTAAATGATCTTTTCATGACAAAGGGGCTAAGCTGTATCACAAAATTGAAGGAGAGGCAATGAACAGACACTTAAACTAGGATTTTAAATTTATCATTGAGTATGTGACAACTGGATTTTCTGAATTATGAGCTCTGTCCTCCAGTTACTGAACTAACTCCTTCTCCTTTCTGTATCTCGAGCAGTAATAAAGTTTTGAGTTTGAGTTGGAAGAGTTTTGTTTGATTAGCTTCTTTGTTGCCAACACTAACTAATACTTATTATGCTTTGGGCACATTCCAGCAGGTAACTGGCTAGATGACAGTAAATTCACCTACACAAGTTAATAAAATCTGAGAAAAGCAAAAGGGGTCCAGCACTGAAATGAGCAAAAATAGTGCAGAAATACCTCAGCAGAGTCACAGCACTGCAGCACTTCAGTCATAGCCCAATGAAGTTGTGACTGTCAGATTTTCCTGTGGGTCAAACACTGTAGTCTTTAACAATAAATTTTGACTTCATATTGGTGGTCCATGCACACACCTCCTTTGCCTACCAGGAACATTTACAATCCACAATTGAGTTGCAAAACCAGTAAATTACTTTCTTCTCATCACTTAGTTTCTCACATTTGCATGGTGACACACATCTGTCATTCCCAGTCCTGCCCCTTGCTGCCCAAACTTTCCTCCCTTTCTCAGATACTTCCTGCAGACCAACAGAGCTCACTTACAATTCCAGCTCTCAGAGGAAAAATATCATCAATTCAAAACTAAGGTATCTATTACATGAGTTAAATAATTCCTCCTTAGCTATCATTACCTACTAAGCCTTGAGTTATATTATTCCAAACTTCTACTTCCAGAAATGGGGAAATATACTCACTGATTTTCTAGAAGTTTACTCCATCTTCCTCCTGCTTACTTAAGACTTAATCTTTCTCTTTTTTTCACCTTTGAGGTGGAGAAAAACAAGGGAGGCAGCTTGTCAGCCCCTCCATGCTGGGAAATCATCTGCCATGTGTTTTTGGTTTCTGAAGCTTTGCTCTGTTAACCAGGCACTGTGTGAGCTACGAAACCCCAAAGTAGCAGCTGCTGTATCTAGATAACATCCTTCTCCAGCACACATGTACAACAAGTTTCCAAGTCCACTGGAGTAATGAAAAAAACAAAAAAAAAAACGTGAGCAGGTTTTGTCCCATGCCCTCTAATAATTAAAGTCATGGTACATTTTCCCATTTGCCTTTCACGATTATTATGAAAGAAGGAGCATCATGTGCTGGTTCACAAGGCTAAAAGATGCACAAGGAGGAAATACTAACTCCATCTTATCTGCTGCAAAATCAGCATTTTTACCCCTAATTCCTCACTACAGGTGAGGAATATTCTTCCAAACAGAAGCTCTCTGTACACACAGAATTGACATGCAAATGAATTTCCAACACAATTGAGACAGGTAGAGCAAAGACATGGTCTCTGTCCCCACCAGTCTGCCAATATCAAAAAGAACCTTCCATATTTTAATTTTAATCAAAAACTTTGAACAGTCCACAGGCTTATTCCAAAACTTTTCTAAAGCACAACAAGATCTATCTTCAAATAATAACAAAAAGTAACTTAAATCTATGCATGAAGTTAAAGTTCCCTGACAAAGGAAATAAATAAGTAATTTTTCAAAGGGTTCCCATTTCTGGCTGGCCTGATTTATAAATGGTGCTTGCACCACAGATGCATTTCACTATCTAAATTTGGGCACAAAAAGATCCCCTGGTCTATTCCCAGGAACCAGCTGGCTCATGGGGTCTGCAGTGCTCCATTGTGTGACTTCTTTTACAGCCTTGAGAAACATTTCTCAGTGGTCAGATTTCTCCTCTTTCTTCCAAATTATTACAGATATACCAAAGCTAAGTCAAGGTCCTTAATGTTAAGAATATTTGAAGTGATAATGTTCCATGATAACAAATTATTTTCTGAGGAGATAGCAATGCTGGCACAAATAGGCATCTTTAACTATATTTGGAAACATCTTATAGGTACTGAGGAACTTAAAATTAAATTTAGGCAGTCTAAAATAAGCATAAAAAGAGAGTAAATTATTATCAAACATAAAATGCAATGGACAAGAAGTTTACCCAGTATAAGCTTACACTGCAGTTCTTTAGGTCAATTCTGCACCTATATACTCTTGACACCATTAACTTTAGGAATAGGGAAGATAAAAATTACATTTAATGTATATTAAAAAGAAAATAAAATTAGGGACTTGGATTAATTAAGCATTTTCTAAGCACCTGCTTGTCAGGGATTGACCAAAAACCATTTTAAGGCAGACATGCCAAGAAATACTACTGGTCTCTTTTGGGATATACTTGATGAACAGCTTGTCAGATGTCACAGTCAATAAGACACCTTTTATTTTAATATGTTACACACTAGTGTTTACAAAAGTAGTCTTTTACTACTTCTTTGGAAAGAGACTTGACAGAGGTAGCATTACACCATAATGCAGAAACCAGAATAAATGAGGTCTTCAGATCCAGCTGAAATGAAAACGCTGGCAAAAATATCCTCAAAAAAACCCAATGTGCAAGTCCACCCACAAAAAAAAATACTCATTACCTTATTGTCTTTGAGAGCAACAGCAAGTCTGCATACATGAAGTTAATGAAAGGATTGCTCAATTTATCCAAGCAGAAGTGCTTCTAAAGCCTTGATAGAACGTGTAGATACTCATTAAGCACTGCGAGCTGCTCACAGGCAAATGGGCATAACTTTCTCCCATGGGATAATGCAGCAGATGATCAAAGACAAGCACTGAAGAATAAAACTGGCTAATATGACAGTCAAGGCTGGAAGGATTTGCTGAGATAAGAAATGGTTCTCAGCATTCTGGCAAGGGTATTGTTGTCAGGCATTCTGCGATTTCCATTTACAGAGGGTTTCACTGCTCTTTTTTATTTCCAGAATTAGCATATCAGAGGATGAAGCCTGGAGCTTTATGGGTTTTTTTTTGCTTATTAACTACTCAAAAGCATGTGTTTCTATACCTTTTGATTTAGAGTACAAAGAAAAAAATGAAGAATAGAATTCTATCCATCTTTCAAATTTCTTGCTTCCTTGAAAAATACTTGCAGGCCATCTTGGCTGATGAAATTAAATAAACTCTGCTCAAATCATCAGAGACAGTGCAATGGTGAGTACCAAGTAAATTTAATTTCACAACTAATATTGCACAGTGGACTTGTGATAATTTTTTCAATGCAGCCATAAATTGTAGGAACAATTTCCTCAGAATTTAAAAATTTTGAAAAATCCTGAAAGTCTGTAAAAAGATAAATCCACCATTAGATATGAACAGAATAAATAGAAATAGATAAATTGCATTCAAAAATCTTGAGTTCCTTCATGGAAATTATCTAGACATGGTTATTTTCATTGTACAAAGAAAATAATCGGTAATAGTCTGAGGCTTCTTGAGAAAAGTGATTTCACCAAAACCAAAAATGTTTATGTACCAAGAAACAAAGAATATGGAGGCTGAATAAGAACTATGTCAGATAATTAAAAACTTTAATTATAAAACCAACTGCCTCATAATTCACAATCAAGAAAGATGGCTATCTATATACAGGAAAAAAATTGGCACAAGAAAGAGGGAAAACAGCTCTCCATGAATAAACAGGCACATGCACTCAGTGAATGGCTTCAACAGTGAAAAAAGAGATGGCCATTAAAACCTTGAAGGAAAAATAAAGATTTGGTCTATGGATATGCATCACTCTGCAGTGTAAATGTGTGGAGATCAGCATAGAAATAAACTCCATTACTTTTTCAATATGCTATATCAGTAAGGCACTAAACAGAGGTGGTTGTGCAGTGAAAGCAGGACTAAAGTGCAAGGTAAGAGGAGACAGAAAAAACTGGCAAGCATTGCTAATGAGTAATAAAAGTGTGTTTCTTTAAAACTGTATTAAGAACAAAATGAGTCACAGTGATTTTTCTTGTTGATTAGCAAACAAAAGTGACCAGTTGTTAATAATGCTGTAAAAGGTAGAAGCAGTCAATAAATCTCCCTCCTGTATCTGGAAAATAAATCAGTAGATATGTCATACCACTTAATGATGATAACATTTATCTTTCATTCGGAAAGTAACCAAGGGTGATGTTTAAATGAAACTTCTAGAGTTAGAACTTTTTGAAGCAGCAGGCCTGCATAAGCTTCAGGGCAACACCTTCAAAGAGTAGTTTTCAAGGAGCAATTTTTACCATCAACATCAATTTTGAATAACTCTTTGAACAGTACAAAAATTCAAGAGGTTTGGAAAAAAGCAAACAAGCTAATGTAGTAAAAAGTGAGTAGGTAGAGATCTGTCACCTGAAATCAATCCAGGAAAAAATTATGGAACAAGCAACACAACTGTTTTTTAAGCAATTAAAGAAGAACTATATAAGTTAAAAGTGTTTATGGTCTTGTCAATCTCACTCAAGATCTGTGGCAACGACATTACACACTAAGGTTAATAAAGTTAAAGGTGCTGAGATGATAAATTTCCCTGAGCTATGCAATTCAGTGCCAAGTAATATTTTGTTTAAGAAATAGGAAAGCTACAAATCTAATGCAATACATTAAATATATCAAAGATCAGCTAACTGACAAGTTTTAAAATTGAATTGGGTGTTTTCCAAGCAGGGGCCAGAAAGGACCAAACATCTACCCAGCTGCTACTGAACATAAATCCAGAAACAAAGAAAAAAAGACCATAATTAAGGAGTGAGGACTTTATCCTAGAAAGCAGCAAGTGAAAAGGACATGCTGCTCACAATGAGTAAGGATATTGGGCAGCCACTTGATGCTACTGCATCTTCAAAAAATTGTGACAACTTTCCCCTTGTCCAAGAAGGGAGAAGAGGCAGTTACAGGAAAAACAGGCCAGCCAAGCTCACCTCATTTCCTGGGAAAATTATGGAGCAAATTCCCCCAAAGCTGTCTCCATGCACATAAAGGACAACAAGAGGACAGAAAAAATCATCAGGGAAGCACCAAGGTCAAATCCTGTCTGACAAACCTGATTGTCTTCCATGACTTGGAGGACAAAGGAGGACTAGAGAGAGGACTGGTGATCTCCATTTCAGTACCTCATGTAATTGGATAAATGATTTATAATGTGGGACCTTGAACCTTGGAGAGATTCAAAACCCAAATAGACACAGCCCACAGCAGACCTTTGAGTGAAGAAATTGGAGAACACATCTCCAGAGCTCCTTGCCAATCTGAATTACTCTGATTCAGCTCTATAATCAACCGAGCATGAGCTCCTAATACAACATCATAGAGTCTTTAACCTTGCAGATTAAAGAAAATGGGTAAAAAACAGAAGTTCACTAAATTCAGGCTAGAAATAAGGGGCAAAAGTTAACAGCAACACAACCAAACCTTTAGTGACCTTACCAGTGATGGATTTTCTACGATGTATTCAAAAATTAAGACATTAAAGTCAGAGTACTTTGATATCTTGCATGTTCCAGAAAGCCTATGTGTTAATCACCATCCTCTCCCCCAGCCTTATAATCTGTGCATCTGTGACAAGAAAGCCATGGGTTTTTTTCCCCATTCTTATTCTTAGGAGAACTATATTATCCCATAGATGGGAGGAAGACATAATCAGGGAAGGTGAAACAACTGCAGGGCCAATAAACCAAGAGTAATGTTGCAGCATTCAAGAATTCAAACACTGGAATTAGTCCCGGCAGAATATTAAATCACTGCTCCAGGATGCCATCAGAAGTATAAAGCTGGGTAAACTATTAGGAACTCTACAATTACAAGTATCACTTGGGGAGAAATTGTGACAAAAAGAAGTGATAGGCACATCATGTTGTGAATATACAGCATTTCTTCTTAAATGTTTATATGCCCATAGTGTTTAGAAAACAAATGCTTCGTGCATAAAGTGACACAATAAAAATTCTTTCTACTTCACGAGACCTCATTTTTAGTGAAAATATTTTCCCTATAAATGTCTGATGTACACATCTGCTGAGCTGAAAACGTTAGAGACTTTAAAAAAATAGTCACAAGTAGAAGAACCTGAAAAATACAGAATAGCATGAAAAACACACAGAATGTAGTCAGAGCATAAAACTTTGGCTGTAACATTTATATGGACCTAAAAATGACAAGATTTACAGGATTCCTTTTGCTTTTGAAAATTTTATTTTTGATTATGATGTTATTCAATGCACTGAATTGCATGGATGCAATTTCAAAATAAAATTAATTATGATTGGCCATAGCATCACAGGCAATTTGAAGAAGTTAATTACACATTCAAAGTGCTTCTGTCTTCAAATTAAAAGAACTGACACCAGCATTACTTAACGTAATTATATCCTTTTCCTCATGTATTTTGACCAGCATAAGTCCATTCCTGCCATCAAGAGCAGTTCCATCATAAGATTCTGTTGTTTTTTCCCCAAATAACAAATGCTAAGCCAAATGGATTTGAGGTGAAAAAGTCCAAAGTATTGCCAGATTTTGAGAAAAGAGTGTCCCAAAAGCTGATGCAGCTTCAGCAGTTCACCCCTAATTGGATCTGCCCTCATACTTGGCACTTAGGGACACACATTTTCCACTTTTAATATAGGTAAAGATTCAACTGCCACTTCCAGCTATCTTTTATCTTCTCTCTGCTATCAAGATTCTGCTTTCATCTCTGACCACCCACACAGCCTCATAGTTGCAATTTCAACGGAACAGACATTCTGTGATGCCCATAATATCTACAGTTCTTGCCATATGCACCTCTGTTACCACTTTCTAGAGACTTTTCTAACACCACTTTTTGACAATAGGGCCAAATGTTTCCTCATCCACAGAGAAAAACAAAGAGGAGATGGGAGAAAATCCCCTTGCTTTATAAAAGGGAAATAATTTCCCTTCAGGAGTTGTGAACTGGCAAACACGAGGTGATAAAGCCAAACCAAAGGTGGAAAATGTGGGCTAGAGATGTAAATATCTGGAATGCCACAGAGAAAAACACATTTTCCATTATGCTCTAGGTCCTCATGGGAGGATGTATGAGTACCAAAATTTCAACTTGAGAAATATATTTCCCAGATATTTTTTCTGTTGTTTTTTTTTTTTTTTTTTTTTTTTTTTTTTTTGAGGAGGAACAGGGGCTATTTTTTGTTTGTTTTTGTTTTTAAGAGATTTGTTTTATTTCCAGTTTTTTTCTTTTCCTAGATTCTGTTTTCTGCCATACTTGTAGAAAAAAAATGCTAAGGCAACAAACAAAGAGCATCTTCTACATAATTACTACTGGATTTTCCTGACTATCATGCAGAATGTTACTATGTGGTCACAATTCCTGAGCTAATGGATTATTCAGGTATGAGGATATAAAATATTGTAAGGAAAGATGAAATAAAAAAGGAGCTTGTAAATACATTAGGAGCAATAAAAGGAAGTTTCAGGGAAGTTTCAGGAAGTTTCAGGAAGGGAAGTTTCAGGGAAGGGAAGTTTCAGGAAGTTTCAGGGAAGTTTCAGGGAAGGAAGTTTCAGGAAGTTTCAGGAAGGGAAGTTTCAGGAAGGGAAGTTTCAGGAAGGGAAGTTTCAGGAAGGGAAGTTTCAGGGAAGTTTCAGGAAGTTTCAGGAAGGGAAGGAAGTTTCAGGAAGGAAGTTTCAGGGAAGTTTCAGGAAGGGAAGTTTCAGGGAAGGGAAGTTTCAGGAAGGGAAGTTTCAGGGAAGTTTCAGGAAGGAAGTTTCAGGGAAGGGAAGGGAAGGGAAGGGAAGGGAAGGGAAGTTTCAGGGAAGGAAGTTTCAGGGGAAGTTTCAGGGAAGTTTCAGGGAAGTTTCAGGAAGTTTCAGGAAGTTTCAGGGAAGTTTCAGGAAGTTTCAGGAAGGAAGGGAAGGGAAGGGAAGGGAAGGGAAGGAAGGGAAGGAAGGGAAGGGAAGGGAAGGAAGGGAAGGGAAGTTTCAGGGAAGGGAAGGGGAAGGGAAGGGAAGGGAAGGGAAGGGAAGGGAAGGGAAGGGAAGGGAAGGCCCTTTACTTGTAAATGGAGAAATGGACACAACTGGTGCATTCAATGCCTTTTTGCTTCACTCTTCACAAAAATGTTCCATTGTGAACAAACCCTTAACCATAATCAAGTTCAACAAAGAAAAAGAATGAAAAAAAAAATGAGAAAGAGTGCATTTGGACATATGTAGGTAAAAAAATTGACACTGAAGCCTGTTGAAACCACTCCAGAGACTCCAGGGGAATATTGACCATTTTCCTGAAAAATTCATGATTGATGGGAGAAATCCCAAAGGAGGTAGGAAATAAGTAAGGGGAAACTTGAGAGAATGAGGATTTAGGAAATTACAGAGCAATACATTACATTAAAAAGGTTCTAATCTAGAAATTGCATTAACCATCCCCAAGTAAACATCTAGAGGACCAGTGCATGCCTGAGCATGGCCAGCACAGAGCTGCTAAAAACAAATGCTGTCAAACCAACCTAATTTCCTCAAGTGGACTAGAGAGAAAGCATTGAATGGGATCTGCCTTGGCTTCACTCCTGTTCCTGACATATTCCATCTGACATGCTCCAAAGCAAACCACCAGAAATGTAGGTTAACATGAAACCACAACAGAACAGATGCAAGTCCATCTGAAAACATGCTCCCAGGGACAATTACCAATGATTTCCTGGCAAAACTAGAAAATGTATCAAAACAGGCGTTTATGGCTCTGCTCTGGGCTCTGATGCTTGACTTGATATCATTAATGATGGAATGAATACACATATAAAACTGGCCAGTAAAAAAAAAAAAAAAAAAACAGACAAGAAGAGCATTTTATTTTGAGTATGAAGTTAGAAAACAAGTCTTGCTGAAATGGAGAAGCAGTCTGAGATCAAAGACAATGAGAAGCCCGTCACCTACAACACACAAGTCACAAATGCAAATGGTTAGTGCCAGCCTATGAAAATAGGATTTGAGGAATTTGACATGGATCAGAGGATGAGTGACTAAACACTGTGATGCAAAATTTGCAACAAAGCATGAAAACCATTATTCTAGGAATGCACTAAAATGAGAGTAATTTGTAATGGCCAGAGCAACTGGTTCCATTGTTAACACCAGTTCAAAAACAATGAGTTCTCATGTAGAGTACAAAAAAAGGCAAACTGGTTAAAGTCCAGGGAAAACCACAAAGGAAATGTTTAGAAAAGTGCTTTTAGAAAGGCTTGGAGAAATAAATATGTGTGTGTGCTGAGACTATAAAAGAGAACTGAAGAACACACTGAGACATGGCTGAGTGGACAGTGATCATCAAATGCTCCATGCATCTGGCTGGGGAAACAAGAGCTCATGCCCTAAACTTGGAGCAGCATAAATTTAAGGTACTGGAGCAAATTACTTCATTGCACATTCAGCTAAGCACTGGAACATAGCAAGAAACAGCAGAATCCACATAAGTGGATACGTGGGGGCTGTTTCAAGACAAGGTTAGATATGAGTCTCAGGATTAAGGGCCATTACTCAAGACAAGCTAGGACTCAGTATTTACTAATATGGTGCTTTCTGCTTAAACTGATGCAGATAGAGCAGCTGGGATGTTCCAGCTTATTCCCTGCTTCAGTGGGGCAAACACATTAATCACAACACACCTGGCAAGAGTTCAACATCAACAAGGCTGATCAAAAGAAAAAGCTCTGTGAAGAAGATGCAGGGCTGTCAATGTGAATGTGTGGCAGTAACTAATAGATGTTTGAACTTTTCTAGTTTGAGTCACAAACTGAGCCAGTAAAATCAGTGTACAGATAGCCTCTCTGCTAATGGTGAGAGTTTGTAAACTCTGCCTGCTTGGGCTACAGGCAACAATATAGATTAATGCTTTTTTTTGCTCAAAAATTTCTGAGGCTCTTTGTTTTTTTGGCTTTTTTTTAAGATTGCAGAACTACAAAGCTAAAATGAGCACATGCCCAAAGCAAATGCAGAACTAGGATCTCTCAAGCAGTAATTTATATTATACCAATCTTCTGCAAGGGATGTAAACAAAATATAAAGTGCTATTTTAGTATACATGCAGCCTCTAGGGTTTGTTTGTAAAACGTTCTGGACCAGATTTTCAGTATCAGATGCGTAAGTTATGCCAGGAAAAAAAAGCCCTGAATGCAAAGCAGACTTTATTGCACATAGCTGCCCCTTCCAGGCAGAAAGTGGATTCTGCTACATGCAGCAACCTGTCTTCAGCATGTCATTCTCTGTTTCTCACAATTAGCAGAGCATCAGGCCAGAAAAGCATAAAAAAAATGAGCTTCATCCCATTGCCTTTGTATTTTCATATATTTGGCTAGTGAATCTGAAAACGTTCATGCTTAATTCTAAGTGCACACTGCCATAGATAAACTGGCCAAAGAATAAAATGCAAAGTGAAACCCTCTTGAACCCCAGAAATTACAGAGAAGGTGCACACTGACCTCAGGTTTCAAAAGGAAGAGCAATTGTAACTAATTTCTCTTCCTCCATGAAAAAATTATGTTTGAACAGATCTTAAACAGCAAACACCTGATCTTCAGAATAATTTGTAAGATAGATAAATATCCCATTTCTTTTTATGGAAGCAAGTGAAGACACCTCAAGGTCCAGGTGGGAAGCATTCAGCCCCCTAGAATAATTTCATTGCTTCAGTACTGATTCTGTGAAATAGCTGCTCTGATATGGAAGGAAAGGTTCACAAGTGGGCTTTAAATGAATTCTCTTAGGTTCAGAGTGCAAATCATTATCAGAAATTCAATTTTATCACAGGTGTTTTATATGCTCAGACCATTACAGTAAGCTACTGTGAGGACCAATGATAAGGTAATAATGGAGCTCCTGAAAAACTTATTAAATGTGCTTTTTACATTACAGATACCCACAGAGATGACTCAGTTTTTCAAAATCATGGCATTCTACAGATTGCTTTACACAGACAGGATCACAAATCCACCTCAGCCCTTTAGCTTTGTGTCTATAAACAATTTGAAGAGAAAGCTTTCATTCTAGTATTATGGTCATCAGGGACAGGGCTACATACAATAACTATCTGGCCTGCAGAAAGCAAACAATAAACAAAATGCCACGTGTGAGGGACACAAGCTGAAAATATTCAGGGAAAGGGCTGGCTCATGGAGACAACATTATGTGCATAGCCCATATGGGGTCCATTTGGAAAACAGAGCAGGCTAGAGTAAGGCCAAATTGCAGCAGATGGGGAAAGAGATGCGAGAAGAATCACAGCCCAAAGAAAATTCAGACATAATTCTTGTGCTAGCATTAGATGAGATGTAATGGTTCCTCCTGAATCAGAAAACCTTGAAGAGGTACCTAACAGCATTCCCAGTCTTCAGTGCTTCTGCTGGGGAGAGCAAATTTTTGCCTCATTTTTAATACCATCCTCATATTAATTTCAGCTTATTACACCCTGGCATGTGTTCAAAACCAAGAACCAAGGTAGTGGTTCCTGAGAGCCACCTGAGTCCCCAGGTGTGTATAGATGTATCTTTTTCTGCTAGGAAACCTGCTGCTTCTTTGGATGTAGCTCTTGACAACATTGCTGCAGCTGAGAAAGCTGCTTTCTTTTATCAGGCTGTGTGACACTAACCAAATGGAAAAGGTTGACAGCAATTTATCCAGTTTTGCTTAAAATAATTAGCTACAAAGTTACTAAAAATTATCACTACAACTCATGTAGAAAATGGACAGTAGTTTACAACATGCTGTTTCATGCCCTCTCAGGGTGGCTATTTTCTCTTCTGTGTCACAGATTTGAGAAGCACTAGAAGTACCTGAACTTGCACATGCAGTGGGATATCAGGAGCTGAGTACCCATAGTACCAGATTTAGTCTTTTTCAGCAGCTAGGATATTCTCTCATGGAGAAGAAACCTGCAGAAGTGCTCAGGGCAGGTCCTTGCCCTGAACCACCACCACCAAAACCTCACTACCTTCTAATAAAAGTGCCTGGGCAAGCAGGTCCATGCCACAGGGCAGCAGAGAGCTGTTAACAATCTATACATACCCATTTCCAGTCTGACCCTCCATACACCCTTAAGCAGAAAAATCTATTAGAACAAAAAAGCTTTTAGCCAAATAAAAGCCCCTCACAGAAGGATTTGTATAAAGAATTTTCTCCTGTGCCCTGATGTCTTACTTATGTCATGCTGTCTTGTCTGTGCTGTGTATATCTCTCTAAAGGCACCCACAATATTTAAGTCTTGTAAAAAAAGCTGTGAAACAGGGATTCCAGATGTTATTATTTCTTAAGTCCTTGTCAGCACACTCCCTCCAACCTTCTGAACATTTCATTCCCAAGTTATTTATGCACTAAAACAATTTTTAAATCTGTTGCAAACCATTACTACACAAAATTACTCTCAGAGAAACTCTACACTTTATGATAAATGCTGAAAAGAGATTAGGTGCTGCTACAGCATCACTCCAGAAAAATCATGGAGAAAACAATCAATTTATTCTTGTCATTGTAACTAATGGTTATCCATGGTGTTCAATAAATTCCATACTAGTTTTCAAGGCAAGCAAAGCCAGTGACTTCTAAATATTATACAACCTATCAATTAAAATATTGTGAAGAATCTGTTCATTTATGATGAATTTTATTATTAATCTTCAAAATCAATTAATTTTTGTCAACACTGGGTCGCCTTTAGGAGGAAAGATACAATAGGTTAACAATAGGGCATCAAGGTACTGACAAGAAACCACTGATTTATGGGCTTTAAATAAGATGAATAATGTGGATTAGCACCAGAACTTGGAACAGTTGGCAATGACAGAGCTTGCAAATTTAATGCCTTTCAATTTAGATGTGCTTATTAGAAAATAATGATCTCTTCTGAAAACATAACTAGATACAATGGCCAATACACTCTCTGCTACACAAAATCCACTGACACAACGAGGGAAAGCTACAGAAGAAAGATTTCTGACAGTAAAATATGATGAAAAAATTTTTCAGCTTATTGTTTATAGTAGCTCAGAACTATCACGGGCTGTGAAGTCCCAGGTGGAATAAATGAGATGTCAGCCCTTGGACTACAAATAGTAAATGTCAGAGAGACACTTGCAGTCTCTTACAAATATGTTGCAGGTGAAGCTGACATCTTACAGAATTTAGACAAGTTCTTTTGCTGTGCTGCAACACTAGACCTATATGTATGTGTTATTGAATTTCATCCCATATGAGCACAGAAAATTTAGTCCATACAATTTTATGAATCTGGAAGTGTTATGCTAGATGTAATGTCACTAAATTGTATATTGCTTCCTAAGTCAGTCTCTGAGATACTCTTTTAACTCTTGGGAATGCCAAGCTGACAAAGTAACATACTTTTTGATGCTAAAATGTCAAAACCCCAAAACAGACTACATTCCCCTCTGTCATCAATATAACTGGTCTGCACAAGTCACATAGAATGAGATTTTATTAGTTTTCTGTATTTCTTATCCTCCCCCCAGCAAAACTGGTGCATTTACCAGTAAAAATTGTTTTTATCAATTTCAAATAATTCACTGATTATTTTGCACTTTTCTGTATTTACCCACACTTATTCAAAACAAAGTAAAGATATAATTTCCAGTCCTTATACCCTGGAAACCTCTGGATGGGAGGCAATGCTTGGAAACACTATTTTTGTGATACAAATCATTGCTGCAAACTATTGTCAGTTATTTTCTCTCTCCTCCCTTTCTTCAAACTGCAGTTAATCCTCCAAATCATTTCCTACAACCATCCATTCCCCCTTCCTGCCCGGGGGATAAATGTCTCCATCTCCTTCTAATCATTCATCATCAAACTCCTTCGCTTGGCTATTTTGTAGCAAACCATCCCCTACATAAAATTATTTTATCCAATTTTTCACTCTTACTCAAGACTTTATAGACACTGACTGCTATTTATCTAGCTATATTTTATAGGCTCAAGTAAAGCAGTAAAAATTTAATTCTGTTTTGTCCTATCAATTTACTACCCAAAATGGAGACCAGAACTTCGAAGAAAGCAAATTTGAGAGGTTGGGTTTCCCCCCCCACCCTCCATCTCTAACATCTCTGCCAGTGCCAGAATTGGTGGCAGACTCCCATGTAGGGGGAAAATCAGGGAAAAATACAAGCAGTGGAGTTTTAGAAAGAGTGATAAGCAATGGAGAGATGAGATGAAAACGGCTTTCACTGAGATCCAAAAATTATACCGAGGTGCCGCTGCCCTTTCCTGCTCTGATGTTAACAGTGGATTGCTGGGGGTAAAGGATGGAATCTGAGCCCATTCCACTGGTGCCTCCTGTCAGGTGCATGGCAGGGGTGGCAAAGGTACTCTGCTTCTCTCAATCTGCCACATATATCAACTAGTAGCTCAGCAAATTCAACTCACTATTTTCTCACTTCCAGATACTCAAAAATTATGAAGCAACTTTAGACAGCAGAGCATTTTTCTGTAAACCATGTCCCTGACCAATTCATGGAATTAATACAAACCAATGATCAAGCCCCAGCCCTACACAAATTTCAGAAAACAGCAGAAAGACACACGGCCATATCATGCCACTGATTTTTAAAATTAACTCCCAGCTGGAGTCAATAATGAAATATGCTTAAAAAAATCAATGACATGCCTACTACGTGGTGATTAAATCTGTAAAATGAAGAAAATCCATTACAACTTTGACACTTAAATGCTCCCAAGTCACTCACATCTCTGTTCCAGAAATTCAACTGTATGCCAAGACAATATATTTGACTCAAATGCAGCAATAAGAATTCATTTACAAGTCTCAAAAATCCCCCAAAGCAATTTTTACCAAAATCTGCAACACAGAAAGGAGTGTATAAGTGGCCTCAAAGTGCCTCAAGGCTACCATTCATACTTCAAAAGAAAATTCTTGTTATGATGTTAAAATGCAAGGGCAGATGATGTCTGTGATGACCTCTCAGGCTGAAACCATTGACTGATTAATATTAGTTGAATCTCTCTATCTAATCACCCATTTTTGATTTCATTGTAACAAAAATTCGCAGCAACCTTCAGCCTTCCCAGGAGGTTGCTAGTACAAATTGTTGATGTTACACTGAAAAGGCACACAAAAACCTTGTCACTGAGAAAAAAACCAAAAAAACAGGTTTTGGCTATACCACCTGCAGGAAAGCAGCACTGAGAAATGTTGGCTATTAGCCAAGGTTAGAGAATCAAGTGATTAGTTTGCAATGACATCCTAATGCTTTAAAAGAGAAACAATCTTTAGTTTCAGGTTCTGCAGCTGTCAGGGATGAAAGTGAGATAAGATGGACAATTGCTTTGGTACAGATGGCAATCTCTGTCTCTGTGGTCTGCAAAGCATCACTGAAAATGATACTGCATTGTTCTCTTCTTAATAAAAATGCAGGTAAAAAGCACAGCACAACAGTGATTTACTGTACACAAGTGTACAGCAACCCTTAATTACCATTATCACCAGTTCTTCCAGGTGCAGCCAGTAGCAAAAAGAACCCTTTTCAATTATCCACGGATTCCTTTTTAAAAGTTAAATACCACCACCCAGAAATATCCCCACCCAGAAATGTGGGAAACCTTGATAACTTCCCTTGAGCAAACTCTACAGGAAACATTTATTTCCTGAATTGAAGGGTTGCTTTATTGAATTGCAGGGTTTAAACCACTGGGAATTCTGCTGGTAAGCAGGAAAGGAAGAAACTTGAGGGAAAGAGAGGAAAATTAGTGAGCAGTAAATCAGCATAAGTCTTTCAAGTGAGATTCCAGGCCCAAAGGGCATCTGGCAATTGTCTTTAGCTTCAGCTCTCCCCCAGTGACTTTGGGTGGTTGATGATGCAAAACTTCCCAACATTAGCCACTTGTCACCACTTTTTCCATGCTCAGGTGCACATACAGGTTGGAAGAAGCTGGGACTGTCAGAGAAGCCCAGAATTTCAGCAGATAACTCTGGCCCTAAAGGATGTGCAGCTCAGGCAGCTCCTTTACCACTCACCTAGGGAGTCAACCATGGGACTGAGCATCCCATGCCAGAACAGCTCAGATATACCTCTAGATCTAACCATATACTTCAGAGAATACTTCAGTATTTTACTAGACATTATTCAAAACTCAACACTTTGCCCTCTCCTGCTAGGACTGAAAACATAGCAGTTCCTGAGAAAAAAAATGCAACAGGTGAAAGCACCAATAGTGGGAGCCTTTGCCACCACGGAAACCATCAAAAAACCCCAAACCAAACCAAAAAACACAAACAAAACAAAAAGCCTAACAAACAAACAAACAAACAAACAAACAAAGAAAACCCCCAAAAATCCCTAAAAAAATATAAAAATCCCCACATGCTTCTAGTCATTTTCTTGCCATCTTCCTTGCAGTGGTTACAGTCATGGGCATCCAACCTTGGATCTTGACCTACCAGTGCTGCATACTCTCTACTTTGATACTTCCATTTGGTCTTGAATCTGCTCCATCAAGAACACCAGAAACTGATTCTGCACTTACAAAGCAAACAGACACATTGAATCCTTTCCAGGTTATACACAATTGAAGGTACACAGAAAATTAAGCCCTGGGTTAAAGTTTCATTCAAGCACAACAGATTTTTGTGTTGCTGTAAACGTGACATTCTTTACCAACAGACATCAGACCCAAAAATATTGCTATAATAGAGCATGATTTGACTTGGCTATAATGGCTTCTGTGTATGTTGCTGAAAATAAAAGATATCCTGTATTTTACAGAGTATTTCTATGTTGTCACAGTGACTGGCTGATTGGGGATTGGAACTAGATGGTCTTAAGGGGCCCTTCAAACCCAAACCATTCTATGTTTCTATGATCTCTTCTTCAACAACTTTAAAGTAATAGAATGGTATAGTCTTTCCTCAAGTTTGCCACAAAGCAATGCATTAGGAAAGGAGTGTTTACCTCTTTAAACTGATTTTATCCCCATGCTTACCTGTTTGCATCACAACCATCTAAAAGCATTCAGAGAAACTGCAGCAACTGGGATGTTGTTTCAAGAAAACCAGAAAATCTGATTAAATCCAAGCTGTGACTAATGGCATCCATAAAGCTGAGCACTGTTGAAGTGTTTGTGTGAAAGTGCCATGTACAGGTACAAACAATAGATTCACATCCTCCTCTTCCAGTCATCAGACACACCTACTTACCACTGGTGGCCCTGAAAAGAAAGGGGCTTTTGCAAAATGCCCTCGAGGTCAATATATAGATTACAAGGGGTGAATTATAAATGGCATGCTGCACAATGAGGTGTTAAAGCACTATTTACTCTCCTGGCTTAGTTCAAATGACTTGTGAGGTCTCTAATGTTAAAACACATATAACTGTTAAAGCATTCAAAACTCAGTTAACATCAAACTCTGGGGTTGGCAGTGATGCTGTGTTTTCACTAGGATGACTGTAAAAGTATGCCACAAATTAATAGTTCAGTTATGCAAATACTGAGTAGGGGTATTTTTATATGTTTTATTTTTAAGGTTCTTTATTCCTCATCTTTTTATGACAGACATATATTTGAGATGCATCAGCTGACTAAGAAAACATGCAAAGTTAGGCAGTTTTGTTGGCATTAACCAGAATGATAGGGTAAACTATGGAATCAATAAAACTCCCAAGATTTGTACTTTTCTGAACTAGTTGCTGCATTCCTGATTGATTAGTGAGAACTTCAAAGGTTTTTCATAAAGATAAATAAAAGCACATGGACAGGAGCATAATACACAGACTTGACAGCTCTAAAATACACTGTTTACAGTGAACTGGGAGAGAGCAACATTTCAGGTCATACTTTATATCTAGCAGAGCAAAACATCAGAACTGATGTGACTGATAACCACTGTAAAGAGTGCAAACCCATTTTCCTAAAGATGGAAAACCTTTAGATACAGCTGACTAGTGTCCAGCTTAAAAATATTAATGTCCCCTGTGATCCCAGACCTTTCTCAAAAAAAATCAACAGCCCTTTGGGAATGGGAAGAAAGCAAGATCTCTCTCTTGCAATATGAAAAACAGAATGTAAGAATGTAAAAAGTAGGACAGTGAACTGATTAGGAAGATTTGTGCATCATTAAAATAATGCCCCTGGGCCATCACCTCGATAAATACAGGACAACAAAGATGATGACACTGTATCCTTCAAAACTCTCTCTGTGACTCATATGCTGCAATAGATTGAGAGTTATGAGAGCAGGGAACAGACATACACAACAAGAGCAGCAGTTCAGCCAATTTTACTCCACAAAGAACAGAATGAGCATGGATAGGAGCTTACAAATGACATTCTGGCAGCCTGGTAAGGTCAGTGCCAACTCTGCTATCCAATTTGCTGCAGTCAGTCTCCTGCCATGTCCCATCACATCATTTCTTGGACATACATGCCAAATACTTTTTCACTTTGAGGACTGAGCTGTCATTTTTCACTTTGTTACCCTGCCCTTTAACTGCCACTGAAGTGACACTGATGTATATCCCAGGAAAAGGAAAGACAATTCTTTAAATTATCATGTTCCAGGAGCTCGTTCCCTTTTAAATATTACAGTTGCTGAGTTGCTATTGCCTTGTACCTTATTAAGGCTAACACTGACAATGCTGGTGGGTACACAGTGCACTCATTAACTGGTTTTGCAGTTAGAGCATCTGAAGTTTAGTATCCAATTGCCTGGAAACACTGCTTTTTAATTCAAGTTCTTCTCTATTCATTCTACACTTACTTAAGAAAAAGTATGTTCAGTATGTATAAGTTGTTTCACAAACATGAACTTTTGTTTTGGTTTGCTTTTTTTAAATCACTACAAGCAACTATAATCACTATAATCACTATACTGAATTTTAAAATTAATGATTAAAAGTGGAATTTCCCCAAACTTTAAAAAAATACCAAAAAAAACCCCATCTCAAGAAACACATCTTTGATATAACAGAAAAAATACTGCTAAATACTGTGAAGCCTTGGCATGCCAGAGTTGATTTCTGGATTGAAATAATAAAGAGTACTCCTGAAATAATAAAAATCATTGGCAGGAAAAATACAAATTAATTAATTTAATGGATGTTTACCCTTTAAGGGACCAGATTCCCAGCATGAACAGTCTTCTCTGGGGAGCAGAGAGTAGCTCTTGCAGGCAGCTGGGATGGGTGGGGATGACAAGAACAGCAGATGGTGCTGACTGCAGGGAGCACCTGCACGGAGCTTTCCATTTGCATCTGCACAAACCAAGACTTTCTCCAACTCTTTAAGATCAATTCCCAGTTAGACATCCCCTGCCAGGTGTCTAACACCGTTAGCAATGATGTTAATAAGGCAGCAAAGGTCAGATCCCAGAATTCATGCTCTAAGGGATCCAACCTCTATGCTCCTTGGCACCACACTTGCTGTTTTCCTGGAGAACAGTGCTCCCTGCCTGCTTTTAGGCATCAGTAATGTCTCCTATACCTTTCACAGAGGAATGAACCTTCCAACAACTTGGTGGTATTTCTAACAACATTTTCATTCTCTCTAAAGTCTTTATGTGCCCCTAGCTTCCAAATTGCTACTTGTTCTTTCTCTTAATCTTATAACAGGATTCTTCAGGATGACAGGAAATGGTCTTTGAAATGGTGGTATCTGCAACCATTTAATTAGTGTCTTGTCTTCATTTTCTTCTGTCTTCACTCAGAGTCAGGATGAAAAACATGAAGGAGATGAATTTTCTTGTGTTTGGGCTTGGTTGTTTATTAAATCTTATCTGAAGTACAGAGAGTTCTGCAACACTTCCAGCTACCAGCTACAAGTGAGCAAAATAGAGGTGAATCCAGCCAGCTACAAGGTCTTTTAAAGCTAAACAGTCCAGTAGAATTAACACCTATATTATTTATACTTTTGACCCAATAACCAAACTTCTGTGTAGCACTAACTATTCAACCAGAAACTACTACCTGAAATCATGAAGAAGAAGGAAGAAGACAGAAAAGAGACAACACCAAAAATCCTCATCTTGTCCCATACCTATTACTATATTCTAAAACCTTCAAATTCAAAATCCTTCACCATGTGAAATCACACACTTTTATTTTAACTACACACCCATGACTCTAACTCCGTCACTCGAATTTGGAAACCTTCTCCAAGGCCTCAGGTCAAAAGTAGTGTTCTGCAAGGGGTCAGTGTCAGAAAGCATAGAAAGCTCAAAAATCCAAGACTTCTGGGTTCCAACAGTCTTGTTGAGTTGAAACAGGGGATGTTTGGATTGGATATTGGGAAAAATTTCCTCACTGAAAGGGTGGTCAGGCATTGAAACAGGCTGCACAGGGAAGCAGTAGAATCACCACCCCTGGAAGTGTTCCAAAAGTGTGCAGATGTGACACTTGGGGACACGGTTTGGCAGTGGACTTGGCAGGCCTGGTGTCGTTGGATACTGCTGGGAACCAGGGAAAAAGCAGCCTTGAATCCTTGGGTTTCTCAGGCTGCTCAAGGACAAGAAATTACAACAATGATTAAACACCTGCGAGAGACGTGATGTTTTGCACAGAGCATGTTTTCAAAGAGGTGTTGCCTTGTTGGACCAAGGAGACTTTTCTATTGTGTTTTGCATGCACTACCCTATATATGTGTAGTGTTTCTTTAAACAAAGCTCTCTTTTTGCTTCTCCATTACACGAGGAACTATGCTGCATTATCCTTTTTGCTGCTCTCTTATAGCCAAATGCACCAGCCTGGGTTAACAGGTGGACTTGATGATCTTAGAGCACTTTTCCAGCCTTTCTAGGATTCCATGACATGACCTCAATACTTAATGCAGGAAGAATTTTCACACCTGCTGCTGCTACACATCAGCAAAAAATCTGCTGTGCTGAGTTCTCTCAGCCGTGGTCAGAGAGCTCCTGTGGGTGGCATGGACCTTCAGTCTATGTGGCACAGCACAGGGAAAATTCTGGATCACAGGCTCCAGTTGTGGTCCTGGGAGGTTTCCTTCACTCCTCCAGTCTGAGCCACATAATTAGAAAGTGCCCACAGAAGTTAAGAACATTCCTGGGGAAATTCAGTCCCTCCCATAATGCAGGCACCAAGGATTCACTGGACAGTGATGCTCCCTCAGGCTCCCTCTTAATTTCCCCCTTATACCAAGTACATTTTGAGCTCTAGAAAGGAAAACTGACTTCCTGGCTCCAACATGTATTCTAACAGTTCATTTCAACTTCAATTTTGACAATTCATGAGGAGATTTGCAATCCACTTCTGCACACTTCCTATATTCCCCATATTTTAGTTTAATGGGGACTTTGGAAAAAAAAAAAAAAAAGCTTTTGGTGGCTCTTTTATTTGAATAATGATGGAAATGGCATGCTATCATTCTGGGTAATATTTGGAATGATTGGTGCATTTACTTGGCCAGAACCTCACTGTAACCCAAAGATCTGATGTTCTCAAACTTCAGAGTCCATAAATATGTGCAGATGTTCTCAAAGGCTGCTAGAATAGCCAGGCTGATCTCATGGTGCAAACAAAAGCCAAAGCTCAAAAATTTTTATGTAACTGTTCAGATACTAAAAACCATATAAATTCCCACAAACTTCTTTTAGAATAATGCCTCAATTTGAAAAGTTTTCCCCATGACAAATTCAGTGAAAAAAAAAAAACAAAAAACAAACCCAAACCCAAAAAAACCCAAAAAACAACAAAAAAACCCCCACAAAAAACCTAAAAAAAACCCCAAAACCCCCACTCTTTGTGTTGCTTTTATCATGTTCCTTTTCCTACATACTTTTAAAACATCACTACTCGGAAAAGCCAAGTTAATGGTCCCAAATCCTGAAATCTGCCCAAACCTTCTAAAAAGGCCACCACCTTTCAGACCAAAAAAACCTATCAGATTTTCCGCCCATTTCACCACTGACCTCTGTCAAATCCATTAGGGAAACACAGAAAAGCAGGAAAAACCTTGTGCCCGCTACCCAAGAGACTGCTCACTTCATAACATTTGACATCCAAAAACATAACAATTTTTTGCCCCTACTCGAGTTCAAGTGGTCCAATCCTAAAGCCTCTAAACTTTTAGTATTTCCCCTACATGTCTAAGATTAAACATACCCTACAAAACAAACTTCTAGAATTCAAAGAAAATCCTTGGCTGTGAATCATAAAACAAAACAAATATTTTCCGAGCAACCTGACAGAGCAACAGTCCCAACTGAAGATTTATTTTTAAAAAGCTGAAGTATCTCTTTGCAATTTTTTTCATAGAAGAGTGAACATTCAATGACCAGTTCTTTGCTACAATAAAATTAACATTCTCCAGAAATGGTAAGTTTACTTCTAAGCAGTCAGAGGTGTTCTGTAACACAGAACAATGCGTTGCTCCAACCTGAATGCTACACTGAGAGCCACAGGTATTTTTGAAAAAGCAGAAAAGGAACTGAATTAAACATAAGTATAGAGGTAGGCAGTGTGGAAATCCACTGCTGGGAAACCAGGATAAGATATACCAAAACTGCTAACAGGATTCTACTGCTTTATTTCTTGATATGTAGTACAATATTCTGTCGCTTATTCCACTCAGAAAAGCCAGAAACAAGAAACAATAATATAATATTTGATAATTGCATAGGAGGCCTTTACAATCTTCTCCTGAGCTTTGTCCTCAGGTAATAAAGTGGTATGGTTCCATGATGGTTTCCTGCCTGTCACTATTGCTGAGCAATGGTTGTTCCTTTAATGGCTAATGTGCCTGTGTCCGTAACAAAAGTGAATATACTGACACTCATTGGAGAAATGTACATTTTCTTGAAATTGAGCCAGTTTGTTGTCTCCCAACCTTACAAGATATATCATTAGTTATTTTCAAAGACACAGGATGAAGAGACTTAGGCAACTTGGAGAAACATGAACTAGACATGAGGAATTTCAGGGAATTGCCTGCTGTGCTGCTCTCCTCTTGGTAAGCAATACTTGTAAAAGTTCCATTTCATACACATCAAGCACATTCCCTCCAGTAAGTTGGAAGATTGAAATCTACCTAAATATCCAATTCTGCCCCTAAGTTAAACATAGTGAAAATATGATATGAAGATGTTGCAAAAAATTGATTAATGTATCATCAGCTATGGATGCCAAAGGCACTTTTGGTGAGCTGACTTTGGAATCAGCTGAACCCAAAGATTTCCTTGTTGCCTCCTCCCACAGCAATCCCACCATAGTCTGTTAGGGTGCCACACAATCAAGTTGCCTGTGCAAACTGGCAGCAGTTGAGCTTAACTAATGAGCTCTAATAAGCCCATCAATTGTACAGGTAAATGTCTGCTGGGACTGAACATTGGAACTAATAGCATTTGAAGCTTGGGTGGGCTGTTTGCCTTCCCCTGCCCAGAGAGATTTAAGATAGCCTCGAAGTAAGCAGCATCAGCTCAAGCTGTTTCATCATTAACCTTTACATTAGAAATATTTTATTTATACATTTCTGCATTCTGATTTAAGTATGTATCAAAGAGAACAGCCATGTGGGAGCACTTTATAATTATATTTGTAAAATATACCAATGCCCTTCTCAAGAATAATTTCATTCCTTCAACCAAATTGACTATTTGTGCTTGTGCACCATCTATCTCATTTTTTATGGAAAAGGTTAAAGAAAGCATCAGAATTTCTGTCCTCTAATGTAATAGCCCACAATCTAGCCTGGCCTAGAGCATGTGGCTTCTGTACCCAATGGCACTGCTGTGAATGAAGTGATTACTGTCCTTTGTATCAACTTTGGCCTCTTAACCTGTATTGACCAGGCAGTTATCAATATTTAGCTTAGAGTGGAAATAGTCTTCAGCACCAAGTGAGAACAGCTTTTCCAAAATGTCCTAAAAAAAGGGACCATTTTACATTAAAAAAGAAAAAAAAAAGGTTTAATATATGTGTTTATATTTGTATCTATGCTGTTTGTATATATATAAAATTAAGTCTAATAGAAAGAATGCAGAACTTTGAACTTTGATTTTACTCATTTTTGGCATAACCCTGTACTGAAGTCTTTGCAAGTAAACCCATAATTCCAACATAACACCATAAGAAGACAGAGGTCTACCAGAGCTGTACAAGAGTGGATGAACTGGGCATGGAAATCATGGTTCCTCCCCTGAACACCACTTCATTAGTGGGAAAAAAGGGTTTCTAAAGGCCAAGGACCTCCAGGTGGTTCGGCAGCAGCAGCAGCTGAATGTGCTGATGGTCAAAGTGGTAATAACTCACCCATGGAAATGATGATGGAAATGACCAAGATGTGTAACCACATCTCGAGGCCACCAAACCCTGACTTCTTTCTAGAGTAGACTGCAAGCTGCACTCAAATCTTTCCACTAAACAGTATTTTACTGCCTCTCCAGGACCAAAAATGAACTCATTCCCATGTGCTTCCCCACAAGTGGGAAGGATTTTGCAATATGCTGAGTGGCATTACATCAATCCAAATAATGTCATCTATACAGCACTTATAAGCTGAACAGTGAAATGAGTCATTCATTCTTTCAGGAAAGAATTTCACAGCCTGTAAGTCAAGAGCTCTGTTTGTTATGAACATTTGCTTTCTGGTGCTAAGAATTTGGAATCATAGAAAATTCAGATTGACTGGTCCCTGGAAGAGAAAAATGTCTAATGCAACACTGGTAAAGGGACTGTGGGTATGGGTAGAAACATCTGTTACTTGAGCAACTTGGGCTTTATTTTTCTTTCAACACAGTAATGTGAAGCACCAAAGAGAAATGACACCTGGCACAGAATTTCATTGTCAACAAGACCTTTTGTGACTTGCAAATGCATTTAAAAACTGGGAATGCAGAAAACAAATCTAACAGATTTTCTAGAATGAAAGCACTGAGATCAAGATATAGATATCATTATTTTATTTTCCTCTTTTTTTCCCCCTTAAAATAAAAATGTCTTTCTCCTTTCATATTCCAAATGCAAAATTTAAGATATTCTGAAAATCAAAACAATCCTGATGATTTTTTTTTTTTTGTGGAAGTGGAGTAGGCAAACATCAAGTGACAGCTGGCACCTGATATTCTGTAGAAAATACCAATACTATTAGTTTCCTGTATTATTACTGACCAGATGGTTATTTAGGGGCCTTTTGACCTCAATTTCTTTCAAACTGGGATAGTAGAGTTGAACAGAATAGAAGATAAGGGTACTAATTTTTAAAAAACTGCAATGCAAAACCAGTGTATTATTTTCTTCCAGACTGCATCAACTTCAATACAAACAGAAGGCAAATTGTCAGGCAGGAAATGGGACCATTTTAACTGCTCATTCCAACTTTTACTTCACATTTTTTATTTCCCTAGGTAGAATGTACCAACTATATAAATAAATCGTCACCACAATTGGCTAGAAATTACCCCAGAGAGTATCCAGTATATATAGAGAAATAAAAGATTTATCTTGATATTATTTTGAAACCACATGTAAATGTATCATTAAAATGCAACTTCTGCTAAAGGTGTGTTTCAAATCACCTCCATGCAACAGACATTCTAATAAAATAATGTGAGTCACTATATTTTCTTATTTAACAAAAGCAGAGTGGAGGTTACAATCTTTCTAAAACTACCTTTTCAGAGACAATCAAAGCCTGCTGCTTTTAAAAAAGGGAGAAAAAATAGTTCAAAACAGACTGAAATTAAGCTAGATAGTAACGTCTGCCTGAATATCTTATATTTTTTAAGCAAGAAAGGAAAAAATTGGTCCTGAAGACACACTGCCACTAGAATTACAAATTTGAAAACCTACACAGCTACAGATCCACTAAGACCATGCATATTGTTGCTAGAAGTTGAAATTATGATTTTTCACCATTTCTTTTGAAGAATTCCACACTTCACTGTATCTCCTACAGCCTTATCCCAGTCTTTTAAGTTCTGTCTGCTGCAGTATTTTGCTGTTAGTTCTGTCAATTCAGCACAGACAACCTGGCAAGTTCCAACTCCCTGAGAATGTTACTCTGCATGATCATATTCCTAAAAAAGGTGATGTTCTGATCACACTCATTATAAAGAAGGTCAAAACTGTCATTTGTGTTCCACTCTGAAAGAGGAGTGCCTGAAACTATTTTAAGGGTTTCTTACAGCATGGTTTGGGTTAGAAGGGACCTTAAAACTCAGGTAGTTCCAAGCCCTCTGTCATGGGCAGGGACATTTTACACTAGACCAGGGAGCTCAGAGCCTCATCCAACGTGGCCTTGAGCACTTCCAGGGATGGGGCATCCACAGCCTCTCCGGGTAACCTTTCCCCAGTGCCTCACCATCCTAATAGTAAAGAATTTCTTCCTCACACCTAACCTAAACCTTCCCTAATTCAGCCATTCTCTCTTGCCCTATCACTGTATGTTCTTGTAAAAAGTCCCTCTCAAGCTTTTTTGTTTAATTAAAACAATGTACAGATGTATAGAAATGAAAGCTTGATGGCTGAAGGTATCAGTTCTGTGTTACCTGGGCTCTGCAGAAATCAGGGATGCAGCACATGCTTTGATGCACCTTGATAGGTCACACACATCCATGTTTTCTATTTGAAAGTATCAGTGTACAATACTATCCAAAGACCATGAATAATTGGCGTGGCACTCCTCTCCTACCACCCACTGGATGAGCAGGAATAGACAGATGTGGGAAAATTCACCCTGCTACTGAACCAGCAAGGGAAATAGCTAAGGAAAGGATAATACACAGTGCCCACATCTGTGGAACAATTTGTTGCAGGAATGGGTGCACTGTAGCAGGAATGGCAATTACAGCAAACACACATTCACTGAAACAATCTGGGACTGCTACCCTGCCTTATGGAGGCTTCATTCCCTATGCTGTTAGTGAGGAAAGGAGCAATCCACTTGACATGTCATAAACAAGAGGACACAATATGAGAAGATAATGCCCTGAGTGGCTTATAACTAGGTGCCCCTCTAAATGTTGTCAGTATTGCAAAAAGTCTACTGAAAGAAAACACAGAATTAGTGGAGGTTATGAAATCACAGAGACGTATGGCTAAAACATGGGAAACTTGTTTAACAACTATTGAAACCAGCCTCTCAAGATAGAAAGGACAGTTGTGAAAAAAACCACAGCAACAAAGGAAAAAAAAAGCACAATGTAAGACCACAAATTCTTGCTGCTCCATAAAACTGCTGTAGCTAACTTTATCATGTTTACATGGGATGTTGGCTTGAGTTGAAAGGAAACATTCACTATACTATATATATCTGGCAAGAAAAAAGGTTCTCTCCAAAGCTTCTGGGAGCATATGTTTTATGAATACATGGAATAAAAGTAGTGATTTGTATCATTAGAATATATATCCTTCTAAAATGTGTCTGCATGGCTCAATCAGATTTCTTCATTTAAAAATATAATGCAATGTAATTTTATTCAACTTTTTAGAAGTGAAATACAACCCATGAATAAACTCTTTCAAATCTCTGCCAGGAGAGCAAATTCTCTAAATGTTATTCTGAAGCACCACATAATGACTCCCAGCATCTAAACCCCAAACCACTTGTGAAAATTCAGCCTTTCAAAGTGCTCTAACTCTATTGCTTCCAGCTGCTTGCATCTGCCTAAATGTACTGAATCTTACACACAAAGTCTGTAAATCAAAGGAGGAAAGTGGTGGAAAGTGAGAGTAACAGAACTCTAAAAGCCACAGACTGAAAAAATAATTTGCTGCTATTAGGGTCTACTGAATTTGACATATTTTCAAAAACATCACCAGCGCTGAAGTTCACAGACAGCTCTTTCCACAAAAGGAGCAATTTCAATCTTAGATACCTGATACTTCAAAGTAATTTCTCCTCTAGTACCTGTCCAATACCACAGTCAAGAATGATTCTCAGAGAAATCTCACAGTAAACATATATCCTTGTGTGTGATGCTTAAAATATCTTTATATACAGAGCAAGCAGCATTACAGCTGCAACTCTCTCTCTTTTACAGTACAAAGACCATACTTTTTATAAAGGGATCTAAAATACCTAGATAACCAGTTCCAGCAACTTGCACATCCTCATGAGATGTAAAAGGCTCAGAAAAAAATTAATGTCAGTTTTTGGTAACTTTATACAAATACAAATAGCATAACAAATGGGTCCAAGTTCTGATGCTTCATGATTTTAAGCATCACAAAATAGACTGGTAAAAGCTCATGAATCTGGTAAAACATTTAACAAAGGGTTTTTAAAACGTTACAGCATTCTTGATTTTTTTTTTCTTTAAAATCCTTTTCTAGCCTTCCAGCTTATTTGGAATGCTAGAAACTGTGATGGCAGTATTTTTTTTTTTTTTTGAAGAAACATACAACTGAGACAAAACTCATATGAAAATGCAATCACTAATGTAGTTACCAGAACTGGATTCCTTATCTTTTTATCTTTTATCTCCAAAACCTGTTCATCAACAGAGCTAAAGGACATTTGTTCCATGTGGTGCTAATAGCAGTACCCTCAACCTTGGCCACTGAAAAAGAAACTCATTTACACAAACATTAGAGTCCAACATGCCTCTGCCTACCACAAAATAGTACAGTCCTTTATGGACCCCTTTTCAGTTTTTCAATGGAACATCATCTTGGACTTCAGTTGAAAGAAGACTTCAATTACAGCAAAATGCAATGCTGGAAACTGCCGTTTAAGATAAGCTTCACAGGTCTAACTTTAAAAAAATCTTAATTGTACCCAAATTTGTAATTTTAATTATATAACTCTATTCAGGTGGGAGGCATGTATGTCCATCATCGAGATAAATCATATACATGGCCTAGTTTTCACTTTATATTTAATTTTTCCCTGTATTTTGCCAAATTTGGCACCATGCTCTAAAGTACAGCTAAACACAGGAAATAAAACTAGTTTCACTGAAACCAGCAAATTTGGTATAAAATTTAACTGGAATAGGATTTCAGTTTAAGGGCAGACCTTGAACTGAGAACAAATTAAAACCACCTAAAGATTTAAGAATAAACCAAACTGAGAATAAAGCAGAATATGCTTAAAATGACCAACCTCCTTTGAAAATATTCCATCAGACTTTTCCAGACCACACTGCTAGCTCCTGTGTCTCTATCTACAGTACGTACACAGGAGCACATGTATCCCTTTCAGATGCTCATCCCAGTTAGAAATTAGATAATTTCATGCACAAAAGGTGATTGGTGAGCTGAGGAGGTTTTATGGTGAGATTTGTAGAAGAGATTGAAGTGTCTTACACCCTGGTTCCTCAAGCCTAGGGCTAAACCAAAGTTCTTTTGCTCTGGGTAGGCGCAAAGGAGAAAATTCCAACTAAATATTCTCAAGAGGAAAAAATATACAAAACTTTACGGGCAAACTAGAAAATTAAGGAACATTGGGAAAAGAGCAAATACTGCATAACATCACTTAGCACAGCATAGACTTAGCCCACTGAACACAAAAAGCCTTATAACCCATTCTATGTTATGTTCCATGAGAAGAGACTTAGGAGGAGGAGGAGGAGGAGGAGAAGAAGAAAGAAGGAGAAAGAGACGGAGGAGGACAAGGAGAAGAAAGAAGGGGAAGGAAAGGAGAAGGAGGAGGAGGAGGAGGAGGAGAAGGAGGAGGAGAAGGAAGGAGAAGGAGAAGGAGAAGGAGAAGGAGAAGGAGAAGGAGAAGGAGAAGGAGAAGGAGAAGGAGAAGGAGAAGGAGAAGGAAGGAGAAAAACAGAAAGACAGGAAAGATACAGAAAGACAACATATAGCTCCTGTGATCCAGTGATGTAAGGCTCCAAGATGAAGGTAGGGTTAAAGAACAATGTGCTGGCTTCATGGCCATGCTTCTTAAAGGCTTGGCCCATGCTGAGCCTTCTTCCCAGGTGGGACTGGCAGTCTCTCTGCCACTCAGGGGTGGCTTAGGTGACACTGGGAGGATGCCTCCCCATGACAGAAATGATTGACAGATACTGTACAGCTGGGGGATGTTGGGGGCAAGGCACTCTACCACACATTCCAAGCTCCCCAAATGTCACAAAATAGATGACCTTTTCCAGTCTCTGACACCTAGGTAAACCAGACAGTAAAGCTTAAGTAAACTAGACTAAGAGGTGCAAAGAAAGTTCCAAAGACACAGAAAATTGTTCCAGCCAATATGATAGAAGAAGGCTTTCATTAGAAACTCTCAGTGATGCTGTTTCAAAAATTAACTTTCAGAGTTATTCCATTGAAGTGGACATTGTCCACTACACTATGCTAATAGAGGGAGAATAAATATTTTCAGGGATCACTGACTGATAGAAAATAGAGAAATCATTTTTCATGCTGGTAGAATTATTCACAAGGGAAGTATCTGGAAAGGTGAAATGGATAATGGATGCAGTGTGTGCTACAATGGTTGGAAGATAAGACACGTTCTCCAGGATTTGGCTGAGAAACCACGTGTTAGGATGAGAGTTCCTGGGAGTATGCCAACAAAGAAATGGTTTCCTCAAAGATATAACAGGTTAAACTACTGTTCATGTGTAAAAGACCAGGTTTGATGGGGTTCAATGAGCAACCTGGTTGATGGGCAACCTCCTTGGATGAGCAGCCTGGTCTAGTTGAAGTTGTCCCTAAGCATGGCAGGGGAGTTGGAACGAGATGATCTTTAAGGTCCTGCCAACCCAAACCAGTCTATGATTATGTAATTAATTTTACCTAACACTGAACTGGAAGCATTAGTTCTGTGTGTAACAAACATTGACTTAAATAACTACATCAGCACTCAATTGGTTTTGAAAGGAGTTGACATACTTAATCTTAAATATTTTTTCCTCTTCTCATGCTCTCTGACCCTCATATTACTCAGTTACTTAGTAGATAGGGCATCCTTTCCTCCACTCTCTCTGTTTGTTTTTTAAATGCCAAGTGAGATACATAAAAGGTGTACTTCACCTAGTCAGGTTATGTTTTACCTTTGGCTAACATTCAAAAAATGGAGAACTTCCGTCTGAAAGAAAAAAGACAAATGGCATCAAGTGAAGCCTAAAAGGTCATTGTGAAGCATGAAATCAACTTCTTTTCCACAGACCTTTAGCCATATCAATATCTGCAAAACTTGCTATTGCAAATGAAAAAATGAAGGATTAGAGCCACATGGTAGCCTATAACTAAATTCTTCACTTGCAATCTGCTTTTCTGCTTGGCATCTCAGGCTTCAGGTGTGTGTGTGGGCAGCATAAACAAGTTCCTACAGGGCAGGGAAAGCCCACATTGCACTGCAGGGTGCGCTAAGAAACTGTTCTTTATTTTGCTTCAAATGTAAGGCAGATAAATATTTACAGGATTAAATCAGCACAGTTAGCACAAGACCTGTGGAAATTTTGTAAATTTAAAGGTACAGTTGTCACTCTGGACAAAGAATTCCTGAAGTGCAGGGGAATTAAGAAAATCTTCTCACTCTATTAGCAGATTGCATGGTGTGCTCATTGCATCCTTGCTCTAAATTCCAGATTCACTCTGAGTTAAACTCATAATTTATTCAGACTTTTTTCAGCCTCTAAAACCCTTTTCAACCATATACATATCCAGCCAGACATCTAATTATATTTTGCCATACAAAGCAGTATGAAATAAACACTCGCTTTAAATGTCATTATCTTAATTATGGTAATGGCTTCAGGAGAAACCCACAGAATTATGGCTGATGATATTAGTCTTCTCAGCCTTAGAAATTAATACATACCCAACAGCTGCATAAATCAGATAATGACAAGAAATAGCTGAGCAAAAAGGTATTGCTTTTATTTAGGTATTTATTTTATTGCCTTTTTTTTTTGGAAGAAGATGCCCTGTTTTCAAGGGCATCACAGCTCAGACTAGCCTTCCAAGTTTAGCCAAGAGAAGGAGAGTTCTCCCTTTTATCCTGATAATAAAGATGTTGGTTTCCCTGTTATTAACACACCCTCTGCCTGAATGGAATGACTCTTTATGGAATGAGGAAGATTCCCAGGGACTAGAAATCCAGAAATACTTTCCAAGAGCTCCCCAGCTTGTATGCAGTGGGCTGCCAGCATGAAAGATGATGGAAGAGGAAACAACAACAGGAGAGAGAGAAGATGGAAAAAATTGGCACAGTGATACACATAAAGTATCTATGACTAGGGGAAAGTGAGGGAAAAAGAGAATTAGGAATGCCTTTACTCTGTGTTGATGCTGTTGCTTTGTCACTAATTGGCCATTGTGTCGTGCCTGTGGGAAATGTCACCTTGGGATAACAAAGCATAAACATCATGAATGATGCAACCACATCTCATTTATTTTAGACTCCAGTCTAAGACTCAATTTCTTTTCTTGTAAGAACTATGCCAGAATAAGCTGCAGAAATAGGTCTTAATGAATTGGTTTCAGTTCACTTAAAATTCATTATGATTTCTTTGCAGCAGTGCTACAGGAACCACTGGCACACATACTGTATGCCACTGAGGGACATGGTCTGGGTACCAGGGCATGTCCAGCTGGTTGTCCCACACCCATGAGTAAATCTGATTTCCTCAGGATGCCTCAGAGGAAATTTATTGCTCCTGCAAAACTCCCCGGAATGTGTGCTGTTATTAGGGAAATAATGAAAATATTCAGACACAGCTCTTGCTAGTAAAAGGCCCTTGATCACACTGTACAAATGGATGGCACTGTTGTCACACTTTAGAGAAAAATGTCAGTAGCTCTTATGTCATACAGTTTTCTGCATCAGAGGATCCCCACCACTCTGTAAATATCTTGATTTCAGTGTCACCTGCAAGTGCTAAATGCCTGCTTAGCATTAAAAAGGCACAACTGTTACTAAATAAACCTAAAAATTGGGTTTTTTGTTTACACAATGACGAATCTCCACCAAACTCACACTACTTCCTTCTCTTCCCTCTGAGGATATGCACTGAAATGCAGAAAGCAGACAATATTGTGCCTCATATAGTTAATGATGAGATTTGATACTTCCAGCAGCAGAAGCTGCTCTCAGAACAAAGAACAGCTGGTTATCCACAAGGTGGATTTTCTGGATTGCCAGGGATATTATGCATAGTACACTTCAGCAAAGCACAAGGAAATGCAGTCTTCTCACCCTCTGGGAACATTCCCCTGATGTCACGTAAAAACAGGTTACACAAAAGGGATACTAAGGGCAAAGACTGTGATAACAATGCAGAGGGAGAAAACCCTTCAGTTACCAACAGCCTGTCTGGCCCTGACAACAGTTCCTGCTGCAGTTTGTCAGAGGTCACTGGAACAGCAAGGCTCACTTAAGAAATATTGTGTGAACAAAAAAAAAAAAAAAAATAGCCCTGAATTTTACTGCCTCATTATAAGAGACAACAGATGGATGAAGAGAGATGTCAACCACTTCACAATTATTATGCCAAAGGATATTTTAAGGAAGGACTTCAAGGGTTTAACAAATTTTAACAAATGTTTTCGAGGAGAACAAGGGGAATAATTCGCAGGGTGTACAAAAGATCTTATCTAAGAATATAACTGAGAGGCTGGCTTAGCTGAGGAGGTGAATTCACAGTGTGGAATCATAAAGGAAAAAAGCCACAGAAGTGAATACATCCATCTGTTGTTCTAGAAAAAGGCACTGAAGAAACAAAATTAAAAAAAAAAAAAAAAAAAAAAGGGAGTAAAATGGTCAAGACAAAAGGGAAGGATATGGCCCTTACTGCAGCATCCCTAAGAAGAGGTCACAACTAAATTTAGGAAATCCAAAGAAAAAAAAAACAGATAGCTGGAACCAAAATGTGAGATGATGTTTGGACCAGAGTTTCAGTGCTACGGTCAGCCAAATAACAAAATAGAAAAGGTTTATTTTAAAATAATCTTCTGGCCTCCAACACGTGAAAGTGAGGCTCTAGTGAAGGTCTATTGAAACAGCAGCAGCCACTCCTTACAGGCTAAGGGTTAGCAATTTGGGTTGCAGTGACAAGTGAAGGAGACAGAGGGAATTATTTTGGGAAATGTGACTGCTTAAGAGCTGAGACAAGAACTGAAAAACCTCATGCTTGGGTAAGAGATCTCACCCTCACTTCTGTAGGTGCTTTAAGCAGGTTTCTGAAGAACAGACCCAACCCCTCAACAGCAGAAAATCACTTCTCCCTCTCTCTTCCAGCCAGCCTTAAAGAACTAATTGGGCTGACAGCAATGGTGCAATTTTCCAAATATGCAGAACTGTAATACTTGATATTGTTAGGAGAAATAGCTTTCTGAAAGAAGCTCCTTTAATGCATTAAGCCTTATGTGTTTCAATCATAAAGATGCACAAAGACTGCAAGGGGAGAGCAATGTATTTCAGGCAATTAGACATGAGATGACATAGCTGTCATTGCTCATTGACTGCCTTTGACAATATCTACTGCAAATGGCACAGATCCCTACAGAAGTCTTTCAAAAGCTCACAGTATTTAATCTGCAGGCATTTTAATTTGAAATAAGAGTGATATTTTCTTCAAATGGAATAAGAACAGGGTGAACAACCACAACTCAAACAGCTTTAAAGCACTCCAGGGTAAGGCTGTCAACAGGTGATACACCCCATGCACACTCACAAGCCATTGTGAGTACCTAGCTTGATTTTCAGAGGACTCAGTGGCAAATTCACAAATGTGTTTCTAAAGGCACGAGAAGAAGGTGTTGTTCAATTCTTATGCCAAAGAATCCAAATATCTTGTTTAGCTCAGAGGCGTGGGGGGGAAATATCATATTAAAAAATGTCCAAACCAACAAAAAACCCTTTCCAGGATGTGTTTAGTACAAAAAATCCTGCCTGGCATATGTTATAGTGGAACAGACAGACACTGTGTCAACGTGCAGGTTACAGAGATGACCTCACCACTGATTTTGGAGGAGTTCTGCCATCCTGGGGAAGAGCTCTGAGAAATCAGTTTTAAGCAAACAGCTAACAGGAGGGGAGGGTGGAACCAACAGAGAAAACTACCCTACAGCACTTGATACTTGTGAATTGGATTTTCTAGGATAAAACAAGCCCTCATCTTCTTCCCACAGCAGTAACCACAATCCAGCACTGTGGTGTTTGTGACACTGAGCACTGCCTTGGGTGAGCTCAGCCAAGGTCCCACTTCCTGCTCAGTCAGGTGCTTGCAGAAATCACCTGCCACTGTTTTAAAGAGTACTGTGATGTACTGTGTTCCACTTCTGTGTTGATCCAGGTTTCACTTTACCCAGGCTACCCCATCCTGGTACCCTCTGAGAGCACAGGGCTGGTTGCCTTAGGTGGATTCTCCCCACAACTCACAGCTTGGACAGCAAAGAGGAAGTGGCTCTGCCTTACTGAGATATTCCTCCTCCATCATCAGTTGCCACTTGCTCTGCTTTTTGCAACAAATTCCAGGTGAATTCCAAATTCCATATTAAGCAAAGACACAATTTATGCAAATCATTATTTTTATTCCAGGTGTGCCTCCTCTAGGAAAGGGAAATTCCTCACTTCTGAACAAGGGATCAAGTGAATACTGACAGCATTATGTTATGACAGTAAACAACATGCATAAACATGCAAGAAAACAGGAAAAGTATTGTAGTATTGATTGGCATCAAATTTCCATCTGGAATCAACAGTGCACTGCAAGATGAACCAAGGGAACCATGTAGTTTTCATAAATAGGGGAAATTTTTTTGTGGTAGACTAGAAGTTAAATTAAAGGATTAAATTATAGGAGCAGGTTGTTCCTGTAGCAGCCCAGGTGTGAAATTTTTGCACACTCCACTTCCAGCCCAGCAGAATACTCATTTAGAATAAAAAACACTGCAGAAAGGAATGCAGGCTGAACAGCAGAATCACAGGCACAGCAGAACTCTTTGGGATTGGTTTTTGTCTGAAGTAAAGGTTCTGCTTTCTCAATGATTTTCAGTTCACCATTCTATACTACGTTTCTCAGCAGCAGAAGCCTCAAGATTTTTCCTCTGGAGAAATCTTGCACAGATTGCTCATACCAGTCCAGCCACAGGCTGAGCAATCTGTTCTGGGTTTTTGTTTTGTTTTGTTTTTTCTTTCTTGGCTTTGCTGCAATGAGCTCTTTAAAGGTACCACAAGCTGTTCCTTTCTCTACCAGAAAACAAAAAATTATCTTTTATTTTAATGTTTTCTACCAAGAAGTATATGCTCTAAGTGGATGTTTAGCTGAGCAGAAATCCAATAGCAAACATAAATTGCTACCAGCATTTTGACCATTTATCATTTTTGACACAAAACCTTCCAGAGGTTACAGCCATAGAGGAGTTTAATTCTGATAATAAATTGCAAAGTGAATTTCTGTAAACATCTTTTCTTCTGTTATAGACCCCAGACATTTTAGCAGTTTTAGGCACTTGTATCAGGTATCTTCATGCAGTCCAATGACAAATATGCTTAGGTCATGTATTTTTTTACATTTACCAACTAAGACAGTTAATTTCTTGGTACTTTAAAGAGATCAACAAGGAGGTTTGCCCTCCTGTAGCACTCAAAACTACCAAATCATTGTATTAGATGGGATGCACAGAACTTTCCATTCATTTACTTAAGAGAGACATAAAAGACAAAAACAGCCTCAGAGACTTCTAGAAAGGAAGACCTGAAAATCAATACATCCCAACTTGCTAATGGATGTGTGACTCAATACTGTTGAAAGAGAAAAGGATTTTGACCACCTTTGATTCGATCAATCCTAAATGATTTCCCCATTTTAAAGACAAACATTATTATCTCACTTAGAAACCCCCCAAAATTTGAGAGAGAGTCAGAAAGAACCTGAACCTGCTGGTGTCACTGCCCCTCATACTGATCAGGAACCTTTTCTTGTCATCATCTGCATTTCTCAGGACTGAGCTCCTAACACATGGTCTTGTTTCATGCCACCAAGAAGTACATTCCTGTTTTCAGGAGCTAACTTTTCTTAAAAGAACTAAAGATGAAAAATAAGGTATCAAGAGAACAAACCATATTTATAAATATAGATGACTTGTTCCTAATCCCAAGCAGGACAATGAAACATCTATCTGTACCAAAGGTAGGGAGCAAGCTACCTTTTGTTGATAATAAGCATAAGCTTATTTTCCAGAGATTCATGGAATGGTTTTGGTTTGAAGTGACCTTAGAGATGATCTTGTTCCATGGCTCTCTGCCATGGGCAGGAGCACCTTCTAACAGACCTGGCTGCTCAAAGCCCCGGCCTACAATTTTTAATGTTGAATCACAGAGAAAAAGAAACTGTCTTGACTAAATTACATTCATTTCAGATAACAACATGCCACAAATAAACAGTCTTTTAAAATTCTTTATGTGTTTATTGATGTGTGCTTTCCATGCTCTATGTTGACAATGGGACATTACTTCACAAGAAAAAATTTATTTCTTTCCCACCTGTAAGAGGGAAGAAGCAGTGATTGACCATCACTCCAGATCAGAAGGATAAATCAGAAAGGGTTTTTTTGGTGGGTTCATTTTTTGGTGGCCTATTTTTTTCTGTGGGCCTTTTTTATTTTGATCGTGGAGGTTTTTTTGGTTTTTGTTTCTTTGTGGTTTTTTTTTTTTTTTTTTTTTTTTTTTGTGTGTGTGTGCTTTTTGCTAGTTTGTGGTTTTTTTTGGTTGGCTTGTTGGGGATTTTTTTGTATGCATGTGTCGGGGTTTTTGTTTGTTTGTTTTCTCCTTGAGGCAGAAAAAGGATATGCTCTTAATGAAAATGAAATGAAAGTAAACATAGATTTATCAACAAGAAAGAGCAGAGGAAGAAACTCACATAATTCAAAACTCATTTTGTGATATCTGAAATGTTTGGAAAATATTTTATCTACATTACAGAACTTCAAGTTGTACTAAGTCCCCCTACTCCTAACTTCAATTGTTAGTTCACTAAACATTTTCCCAGAAAGAATTTGAATTAAACCTTATAGGAAAAATTCCACAAAATACAGCCTAGAGAAAGCAGGTGCAACTCTTAGAGATGTGCCTGGCTCTAGTTCAACTCAATGGTGTAAATTACATCTCCAACATTCACGTTGTTAGCATTAGAGTAAATTATGAGCGGATTCTACGAAATCCAAAATGTTATGCTGATGTAAAAATATGATAAGAGAAAGGAGAGCTGGGAGTGGAGAAAGAATGATGAGAAAATCTGAGTAAGCGTGGCAGAGTAATGTGATGTATATGAACAAACAACACCCCTATGAGTTATAGGCTCCATTAATTTTTTTCCTGCCTATATTTACTTTTTTGCCTAGAGGGAATGTAACATAAAGGAGAATTCCTTATTTCAGATTATGCTTCTACTATAAAAAATTTTTTTTCCAGAACCAACATGAGTGTGGAGACTTCAGTAATTGGATCCATACATCACAACAGGTTGTCAAAACAAACTTTTATTCTGCTTTGCAGAGCTGGTTGTTTCAGAAGTGAAGACCTAGGAAGACACTGATGCTAAACAGTGCTGAATGCCCCCTGCAAGGTGCTAAGTGCCTCGAATGTCCATTTAATAAGTGCGAATTGAGAGCAGCCAGCAATTCACAAGAGATGCTAAAATGCTCTGCAACACAGAGCTACAGATATGTCAGATCCTTTTTCCTGACGGCTTTCTTTTTTTTTTTTCTTCTTTTTAACAAGGTCTGCGGGATGCCACTTTCATCTGTGTTCCTTAGAGGTGAAGACAGCAATGGAAATGTGCTTGTGTGCAGCACTTTCCCATCTTGCAGGCCGTCATGCTTGTGTTCTCACTGGCACATGCTGGTGTGCAGGAGCAGGACTACCCTGTCTTCACCACGAGTTCACTACAAGGGAAATGCCTGCTTCCCAGAGCAGGGTTGGGAAGCTCTGTCCTCCCCAGAATAGGATTTGGTCTTTAGAGGAGCGAGGGCAGAAGGCAAGGGCACCCTCTGCACTGCAAATGGCACCTGTGACAAACACTCTGCTTCTCCCTGCCCAGGCAGTGAGTGGTGATGCCCTGCTGCATCCACCCATCAGTGCCAGGCTGAGGCACTTCTTTAGAACACGTCTGGGACACATCCATCCTGTTTACACCATGGCAAACATCATGGGAAGGATGATCTGCATGAAAACCCAGACATCCAAGCACATCCTATGTAAGGGAGTAAGTTCCTATTGTGATGTAGGACAATTTAAATTGCTGGGTGGTGGTTCCTTACGTGTCCAAACACACAAATCAGCAAACAAATAAATTTACTATAATCTGACAGAAATACCTGTCTATGATGGAGTGGGGTGTCATTAGGATGCTACTGGGAGCCAAGAAAGCAGCCCTTTCTCAGGCTGCTCACTGACAAGAAATCATAACAATGATTAAACACCTGCTGGAGATGTGTGCTATGTGATGTTTTGCACAAAGCATGTTTTCAAAGAGGTGTTGCCTTTTTGGACCAATGAGTCTTTTTTATTCTGTTTTACACATACTACCCGATATAAGTGCAGTGCTTCTTTAAATAAAGCTCTCTTTTGCTTCTCCATTACATGAGGAACTATGTTGCATTATCCTTTCTGCCACTCCTACAGCCCAAATGCAACAAGTGGGGATTTTTCCAAGGAAATGCAGAAACAGACATCTTGTATCATCACATCTTGTCACATTAACAGAAGTACTTCTTTCCATTTGCAAGGTTTGGAGCAGCCAAAGAGGAACTTGCAGCTGATCTAAAACCCTGAAGCAGTCTGAGTACCTTTAGAGCAGGCACAGTATTTTCACAAAGCAAGTACAGGTGCTTGCTGTGAAAAGTAAAAATGCTGTCATGACTGATCAGATGTTTAATTGCTCTGTTCAGTACAAGAGCATTTGTCTGACATACCAAACACCAGGAATAAAGCAAAGAGGAGATTTTGTGAAACAAGAGATAGGAACAAAAACTACTTCAACATGAATAAGTGGACTTTGAACAATTTCTTGTGCATTGCTATTATAACAATCAATTAGACATTTCCTGTAGGATGCTACAATACACAAAACAAACATAACAGCAGTCAGGTTCACTAGAAGAAACAGACCTTTAAAAAAAAAAGTCACACAATCTGTTCCCTGAAAACACAGGAGTAGGAGGGAGAAGGAACAGAAAGGAAAGAGGGAGAAGAGAATGATCTCCCTTTAATGTGACAACATTTTATTCACATGAAGTTAAATCTAAGGAAAATGTAGGATGGTATGTCTTCAGCCTGTGATTCCAAATCATAGGCTGCCTGATGTAAAGTGATGGGGCATTGAAAACATCCCTTCCTAAAGTATTGATTCTAATTAATTTAGTGCTTGCTGATACAAAGCTTTCTTAAATCTCTTCCCCCTTCAAGCATCTGTCAAGGAACAAAACTCTGCCCTTAGGCTTTTGTTTCTCTAGAAACATCTGACTTAGAGTAGAAAATTGGTTAGACAAGTGCAAAAATAATTGGGACCTATGTGATCCCTGTTGGCACGAACAGCCCACACCACAACCCAGCCATCAATAATGTGAGCTGCAAGGCTTTGGGAGGCCAAGAGCAGCTCCTAGGAAATGTCTGGGTGTGCAATCATGACCATTTTGGAGACAAGCACCATTGGGAGCATCTGCAAGCACCAAGGCTGCCTCAGTCTGCTTGAGTTTGCAAGTGACACTAGGCAAGTGCAACTTGCAAAGAGGAAAGATGGTGCAAACAGAGAGAAGCTGAACAGAATCTGATGGGAATGGGTTTATAATGCTTGACTGTCATCTTAAAACATGCCAGAAACAGGAGTTGTTAAAACAAAGACTTTGAACATTCATTGGGGGGATTGAAACTAGATTATTTTCTATAGCAGAATCAGATTCTGTGACAGATTTTAAATAGCCAGAATGTAAGTGCCTACAACACATCAACCCTTACAGTTTACCTACCATAATAATGCTAAAATTAAAAGTCCTAAGATGCTTCTAATAAAATTTATCTACTGAAATCCAATTCTCTTTAAGTCAGAATTTTGTACCTGACATCACACCTGTAAAGGTGATTCCACCTGTAACAAATACATCTTGGACTCTTGGGAAGGGTCTGTGAACCCTTGGAAAGGCACAAGCAGCTCTGCAGCACCAGAGCATGACTTGGCTGTGTTCCTTCTTTCTTCTCAACAGCTAAGAGAGTAGAGGCACAGGTCTCTAAACCTACACTATCAAAATAAATTAAAGCTCTAGAGGACAATTCAACAGCCAGATTCTGGCCAAACAGTTGGAGACAGACACATAATGGAAAAAAAAGATCCTGAGCTTATTGCCTGATTTTCTCCACTGACCCAAAGCAGTATGGGGAAAGTTCTGATAAATAGAAAGGAGAGAAAAGCAATCTAGCTGCATGGGCTTAAAAATTGTATTTTGCAAAGTGCTCAGTCTGCTTTATACTGGCCTTGAGCCCCAGGAGCTGAAGAAACAGGAAGGATTTTTAGGAATAAACAGTGCAGTGTTGGGGAAGATGAGGTGTTCTGCAAATATGATGGCATTACCTATGTTTTTAAGGATAATTATTAAGCAACTACCTAAACAGTGGATCATATCTGGTCTCAATCACAATGCAGCACAAGAAAGAAAGTCTCTCTCAGGCTCCAGAGATGAACTAATAAAAATGAAAGCACAAGTCCCATCTTTTTTCCCTTTGTGATTTATTTTTAATTACTATGAAGGCAGGCTATCTCCAGATATGTGAAAAGAAAATCCAGGTATAAGATACACTGAATGCAGGATGAATGCCAGGAACCCTTTACATTCTGTTTATGATAAGTAGTGTAAGAAAAATGCTTTTTAAGCAATTTCTCCCATACCCAAGTGAATCAGAGACTGCATTTACCATTATGGGGCAGGTGTCCTCATACCAGCATGGCAGATGTGAGTGTACATGTACACCAGAAATGCAGACAATTCTAATTATTGTCTACATTATTGAGATCACACTGTTAATCGGTGATTCAAGAGCACAGCAAAGGTTAGGAAGTAAATCCTGACCTACAGAAGCTACTGACACAACTCCTGTTGGAGGCAAAAGAGCTGGAGTTGGCCTACAATCCCTGCTGCAAAGAGTTTTTGAATTTAAATTCTAGCAACAGCAGAGATAGTGCAGCATAACAATGGTTGGACAGTCAGATAAGTTGAATGCAATTTCATAAACCATGGGAATTTGACTGAATCAGCAATTTTCAGTGTACCAATATTCTATAAATCTTTCAGGTGAGTCAAGCTCAATGGGTGTTTTACCTCCTAAGCAAAGAAAGATAAGTAAAGGATTATGATGATATTAGAGATTTTCAATTCACTTGAGTTCGTTGTTAGATAAGGTAAAGAAAGAGTTCAATTACATTGCAACATTCAAGTTAACATGGAGATAACAATGGGCAGGTACTTGTTACCTGATTAGCAGAAAAAAAGAAAAATGAATATTTGCAAGACAAAAAAAAAAAATTGCTAAAAAAAAATTAATCTAGAATACCTATGCAAGTGTAGTGACATTTGATAAGCTCAGTCATTAGAATTGCAGAAGCATTCTTTTAAAAAGCATTTAATTCTCTGGGATTTCTAGATTCACACAATCCTTATTCTCCCTTTCCCTTAAAGGAACGTGAGATTTTTCACAAATTTTCAATCTCCTCAGTAATGAGAATTTAATTATTTATAATTATTACTCTCTAATAAAACAAAGAATAGCAGTGAATCTAATGTAGAAAATTATTGATAAATTCCTTTGCATGTTACCTGTCAGTCTTTTCACTCTGTTTGTTAGCAAGTAAGAAAACACAACTAATTCTCACACTATACTTATAAATATACATATAATATACATATAAATGACATACTGCCTACAGCAGATAAAGAAATAATTTATTGGTGGTGTTCATATTTCTCTGATAATGCAAAAGGCAAATGTCTCTCTTCAGAATGGCCATGAAACAGTAATCACTATTATTTAGCCCAAAAAATAGAAATACCTCTTACACTGATTCTTATTGTTCCCAATGAATAGCAGTTTCACTCCTCAAGTATGTGCAGGAGTGAGTCACATTGTTCTGGGTATTTAAAGAAATGCATCTCACGTGCAAGCAAACCCACTCTTGATAAATATGGTTCCACAGGAAAGGGTGTTTCTGGGAAAATGTTTTACTTGAATTACTGTCTCTGCCACTGTAAACCTGAATGAGGGAGATAATACTGATTATGCAGTACAATCTAAGCTTTTCAGCAGAGAGGAATGCTACGAAACCAGCACAGCAGTCTACAATCTCCCAGTAAAGCTCTACCTCTTGGGTTCTTGCAAAGTTCAATGTATTTCCATATTACAAGGAGTTGGTTTCTTAAAATTGGGTGCCCTTGTCAGGTGATTTAAAGCTCAATCAGGTGGAGCTGGAGGGCAGGAAACTGTGCCAAGTACTGGGTAATTATCAGAGAGAAAACCTTGTGTGTTCTGTTTACAATTACTAATATTCATAATTGCCTGCATTTCCAGCATTCACTTACAACAGTCTCACTCCTCTTCTTAAAAAGCAGACAACAATATTCTAGTGTCAGAGTCATCAGTCAACACATTGGTTAAAATGGCAATTTCAGGAGCTGCTGTCCAAATCACACTTCCTGAAGTATGTCAGGATTTTCTATACTCTATACTTCAGGAGCTGGAGTGCTGCCTTGCAAAAACCCAGTGTCTCAAGAGTCTCTGACCACTTACCAGCCATCAAAACCTCCACTTCTCTGTGCTTCACCTCTATTTGATAAATTTCAGAGTAGAGCAGTTAGAATAGAATATCAATCACATTCAGCTTTGCTTCCCTTCATTAGCAATGGAAAACCAGGTAATTAAAAGAAGGTCACTCCTACATGGCTCAACTCTGGAAAAATTTCCTCAAGGGCAGTGGCCCCATACTGATGTGAACTATCTTCAAAATTAAGGATCATTCCTGAATAAATATCTGAAAAACTATTCCAGGTCAGGTGATATCATATTTAGATTAAATTTATTTGATAGTAGCTTCTCAGTTCTTGGTCCTGCTAAGGGTGCCCATGACAGGAGTTGCTGAGCTAACCCTGCACACAAAATTAACTGATAATTCCAAACACTAGTAGGATAGAGAGCTAATTGGAAAGTCCCCTAGCATTAAATAATTCCCATCTGTCTTCAAAAGCCTAGTATCAATCATAGCAATTGCTGCACTGGCCTTACTTTTCTGGCATTCTCCAAAGAGGAAATGGGAACGGTACAGAATGTATAAATCATTTTGATATAAAAAGAAAGTACTTAGGCAGCCATGTAATGAAACCCCAGCACTGTCATCTCTGTTAAAGGCCCTGAAAAGTTTTGTAAGGTCCTGAGTGTAAATCAGCACAGAATAACAGAAAAGTGGTTTACAGATTCACAGAGCAGTATGAAAGTCTATCTTAAACAAGCACACAAGATAAAATCTAAATGAACCCATAAACCAGTTACCAAAGGAAGGTAAGGATAAGTTGTGTGCCTTACTCTGAAGACAGAATCCTTATTCTGAGGGTCTTACATTTTGGTAGCAAATCTTGGATTGCCACTTAGATTAGCCATTTGCAATTATTTCCATATTTTGAAAAATGCCTGGGTTATATTCAAACGATGCTTCTTGCTTTCTCAGTTATTAGAAAGCAGAAACTCCAGCACTCAGAATCTGAAGGTGATGCTATCTCACACAGTACAGGACTGCAGGTTAGCATTAATCATGGAAACTGTACAGAACAGTTATCAGATAAAGAACAAAATGGCTTGTGTCTGGTTCAGAACAGAAGCATGCTCTCCTCTGCTAAGAAAACTAAGTAAAATAAAATAAAAACCAGGTAGGGCTGGTCTTAAAAATGAACAGGTTTTCTCCATCCTGCTCAACAAATGCCATCCTGGACAACTTCTGTGTCATTCCAGAAGATGTTTGCTGTGGACTCTGCAATGCACAGTCTGTGTCTACCATAGCATCCTGATTATTTGTGTGTTTGTGTTTTCTGTACTCATGTTTTAATAAAACCAGCCACTCTTAAGGTGAACTTAGAGATGACAGATACACTAAAATACACATGCCCTTGAAGAAAAAAAAAATAGGTTTTGTTTGAGGCTTTTTTGAAGAACTGATGTCAAATGAGATTCTGAAAACATCTGCAGATTTGAGGTGGGTTCCACCCTTCCATCTGCAGCTCCTGTGCTATGCTTGTCCCCAGGATTTGAAGGAGTAAGCATCTTAAACTGCCCAGACTGCTTTACTCCTGTGTGCATCAGGGTGAAACTATATGATCTTTAAGATCCCTTCTGACCAAAACCACTCTATGATAAAGTGGTCTATTCATGTATTGGCAGCTCTCATGTCCTCAGTATAATGGTTTGATATTTGCCAATAAAATTAAAATACAATTTTGCATGTTAGTAATAAAGTAATGTATAATAATATTTGGATGTTGGCTTGTAGAACCCTTGGAAAATACCTTGGCCAAAATATGATGTAGAACAAAAGACAATTTCAATAAGCGTGAGCATATGAAGAAGAACATTTTAAAAGATAAAAGCATTTGACTTCACATAAAATTATCATGATACTAAGCACTGACTAGTTTTTTAAATTTAATTTAATGATCCTGATTTCTAATATACTTTCCACCAACCTGATAAATATTCATGGTACTTTAGTGCTGTCACACAGAGACGAGCAAACGTGAGATACAGCTCACCAAGATGCAAAGTCTGAGCATTAAATGTATGCAATAGAGAAAGGGCATTCAACCATGACTGTGTAACTGAGCTCTGACTAGTGTGGTTTAAGAAGAGATAGGCAAAGAGACAAGAATATTTAATAACAACATTAACAAGGGCAACAATTTTATCTCTGTTTTCTGCAACTTAGCAGCCAATTCCATATTTTACAAGTATTGAAGATTCCTCTGTTTAAACTGTGGACATCAGTGAAGTGCTTACAAATCTGCAGATTACTCACATTAGCTTGTAAAACTTGTAATGTCATCAGTCCATTTGAAATGATAGATATTTTTATGTACCTACTATTCTCTCCTGATTCCCCTGTGTAGGATTTTCAGTGACTGACTTTAGCATATTCATATTTCATAGTGGACTAAGTGGATTTCCCTAGCTTTTCAGGGACTGTTTTTCTCCTTTGTCAGACAAATGAAAATAGATTTAAAGCATTTCTGCTACTGACCCAATGCTGGCATTCTAGTGAGACAATCTGATTCAGTTGATACAAACCAAAATAATACCAGTACTGAGGGAGTAAAAATTTAAACTAAATGTGACTACTAGAATATCCTGATTTAAAAAGGACCCAGAAGGATCATCAAATCCAACTCTTATCCCTGCACAGGACCATCCCAAAATCACAGCATGTGCCTGAGATTGTTGTCCAAATGCTTCTTGGACTCTGTCAGGCTTGGTGCTGTGACCACTGCCCTGGGGAGCCTGTTGCAGTGCCCAGCCACCCTCTGGGTGAAAAACTTTTTTCTAATATCTAATATAAACCTCCCATGACACAACTTGATTGTTGTTCCCTGGTGCCCTGTCACTAGTGACCAGAGGGAAGAGATAGGTGCTGGCCTTTCCATTTCTGGGGAAGCTGTAGACCAAGACAAGCAACTCTGCAACAGAGCCCACATGGCATTAAGTTTGGGTAGACAGATCCCAAAGACATGTGGGGTAAATAATACAGTGAGTCTCACTTTTGAATATCCAGCATTAAGTTATGAAAGTCTCCATGACACAAAGATCGACTGAAATAAATTTAATCTACGAAATCACACTAGTCAAAAATTGTTTTGGTAGATTAACAGTGCCATAAAGGGATAAGCCATGTATTAGGAATTATCTGTATCTTTTCACCTTCATTCCTAATAACTGAAGCTATCATAAACTCCATATCACGTCTCAGGTAATTTGATCATACATCTACACCAGATCAGATAAAACCTGTACTTCTATTTGATACAGTAATACACAGATCTAATATTTACAAGCATAAAATTGTGGTCTAAATTTAGTTGCAATTGCTATTCACTGTTTAAGTCTAGTTACAATTGTTATTTACCCAGACAGCAATTTTCCTTGCTTTTCCTTATTTCTTTAAAACCTCACAGATAATTCCCATCCACATGGCCAGCAATGATCCTGACCTCCAACAAATGCTCATGTAATTGGGGTGTACATGGTCAATCTCAGGAAGGTTTAGTGCCAGGTAGTCCTTCAGTATGAGCCACCAAGATGTTCAGAGGGCTGGAGCACCCCTCCTATGAAGACAGGCTGGGAGAGCTGGGGATGAGCCTGGAGAAGAGAAACCTCCAGGGAGATCCCATTAAGAGCTCTCCAGTACTAAAGGGGCTTATAAAAAGGAGGGAGAGTGACTTCTTACAGGAACAGATAGCAATAGGACAAGGGGGAATAGTTTCAACCTAAAAGAGGAGAGATTTAGATTAGATGTTAGCAAAAAATACTGTGAGGGTGATGAGGCATTGGAGCAGTTGCCCAGAGAACCTGTGGATGAGCCATCCCTGGAAGTGTTCAAGGCCAGGTTGGATGTCCAGCACCCTCATCTAACAGGAGGCAGGGGGTTATGGCCCCTTCCAATCCAAATCATTCTATGGTCCTATGATTCTGTGACTATGGAGAGACAGGCCTGAATAGAATTCCTGCTCTAAACACTCAGGCTGATGGTGGCTGAACCAAATGCACAAAAGTACACAGGGGAAATAGGCATTTATGGCAATTTTTAGTCAAGTGACTCACAGCATGTCTTTCAAAGGCATAGAATAAAAATATCCCACTTGAGGGAGACTTCCTAAAGAATCAGGAAAAACTTCTGTTATTAAATAAAACTCTAGTCTATAAAGCTTTTGTTATACCTTTCAAAATGTAAATTTTCTGTGAGTGTACTACATCAGTAGTTACTCATTGTTGTGGTTTCTTTTATTTAGCTGAAAATGGTACTGACCTTCTCTGCCAGTAATAAAGGTAGCACAGTAATTGCTGTAGCTATTTAAGATAAACATAAGAATGGCCCTCAATTTTCATTGCCTCTTACTCACACTCACTTTTAAATTTGGCTTGTGATCACAGCATCACTAACTACCCTTTCTGCTACTGCTGCCATATTTTACTATATTTTCTTTGATTTTTATTCTAATTTCCCATATGAAATTTAAATTTTGAGACTTATGAGTCTTAAAAAGAATTGTCAGATTGAGATGAACAGAAGTGTTAATACACATCTCACTTCTTCACATTTCAGTGTGCACATGACTATGGGCTGTGAAGATATCATGAGCAGGGGCATTTGCCTGGTCAGGAATAAAACATGTTTTGAACTGCCACAAGGCAAATTGTTATTCTTCCTGATACTCAGAATCCCAGAAAGGAAACGAGGTGAAAGAAGAGAAGCAGAAGAGGTTGTATCTTACCTAGAGACTAGCTAGGCAATCATCAGTCTTGCTCTTTACAAAGTGAGGGAAAATTGGAGATTGGAGCTGGCTGCCTGTAGCTGTCTTGCCCCAAAGCAAGGAAGGTATCTCATGTTCTTCTTAAAACAGCAAATACCACACAGGGGAAGCCAGCTTCATGTGCACTCACAGCTCAAGAGGAAAGTGGAAGAGGGCTTAGGGCAGTCAGACAGCCAAGAGTCGAAAGTCAGAGGTGAAACAGAGAAGTAGTAGCTGTCTAACTTTCCTTAAGGAAAGTACCAGAGTGTTGGATCCCAGAAACCTGGGATTTTTGAGCTTTCTGTGCTTTCTGACACTGACCCCCTGCAGAACACTACTTTTGACCTGAGGCCTTGGAGAAGGCTTCCAAATTTGAGTGATGGAGTTAGAGTCATGGGTGTGTAGTTAAAATAAAAGTGTGTGATTTCACATGGTGAAGGGTTTTGAATTTGAAGGTTTTAGAATCTAGTAATAGGTATGGGACAAGATGAGAATTTTGAGTGTTGTCTCCTTTCTGTCTTCTTCCTTCTTCTTCATTATTTCAGGTAGTAGTTTCTGGTTGAATAGTTAGTGCTGCACTGCAGGTCACAAAATTTTGGTTATTGGGTCAAAAGTATAAATAATATTGGTGTTATTTCTTATTGGACTGTTTAGCTTTAAAAGACCTTGTAGCTGGCTGGATTCATCTCCATTTTGCTCACTTGTAGCTGGTAGCTGGAAGTGTTGCAGAACTCTCTGTACTTCAGATAAGATTTATGAACAACCAAGCCCAAACACGAGAAAATTCATCTCCTTCATGTTTTTAATCCTGACTCTAAGTGAAGACAGAAGAAAATGAAGCCAAGCCACTAATTAAGCAGTGCAAACACCACCCATTACATCAGAGAACTGAGTTTTCTGGAGTTCTGGAGTACATACTGAACCCTTCCCAGGCCTGCAATGCAGAAAGCTTGTGCCAAGTTATGGACATGTAATACACAATCTAGCTTGACATCTAATCCCATGTGAGAGACTTGTGTCAGCCTTCACTGTGCAGCCAAACCAGGGGTCTCAGAACAGCTGGCTGCAGTCTGCCTTATGTTACCACAACCCACAGAAACAAGAGCAAAGCTCATTTCATTTGTGCTGTGGGGTCACTGGCTTTTGGCAGATGTTAGACTAAGCATTATTGATCAAACACAAGGGAAGTGGTAGAACACAAGGATGATGAAACACTTTTTGGCAATTTGACAAATGTGCTGCTTCTTTGAGTTGGGTTGTTCATCCATACATTATATTTATACACATTAATATCTGAAGACAGGATGGCAATGTAAAGAATAATCCCAAAATTTTTTACCTGATCTTTTCTTCTTCCAAAACCATATCAAACATACTATAGAACCTGACTGCATTAGAAATCTTCAAATTCCTACCATATAAACCCTTTTGCACCATTTCTCATCCTTTATCTGTTACTTTAGCTCATTTAAAACCCATATTTAAAATACTCTGGAAGAGGCAATCAGCATTTCAGTTGTACAACTGAATGTATTGTTACTTGAAGAATGTTTGCCTACTTATATTGTTCATATTTATATCAGCTGTGAGAAACAACCAGCATTGACAGTTTATTTTAAGATTCAGGTGTTTGGTGTTAAATGGTGCTGGGTTTAAAAAGCAAGAAAGTATGGAAGAGGTTTAGAAAATATGTGTCAGCAATTATTAGGCAAACAATTTCTGTTTACTGTAGTACCTCTGGTAATAATCAGGAATAGGGAAAAACCTCCTGAAACCATGAAGAGTCATGAAATTGTCATTGTGCCATAAATCCCCATTCCTAAGTTTTTCAATTGCCATCTTTACTAAATGCAAGACACATTATTTTTTCCCTCTGCAGGATTAGGGAGCAATATGAAAATACTTATTCTTATAGCCATATTCTTTTACTGTACCTTAGAACATCAGCTTATCCCAAGTGGTTGTTGCTTAAAGCTAAATTACTGTGTGTCTCAACAATTTCAGGTTTCTTGCTGGAGGCTAGAAAATCAGATCCTGTTTCTGTAAACCTACAGATGAACTGAACATATTTAGATAAATCAGAATCATTAAAACTGAGGTTTAAAAAATAAGGGGCATTTACCATTTCATGAATCTTCATTGGTTTGGGATCTACAAGGGAAGAACAACCTAAGATTCATTTTGTATGTGTAATGTTTTAAAGACTGGTGGGATTTACAAAATCTGAGAACTTTATATTCTCTAAGGCAATGCTCAATGCTTATGCAGTCATGGAATCTGAACTATCTTACATTTGCAGAAATGGTCAGAGAGATTTTTAAATTTTGTCATGTATTTCCATTGAACAAGATTTTATTATACAAGCTTTTATTGCAAAGAACATGATTTCAGGGATATTTTTAACTCAAAATTTCACTACCATGCCAAAAATTCTCACAACACTACATTAGCCCTGTGATCCTTAAGACATGCACATATTTCTACACTACTGCTGCCCAAGTGTAGCTTTAAATCTACTAAAAACTTTATCTCCCACAGAGTTACAGTCATGCAGGTGACTTCATGAAACCCTGGTAGATACAGCAAGGCTTCAACACCTGAGGGTCAGCCTGCCCCTCTGTTCCTGTTGGTACTCAGATATTTTGGTTATAAATGAAATCCTCTGGCCTTCAGTGAGGTCTAAGCAGGATTCCTGCACTGCCTTCCAGGCTGGGAGCAGTAGACAGTGCTCCAGAGCCCTGGTCCTTCATAGCAGAGAGATAATGATGCTGCCACCAGCAGCAAGGCAATCACAGAACCATAAAGATTGGAAAAGACCTCTAAGATTATTTGGTCCAAACATCAACAAACAGCTGAAGAGGCACAACTATTTCAGTAAACCTGACTGGAGAAGAGTGGGAAAGTCTCCTCCCAGCTTCATTGAGAGCAAGTTGCACTTTTGCTCCTCCACCTGACTGTTGACATGACAGTGAAAGTGTTGTGAGAGGAACAGCACATGCAAAGTGTTTTCTATCAATAAAGGAGAAGCAGCAGACACTTGCTGAAGAAAAATGTTTTCTTCTCAGCAAAGAAAATGATGACAGAACTAATGCAGCTTAGCTTGGCAGCTTCTCTGGAGTAGCTTCCGAAGTCCTGCTGCCACAGAAATCAGGGCACAAATCAATCTTGTGAATGACAGGATAAAAGTCCTATCAGGAAATGTATTAAACAGCAGTTGTAAATATTAGAGATGTTCTTTCTAAGACAGTGAAGATTAAAACAAGCCTATGTTATCAATTTGCCTGAAGAGACCCAACATGGGAGAACTGAGTGGTGTTGTCTCAATGCATGAGATGATGATAATGTGCAAAGTCAGCCTGGACATCAGTATTTTAAAATAAAAGGACAATTTACTTCCCTTATTAAATGGATAGGGAGATAAGGAACACAGGCTAATCCCACAGGGAACTCAAGCTCCTCTGTGATGCCCTTTCCTTTTCCTACAGGACAGACTGGTGGAACCACATGCACTGGGCACTGGAACACAGGACAAATCCCATATCCCTCCTTGAGCTTACTGAGGCTGCTAAACTGTCACAGATGCAGAAGGACAAAAAGAACAAGTTTTGCCCTTTCCTCACCCTATTTTTCAACTTTCTCAAGAATGGAAACTTCCAGGACAGAGTTTATGCTACCAAAGGTGTCTATGCAGCAGCTGATGCTTTTGGTACTACTGTAAACTAAATAATTAGAAACTTCATTTATGTGCCCTTCAAAATCCTATAGCCTGGCTTGTTGATTTGGCTCTGAGGATCCAAATCCATTATAAAACTTCCTCTTCTTTTGCCTTCCAATAACTCATTTAATATTAGTCACAATCTAGCTTTTACTGTAAAAAAACCCTAGAAAAATGTGTCATGGATTCAACCAAAACCCACATTTTAATATGTATCATAAATTTTCTAATCCCTCCCCCTCAACCCCCATTAAATTATTCTCTGGATAATGAATCAGATATCCTTTTATTAGCATATTTCATTTCTCAGCCTTTCAATACAGAGAAATAATATTTTCTAGCAAAAGACAGCTCTTAAACAATGAAAAGACATTAAATTGTAGATTTAAAAATTTCCTTTCTTCTGAAAATCCACATATATATTGAGAGGCTAACAGAACAATTGTGCTGCCTCCAGATTCATTAACTGCTGATCTCACACACAGACAGGCAAGAGAGAAAACAAGGAAGTGAACCTTTTGAATATTGCATTAACTCTGATATTCAATTATTATAACAATGCCACTCGGATGGACTTGCACTGAATTTTGTTAGAGATGGGGATTTTAAGAAAATGATAAGTGACCAATTTGAAGACTCACAAAATTGTGTTTCAGTTTCAATAATAACATGTATTACTCATTCTCCCTTCAGAAACAGAAAAAAACTGTTTATAGTGCATTAAAATTCTTAGATTTTGAAGCAGAGTCACTTAAAAACAACAATTGAAACTTCCCCTATTTTTACATTAATAATGAAAAAAAATATATACATACATAATTTCTATATTTTTCCACAATGGAACATATAACCAAAAGGACTAATTTATTTTTCTTTCTTTAACCTCACCAGAGCCCACTTAGAGTGGCTTTGTTCAAACTGTTCCTGTTTTTCACATTATTATATTTCTCCTCAAAATTTTTGAAATTCTCAACTATTATCTTGTAGATTTTGGCAGCTTGTGGAAAGATTTTTCATTTTAATTATTAAAAGGCACATCTACCATATAAAAAGGTCCTGTGTCATTAAAAGCCCTTGGCAGAAGTCATCTTTAAATGGCTCTTGCATCAAGTGATGTTTCCCCCACTTGACTTCCTGCCCTTTTAAGATATCTAGACCTTTAAAGGAAAAAATGGCAGGGCTGAATGCCTTATCATCAAGCTAATTAGAAGAAGAACTGCTAACGAGTGTAAATTAGTAATAATAGCTACAACATACACCCAAGGAAAGAAATCCTGTATCTCAGCTGATAGGTGTATAAAAAAAGACTGTATGTGGCACTTGATGCCATGGTTTAGTTGAGGTGTCAGGGCATGGGTTGGACTTGATGATCTTGGAGGTCTCTTCCAACCTTGTGATTCTGTGATGGAAAACCACTTTTCAATCAGAGGCATGGCAATTGTTGGAAAAAATTTACACTTTTATTTCCCCAAGTATGTAATTTAACATCAATAAGGGTTTCCAAAGCATGCACATGCCTAGAATTCAATGGCATCCACAACTGTTGGCACAGGAGTTTGAGCAACCTGGTTTGGGAGAAGGTGTCCCTGCCCATGGCAAGGGTGTTGGAATGAGATGATCTTGAAGGTTCCCCTCAACCCAAAGCATTCTGTGTTTCTGTGAATACCCTATAGCTTGTTACATTTACATTTTCACAGTCAAGCTCACAGTTCAACACACATATGAGAAAAGACACGAGGCTGCTGTTGTCCATGTCAATCCTTACTTTTCAAACACTAATTATTTAGCAGTCTCACCTTTGATAAAGAGATCAGATATCACAGCCACAAGTGCTGGTTATTCAATTACACACAAAGCACATCCCTATTTTGAAAAGTGCAGTTAAGGCACACATTTCACTTGCTGAGAGCCAATTTCCCTCAATTTCACTGACTTCAGAAATAGTGGGTGAACAAATCTGTCCCTAAACCACAAGCAGACAAACCAGCCCAAGACTATCCTTTTATCTGCAGCTAACATTCACGTGCCAATAATGTCCTCTGAAACAAAATTCACCCAAATCCCACACCGAAGCTCCAGTAGGACACAATTATGTTCAGGAGAAGTGAGCCCACGTATGAAAACTGTCTTTTCTACACTTAGCCCCAACTTCAGCACAAGCTGATGTAGGGTCATCACACACATTCACTTGTGAAATTACTGCTATTGTTTAAAAGGTCTTACTACAAACCTCATTCCAAAACTCAGGAATTCTGATAACACTTTTGAAGTCTATCCAAGAAAACCCATCCCAAACAATAAAACCAACAAACTGTGAGCTCAGATGCATGGAAAGCTTTAACCAAAGTCTTAAGCTCTCCATTTGTAAAACTAAGATGAGAATACCCATGGTGCCTACCAGGGCTGTTAGAAATTCCTCAGCTAATTGTTGTGAAGAGCCAACTTCCAAAGTTGTCCCTTGATGCTGATTTTGTCAAAATTCTTAATATCCAAGGCTACAGTCCAGTAAGGGTTGAAAACAAACTGCCTGCTACCAAACAGGACATAATGATAGACTGCACTTGAAAAATAGCTTTAAAGAAACATCTGTGCTTGCAGGTAATGGGACCTCTCTATATAGAATGACTGTGCTCATTCCTGTCAAATATAACAGACACAATAGAATTAAATAAATACATATAATTTAATCTGTTTTTTTTCACAGAAAAGCACTTTGTTCACATAACATTGAGAAAGACTATTTCATTATGCCTGTTTTCATCAATATGATTATTGGAAAAGATATTTAGTGGAAAAACTAGATATGCATCCAATTTTTAACCTTAATAGATAAAACTGACACAAACCTATAAATTCCCTTTACTTTATTTTCAATATAAGCATTTCACTTCAGCTAAAAACCACGTTTATTAAGGGTTCAGTGATTGAAGATAAACCAATTGTTAACTACTGTTGACAAATGATTGCTTGGGGACTCCTGCTCATCTAATAAAGTGAATCTGCTCTCCTCACACTTCTCCTTGCTATCACACCATAAACTATTTTTATAGCAACTTCTATGCAATGCATCACCAGGCGCTTTACATTATAAAACTAATCAGCAGATAAAACACCACTGGATCTTATAACACTGACATAAAATTCAATATCTAGTAAATCCTAAATCAAAAAGGTAAGTTTTCTGCATGAATTTGCAAACTAAGAGAAACATGCCCTGCTTGTACTTGAGGATGGAAGAGAGGTCCAGTGATATGGAGCAGGTCAATTCAAAGCTTAAATTTGATACAGCTTGCACACAAGCCTTACAAGTTACTTTGAGAGATTTCAAAAGCCCAGCTCACACAGAATGAAAATGTCAGATGCCAAGTCCATGTAATGTACATTGTTCTCCAAGAGCACAGGTTTTAATGTGCACTACTGCCTTGGACAAAAGTAATTACACTTCTTTCAAAACTGATGATCTCTTGCTTTATCTCTGTTTTGGAGTGTAATAAGCAGCTGCTTCTCTCACCACAGAAGTGGTAAAATTGTTTTACTGAGAAGGTAGAGGCAAAACCTGATGAGAAAAAAAATTACTCAAGACACCTTGAAAATAAAAATCTAATTCAATCTAATGGTTTATTTCAGAAATTTTTATCAGGTACTCCCACCAACAGTAATCCCACCCTCATTTATCAGGGTTTGTCTAAAATTACACAAAGTCAAACCAATCAAATATATCTGTGAAGTATAAAGAAAAAAAAATTATCTGTGTACACTTACAGTTGAAAGAGATTGCAATCCATAGTGTTAATAAAAATCCTCATCTATAGGAATAGCACTTGTGCAGTAGTGATTATCAACCAGGCTATATGTGCAGAATTCAGAACTCATATAAATCAATCTCCAGGGTATTTGAGGGAAGAAGGACCTTTAAAAGCTCATCAAAAATGAAAAAGAAGTCAGGACTTGTTGAAGTCCAAGATGTAAAACAGTGTTATTCTGTAGCTGGAGAAAAGAAGGGACTCTTAGCTATAATATCTTTAAAATATTTTTAAATGAACAGTACAAAAGACACACTTCATGTTGGAACACAACAGTGTAGTGTTCTCCAATGTGGGATGAGGATAGAGCACAGGAATCATAATAGGACTTGATATAGTGCAAACACCACTAGGTGTTTGTATATTAACAATATACATTGTTTGTATATTAACAAATATAATGTATAATGTATATTTGTATAAGAACAAATCCATATTGTTTGTATATGAACATAAACAGTCTGGAGAGTTTCCATACAGATGGAAATCTTATTAAATTGCAAAATCAAACTAAAAGACCTCTGTTAGTGGAACAGGTAATAAAAGATCAGAAAGGGAAAAGGGGTTTGAGACAGCAGTACCAAAAGATGGCCACACTTATTTGAAATGATGGAGCCTTTAATAATAAAACAAGAGCTTCTGAGGGTCTACATTCAAGTCTAATTTATTGAATCACTGAGAAAGCAGAAAGGTAAAAAGAGTTTCGAAAGCAAATTAAATCAGCCAAAATCTGATGAGAAATCTAATTATTCAATAAATATTTTTATCTTCATAATAAATATTGACTTTTTCAATAGCCCTGTATTTATTATTAAATAAATTAATTTTATTATTAAAGTATTATGACTGAGTTTACAACAATCAAAATATAACACTGCAAAATTATAATTTTACACTATGCATTCAATTCTTCATATTTTTATAATTAGAATATAATTTTATTCTTCTAAATCCAACTAACAACTTAGGAAGTATCAGATAGTCCCAGTGCAATAAGGTTTAGTATTGCTGCAGACACTTTAGTGCTTGACTTTTAACAAAAGCCCTACATCCTCTTGTGAAACAAACCTGAAATGGATTAGCCTATCTCGTGTACATCACTTGGACTGAAAAAGCAGAAATTTCTGCACTCAGAAAAAGAAGCTGGATACACACTGCAGCTCATAAACCCTAATCCCACCTGGAGAACTTGTGTCCTGGCAGAGGCAGAGGTAACTCTCCCACCTGGGATAATAGGATGTTGCTGCTGTAGTACTAAAAAGCTCCCAAGTTCTACCTTGATATACCTTAAATCACATATTTACAAAATAATTGCCAGTCCTGTTATATTTCCTAGATCTAAACCATACCAATCATGAAGACAACATCAAGGGAGTAACATCCACCTTGGATGTGTCCAAATTATCTTGCAAAGGTACAGCAATGATATTTCCACTGTTGCTTCTGATATTGAAAGGCTGAAAACCAATGAAGCAAAGAAATGCTTCAGGGTGCTGGTATGGCTCTGCACTGATCCTAAACCAGGAGACATAGTAACTGCAGCATCACCTGCAACAGATGTGGGGTACTGGATACTGGGACAAGTTTCCTCATAAAGAGCCAAAATAGGGCTGTGAATAATTACATGGGATAGAGGGAGTACAGCCTGGAAGTTGAACACAAGCAACAAAGAGCTAGATTGCGAGGCTTTGTGCAGAGGAGTGACTGAAAACCCCTGCTTGCCTAGTGGAACATGGTTTGAAAAGCTCTGCCTGAATTGGCCAGAAATTTGCATGATGATCAAAGGTAAAATAACTTCAGCTGAAGAATAGCAGAAACCTGCTTTTTTCTTTTTTTTTTTTAGGCAGGATGGGAAATGGAGACACACCGCAGGAAAAATGAAGGAAAGCAGCCTGGCTGTTGCAAATCAAGGTGGACACTTTTGCCATTAGATCAAAATTCAGCTGCCCATAAGTTCTTTACTGATATGTAGCTGTTCAATCCCTGTCACATAGAGGCTTAGGATGCCATTCAATGCACCCACAATGTCTGACAGGATAGGTCTGTGATCATGATCCTTGTTTACAGAGGATACAAGGTGTGGAGGCAGCAGAAGCAATGAACTGGAGACCCTGCTTACAGAACTGGAGGAAAAAGGGTCCTGAATGTACTTCTGCTTCATAACTTTCTGTATTATTGCCACAAAAATCAATTTAATTAATTCCTAAACAGCACAAATACAGATAGTACATGCACCTACACAAGACTGTGAAGTCTGAAAGAGCTGCTGGAACACCAGCCACTCCTGCCCCATTCCACTCACCTTTGCTGTGTCAGTAGAACATTTCTGTTGATAGGCAGAGACAACACATTCAAGAATCCATCATCAAAAAACAGACAGGAATTTTAAAACCTCAGGGACATCCTCAACCTTTAAGTACCTCTTTGGTAACACTGAATGAAAATAAGAATCTATTGCTGCTGTAGACATTGTTGTCTTTTACACATTCCAGATCTTTCATTCACTAATTAACTAAACACTGAACTTTCATTAATGCTAGTGTTCAGTTGTGTTATCTTAACTAGAAATAGGTGATCACCTAGGTCCTAGTTCAGTCCTGCTAAATAAACTGAATATGAGCAGAATGAAGGAAAAATATATGCAATTACATGGTGAGAATAAACTGTAACACATTAATGACACTATGAGAGCCACGGAGGATGCCAAGAGATGAACAGGTTGTCCTAAACTTGGTGTCCTTGAAAAGCTTTCCATTAGAAGACCTTAAAATAGCTTACCAGTGCAAATAGTAAATCATTACATATCTGAACAGCATAAGGAACTAAACATACTTGCTTCCTGGCTTAATTATGATTTAGTCAGAAAAGTACATTTTTGTGTATCAAAAAAGTCTATAATCAGGAGAATCATTATATGGAAGTACACTGGGAAATGGGAGGTGGCAGCCAATAGCTACATGCATAATTCAAATTGTGACTCAATTACTCACTGGTTCACATCCTCCTGGGACCAAAACATTAGCTCCAATAGTTATCAAAATGGCAATGCAACAATACAAGTTGATGAACTCACAAAGGAAAATCATCTCACAACTGTGAATAGCCATTTACTAATAATAAAACATAAAGAAATGTAAACTCAGGACAGTCTTAACTCTAAAATTTCTAGGGAGCATAGATGTGGAGATGAAGCATCTCCAACAATTCTATTTCTCACAGAAGGAAAGTTTTCTGACAAAGGTTGTTTTCAATTTCAGTTGCAACCTTGTTCCCAGTATTTGGCACACTGAGCAGATGATGAGGAGCAGAAACTCAGCCCTAGGTCAGTACTGAAGAATTCAACAGTTACAAAAGACCCACATTATCTGCAAAACAGTTATTCCTGCCTGCAAACCTGCAATACTTTTGACTGAGTGAAAAATATCTTTCTAATGTAGGATGAGCTGTGATTTATGACTATCAAACATAACATTACTATGACAGACAGCAGAGAGGAAAAAATTGAAATTAGATTCTGATTTCAGTCACAGGAATAAACCAGATAAAATCCACTAAGGCACACTCCTTACAGATAGTGTTTGGTCCTCTAAATTCAGAAGCAAAACCTGACAACAGAGTAGCATCTTTCTGAAAATCTCAGTGTCTATCTTTTCAAATGAGCCAATGCTGACTGAAGCCAAAGAGGACCACGAGTGCTTTGGCAGTGGTTACATCAGATTTTCTGATGGAATCAGAAAAGCACCAAATGGAAACTCCTCTACTTTGTGTGCAACAGTCATATAGAAAGCAAGGTGCCATCTCTCTCTGCTAATGTTTCTGTTACTGTTCTTTTCCAGTTAATGGCTTTAAGTTGAAAAAGAGTAGGTTTAGCTCAGACATTACAAAAAATACTTTAAGCAGAGTAGTGAGGCACTGGAACGGGTTGCCCAGAGAAGCTGTGGATGCCCCATCCCTGGAAGTGCTCAAGGCCAGGCTGGATGGGGCTCTGAGCAATCTGGTCTGGTGGAAGGTGTCCCTGCCCATGACTGGGTTTAGAATGAGATGATCTTTAACACCTCTTCCAACTGAAGCAACTCTAAGATTCTACACTTAGGGAGGCCTTTAGCTTCTCAAAATTACTCAAGAAAAATGAGAAAGAATGCTAGAAAGCTGTAAAAAACCCAAATGTACTCCCAGTGAAAGAACAGAAGTAATTTTAAAGCAATTGATGGTGAGCAGTTAGAAAAAGCAGAAGTGCTGGAGAGAAATACAAACTTAAGCCTTCAGTGCTACATGAGCTGCCTCTCAGCAGGATTGGCAGATAATATAAAGGAGAGGCATCAACTTCTAAATTGCAATGCAAATATTTCACCAGATTCTTTCTCTCAGAAAAGATAATTATCCTCTTGCAAGTACTGAAGAATGTAACAAAAATTTTTTGAATAGTTGTCTTTCAAGAGACATTTCATAGTCTGAAAAATCAGGCAAGGTCACCTTCATTTGAGATAGAAAAATGTTCACAGGCAAGAAAATTAGAGTGAAAAAAGAAAAGGTATTTCATATTATCATATGATCACAACCCTAATTCAACTAGTATTTAATTTTATGAGCATGGCTGAAGAGTTTAAACTAAGTTACTATATGAATTTAATGAAGAAAACAATCCTGGTTCAATGATGAGATGGAAATCTGGAAGGTTAGCTAACTGTTGCATCATGAGCAACTACATTCTTCCACTTCCTTTAGCTGCCTTTGCCAGCAATAAAAAGAATCTTGTTCCAGATTTTAAGCATGACATCCTGGAGAGCTTGATCTGTCCCTCAAAAGATGTTAGATTCTACTAACAGCATCATGTATGCAACATTAAGCAAAACACAGAAGGAAAAAAAATGTAGACTTAGGGTAGCTCAGAGCTCCTTTAGTTTCAGATGCTTCCAAGCAGAAATTATGCAAATAATGTTTTTTTTTAAGTCTCCTGTTGATTTAGAGGTTCATGGCTTTAAAGTCATACCTTTCACTCCTTCCATGAGCCATATGTTGACATGTTCCTGTAAAATCCACTTAAAAATACATGCCCTGCACCCAAAACCTGCCAGAGGTTAGGGAAGGTAATCTTCAGAAAATGGGTAATAATTTAAAAAGTAGGCTTCATCTGTAGAACTCTTTATAAATGAAAACAGACTGAAAAATGAATTCCTGACATCTCCTTTATAAAGTAGGAAAATTAGGCTCTTTCATTACTTTAGGCTTTGCTACTTCACAGGCTTTCCACACTGTTAGTCTTTGCTGCCTTGGGGAACAGTAACTATGATTATACAGTGCAAAATAAGTAGCATTAGCTCTAAGGCTGGATGGAACACCTAAAAATTTCTGACTCCTTTCAGAGTTATGAAAATGTACACTGACACTCCCACTCCACCCTTAATAAAATGAGCAAGTTGTGCTTGAGGCCACTCAAGTTCCAAAGAGCTGAACTACTGAGCCTCAGTACAAGTGTGATTATTCATCCAGGCTTCTCCTGGATGACCACTTTGAGTTCCTCTCCACATATTGAATATGTCCTAAAAATGTACATGTGTTACTTTTTCTTTCTAAAACCTGCCTTTAATAAAGGCAACACAGCAAAAGTTTAGGTGGTAAGTTTGCCAGCCCACATCACATTCTTCAGGAAAAAAAAACAAAAACCATTATATATTTTCCTAAATTTATCCAATTTGGGGGTGGAGGGGGGAGGAGAGAGAAACAAAAACCACCCTTCCACCAAACAAATAAAACAACAAAAACCAGAACAAATAAACACACCCCTCCTCAACACCCAACCAATCCCCCTCATCTTCCCTTCCCCAATAGCTATCCAGATCTGTGGACTAATGAATCTTCAATACCCTTTTTGAAAATGAAACATGGAAAAGCAAAAAGTCTCTATTAAGTGTTTGACTGCATAGGTCAATAAAAGATTAATATTATAAAAAACAATACTACTAATTTGGTCTAAATGCTTAAGATTTATAGCTGTGTGTGTATTGATCTATAGAAGTGGTTTTGGCAAGCACTCATACTGCTGTAACAAAAAAATCAAGTGTTGCTGTCTCTCCCCACAACTTAATATCACACTGCAAGGAGCATTTCCATGGTGGAAGCCCACATCCCAATCTGTTTCACTGCCAGAAAAGATAGTTTTAGCTGAAGAGCTGTTTAGGATGTTATCTCATGCACCTTTATTCTAAAACTAGGCAAGTAGTGCAACGAGGAAAACAAATATTTGCAAGTCTCATCACAGGTTTGTCACATCCATGGACACCTAATACCATTGCTCTGCTTCTTTGGATATTGTACATAATCATCCTATGCACTGAAATAAATACATGAAAACAGTCCACAGCATTCACTCCACACCATCTACAATGTACAAATCATTTTACAGATCTGCTAATTTCACTTTAAATTAAGTACCACTTTCAATTATGTTTCTCTTCCCTAGGGAGGAAACTTGCAACATTTTAAGAAGTTATCAGAATAAGTAAAAATTAAATATTTGACAGGCAATTAGTAAAAAAATCCTTTTTCAATAAAACGAAAAATGCCTTTTAAGTAAAGAAGAAAACATACTTTATGATGTTAATTCTTACAGCTTCACAAGATAATGATCAAATCAATGCAGCAGAAGTGTAAATTTTGCCTAATACTGGTAAGGCAAGGAAGGGATAGCTGGTTTTGGCGAACCTGAGAAGGTAAGCAAGGCTTGCAGATCCTAAAAGCTTTGAAGACAATTTATCAGATGCCTTGAACAGAATTTATCAGACACATAAAGTGAGGTCTGACAAGGCAACACTGGGAAACAATCAGCAGCCTGTCTCAGCCTTTCCAGGCTGGATGAATTCAAACAGAAAACACCACAGTAAGATTCCATCTGGGTACATATTTTTCACTTCAAGGTCCTACCAAACCCTCTCTAACAAACTGTGAATTATAGGTTATGGCTCTCTCTGTGGAACAAGGCTCTAGGTAAAAGCCAAGCTTGCCTTTTACTTAATTCAATTCAAAGTTCTGTAATGAAACACTAATAGAATCAGGCCAAAAGCTCAGTCCATTGAATCATCTTTAAGTCACACTTGCTGGAACCAAATCCAGGTAAATCACAGAATATCCCCCAGCTCAGTGGCTTGGCCTCACTGTGCTCCTAAAATACAAGACAAAAATGAGTAGAATAACATTTAGACTAGCAGCATGGGCAGCATGCTGCCTTGAAGGTTTTGGATTTGTGCAGACACCCTGATACATTACCAACATGTGCCAGCTCATCCCTTGACACTCCTTCCTCTCCTGACCCCTGTGATGCCAAGCTTTCCCACCTGGCTCTTGCAGTTAAAATGGTGCTACAGTTTGAGGACAATTTTATATAGACTAAAAAAAATAATTTTATTTAGACTATCCAAAATAAGCAGCACAGTTATACAACTTTACAAAAGACACAGGTGAAGAAATGAAAGTAAAGCAATGCTTTAATATTATTTTTCCCTTTATACATCTCCCTGCTCATTGCACAGTTTCACTCTCTGTGCAGAGTTTATGCCTGAGGCTGTATCTGCTAGACAGTGCCTACACCTGAGTTTTATCAGAAAATTTCCTTGTAAGGGAGAGGTTCCCCACGGACAGCTTCCAATAAAAGAAAGCCCTTGGAAATACTTATCAGAGCTCACCCTCAGTGTCTCCATCTTCCCTTCAAACTTCTATAGCAAATCTCTCATTTGAAGTTTCCCAGGTGGCCAGACAGATTTGATCTTTCATTCCAAAATGCACTCTAATTTCACCTTAACCAGAGGGTGGTCTTACTATTTTTTCTAATAAAATAATCACTGCTTTCCTCCCTTAGAGGTGCAAATGTCTCTGCAAGACACAATGTCAGCAGTGAGTAGTTAGTGAGCAGCTCTGTCTCCTTTCATAAAAGAAGGAAACCTCTCCCTGCTTTCCTGACTTTCTGCAGTGCTCCTGCATTGACCACTACAACTGCATCACTTACCAACCCCTAACAGGTACACAGGCACATGAACTGAACTCCTGATGTGACTCTGGACAAACATGATGTTTATAATTTTTTTCTGGGTTTATATAGGGCAGTTAGGTGACTTCTATTATTTTTTTCTTTTTAAATACTATATTATATCTTCATTCTCACATTTAGATTCATGCTGGTGTAATGCCCACATGATCAGAAATGGGTACTCCCACATCCTATCTTGTATCCCCCATCACCTTTCTCAGATTTTGGGAACAGCAGTAAAATATATCACACCTCTCTCAGGAGTTATTCACTTATTCCTTCTGAATAAAACAGACTTCTGAAGTGAACACTCAGCAAATCCATTACATCTTTCAGACACTTCTCTGAGTGTTTCCAAGGACTGAAAGAAGTTTCAGCACAGATACTTGGTGGGTGCAGATATTTAACTACCTGTATGGACAATGATCTAATGGGCAGTAAGAAGCATAAAAGATGACACTTGCTCTGTTCTACTTTCTTTTGATCAGATCAGTCTCTTCCCTGTAGCTTGAGAAATAGGACTTAATGCTCATTCAGTATCCAGGAAAACATCTCTGAATAGGGAGAAGGTAATGAAACCATTCCAAACTCTGACCAGGAAAAGTGACAAGAGGTACTAAAGGCACAAATCCCTTTCTATTGTCCTCGAGTGTAATCACAAACTTTGTTTGTTAATGAACTCCTGCATGTCATATGCACTCTCCCCAAGGCAAATGAGCAAATGACTCATTCTTGCAGCAAATCAATTCCACAGCCTGGAGGTTCTAATGCAGTCACACTGTTCTTGTGTGTGTCCTGTCCTTTGGGAAGACCATCTTTCATTATTGTGTAGCCTGCCCTACACAAGATGACCTGCCCCTTATCTGCAAGAATGCACCTATACAAACTTTTGTTAACTTGTGCTCCTGTTTGCTCTGTTTACTGCCTTAAACACACACAAAGCATGCTGAAGCAAGATGGAAAGAGACAAATAAGTTGAATTATACAAGTATATAAGCATATAGTATATTTTTGCACATTCTTTATCCTTCAACTCGTTCGTGCAATACTAATGTTCACAAAACAAGCAGGGGTTTAATATTCTTTACCTCTGAACAAGGTGAAGAGCTAAAGAGGTAAAGTACACTTTTCTCCTCATCCCTATCTTGTTATACCCACACACTACTGAAAGCATTCTTAAAAAATGCTAGCCTTTCCCCAGCATCCAAGTACAGTGTGTCTCCAAATTTTAGAGACATCCATGAATTTATGGCAGCAGGGTGAACAAGCACTACTGCAATACAACATCCAGGCAGAGAACTGGGGACAGCAAGAAGCAGGAGCTAAAGAAACGTCTCCTATTTTTAAACATCCTATTTGAGGAACCTACATTCTCACTAGTGCTGACTCTAGCTATTTAGCCATCAAAAGCCAGACCTTAATACTTCTCCTTGGACACATCCAGAAGTTCTATTAAAGTTGTGCTGGATGACTCATTCACAAGCCCAGACAGGCACTACTTCTCAAGGCAGCTTTCTTGGCCACCATTCCATCCTTTCTCTCTTTTACAAGCATCCATAATTTTTTTCCATCTCCTTGATTCTGCCACATATGGTGTGACACAACATCCTTATGAAGCTCCTTGAAACAACAGCATCTTTTTCTTAGCTGTGATTTGTCCAAAGCACATGCCATCTGTGCATCCTGGAGAGAAAAAAACAACTCTGCAACTAGAGAATGTATGGCACACTCTTAAGCAATGGAAAGCAGCTCATAAAATGGGACATAATGGGCTAGAGATCCCAAATCAAACATCCCTAAATTATCCATCTAAGGCATTTTATGTTAATTTTGCTGTTGCATGTTTATACAACACGCAAATCTAACCCACAAATCTACATGACAAGCCATGACTATCACTACTGGGTTTTGCTCTGTTGGAAATTTGGGGAGACATCAGAATGATGTCCAACACATTTCACAACACTCAAAACAATCACCACAGATCTAGGAGATCTGGCCCTTCTTCCTCAATGGGTACAGAGTGACTTCTATGTAAAAGTATAACTAATTCTACTCCCTGAGATTAGAGAAAAAAAGAATCCCCCAGCATCAAAAGTCAGAGACAGCATTTCAGGATGCAAATGGACCCCAGTTAACATTAATACTTCTTCAAGGTTTTTATTTTCTTTGCCTTTTAAAAAATTAAAATGGCTAAAAATAAATGACAAAAGCCTGGTAAAGAAACACAATTCATCGAATTTTATGACATGGAGCTTAATGCTGTGCCAAGATGTCTCTGCACAGAGACCTCAAAGGGTGACCACTGCCACCCTGACCACTCAATCCTTCACATCCCCTGTGAGGCTGCCAACACACAAGCTAATTGCTGCCAACGACAATAATGCTTTCTGTGTTGTGAAATGGACACCTGGCATGGGACTGCTCAGCTCATTTCACAGAGGCCAGCAGCTGTCAAATGACTGTGACTTCTGGCCAGAAAAAAATTCTGATTTCTGGACAGAAAAAAGCCTCTATGGAAAACTCTGCAGGGGCAAAAAAAGAGCATATGACAGCAACATGGAATATAAGAAGGGACATCTTCTTGTCACAATGTTCTGCCTCTTTTCTCCTTTCCTGTTAAATATGTAGTATCACCAAAACCCCAACCACTCTAACCACTTTAGTCAGCTACTGCCTGGGGCTCAAAAGGACATGGCTGGGTGTGCTGCCACCTCTGCTGAAAGCAGAGGTCTTTAAAGGACCAGCTTTGGGACCCTCCCAGACTCTACTTGTTTACCTGATGCCACATCTGAAAGTGAAACTGGACAGGATGGGAGAACATAGAAAATGAACTACAAGACTTCTGAGGATTTTAGAAATAACTGTGGTTCAGTCTGTGAGGTTTCTTTTTTTCTTAATTGTAGAGAAGTATTTGATTTAGGATAGGTAGATAAGAACCAAGGAACAGAATGAAATCTATGTCTTGAAGGTGAAGAGTATGGCATTTTTACCACCAAACTGCAGAAATTCAGTCCTTTTCTAGCTTGTCTCATTTTAAGTGGAAATGGTTTAAATACAATGACTTTTCAAATTTTTACTTTATCAAAAACCCTGCATATGAGCAAAGTTCACCCTCATTAATGCTGCTTAAGTGTACATATGTCCTTGACATTTTGCCACATCTGTGGAATAACATTTATTTTTTATTAAAGTCTCCATGCCATTTTTCAAATACTCAAGCCAGTTCAGTTCAGATTCACAGAAAAACCCTTTTCAGCATTATCATGCAAGATGATTCATTTACAACACTGTCTTCTCTTAAAATTATTCAATTCTGCCCAAACAAAACAGGCAAATAAAATCCCTCTAGAACAACACCCAAGCTATAAGCTGATATAATGTTTCAATGAGGACATCTCAATTTTTCTTCTGAAAGAGTTGATTATGGAATCCCACATACAGTTATTAGAGGATTCAGCAGATTTAAAAGTTGTCCTTGGAAGCATCTTTTATCATTGTTTCAATTTTCACCTACAGGCAGTCTCCCTTAAGAATTCTGAAAGGAAATTTACATTTGTTAACCCTTCTGCTCAGAACCTTTTATTAAGGAGGTTACAGGTTAACTGACAGGCTAAGTGAAGCTGCTCACAAATGGAAAACATCAAATCATTTATAAAAAGAACCATAAAAATACTATGTGTCAATAAAAGTTTTATTACAATGGACTACATGGTACCTACTCTGTGACCTACTCTGGTTCTTTGCTAACCAAGGATTATGGTACCATCCACCAGCCTTTCACCAGCTTTATGCACTGATGCCTGGGAAGGCTGACCTGGAACAGAGACTAGACAGAACAAAAGGAATAAAATAGGTATGTATTGAAAGGATACACCTGGGGCAGTGCAAGAGCCTGGCTGGAGCTACACCCAAATCAAATCCAAGATGGAACTCAGTCACGAGTTTTTACACTTTTGTAAGTTTTGATTCATCTACATCTTGGAGTGAATTGTCCAACCCCAGCCCCAGGCCATGAAGTCTCAGCCCCCTGGCTCGCCCCCTTTCCTTCCCTGTTGTTTTTGCTTTTTGGGTACCAGTTGTCCTTGATTCTGTAGCTGGGAAGGGATTGCTTTGTCTGACTGCCCTGCAAAGAGAACTTACTGACACCTGATATGAAGTTTCAGAGTTACACACTAAGCAGCAGAGTTTCTGAAAAATATAAAAGCTAAAACCCAAGGCATCACAACACTGGATGCACAACATCCTGTACAGCACCTGGAGTGGTTTAGAGCTGGATTCTGTGTGATTTTACAATTACAAAGCCGCTGCAGGAGCAGAAGGATATCTAAAATAAAATTACAGTTTGATATGTGCTTGGTGAAATGGTACTGGGGAAAAGAAAGCAGTTTCATTCATATCAGCTCTTCTGGGATAAGATACATCCTTTTCATAATTTCTAATTTTTTTACATATTCTACAGCCTGTAAGAAAAGATGACCTGCAGGCACTTTCTTTCAATGCCTGTCACAGTTACACTCTCTGTAACAACCTAGAAGGAAAGCAACTCAAATGTGCTAACATTTCTTCATGCATTATTTCAAACTGTTACTGCTTTGGGGCTCAATTGTAATATACTTACTGACTATCTTAATTGCTATGATTTAAAGTGAAAACAAAGGACAGAGCAACTGGCTTCACAAGTACTCTTTCAGTATCTGGCTGAGCTGGGAGCATCTGGAATAAATGAATGTACAAAGAAATTGGAGAGATCTATTTCAAGCACAAGTTTTGGCTGATTCAAATGAACTTATTCAAATCTCATTAAGATCAAGAAACAATGTAGAAACAAAAAAGGAAGAGAAAAAAATGTTCTCCTTTTTCTCAACGGTGACAAAACCAGATCAGTGGAAGACTGCATAAACTTCTCTTGCCACATTCAGCCCAGGATATACAGCACACCCTTCTCCTAGCTAACTACCCTTAAATAGTTGACTGAGATTCTGCTCCAGTCCAGTCCAGTGCTCATTTTTAAACTCTGGAGAATGTAACTTATCTGTACAATCACTTCTTACTTATTTCACTCTGTGAAAAAAAAATTCTATTTTGCTGGGTTTGGGCTTTATGTTGAGGAAAGAGGTGTGTGCTTATTTTTTTATGGGAAAGGGTGGGGGAGTGATGAAAAATATTTGGGTTTATCAGTTAGATGTTATTTTAATGTCAGAAGCATTAATATTGCTAATATTTGACAGCTGTGCTTTGTAATATTTCCAAATCCTGTAAGCCTCACCCACTACATACATTAAAAAAAAGAAAGGTGTAATATGACCATTCATAAATGCCAGTGTCTAAGTGCCAACTGTCCCTCTGAAAATAACAACCCTGCCCCAATACCCTTTTAAAATAGGAACAACAAAGGGAATCTGCCATATCCATTTTAGTAACTGTACAGATCCTAATGATCTACATACTAACGATGCATTTATTTATAAATATTAACTGAAGAAAACTAGATAGAATACTTTTATTTTTATTTTAAAAAATGAGGTCACATTCTGAAACCTCACATTTGGCTTCTCGGGAATTATGATGTTTAAGTATTTTGCTGCAGCAGGACACTTCTTGGTGTTAACCCCCTCTATGTGCTTTATATACCAAAGAAACTATGTGAAAACTTGAGGATGTACATATCTCTCTAGACCCAAGCAGTACTTCCTAGGGAAACCAAAACCTAAATACTCTAGACTGTTCTATATTTGGCTGCTTAAATATAGAATTAACAGTGTAGCATTAGGTGGTCCTGTTTGAAATTTTGGACTGACCCACTCCTCTCTGAGCTCTGACTCCATTGGTCACTGGCAACCAAGTCATGAACTCCCTCCTTAAAGGCATTAAACTGTATTTTACAGCTAGTTAAGCTGTTTTGTCCCCCACTGGACAGGCTGCTCACAATTTCCCACTCAGATAGTTGAGCTGAAAGCTTCAGGTCAGTTTATCTCAATTTGCTCCTGTGCCAATGCTACCCTCCAGCTTCAGCAGTTGCTCTGCTGTTACTTGCTTGATGTATCCCCTCTCTCAGCTAAGTCTTCCTGTGTTTAACAAGCCAAATTATATATCGCCCTCTCAAAAAGTAAGTTCTCCCCTTTGTTTTCTAGTTCCAGTCTGCATTCCTTTAAATCTGGTTGTCCAGAGAAGTGATGGACACCCCATTCCTGTAATTATTTAAGGGCAGACTGGATAGGGCTTGGAGCAACCTGGGGTAGGGGAAGGTGAACTGCTCATGTTGGAGGGTTGGAATATGTTATGAACTTTTGAGCACCTTTCAAACAAAAACATTCTTTGATTCTATGGTTCTTGAACACAAGTGATCACAATGGTACAATGATTCCAAGATCAGGTTTCTTCAGTGTTTTTCAGGTCATGGACGTGTGCCTATTTTCACTGAAATATTGCATTCCATCCCTCCCCAGACTGCTTTTGCCTTGACCATGGCTTCATCACATCACTCATTCTCAGCCATTATGTGATTTAATAATTCTGAGTCTTTGTCCTCTGTAATTTCCAACTGATGAACTCACTTCATACAGCAGAAAAATTTATTAACCCCAGTGTCTATTACCTTACAACTCCCCTGCAAATTTAATAATGTTTTTGTTACTCAGTCTTCAAGATTACCTATTATTGTTATGGGCAGAAAAAGCCCAACAACTTTCATCAAGAAATTCCACTGGTTTCATCTAACTCTTACACAGGAAGCCACCACTAGAAATAACAGAAAATCAAACCCATGGCCACAGTTCAGGAACTGTGGCCTTTCTCCAGCTGGCATTATACAATTTTCTATAGATCTCCACTTCCTTTAGCTAAGGAAAATTTTCTATTGAATATTGCATTTTGTGCAGGTAAGATCTAATATTTTACCTTCAAATAGAAAGTCAAGTGTCTTATCAAAGAAAGTTGTTCAGTAATACCTGAAACAATGTCTTTGCATTTTATCCAAGTTTCCCATTAAACTTTGTGCCTTTAACTATTACTCATTTCCTTTTTGTACTCAAAAGATCTGCATTCTCTTCAGAACAGACTAACAGTTTTGTAGTGGGCCAGATCACTTTATCATCCTCTGTTGATTCCTGACCTGAAAGATTTATTACCAATCCTTTCTCTTAGAGAAGCCATTTCATATTATCATGTCCTTCTGAATTCTGGAAAGGAAATTATGTTTATTCCTATGACTTCAGGGCACTTATGTAAGGCCTTTAGAGTCTGGCTTCCACTTTCATTATGATAATGTTAATTTCCATATATGAATTCCTGTGAGGAACTTTACCTCTGCCCTACCTTTTAAGTGAATGTCTTTATTTGAACTGTATCTGTGGAGCTTTAATTTTGCAGAGAAGTGTATTTCCACGAGGTGGTCAATATTATTGAATACTTGTGCATGCTGAGGAAGGGTGAATTCCAAAGTTATGAGGACATTGGTGGGGTTTCTCACAGAAGAGAAATTATTTGGTGTGAGTAGAGACAGCATAAGGCTTTTAAGATTTACTCTGAGACAGACCAACTGAACAACAGCAGTGGGATTAACCTGGAAGGAAAAACCATCAGTCTCTGTGAGGGAAGAAAAAAAAAAAAAAAAAAGTGCAGAACTGCCTCTGAGACAAGCAGGAGAAGAAAGCACGGAGATCCTTTGGCCAGGTTCTTTGAAGGAAGAAGAGGCACTCACCTAAATGAAAGCCTGCATCTCTCAGAGATAGGAAGTAGCACAGGGCACCTGTCAGATTTCATCACATGGGGAAGAAAAGCAGAACTGGCAGTGCCTTCCCCTGGTCACCCATTTTTCTCCCAGGAGAGAGAAGAGAGATTGACAGCAGCCAGGGACAGGCAGCATCTTGCTGGGTCACAAATATGAAAGTAATCTATACTTATGCAGTGGATGTGAAACTAATGTATAGGAGGAGGAGAGGTGTCAGCTTGGGCAGCTAAAATTGGCAGTTTAAGAGAGCTTTTCAATGTGTGAACCAAGGAGGATGAGCAGCACTTCCATAGAGAAAGGTGTGATCAGCCATTGCTGGGAAAGGAAGGCTGCAATAAGGAACTGGAATAAGGAACTGGGAACACAAACCCAGTATGACAAGCAAAAGTTGTTTAAGATGTAGGAGGGCTCAGAGCTTCTGCTATCCAAGGACTGCAAAGCCTGGTGGTGGTGGTGGCAGAAAGGGCACAGAGTGAGAAGGAAAAGAGTGAAGAAGCAAAGGCAAGAAAGTCAGGAAGCTGCTCCTTCTAAATAGGGCAGTGCAGCCACAGTGGTTGGAGATGGAATCTTCCTAAAGCAGACCAGAGCAGATTTGTTCTATTTGTTAAATAGAACAAATTCTCAAAGTGGGTTTACTATCCTGGCCTTGGCTATTTAAGTAGCCCTTCCCAGGTACAGTCATATCCACATCACAGGAAATCCAAGGTATTTTTCCCAATTTGCTGTCACAGTTTTTAAGTAAAAAAACACACAAAAGGATAATTGCATCTGTATTCCTACCTACCCTCCCAGCACACAGCAAAGAGTAATGCCATTGTCCAGCAAAGATCTCTTTAGGCTGGCTTAGACTGGATATTAGGAAAAAATTCTTCACTGAAATGGTGGCCAGACATTGGAACAGGCTGTGCAGGGAAGGTGAAGTGTTCAGAAAACATGTATATGTGGTGCTCAGGGACATGGTTCAGTAGTGGGCTGGCAGTGCTGAATTGATGGCTGGATTCAATGATCTAAGAGGTCTTTTCAACCTTTGAGATTCTATGATTCTTTCCAGAGTTTGACTGGCCAGGGACAAAACTGCCTCGATTCTGAACTAATCTGCACTATCTCCCACTTCAAATCCTTCCTCAAGACTCATCTCTAGTTTAAAGCCAGGAAAAAAAACAAACCAACCCAAACCAAACCCATCTAACCAATTATGGTTAAGTAGTACTGAGGATAGCTGATAAAAAAATGCTTTTGAAAAGAACCATGCTACAAATAGCCAGTTTAAAAGGGGAATTTTATTCTTACCCTGCTGTTTTCCCTTTTCATTTGTCACACTTGCACTTCAAATTAGGCTGTTACTTCTTTAAAATAGGACTTCTAGCCGTATGGCACAATTATCTAAATGGTGGACATTCTAAAATAATACATAATAATACATGCTCAGGTACTTGTTCAACATAAAGATGTCAGGAAAAGATTCTACAACATTTCTTACTACATCATGTCTTGATAATTCTTTTAACCCCCTCAGTAATACCATGGGTTTATATTGTTAAAAAGCAAAAAAGCACCTCAAAGCCCCTGTATGTGCCAGTTTAATGATAACTGCTGCTAAATAATTTACTGCAAACAACAAAGGCTTAAGAGTTAGGTGAAGATGCCACAGGAGCATTCTGTGCACCTTCACCATCTCAATTTCAGTGCCAAAAGATCTTGTTTGATTTTTATCCAAAAGCCAAAGGCAAAACCCTGTCACTGATAAGTGCAAGAAAAAAATTGCTGATTTCACGAAAAAAAGCCCTTGTAGTGATGATAGCATTTAGCTTTGGTCTACTGGTGGCAGACATGTCACTTCTATACAGCTTCATATAGAATACACTAATAAAACATGATGAAAGTCTGCTCTAGTCATGCTGGCATGCAGCTGATGATAGCCTGCAGTGGAAAGTTCATTTTTAAAAGTCAGCATTTCAATCTTCCTAGAAATTTTAAATCTCCATTTTAAATACATCTTTAGAAAAATATGTTTGATTAGTAATTCTGTTTGCACTATGATGTCATTTGGATTGAAGTTCTAAAATACATTATTTCCAGTCAAATTAGAGCATCCTGAATATTATCAAGTACGTTATAATCTATTTTTGAAAGATGTAGCTTGTAAAAAAGCTGTTTACACTGAAATAAGACCATTAAAGGGAAAGTTTGTGTTTGAATACAGTTTAGTGTATCCTGTCTGACACAGTATATAAGCACCAATACATTTCAAACTTCTTCAAGGAAAACAACCAGAAGTTGTATTTTACACCACTTTCTGCAGTGAATGGAACAGGGCTGATAATCTGACAAGAAAAGCTCTTCTCATGGAGTTTGGAGCTCTAGCTGGATCCCAAAAATAAAGAAATTCAAGGCATGTAGGATAATGGCATACTTTGATAGTGAGACTGACTGCATGCTTTTCTGTTCCCCTGATGTTCCTTTTTATTTCAGAGATTAAATTTAAAGGCTATTCCATGTGAAACACACCTCTCACATTTGCCTACCCACAGGAGGGGGATAAAAAAAATAGTAATAAGATCTAGTAGTTTGGGGACTCCTAACTGGCAGAACTCTCTAGCTAGCAGAATACTGGCAACCAAAAGTAGATCAAGCACGCTGCATCTTACATAAAAGAGTCCACGTGCCTCCTCACACAAAAACAACAGCTCTGCTACACCAAGAATAGTGTTTGTCATTGTTTTTTCACCAAAGCCATGACTGCAAGCTCAGTACGGGGTGCTGAGGGGTGCTCTAATTGATTTATAGAAGCAAATTTTTTTTTTTTTTTGGTCACAGCAATAGAGAAAACTTTCTTCTAATGCATCTAGGCAAATGCTTTAAACAAATAAATATCTTGCCAAAGCCTTTAGATCACCTCAAATACAAACTCTGTTCTGACAACAGTAATGGAACAGACTGCTGATTTCTCAAAGGCAAGCAGGTATTTGTGATCATTATAAATACAGCACGTAATAGTCTTCATTCACTTCTGTGCTGTTTGTTCTTTCCCCAGATCTTATCCAATTTCCCAGAAAATTTGTGCTTTTTCTGTCCCATTAATGTCCACACTCCAGCATTCAGAAGGCAGGAAGATACACAACATATGCTGATACTTGCAAATAACAGCACTGAGAGCAGTATACAACAGTGCACATCTCTGAAAAGAGGCTGCAATGAATCACTCCAGCATGCTGATTAGCATTTTTACTACTTTAAAATTTCAACTTTCATTTTTTTTACTGCATCTTAATGCACTGCTCTTTCCCTTTTTGGCTGACTGCAACTCACTGTAACTAAAGAATTCTTCTTCTGTTTTTTCTCTCTCTGACTGTAGTTTATGATGTTCTGCATGGTGAAGAACATATATAAAAATAAATTGTATGCTAAATATGTTTAGAAGGTAATATGATAGCAAATCAAGAAACAGGAAGATTTAAACCTCCCTTGCAGCCCAAAAGACAAACAGCTTAGTAGAGATGAGAGATATGAGCTTTGCTTCAATATTCTACTTCTCCTGCAGAATAAACATTTATATTACATATACAGACATTATGTGTTATACCAACAAATAGTGTTTTATGCCACTCCAAAATAGCAAGAAAGATAAAAGGCTGGACAGGCAGCTGAATTTGGATCCTCCCTATGAATTTACTTTATTTGATTTATTGCCATCAAACATCTAAAGGAACAATGCAAGCCTGAAATTACATTAAGCAATGTGCTCTACCATGTTTGAAAGGGTTAGCAAGGGATTCAAGCACATTCTAGAAACTTTGCACATGCTTTAGTACTGGAGGACACACCTGTGGAGCAAGGCCACTGAAAACACCAATAGTTATTCCCAGAGCTTGATGAGTGTTCACTGGAGCCAAGTGCTCTCCCGACACTGCCCCATTCTTTCCCAAAGCAAAACAATGAAGGAAAACTCTCCAACTCTCAGAAATCACTTTTTAGAGTGCCTAATATATATTGCATACAGTTAGAAAATGTCTATGTGTCTGTACACACACTATTTAGCATACTAATTAAAGTAAGGAAAAAAGAGCATTAACTTTAAACCAGGTCTTCTAAAGTTAAAAACATCTATTACACTGTGCTACACACTTCACTACTCAAGATCACTGAGGAGGAAGCATATAACCATAAATAACATCCTATGTTTAATAGGGAAACTGTAAGACAGCAGTATATCAAAAACCTACTATTTACTTGACACAACTCACACAGTAAGCTCATTTCTGTTGCAAGTAAATCACCTCAATATACACAAGGATTTCAGGAAAAAGAAGCAGGAATTCATAGTCTAACTAAGGAGAATCATAAATCTAAATGTTTCTGTATGAAAAAAATGACACCGATCCACTGCTTGCATCCAATTTTCAGCTTCCCAGGAATTCACCTTGCTCATATGCATCATGCCATTACAGAGCTATTCAGCAAGATGCCAGAACTGAAGGCTCCCCAAATGGTCTCAACTGGACAGATAGGCAAAGCTTTTATCTTATTCCCAGAATAGCTGTTTTCATGGCATGCCTGAAAGAAAACAAAGACTTAAAATGACCCTTTTTAATTTCTCTCCTCTGAGTCTGTATGCTTGGCTGAATGAGACAGAGTTCAGAAGCAGGTCTCAAAGAGTGGTGAAAGCCAGCACTCTGTGACTCCTGGGAAAGAAGGATCAGGGCACTGGATCTTGGGAAAGAATCTTCACTCAGATACTTCTGCATCTGAAAACTCTGCAGAGCTGGAAATATCACCAAACTAATTTGCAAAATTGCTGTGGGTGAAGAATCCAAGATAAGCATAGGCCATAAACCTGAAATGTCATCAGTTCTCAATGGCATCTCACTGGACCTTGTGATGCACAGAGTAAATTATTTTTAGCTAACTAAGAGCAAATCTTCCTGGTTATGATACCATCTCCATGACACCATCCAGTAGGCTACTTCACTGCAATGGCTTTTAGATTAAATTGTATTGATAGGATATGGAATTGTTCACAGGATCACAAAATACATTTATATTTCAAATAGCTGAAACTACAGAAGCAGAAAACTCTACATTATATAGTTTTACTTATCTTTCTACAGTTGGAAATGTTATTCACAGCAAACCAACCGACATTCGTACAGAGTAGGAAATCACCAATGATGGAAAACATACTCTGCAAATACTCATTTCACAATACATTTCTGAACATCTATTTTTTGCTCATTACCCACAAAAATCCAAGGCATGTGGGTTTACTCACTGTGCCACTCATTAACAGCATATCTTGATTGTAGTTAAAGAAAATTCAGAGGAATATTATCTACAGTATGTTCACGTGCTGACTTTCTGATTCATGCTGAGATGGCTGTTCATTCAACCCTGTCTAATTAGCAGTTCACAAATTATGAATGGCCAATATTTCCAGCCAACCATTTCCATGTACTCTGAAGACTGAGAAATAAACACAGAAGAAGTTTTTCATGATTTTTCATATTTAGGAACTGATCATTTATTATGGGAGAAAAAAGGATTCTCTGCTTTTTATCAGCTGAGCAATAAGTTCTGGCTATCTTAACAAGTACAGAAACAAAGAATCAGCAACAAAAGGAAGAGTTTTTGTTTATCTATTTAGGTTTGTGAGTGTACCTCACTTTGCCTTACCCTCAATTGTTGTGCACCAAAGGAAAGCACATCCAAGGAGTAAGGCTTAGAGCTGGAGGTTTTGCATTGTCTAAGGAATTAGGAAACTACAGAAGAACATCTACTTCCCATGCAGAACAACTCCATACATAAACACTATGGCTGATGGGATTAGCATTTGTCTTCTCCTTAAATTGTATCAGCACTTTCTCTCTCCTCTTGCTATCAGTGCTCCTTATGCAGAATTTTAAAGAAACGTGAAGATTAAGGAATTTTTGTGAGGTCTGTTCTCCCTGCTTCAGGGAGGCATTTGATAATTTCATAAACAAACAAACAAACCCCAACATATTGAGTAAACCAGAATAAAATTCTATTTACTTATATAAGTGCACATATCTCCTATGCAGCTCCTGTTGAGATTGGAGGATCTACTAGTGTGAAGAGCTGCTTGTGAAAATAAACAAACGTTCATAGCTGGATGCCCTTGCCACTACTTAGTATTCCCTGAGTAAAATCCACTATAAATTGAGTAAGAGATAGCAGGAGACCCTGAAGTGTGCATTTCCTGATGCTTCTATAAACTCACATCTAGCTTCCCTATGCCAAAACTCCATGATTGCTCTGGCACATACACAAATATTCACTTTGTATCAAAGAAGCTCCATTAATGGCACCAATCAGCAACAAATAAATTTCATGCTGCCAACACAATACAAATATATATCAATCTTTGGAGGCTAGATTGGGCCACGATAAAAGACTCAAGGACAACCTTAAATCTAGTACAGCACATCTAGTACTTCCATGGAAGTGAATTATCTTATTATGCCAGTCCAACAATAACAAATCAGAGAAATTAACAAAAAAAAAGAGACTAGTAGACTCTGGCAGAAAAGAACAGGGAGGTGGGGGAGAGCACTTTGCATTTACCCCATGATTTCCTCTTCTTCTTCCTTTTATAATTTCCTCCTTGTCTAAGCACCTGGCATTGGTCACGCAAAGCAACAGAATGAGGCCAGTCTGACTTTAGTAATTTTAACTCTTTCTAGATTGTTAGATCATGTCTTTATAAAAATGGTATTTCTGCTCCCTGCTTCTGGGTTCCTTTTACACTGGGTCTTCAGTTTCCTTTAGAACAACCAGAAGAGGAAAAAACTCTTTCGTTTTCAATAGAAGCTACAAGATTCCTGTGATTCTTACAGGATACCAGGATCTGAAGCTTTAAGAAGAGCAAATAATGCAAAATTCATAATAAAATCAGGTTAGCAAAAGCCCAAAATTATCAGAAGAAATAATTACAGTATTTTTCATGAGACATCAAAGTAATTTGACATATATTTTCTCTGTGTGCATACTGGGTAACATTCATTCCTGTGAAGAGGGACAGCATAAAACCTGTAAACTACTTCAGTCTCCTTTAAGACTTTAAATTAGGACTTAATGCATGTGATGTATTTGCCTTCAACTGGTCACTAGAACAGAACTGGATTTTATCCACAGTGGATATCAATCTCAACTGGTGCTGCTCTTACATCAGGTGTAAATTCATGCACAGTTCATTTTAGATAGACAAAAGTGATTCTACAGCTTCCAGGCATTAACAAGCCAAAGGAAAATTCCATTAAAGTACAAAGCCAATTTTTCAAACCCTTCTGCATACAGTGAAAACAAAATATTCTGTACTGCATTATCTTCATCTTATGATTTCTTCAAAAATACTTGTCTATTAGCACATGCCAAGGCAATAAATCCAAAATTACATATTCCCATTTGATAAGCCTACAAACACTAAGCAAGTATTCCATAACAGAAAGCCTTTCTTGCCACAACTAACATTGATGAGTGACAGTGATGTCAAACAGAATAGCTTCAGATCCTTTGCACGTATTATAGATCTGTTTAGTATTAGTTGAAGGAAAAAAAAAAAAATCTTGTTTTTATGGAAGTAACACCATGTGAAAGCAATGCAGGAATTCTGATGGCCTTCCTGTGGTGCTGAATGGATCTTTGAATCTACTCTGCACAAGAATGTGTGACCGGAACTCCTGCACAGTGTAACATGAAGAGAGGATCCTCCTTCAAAGAAGCTGGGCTCTCAAAAACTCATGTGGACCAAAATTTACTCAAAATTTAAATGTTGCCTTTAGAAACTGCCAACCAAGTGCTCAGGGAAGGATAATGGAAGATGGTGACATGTGAGCAGTGTGATACACACAGAGGCAAATTCAAAGCTGTAAATATAGTGCCTGAGGACAGAGGTGAAGAGCCAGATGCTGCTTCTGGCAGAACCTCTGGGAATCATTGCACCAACGTGCATCAGGAGAGGATAGCATGCCAGGAGAAAGGGATGAGAGCTGCACTACCTCACATCAAACACCTGAAGCCAATTCTGCTTTCAGAAAGATTGATTAAGGAAGGGCCAATATCTGGACAGAGAAAAAGACAAGCAGAGAAAACAGTGATATCAAATTTAACGGAAAGCCATTGTAAACAATGGTGCAGGGACTGCTCATGTCAATGAATATCAGGTTGGATGGGGCTTGGATGGGCCCCATCCAACATTGGCCAGGCTTGGACATGGCCCTGAACCACCTGGTCCAGTGGAAGGTGTCCCTGCCCATGGCAGAGGGGTCGGAATTTGATGATGTTTAACCTCCTCCCAACCCAAACCATTCTACAACTCTGTGATGCTCCCACCAGCACACCTTGTGGTGGCCAACCCCACCAGAGCAGGAAGACTGGCTCCATAAAACCAGGTAACCAGAGATTCTGAACCAACTCAGCTGGGCATGGAGGAGACTCACATGTTATGGTGAAGTGTCCTCTATAACTCAGAAACATTTCTGGAAATAGATACACCCTAAAAGGCTCCTGATAAGAAAGAGCTGATAATTTTCTTTGTGGGGCTAAGATGATGTTTCCATTGACACTCTCATTTTCTTGTTTGAGATGGGTAAGAGGGAGGCAAAAAATGTTGCTGATTGCCTTCAGTACCAGTGGGTGGGCAGGAAAAGGTATGGTGGTGCTATTTATTGCTTTATGGTGCAGCTCACCTGTTGACTCTGCAGGGGACTGAGGATGGCAAGGTGTTGCAATGTAAATTGCATTTATTCTGGAAAGAATAGGGGCATTTTAGAAGTTTGGGGGGTGTTTGTTGTTGGTTTTGTTTTTTTTCCTGGCTAAAGCTAAGAACTTCTGGATTTTTCCATGCAAGAATCTGACTCATTTTGCAGTCTAGGGAAAGGAACATTTGTAGCCCCATCTTTCGCTGCAGCACAATTTGTAGTTGACTATTCTTAGTGGCAAGAAACATTTGTTTGGAACTCTACCTGAGAGGAAAAAAGTGAATGTTATCAGTCAGAGCTTTCTGTACCATCCCTTCAAAACCGCATTTTTGTAGAAGAAGAAAAAAAGTCCCAAACCAAACCACCACATCAAGGGTATGGTTCAAGCCTTTAGCATCCCATTTAGTGGTGTGGATTTTTTTTTTTTTTTTTTTTTTGGTAATTCTGTAAGTTCAGTTCAAGATCTGTAATGGCTTAGAGCTAGCAAAGGAAAAGGAACTTGAGAGCAAAGTAAAAGATCTTCACTGAAAATGTCCAGATAAAAGCAAAACAGAGTGAAACAAACTTTGCTGAAGGCAGAAATGCAGCAATCCCAACAAAAAGCAAATTCAGTATCAAAAAGCATCTACTGAAGAGGACAGAATAGGGCAGGATACTTTCTAAGAAACAATTTCTAGATGCTGAAGGGAGGGGAAAACTTAGAAAATAAAGCCTAATATGAAAATCTATAGTCTCATACATATTCAGGTCCACAATAACATACAGCTTTGGTATAAAACCTCAGAAAGAACACTTTCTGACAGATTGTTCACAGTGAAACACTGGAGATGGGCACACTTTGACCCAGGAACTCTTAGTGCAGCTATTAAACTTACAGGGTGCTAAGACAAGCTAGAGGTTATGTAGTTCCCAAGGTAGTTTCCATAATTTCACTTCTACTAGTACTGCTTAAGACTGTGAACATTCCTTTAACAAAGCCTTAATTAAAAAAATTTAAAAAAAAAAAGACAAGTTGATGTTCAATTTTATATGTTAACATTTTTGAACTGCTGTTAAATGCTAGAGAATCAATTGCTGTGTGCAAATCTTTATGGCAGTGACATCACAAATCAATCAAAAAAATTTTCTGTGCCAAAACTGTAGGAACTATCAGTTTGGAAGCACAGAGAATATACAAAGGCTTAATTCAAATATTTCACAAGCACACATCTCAAAGTTAGGAGCATATTTACAAAGACTTGCAAAGCAATTTTTTTTTTACTTTATTGCAGCCAGTGGGGCACAGATAACTCAATCATCAATTTCCATCATTTCCTCTGACAGTTACTCCTAAAAGAGAGTCAATCCACATCTAATATAAAATATGGTGAAAACTGTAGAAATGGTATTAAATGCTTATCCATCTATGCACACACACTCTCCTCTCCCCAGTAAAACCCATTCAGCAGATAGCTTCAGCTGAGCTTAAAGAAGCACTGAAGAATGATGGATTTAAGTACAAAATGAGACAAGAAAGAGTTAAACAGATGCTAAAAGGCTGTCTGCTTTTGCCTGCCTGAAGGGCTTGATCCTGCTGAGAAAGAGACAAGTGCTCCATGGATTCATAAAGGCAAGAGATTTATTCCCCTAAGCTGCTGTGCCTGTACCTAGCAATCCTGAGGCATCAATTCTCTGAGCAGCCCAACTCTGGGAAAAAAACTTTTTATTTTCTTTCCTCTTAAAGCTCAGGAAGAAGAGGAGCTTGGACAATTTAGGAAAGAGATCTGCTTACAACAGAGAACTAAACAGCTTGTCAGGACTACATTAGATCATCAGTCAGAGTCTCATGTAGCTGATTTGCAGCCGAATATTTATTTTGTACCACTGATTTACAAGGCACATAGGTATTAAGTGGACTGTGAGCATCCCATGAAATTCTTTCATCTTTCAATGTGCTTCTTGTACATTTGCCAAAAGTCATAATTTTCCAGCATCCTGGATAGCTGCAGCACCAAATGATAAATGCTTTCTCAATGAAGAGAACATAATTTCATTGGATTTCTCCTTAAGCTCAAGCCTCCCTAATAATAAATATATTGACTAAAATTTCTGCTCTGGAAACAAAGGACAGATTAAATAAGTGCTCCACTGTGAGAATGTATGAGTGTGGGAATCTCCACTTCTGTACACAGCTCAATTGAATTTGGTGAGACTTGGTTAAAAAAAAAAATGGACCACATCTGTAGGTTGATGCCTCTGCAATTCAGGAAACCATAAATCAAGAAACCTGGAAGAGATAGAGCATGATGGCAGTACACTGTAGTTGGTTAAAAGCTGTATCAGCTGTCAAATATTTAGCATGTATTCTGCTGAAGAGACACTGTTTAAAATAAGGTTTTGAGATCTAGCTCACTGAACTGTCCTGCTCTGTAAGTCATGTAATTAGTTTTGTTTGTGTCACATCTCCAGTTGCATTTCACTATTATGTACAAGAAGATATCATATGTTGCTTCAGAGGGTCTTTAGTCATAAAACAGAACATATTTAAATGTGTTGCTTCATACAATCTTGATTGTTCCAGTAGTGGAAATGGGCTGTAGGTAATCTCACACAGATCTGACATAACAGATTTACAAGATTCCTCTGAGACCACACAATAGTCAAGACCTACCTGCTAGTGGAAGCAGGTAAAAAAAGGGCAATAATACCAGCTCTGTGCTGCCCCACAACACTCAACCATCAGCTACAGACATCAACCACAATGATGGCCAAATAGCCCCAGCATGGCAATGTGTACCTGGCAGCACAAAACCTGCTCTGTGAGATAAAACCATCTCAGCAAAAGCACTGATTAACAACATAAGTTCAAAGATTTGGAAAAATATGCCTTTAGAACACCACAAAATTACAACTTTCAACTTGTCCTTAGTAGAAGGCCTGAACTTCTGACTGACTTCTTTTCTAATATCAGGTCTTAAATGTCACTGATCCCACAGCAAAGCATTGATGTGCTTTGGCATCAGTTCAGATCTGTATGGGTATGTACCAGGCCTCACACTGGTTTAGTTTTCATTACCTGAAATGTCATTGTGAAGGGTTCCCCATTTAATATATAAATGCCAGGTGACAAAGAGATGATCAGTGACCTTCTAAAATCATGGTGGTGTCATTTTGCTTGAGGGCATGTCCATTTTTGTCCTGGGCACGGTGCCACAAAGCAGCTGACAACATCACAGCACCATCACAGGATGATATTGGTGGAAGCAACCTTAGACTGGAAGTGACAGAGGCCATATGACAGCAGTTACTGTGAGGCACAGTCTTGATAGCTCAGGAGTCCAAGTGAAGTAAAAAAAAAAAAATTGTCAGAAGTATTTCACTCTTTAGGAGCATCAGTTACCTTTCCAGAGATTATTTAGTCATGCAGGACACCAGCTCTCATTGATAGCTTTTGAAATTTCTCACTGAAAGTTAATGAGACTTTGTCTCTCAGGCATCTGAGTTAAGCTTGGCATAAGACTTAAAAATCTGAGTAATACAAGCATAGGTAGAATACTTATCTGTATGCCCCACATACATCCTGAACCTAGAGGATTAATGGCAAAGTTTCAAAATGTGGTAATAAATCCAAATTGTAGTCAGCTTTATTGGGTCACTGGATCACTGTATTTTTATAGATGTTACTCCTTGCATGCTGGAAGATGATGACAGTATGATAAAAGCATCTGAAACTGATAAGAGAATGAACAGAGAGTAAAATCAATATAAGAGTACTCAGTAGTGTTGTTGCTGGATACAATCTGAACCCCTACCTAAGAGACTTGTCTCTGAAATTCTAGAGTTTCTGTTAGTCTCATCATGGAGATGATAAAAGTCTGAAAAAAAGCCACTGGCAAGGGAAGGAATCAGTATTTTAAAGTAAATAATCCCATGATGAGACAATCTAACACACTCCTCCTAAGCAGAGGTGAAGAAGGCACTGCAGGAACACTTTTATTTCATTATCCTCCAGCTGCTTGCATGCCCATCTTATGTAGCTCAATTCAGGAAAAATCCTATAGTGGCCACAGTCTTCAGGAAAAAGGAAATTTTTCCTGCACAGGACAGTACAATCCTTCCCAGAAACAGGGACATAGAGCACACCCTTTCCATTCCACCCCTGCAAAAAGTGCCTTTAGTTGCAGGAAAACAGAGATGCACATCTGGCAAATTGTAATAAAAAGACCACCCAATCAGCGTTTTGGGGAAGAACTGGGGTGAAAAAAACAGCACTGAAACAGCTCCTGATTTCAACTAAACTCTGTCTAGTAAAACCACCCTCCATTTTGCAGCATCATGCCTTTACACACATGTTCTAAGAAGAATAGACAACTTCCAGTGTTATCAAAACATAGACAACACAGTCAGATCCACAGAGCAGCACAGAAAAATAAACTATTTTTAAACAAAACTGAAGATACAACATCTCCCATCCTATACAATCCAGTTACAAGTTTCATCATTGTTTTTCAGATTAAGTTACAAGCTGTATCTGCCTAAAATGATGCAGAAAAAAAAAAAAGATAGGGAACTATCAGCAGTTCAGCAGTTTCTTCGAGGTCTCAAGGGACATTTTAGTAATTTTTGAGGAAATTGTAAAAATAATGTGGCACACCTGTAGCTATAATTCACTTATGACTCCACTCTATCATCCATTTATGACCTTTTGTTACATTGATGGGATGCAAGTACCAAGAGGAGCAAAATACTTGTAAACATCATCTTCCACAAATTAATGTTCACCACCACCACCAAAAGCAGAGAAAATGTGCTAAGCTCTACAAATTCACATTTTAAAATTTACTCAGTTGCTCATTAGCTTAAAGTACAACCTATGTTGCTTTTGAACTCTGACTTTTTGATTAGGAAAACTCATTAAGAAAGATAAAATTAATCAGACGAAATTCATAAACCCTATTCAAGAAGGGCCCTGACAGGAGCTGAGAAGTGGCCCTGATACTGGAATCATGCTTCAGTGGTGAGAAACTATCTTAATTTTTGTTTTGTCTCCATATATTTTTCCAAACTACTATTTCATATATTTATTGACCATAAAATTTTAAATTCTATTTCTATCATAATATTTATTCCACAGTTAAAGTAAATTTTTCCCACTATTTGAAAAACCTACCTTTCTATGACAATAAGTAGATTGGGTACATCTAAATTTAAATAGCCCTGCTATTATCTCTGAGATGTCTCATGATCCTCAAAGACACATATCCAATATCATGTTTTTTCATGGTAAGGCTCAGTTTCTAAGTATGATTCTAAACTGGCATCTCCTAGAAATATTTTCTGTGTCACTTCTAAAACAATCAGTATGTGAATTAAAATATAAATTTGCCTATCAGTTTGTTGTAGCATCCTTCCATTATAATGACAGTACAAGATGATTTCATTTAGGATCTCATCCAAAGGGAGATTGCATTTAGGTTATTTAAAAGTAAGATATTTGTTAAAGCTTTTATAATGAAAGTGTTACTGCTGCAAAATATTACAGCTATTTTATCCTACATGAAAAAATAACTAGAATTATACAGAATCAATACACTAATTCATAAGTTTGCACTAAACAATTCAGTTTGTTCCCCAGAATTAACTATAATTCAATAAAGATTCTGCATTGCTTACACTAGAAAACAAAGTTCTGAGATAAACAAGTAGCAATACACACTCTCTAGATATATTCACTCCTAAGTAATTAAAGGAATAAAATATTGATTCCAAAATCAAGAGAACACTCTTGATGTGTACCTTCCCTCACTTGCTGACCCTGTACTCCTACTTAATTGTATTAATAATAAGCCACTTTCAAAAAGCCAAAATTGTTAATACAATCCTCGTAATATCCTAGTTCTGGAAGCTGGAGATAGTACAATTAATGTCCATGATAAATGTCAGAAAGCTGCTGCTTTGTTTCTTTACTTCTGTGGAGGGAAAGGAGAGGAGAGGAAGGTATAGAAAAACAGAGAAGAAAAGCCATTGAGAGCTTTAATATGTAGTTGTTTTCTTCCTTTTCAAATGTTTGTACAGAAGCCTCTGAAGCACTGGAAATAATTCTCTTCACTGTTTCACAGAATAAGAAATGAGTGCCCATTCTTGCAGTGCTGTCACTGTATGACAAAGACAGCCCTTGTGGAAGAGATAAAGAGCCTGAACACTGCTGGTTCACCTCTGTGCTGATGAGGAAGAGCAGAACCAGAGGGTGAGGATGCATCTTTATCACCAGCTGCCAGCCACTGCTGCTTTGCCACATGCAAATGCAGCAGAGCTCACACGTTGAATTTGTTCCCCAGTGCAAAATGCTCTGGAATCACAACTGCTGGCCAACACAAGGAACTGTAGCATGTAGCTGCCTTAAACTGGCTGCTTATTGTAATTTTTATTGTGCTTATAATTGCAATTATAAACAATACCTTGTGTTCTTCCATTCTCATTCTAAAGACACAAATTGCTATTAACATCCTGAATTCCAGACAATAGCTTTTGATCTAATTTCTCTTAAACATTATGTTTTTTGCCATATGGTGCGAATAATGAATTGCAATTTTTTGTTTTTTCCCTTTAAGCTAAAATTTATAGGTATTTTGGCAATAATCAGACTTAAAAATCTCAAAAACATCACCTAGAGGCTCAGCACAATAAAAAACACATGTATCTGTGTGTTCATCCAAATCCATCACAATTGCAGGCCTCTGACTCCCTCCCCAAAAGTTCTTTATTGAATGTGAATATCAGTGCTCCTTTTTAAACAAACCTATGACCTCTCTATTGACATATTCTCACTGAAAGTAGAGCTATAATATAGCTAATCTATATCTACTGTATTCTAGCTGCATATCACTGATCTCAGAAAACACAGAAAAAGAAGTACACAGGGGAAAAAAGCCATAGAAATAATGATACTTTAGTATTACTTTTAGTCTTTTCTGTTTGCCATTCTCTCTAATCATGCAAACATACATGCAGAATTGGTACTTGCAGACTAATCAGCTAGCAAAAACACTAACAGCAAAATCATAAGACATAAAAAAAAGACTTGAGTCAAGAACAGATTCTTGCTTGAACCTTGAATTGTGTTTTATATGTATGTTCAGGCACCTTCTGAACTTTTTCTGGTTGAACAAAATGCCCTGTTTTAAGCCCAACTTGAACTCAAGCAAAATGACAAGAAATAGAACCAGCCAAGGCACACAGCTAAACAATCCATTCTTTTTCATGCCACTTTCTGCATTGCTTTTGTTTTTAACTGCGTGACCTGCCAGTAAATGAACAGCCAAGCATTTATTGTCACCAGATCTCTGAAGTGACAAGTCTTTAATAAGGCTGCCTTCTGCAATAAACCATTTTTGCAAGAAGAGATGAAAATTGTATCTCAAAACATATTCATTAGATTAGATTGATGTGTATAACAGCACAATAGAATGGTGAGTCACAAAGGATCAAATAATTATCTTAATAATGTCCACTACAGTGATGAACTGAAACAGTTTGTACATTAGAAGGCTATTTATGTACTCTGTGATTGCATTAGGTTTTGTTGCCTACAGGCACCTCAGGAGTGCACCAATAGCTCTGTAATCCACATCACTTTGTGGTTTGTAACCAAGAGTGCAGTAATCAGTATTTCCCTTTCTGCCCAATTTTTAATACAAACTTTTTTTTTTTTTGTTTTAGTAATTACCAGTGAAGTATGACAGAAGGAAGCAGGTAATCTAAACAATCTATACCTTTTTTCTTGTGTAATATTTTTGTATTACAAAATAATTTTGGTTGTTTTGTTTCCCAGATGGCAACCCAAGCAACTACATCATATCCTCTTTTATTGTTGTAAAAAAAAAAATAAAAAAATTCCTGCAACATCTGAATACAGACAACATCTGGATTCAGTATTACTGAAACATGGAACTGCCACTTTCTGTCCACTTTTTGTTCACTGCTCACATCTAATCAAAGCCAAATGTTGGAGTGTCCAAGAATCTGAAATAAGGGGAATACTGTGAAAATCCCACAGCAAAGGGCATTTCCAGTTGAATGATTCTTCTAGCACTGGTACCAGTTGAATACAGGCAGCACTGAGATGATCAGTGCTTCCCATTCAAAATCACCCTTCAGCAAGGGTGGGTAACAAAAGGATTAGAAAGAATTGTCTCCTCTCTTAGACACTGATAGCACTAGACAAGCATTAGCACATCTCTCTTATGATGAAACGCTGAGAGAATTGGGATTGTTCAGCCTGGAAAAGAGAAGGATTTGGGGTGATCCAACTGTGGCCTTCCAGTACCTGAAGGGATCCTACAAGAAGGATGGAGAGGGACTGTTCACTAGAGCATGGAGTTACAGGACAAGGGGGAATGGCTTCACACTGACAGAGAGCAGGTTTAGATTAGATATTAGGAAGAAATTCTTCCCTGTGAGGGTGGTGGACACTAGAACAGGTTGCCTGGAGAAGGTGTGAATGCTCCATCACTGGTTGGATGGAGCTCTGAGCAACCTGGTCTAGTGGGAGATGTGGCAGGGGAGGTGGAACAAGATGATCTTTAACCTAAACCATTCCATGATTAGCAGAGACTGAGGTCCCCAGGATAAGGAATGAGGAAAGATACGCAAGAAGAACTGCTGGATTCACAGCTGTCATTGAGGTTTTCTGTTGGGCTGTTCTTTGGGGGTTGATGTTTTGTGAGTTTCTGTGTTATGGGATTTTTGGGGGCTTTGTTTTTTGTTTGGTTTTTTTTTTTTTTTTAAATGAAGTAAAGCACTGCTATCCAAAACTGCAAACTGGAAAGAGTCCTGCACACAGGGGCAGATGATGCTTACAGAGCCCTCTGAAGAAATAGAGTTATCATATGGTAAACATAAGTTATCATAAGTTAACATATCATAAACAGGTTACACTGAAATCATTAACTATATTCTTCAGTGGCCATTCAAGAGTGCCTGGTACAATTCTGGGTTTCCCAGTGTATCTCACTCTCCATTGAGAATTGCTTCTTTTTACGGTCTTTAAATCAATCTCAGTATCTGGAAGACTCTGGTATCTACCAAGGCATTTAAGGTAGATTTAGTAATATTTTTATTTATTTATCATGGCATATTGTATTCCATTGACACTGCAGAAAAATGAATTGGTATGTTTTGTTTAAAATAGACATCTTTTCTTTGTCATGGTTTTATGACAATTTCCATCTTTATTTTCATTTAAATGCTATCAAATGTTTGGTTTTGAACAGCCTTTGAGAAATGTTTAGTGATAAAAACATTTGGATAATGGTTCATCTATTTTTGTTCATGTTGACATAGCAGATTTGCCATTCTAGGCTGGATTCTGAAAGGACAAGAGTCAGTGTTACACAATATCTATGACCCTCTTTTTGTTAATCATCCCTAATCAGCTGTTGCTTTACAAATCAAATTTCTTAGCCCTTTCAGGCATGCAGTGTGATGCTAATGTGTGGCAACAGGATGTTGATTATAGACCACTGGGTAGCACTAGCTGCCCCATTAGTGGCATCCAGCTGTCCACATTCATGCATGAGCAAGAAGGATTTAATAAGTTAAGATGAAGAACAGCAAAATGCCTGTGATGTGAAATGCTTGTGATGCAAATAAGGACAATAAAGAAATAATTAGTGTGAGGGAAAGCATCTTTTCAAACCAATAGTTGAGGTAAATGACTGTAACTTTATTAATCACTATATTAGACATTGGCATTTTCTACAGTATTTTTAATTCATCTGTTAACCCTATTTCTAGCAATGATGAGCATGAAAGCAGAATATAGGAAACTGGGCATTCCAAAGCCTACAGAGCTAAAAATATCCATTAACAGTTTGAACACAATTCAAAAGATTAACTGTATTAAAATAATTTAACTGATACAAAGTGTGCTACTCTTTTGGGATACCTGTATTTTCAGTAGGAAGCATCAGGGCAACACTGGCCTCAAACTTAGAATGTGGTTAGCATGGCAAAGTTGGTATTTTTAGTGTCATCTTTTAAAACAGAATCTGGAAGCCTGAATACGGAGAGTTTCTTTCTTTTTCAATTGCAAAACTTTTCCATACCTGCACAGACTACAAAGATCAAAATCCTCCCACAAGTTTTCATTGGAACTGCAAGTCCATCCCCAAAATGGCAATTCTTTACTTCTGTACCTAATTGCCATAAGTTCTAAAAAGTGCCAAATAAAAATGCTGAAGGTTGAGATTAGCCCATCATTACTTAGAAGTGAACGTGGTACCATTTTTCTGACTTAATACATCTTGGCCTGTATTTCCTTAGGGCACAGAACTTGGCTGTGTGTTACTCTGGTATAATAAACAGTCAATGGTTCCATAAATAACAGGGTCCAGCTTCTAAGCTGATGCAAATTGACTTAAATAGAGCTAAGCAGCCTGACACCAGCTGAGGAAACAACTCTGTAGATCTAATTATACATACAGCAAAAAAGTCACTAAAGCCTATCTCAGTTCAGCCTATTTGACATAATTAGCTGTACAATAAAATGTTCTGTGATCAAATAGCTCAGTTCTTTTGAACTTTCCCTTTCCTGCAATAAGCACATCTAAGAAGAAATTCATTCTTACACCCCTGAACATTTGCAACTATCCACACCAGAGGCTGCTGTTTTGTGCCTAATCCAAGCTACTCTGGAGAGAAAAGCAAAATCTCCAGCTGGGTGCCATGACTGCAGAATAAGACTCTTTCAATACATAAATGTCCATCAGTACAACTAGAGCCAAGTTAGTTGGGATCAGGACCAAAGCCATGTTCTCAATTTCATTCTACAGGGGCCAGACTAGTACAGAGGCTGGGAAGCTCTCAAACATGGAAAAAACATAGCCTGGGTTGGAACTGGTGACCTGAAGGTGAAGGGGTTGCTAAATCCTCTCCAGGGCTTCACTGTGCCTCTCTCCTCTAGTCCTCACTCTGAAAACAAAGATGCATTTATCTGAAGCTCTGTTAATTTGAGGAGAGGGGAAGGCAGTAATTAGCACACTTCAGTTACATAAAGGGTTCATTCCTTAAACTCCTTGTCAATTCATTACTCCAATTTTTGACAAAGATGCCTGGATTAAATCCATAAGAAAATGGATTTATGTCATTTAGTCAATCAGGTTTTAAAACTCCTGCCTTACCCTATTACTAGAAGAGCTGGTGTGTTATTCCCATAGACAACATTTATTAATCATTCTATCATTATTTTCTAAACCAACATCTTCTATGTATTTCAGTAATTTTCCTCCTTGACCCAGGGTATACAGAGCTTGAGAACTCTTAAGTTAAATAACCTTTCCTAGGTTATCTTGGTTTTATTTCTCCCTAGAAGCCTTTAAACCATTCACTGCAGTCCCTGACAGAATGTGCTGGAATACAATAATATATCAATTAACTGCAGTCAACCAGCTGCTAATACTATTTCTCCAAAATGTCTTCATTATTAATGGAAAGCATTGTGGTGTGGCAACGTGCTCACAAACTAACTGCAAAAGAAATTATGACCCAGTTCTGTGAATAATTATATTGCATTTCCTAACATTTTCCTATCACATTAATTACTACAGTTGTGGTTTTAAGTTCACAGAGCCAATTTGACCTCTTTTAGCAAAAGCCCACAGAGGCCACCCAGCCAGCAAAACCTTATACTTGTCATATATTTTCATTTGACAAAGCTTTATAAAATATACACCATCTATGGCTTCACATGCATAGATACTTTTATTAACCACTGAAAATTTCTTCCAAACCACTTTCTAGAGCATTTAGAAGAAAATAATCTGGAAGAAAATTAACAGCTCAAAATGACTGCCTATGGAATTACTCACAGGGGTGCTAATTAATCTGGCTGGAAACTGGGACATGACAGCTCTGGAGACTGTTATAAAACATAGAGCCTTTATTGCTTGTACATCACAAGGTCAGACACAGCACAGGTGACACGTGTCAGAGGGGGCACAGAGCTGAACTGGGGCTGCTCTGTGACCCTGAGTGTCCCAGCCCAGGTCCAAAGTGACAATGTGTCACTGTCACAAAAAGCTCCAGGCGCTGGCACAAATTGACACCGTGCTGGAGCCTCAGCAGTGCTGCCACAGGCCAAAGAGAGGCTCTGACTGCTCTGTTCTTTTTGCTCCCAGATGTTGTCATTTCAGATTGTGCTGACATCTCAACCCATGCACAGCCCAACACCCTTCAACCTCTTCCTCATTTCATCCTGCTGGGCTATGACACTACCCTGGGCATCAAGGAAATGAACAAAATACCTCACACATAGATTGTTTCCAGATATACACTCCATTTACCTTCAAATCTCATCATTTTTCTAAACAAATGTAAGTCTGAACACCAATGCAGTGCATAATCAAAAACAATACATCATTAAAACACAAAACTGCTGTGTTATAGTTCAGAGATAGTAAAGTTCAATTTTGTTTTAAATAACAGCTGTCTGTGCTTCTTGCTGTCCCTGCAGGAAGAAAAATCAAAGCTAATTCAGGAAAAAAATAGTATTCCCATCCTCCTTTCCAAAAGCAATTCTTTAACTATTCAGTTAATTCAAATCTAAAAATAGCTGGGAAAAAAATACTTGGGAAGAAAAAAGAATGCCCTCTTAATTGCATATTAATTGCTATATCCAATTGTAACTTTCTTTTTTTCACTAGCAAGTATCATAATTTGTGCCATTATAAGGCTCTGGAGAACTGTGCCAACAGAGAATGTGCATGTCAAATAATTGATTCAACCTGCCACTTCCCTAAAGGATCAATAAGGAGCAGCTGGACTTGAAATCCCTACCTGAAAACAAGAGCTGCAGCACACAAGATGGACCCAGAGTGGAGACACAGCCTTTGTTTTCCACATCCTGATCCAAAGCACTCAGCTAAATTCCCAGGCAATAAAGCTGAATATAAATAGACAAGTTCACCACTCACACAGGGGGCAGAACAGGGATGGCTGAAAGGAACAAACTATTCTCTCTTCAAAGAGAAAGAAAGTACAAAGGAGGGGAGAGCAAGGCATACTGGAACCTGCCAGATCCCTGTATCTGCAGTTCATTTTTACTCCATGTGACTGCTTTGGATATGCTGGACATCCAAGATCAACTTCTTCCACCAGTGCACTTCAGAAAACCCACTGGCTAATGGTGCACTGGCAAGATCTATGGCAGCTCTCCCTTTTAACTAAGGTATTTTTTCAACTAAAAATCTGGATCAAACAGCTTCTCAGCACTTCATTTCTAAAGTTCAGGCAATACTCTGGGTAAGAGACAGTGTCAGCCTTCCCTCCCCCTGCTCATTTCCAGTCCAGGCCAGAGAGAAAAACCTTACAGGGTCTCCATGGCTGTCCACAGCTAGACATCTGCCCCAGATCTCAGCTCATTTGACAGCAGCAGGATCCTTTTTTCCCATACACATAGAAGGTGACCATGAATCACCAGCAGAGTTACTCATCATTTAGGTGGAAATTCCATTTCCCTGAGCAATCTCACATTGAAGTAGTATTTTTATGTGGTATCATATACATATAATTCTTTATTCTCTTAATAGCTCATAAAATTTTTATAGTTGCTTCTTTCCCTTTCAGTTTCTGCTATTTGGAGGCATCATACAAGCTTGATTTATTTTTGGAATACCATGGCTATAAATTGCATGTCATGGGATTGTCCCTCAAAGACCTCTCTGTCTCAAAGACAGCACTGCAAAAACTGAAGCACCATGCTTACACTACCACAAGTGCTAATAAATAAACCACTGTATTCTTTGCAAATGTTTGTGCTTTCAACGTGGGAGCTAATTCAGGCTTTTTCTCTGTCTCCTATAACAAACACTAAAACTGCCACCCTAGCTGGACTTCACAATTGTTGTATGTCCCTTCCAACTCAGAGCATTCTGTGATTCCATGATTAGAGATCCCTACACCCTGCCTTGTTAGCAACTGTGATGCAAAAATCCCTTCACTGCAAAAATTCCATCTCTAGTAAAATTTAGGAAGGCTTTAAAGACTAGTGTTAGTCTATAGAAGCTTATCCTTTGGATTTACACTCAGAGCATTGAATTACAAGTATCTTTGATAATTTGCACTCTAGCAATTTCTTATATACACAACCCCACCTTGCTAATATGTGATTCAGTACCAGCAGCATGCCAGGCATTTCCCAAACTCCCATGAAGACTTAGAACCCATCTGACAAGCATACACACAACCTCTAGTTATGATGAGACTTATTCTCCTATGATATACTCTATAAAAACAACATAGATAAAAAATGTCTAGGATATTCTACAAATCTAAGCATGCATATTAATGAGATATTGCAGTTATGCTATATAACACTGTATCAAAGTTCATAGAATCCAACAAAAATCAAGGGCAGTGGCACCTCAGCTGACTGAAGGGAAACGTATTTGCTTTGTAAATATTAATGAACTTTTTATCATGTCTGTAGGGAGTGGTTTTAACAAGGAACACAGTCAGCAGGACTAAAGCACTTCTATTGTCCCTCCTGAAACATTTCCCATCAAGAGGTTATCATCATACAGATCATATATTATTATAGGTAACCCCAAAGGGAGATGCTTGTTTAAATGTCCACAGGGAAGAGGTTATCATTCATCAGCCATCAGGATTGAATTCAGGGGAGTCAAAGTGCTCTGTGATAAGTTTGTTTCTTATTAGGTTTGAGCACTCAACTCCTGTAACAATAAGCACAACAATAAGCAACAGTGCAAGTTCTAAGACTTGTTTCCACATGCGGAGAAGGCATTTGACATGCACTTAAAAAAAAAAAGTGAAAGCAAAAAGAATAAATGAAATTATTCATATAGACTGCATTTTATCTATAAAACAATCCATCACCATCTCAACTAAAGGATAAGACTATTGATATGCAAATAGAAGACTTAGGTTTTCTAACCTTTTGGATTACAAACCCAAAGGGGCTTTAAATGAAAGATGAAATTTCCAGCAGAAAAGGCTGAAAATCACATATAAAACCCTTCCCCCAACCTGAAAATACGTAGCTGGATTGAGGTTTAAATTCAACAGTGCCTTTTAAGTGTGAGGGAAAGCTGTTTGGAAGAAACCAGTAAAGAATGCAGAACATGAAAAATCCCTTCTTTGCATCATCATCAAATCTAGGGAATTTAGACATGGGTTCCTGAAAGGCCCTGGCTTCTTGCAAGGGGAAGAAATCAGAAATACACCTATTCCCCTGGATTTACTGGGCATTGATCATGTGGATGAAGATACAGCCACTGGTTCTTAGTATTTCTTTTCTGCCTGAAGTACTAAAGAAAAGGAAAGTGTCCTACCAAGTGGTATCTGAGATATAACACCAAAGATGAGACAAATATACTAGCTCAGAGAAGATCAATATTCCTGGTTCAGAAAAGCTTCCCATATTCACTTCTGGTAAATGCAAATTTACCCCAGAATGAAAACATGCTCCTGAATCAGGATGAAGACAGAAAAAAAAAGAGACATGGCAACCCTGACCTTGTTATTTACAAGGCATAACTGCAAGTCAAAGCTGTGCTCTGTGCCATGGAAACTTCCATCTCAACTGTAAAATTGTATTGCTTTTAAAGGTACTTAATTCTGCTTTCACCCTCACCTGTATTTATCATCTAACCACTGGTTGTTTTCTACTTATTTTACCAGCCCCAAAGTACATTCATCCTTTTCTTTTTTATGAAGGTTAAAAGAAAACAAGGCTTCAAGAAATTAATTCTATTTAGATTTAGTAGCTGTAAACAGTCTATGCTTGTAAAAGTTAATTTTTTATCTCATGAAAGATAAGGTTAGAAGTAAGGAAAAACCTCAGTTAGTCTCTGTGTGGCATTTGTTCAAAAACTCTTTCCACAAAGCATTGCTTACAATTCCTATGGAAGTGAACAATTTCATAGCTCACTCTAATTTATTTTCCATTTTTTCATTAATCCCAAATAAATGAAAGAATCACATAATCTGTCCTGAAGTCTAAGTAGGAAGGTGATATGCATCCTTAAATTGTACTCACATTTGAATTTGAGCAACTTGTTCTGTATTATTTTATCCTGGAAACCTGCCATCATTCTCATGGTTCCACAGGTCCTCATTGTCAATGCTCTCCACATCCACAGTGCTCTTCTCATCTCTTCTGTCATTTCATATTTAATAGACAGACCTATTTTTCACCTTCCCAGGAATACAGAAGGATATAGAACCTATGAAGTATGTGGCCAATATCATCTAACCTATTAAATGTCAGAATCATATATCTCAAACTATATGTCAAGATTCCCAAGTCTAGCAGCAATAAACTCTTTCTGTTCCCCACAGGGAATGCACTCTGGCTTTAAGGATCCATATGGATTTCCTTCTGTATTTGGTATTTGATTGTGACCTTCTGTTGATTGCTGACGTGGTCGGAAATGATGGTGGGAATTGGCCAGATCTTAGATGGGAAAGTGGAATAAAACCTATCAAAATATCCTGTTTACAGTTATTTCTTTCATACCAGTTTGGTTCTTCATAGGGTGATCCAATGTCTGCTTCATTATGAGACTCATCTGAAGTAATTTTTTGTATTTCAGTATTATTTCACCAGATTTACAAATGTGCAGGGCTCAGAAGCAGAACAAAGACTGCAGCAGCAATTTCTCCATTACTTATGAAGTATTTTATCCGTGAACCTCACTTGAGTTACATGGATTATTATTTCTCAGTTATTTATTCCTACATACAGACAGGGTGAGGAACACAGGCCAATTTAAAGTCCCCAGAAGGGCAGCTACAATAACTGAATCCTTCCAAAATGAAGGCTGGACCTCTTCTGCATTGTGTTGATTTAAGGAGCCAGTTGAAATTATCAGATTTCTGGCTGAAAGCCAGTACAGAAATATCAGGATGTTATCCTGATCTTGTCATGCAAGAAGTAACAAGAAGGAAAACTGTTTCTTCTTAGTTTTAAGTATTGTGTCACACTGCTCACTAGAGTTGTAAGGCTCCTCCAAACACCCAGAAATCACATGGAAAAAAATAAATCACAGAAACAAGACAAAATCTCAGCCCTGAAGCAGCGACAATTTTTTAAATTTAGCTACACGCCTGCAGAATTTTGAAGCTATCCAGGCTCCTGCTATCATAACTGCTATTAAACTGTAAGGATGAAAAGAACAAATTCTTTGGCAAATTTCAATTACTACCTAGCTAACTGCTGTAAACACGAAAGAACCCATGCAGAGCTCTGTTTTGTATTAGTGACACTCATTAGCTGTAGCAGAGCTACTGAAGGTGTTTTTGATACAGCACACGGTTAGAAAAACCTTTATAAAGATGTATTCAGCAAAAACATCTACACTCTGCATGGATTTCCTTGATCCTCCACAAATTTTAGAAGGAAGAGCTGACAGAATGCCATGTCTCCAAATCCTTCCTCCCAGTTTCATTTTGGTCACAAATTAGCATCTCAAACCATAGCACAGGACATAAGCCTGGAACACTCCTAGCCATGATGGCCTCTAGTTCTGTCCAGGAGGGATCCTTCCTGCCTGATTCTCAGTAACTGTAGCAAAAATACCAAAACCTTTTCAAGTTAATAAATAAAGTAGTATGTGTAACAAAGACAGGCTTTGTCCGCTTCACTTTATCACCCCTCTAACTAAACAGCAGCCTGAAGAACATCTAAGAAAAGCATTGCTGCCTTGGCAGCTGCCTTATCATTTCAGAAAATGAATTGTCTGTAGGGATGATAGTTAGATTTGGGCTTTGGGGACAGCACTGAATCTCTCTGAGACTGGTGAGAGAGCAGCTACACAGAGCAAGTAAATCATTTTAATTTTGTACCAGTTGAAAAGCGTTTTTTTTTCTCGACTTCAGCAAGATGACAGTGGCATGATGGCTGATTTTCATTTCAATCAGAGCAGCATATGATTACCACCTAATTAGAATGTAGAAATAGAAAGGAGATCATTTTTTAACCTACCCAAGAGAACAGTGCTGGGGGAGGGGAGGAGATTATGTTAATCAAGCGATACTGGCATATCAGAGCGACCAAAATAGCCGGATGAATTTTTATCGGCACCCTTACTGTCCTTGAGGATCTGTCAGAGGCTTCAATCAAAACCTGCATTTTCAGGGCTTTATTTCTGAGTAATACATATTCTTTTAAATAAATACATGTCACTGCAGGCCCAAGATATCGCCTTAGGCATAAATACATATATTTTGTCAAAATTTCACATGGTTTTGTTGACTGTAAACATGAAAACTAAGGAATCAAAACTAAAAGTCATGCTTTCTTAAGGGGAGTTGTTTGCATTCATATACATGTTTGAGGGTTTTTTAAAATAGCCTCCTTTAATTAAATGTTGTCAGCTAGCTACTCAACCCCTTTCTAGAATATATGTTCAAAGTTGGTTGCTCTGCCTGAAGGGATTCTAACTGAGGTTACATTAAATGGAACTGCATCAGGCAACATTTTCCAAGACACGCTGTCCCCATCTGCATCCTTCTGCAGAGATAAAGACCAGCCCTCATGTCAAGATACCACTTTGCTTAATTGTCTCTGAAGAATGAAGAGTCAGAATTAGATTGCTGAGATCACCAAAAGGAGGGGGTTAGAGAAATTAAAAACAATAAAAAATAAAATTAATATTTAATAAATATTAATAAAATTAATAATTAAATGTTATTTCAGGCAATCCTGCTTTGTGCACTAGAGAGAGGTGGCAGCTCCCTTTGCTCTGCCCTTCCAGGCAGTGGGAGCTCATCACAACATCTCCCTCCAAACTGTCCACCAGCACCCAGCAGCATTTTAGGTGTGTGAGATATCCTGCCTTTAGCTACCTTAGAAGTGGAAAATATCTCCATATATCATATTTGGATGGAGCACAGTACCAAAGGAAGCACATGTGCAGAGCACCCATCTTGGAGTGTACCTAACTAGACAAACAGGGGTTTCCTCATAAACATTTTTGCTAGAAGGAGTACAGCAAGTGTGATCCTGACCACCTCTCCACCCCCATTACAACAGAGTTCCACTAATTTCAGCTGGACCAGGATTTGGCTCATCCCGCTCTGCTGGAAATGTTCACTTTTTTTTTTTTTTTTTGGCTGTGGGATGATACTAACCACCTGCTAAAAGACAAGGACCTAAGTCTCATGCACTTCAGGCAAAATAAGAAAAAAAAAACTCTTTTCAGCAATGAGTCTAATGAAAAGGAACCAAGAATGTGTTGATTTATTTCCCATTCATTTTAATTTGTATCAGTTATTTCAACAGCGCACACACTGCCACTGCACTTTCCTAGCTGTTGGTCTACCAGGATGTGTAATAAATGTTGTGAGATATTGTGCAAGAGAAAGAACAATACTTTGAACTAAATGTGCTGTTAAATTGAAGTCTTTTCTTGAGCAGTGAAAAAGTCCTGAGGCTTTTTATGTCAGTGTATTGTATAGTGAGGCATACACTGAGATATTTCTATTTTTCAAGCTTCTGAGAAACATAGCAAAGAAAAGGTAGATGATTTCTACCATTGCAAACATTCCTAGATATCTGCCACAAAAAACCCCAAAGATAACCCTCTCCCCATCATCCCCAGTAATGTAGGGGTCCAGTATTTAAAGTTGTCACAATTGTTGTTTTTGAGATACCATTACAGGAAATCAGCTGGCAACACCTCAAACCTTGCCAAATTATCCCAGAAAGAAACATTCTGGCCTGTTTAAAGAACTTAATGTGCATTTCAAAATGAATGCCAGGGTGCAATTTCCTAAAGAGTGGACTCCAATTCTATTTTGTGCTCTGAAGAATTCTATTAAACCCCTAGAGCACTTGGTGCAATGTGAAAACACAGTTTGCTAAGGAGATAGCCTAGGTGGTCTGCAGTAAATTAACCACTGCTGCTGACTGAGGCCATACCTGGGAATTTGCTCCAAGGGATTTCTACACTTACAGCATAACACCATTTACCAGCTTCTAAACTAGATTTGCCCCCTGGCTGCAAGTCAGCAAACCTTGGTGTAAAGCATGGCCAGAGATTACTTCAACTGAGGGCTTCATTTCCAGAGTGGAACAGTGCTGCTGCTGCATGAGTCCAGAACACTTCTCACAATAAGGTTGGTTTTCCCAGACAACTTTATGTAGTCAAGTTTTAGGCTGCTGGAATATGGTGACTGTATGTTGAGTAAATTACAATAGAAATATCTCTCTGTTGCTTTGTAACAATTAACCTCCAAAAGGAGCTAACTCCATTTGCATGGTAATGAGACATTCATCTAAGTGACATCAGAGTTAAGCATGCTAATAAGTTTTTATACAAACACCTGAGGGGTCAAGCACAACCATGGGCTTGGATAAGAAAACCTTTTATTACATGCAAATCACTTGTGTTTTAAGGTCAATGACAGAGAAATTTGCAGGATTCTAACACAGATTGCAGGAATCATTCAAGTTACATTTTCAGGCCCCTGGGCTGACTAAGGAATATAGCACCTGATTTATTTATATTTGGAATTAATGTCAAAAAATTTCATTACAGCATCAAAGGCAAGATGCTATATAGGGAGGTAGACAGGTGAAAACAAGAATATTGCCTTATCTTTCCCAAATTTGTCACAGATTCCTGGGTTGCTGGAAGGCAGAGGAAATGCTGGAGAGGCTTCTGGAGAGCACAACAAAAGACTTGGAAATTGGTCAGTTTTCCATCTTATTCACCTATCTATTTTTGCCAGGTATATTGCTATGGAGGCAGATTCCCTAGTGAACATGCTACCTGTCTGGCAGTAAAACTTCTTGAATTCAAGCAGTCAATTCACATTCTACAATCAAAGAGTTTGAGACCTTAGTGAGTGGTTAGGTCCAAGGGCATAACTGGCTGCCAGACACCTTTGGGACTAAAGGAGCAGAACCTTCTCACTGCTAAGGCAGATTGCAGAACACAGGTTGAGGGAAAGAAGCTGACTTTGATTAATTTAACTCTGGCAGAGCCAAGTATAGGAGGCCTTTCTTGCTCAGGAGAGGCTGTTAGCAGGACACACCAACTCATCCAGAGGAGCAGGTCTGGTCAGTGCTAACAGGAATGAGATGTGGGCAGCACTCTGAAAAGCTGCCCTTGTGCCAGATTGTCAGAGGTTTTGCTCCCAGAGTAGAAAATGTGAATACCTAGTGGGTGCAGTGGGAATTGATCTGTCTTTAAGACAGAGCTTTGTAGAGAGGACTGTCTTGTATGGCTGTGTGCAAGAGGACGCTATTAAAGCAAAGAAAATACTCTTAATTCCATTGTTGTATGATGACCTGCTTTGGGGAAAAGCTTGGGTAATGTATAATATCACTACTCAAAACACAAAATCTAGTCTGAGGGAGTAAGTGCACACAGCCCTGGAAGTGCTCAAGGCCAGGCTGGATGGGGCCCTGAGCAGCCTGGTCTAATGGGTAGCATCCCTGCCCATAGCAGGGGCTGGAACTAGAGGGACTTTAGGGCTCCTTGCAATGCATACCTTCTGTGATTACACATACAATATAAATTGGATCAAACTGACACCTGGCACAGAGCTACATCAGTTCTTTTAAACCAGATAACCATGCTCACCTTGCTATACATATTAAACAACAGCAACCCAGTAATAGTATGCTTCTAAAAAATCCCTTTTACTGCATAAGTTACTGCTGTCACAAATAAAATTGAGTATCTTTATTTTGCTGCTGCGCTGTTTGTGATATGTAAAACATGCTAGTATGCCATAATCTAAAACTTAAGACAGAGGATTGTGGAAGAATCTTAGGAAGAGGGTAAGCTTCATGTGAAAAAGTACAAAGCTGTGGATAACAAAACCCTCAAACCATATTTTGACAAAAACCTAATACTCTATTTCCTGTGAAAATCAGCAAAAACTCTGGGGGAACAGCTCTGAATCCTCATAATCAGTAATATGCAATAATTGCACCACCCATATTCAAGTGCATCAAACAGAGTGAGACCTCAGCTTGATGAGGCTGGGATTCAGCATGTTAGGAAAACAACATTTAAGACAAAAACTATGAGCTGTAATAGCCCAAATTGAAAAGAATGACTCTGGTGTAAGATGAGTCTGATAACTAAATAATTAGGACAGCCTGGGCTCCTTTCATGGTCCAAACATAAACTATAGCTACTTATTTCTGTAGTAATTCTGGTTAAATTGGAGTTTTCGAGGAACAAGGCAGAAGGTGCATATACAATACAGACTCAGCTTTTGAGGAAGAAAAGCTTTCTTCTGGAGCAAAAACCAAAAACAAGCCTTTTAGCCTAACCTTTTAAATTATGTGGCAAAAATGAAACTAGGAGAAATTAAAAGATGGTAAGCACACAAACATATTGGCTTTAGCCTCACAGGTCAAGGTTAAAATTACAAAAATACAAGATCCCAAAAATGTAAGTTTAGGGCTAAGCTGATGAGATTTAGGCCTTAAAAGTGTTAATGAAGTCTGTCCATCCAAAACTGCTTCACTGCTCAGATTTCCAGCTGTGGGAAGCAACTGTGAGAGTAGCAAAAGCCACAGCAAACAAATGCTGAGTGCTACAAAATCAATGTCCAAACAGGTATGAAATCCTTAGTGCACTTCCAGGTTTGAAAACTTCAATTGTACTGCTCAAATATCAACATATTACTTCCTTTCAATTAAAATTTGGCAAAAAAAAAAAAAAAAAAAAAAGACAAACCAAAGCACATGAACCCACTAAATTCACACCCTGACACATCAGGTTCTTGGGAAAAAATAGCTTCCTTGAATATATTGCCAGGGGAAAAATATTATTAATTATGTCCTTGTATGCAGTTCTTCTCCAATTTGCTTTGTTCAAGGTTTTCAGACAAAATACCAAATAACTTTAAGTCTGAAATCTGCTAGCTATCATCATAAGGAAGACTGTCAGTTTAAGACATGATTATTTTATTTGTTTTGCCACTTTTTTGCTGCACTTCTCCAATCCAACACTAGGAAAACAGAAAGACAAACAGTAGAAAGCTGAGAGATGCAGATCATTCTGTTGGAAGCATTTTTTTGTCTTGTACAAATAATCACTCTTCTGTTGCTACTGGAAGATGTCCAGTACTATTAAAAATTCATATGTTTAGTGAGTGTTTCTGGGAAAATGAACATTTAATAGTAAGCAAACGAACAAATTAATGAAAATAGAAAAAGGATCCCACAGCTCTTTACTGTAAAATGACCCTGGAACACCACTGACCTTTGGTGGTTGTTTCCACTGACAACTTATATGCACATTTCCTTTCCAAGAATCTCCTCATTATGATCTGAAAACTCTGAAACTGAGAAACAGCTTAGGAAGAGAATAGTCTTCTGCTTTGCCAGGAAAGATTACAATGCACAGGAAATGCACAGTATGGTTTCAAACAAAGGTATTTCCTTTGAACTCCAGTGTAGCTTTTAGATATAAAAATCTTCCCCCTGGCTGTATTGTCCTGACCTGACTTCACTGGTCTTAAGACTAAATAATAAAAGAGTTCAATGCTCAAGCCTATGTTTACTCTTTTCACAGTTTTGGAGTCAAAGACCATAACCTTAAACATAAATTTGAAAAGAAAAAAACCCAACTTTTTTCCATACCTCATTGTGATTCTTGGTTAACCATTCCTTAATAGTGTTAAGGGCAATGACAGCAGCAGGCTCATTTGGAAAACCTAAAAAGAGAAGAAATAAGAGATAAATATATATTTATTTCTATATAAGAAAACAAAAATCTGGATTTTTTTTCTTCCTATTCTTCAAAATATTTTGGAATTACAATTGGTCAACTCCCTTTTTCACAGATTTGTATAAAGGTCTTGGGTAACATCTATTCCATTTTCCCCCAGCTAAATAAATTGAGAATAGGAACAATGCTTTATTGGATTTTTTTTTTTTTTTACTTGACTCTAGTTAAGAAAAGTCCACTGCTCAAGAGAACAAGAAAGAAGAGCTGTGTACATGTGTCATACTAGGCAGGCAACCATTCAACACCTATATCACAGGAACAAATACTAGGCTTACATTTCACAAAAGCAAGAAAAATTCAGACATTTCTTAAGGCATAAGGGCTTTCTTAAGGCTTTCTTCTTTTAATCCATCTGTCAGAAAAACTACACCACACTATGACCCCAATGCTGTAGGCCTTATAAAGAGAGAAATGCTTGAGTTAGAAATCTCTCAGTTTATGGCCTAAATCATAACAAACAACTTTGGACATTAAAGAATTCATGAAGTTCATAAGCATATAAACTTAAGGCCTTATGTTGCATGATACATTAGCAATAGTAATTCCCCCCAGGACTAATATCAAAAATTTTTCCAGGGACACAGACTTTTTGCATTGATGGCTTCTACCTATTAAATCCAAGGATGTTTTCATTAGTTAGGCACCTTAATTTAATTTTCCTTTAATTCTTAACCTGGGGGCAGCAAATCATTTCAGTGAGGATTTAAAAATGAGACCCCATAAGCTGTATGAATCACTCTCAGTAGGTCAGATTAATAGAATAGGCTTTGAAGAGGTGCAGCTGCAGGCACAGTGGACAAGCAAGCAACAGGGTTAGAAAGAGTCATGAAATTTGGCATACAGCAGTGTAGATATAGCCTTTCTTACATCATACATCACCCTTGTACCATAAACTGCAACACAGATACTGCAAAAAATTACAGGTTTCCAGCTTTTTGACTTATATCTTTTTTAACCCCTTTTCAGAACTTGTGGAATGCAAGATTAGGAAAAAAGCCAACCCAAACCAAAATCCCTCCACTGAATCACATTCCTAAAACATCACTCCCTGTAAATTGCCTCTGCAAAGATTTGTTCCAGCAGCATGTGTACTGTTTTGAAGTGACAGATGACAACCATTCATCAAGAAAAGCAAGTAAAACAGTAAATTTTGGATAATACCAGTATTTAGCATGTGCCTCCTTTGAATACATTTCTCAATAAAGCATATTTTTACATTTTAAAAAATACACTTAGCAAGTTCAAGATAAAATACTAGCTCTAGACCCTACAAATGTTACTGTGCATAGTCCTATTGCTGCTGGGAAAATAAATTCTTGTAACATTTAATAATGCTGATATCATCAAGGCATATGTCTCATGACACCAACTAACGACCACGAACGAAACCCAAAGCAGGGACTTCCAACAGCCTCATTTTCATAATACAAAATAACAGAGCTCTGAGCAGACCATCTGCTCAAATCAGTAATATCCTAGCTAACAAACTGGGACTTTTTCACACAGAAATTCCCTTCCTGAGTGTGGTAGCTCTGCCTGGACATAAAATGAACACCATGCAGAAGGACAAATGCATACTTCAGACAACTGATATACTATTGTTTATGCACTGAATGGTTTATTTTCAGAACAATTCTCCCTCCAGTAAGATTAACTTTTCAGGCTTGTTTTTCAATCCCTTGCAGCAGTGTAGTTGGCCAAAATGGTGATAAAGCACTGGGGATTGTATAGAATCTCTCCATAAATTGTACACTGTTTAGAAACTGCTGCCATGCTAACCAGTCTTAAATAGAACCTTATCTAGAAAACCGGTGTTCAGTTACTACTAAGTCACCACAATGTAAAGGAAACAGCTCAGCTACCTAAATAAATAGCCTTGAATTCTGTGTATAATTTCAGAAAACATGCTGAAATCCATCAGAGCCTTTTATGATCAGCTATCCGCCTCAAAAAGAATCATCTAATCAGCATTTTACACACATTTCTGGCAATTTTATGGAAAGGATTATCTTGCTAACTAAATGCAGAAGAAGGATGGAATTAGCCTCCTGTTGCAAACCTTGCACTAGCACAAAAGCCCCTGTGTCTCTGATTCTCAAACAGAAAAACATTTTTATTTAAAGGACTGGGCTAAAGGAAGATAAAGCGAGATGGGATCTTTTCAAACATGCTTTTACATTGTTTTAATTTCTAATCTACATTTGCCTGCCATAACATTTCTGGTCTGCTCCCATCTGCACTCCCATCCCCCCTTTCCCACTTTCAAACAGAAAGCAATCTCAGGAGGCACATGGGAATCAAATTACTTGAGAGAAATGAGCTCGAGGTGCCTCACAGTTTACTGACTGCTGGAGCAGCAGCTCAGGCAATTCTGGCTAAAGGCTCAATTTCACAAAAGATAAAACAGGTAAAGTAATGAGTGACACTGGGCCATGTTACTGCAGTGAGTGCTCCTCCAGCATACTGAAAAGGACAAGGGCACAAAAAAGCACATATCAGCCATGAGGTACAGGACTTCACTGTGATTATCTGCCTGGAGAAAACCATGGCAGGTTGTATGTCATGGACAGGTGTGTGGTGCAGTGTACCTACCCACAGACACAGGTATCTGTTATAAATGAGAAACAAAAAGTCTTGATATTCAGCAAAATTCATATTGCTTTATTTTATACAGACGGGGCAAGTAGCGCTGGGGAACGTGAGGGGTCATCGCCCACTCCACACTCCGTGGAACTTCAGTCTCCAGCTTCTCTTTATAGTATGGTTTCTTGTTGTCATCAATAATTTTTGGTTTTTTGCTGTCATAATTCTGCCAGGTGAGCAGTGGTGGTCAAATAAACATCTGTAAAGTCTCTGGGTGACAGTCAGTCTCCTAGATAACCATCTGGTCTTGGTGGATATAAACTGGCAAAAATCGGGAAGTCTGGTCTTTGTAGATAGGTGGTATTGATCAAACAAAGGCAGGAAGTTTGATTTTGCAAACTGGTAGTAAATACAACTTATTTTGAAAACACAGGATTCATAACAGAGGAATTTAAAATGGAATTATTTAATAATATATTTTCCCCTATCTAGTGTCCATGCTTCACTTCAGACCTTAGTATTCTGGTTTATACAAACTCCAATACTTTTATGATTAACACAAATCTTCTATCAATTATCACATATCTAACTTGCTCTGAGCTTTCTACATCCTCCACAGCCACAGCAAACACCTTGGCAACACACCCAGTTATACCACTAAACCAGTGCAGGCTGTGTCTGGCTCCTGAAGAGCTGCTGCAGCAAGTAAGAATTTTACTGCCACCATCTGCACTTTGCAGCGCCAACTGAGCACATCTCGCCATGCATTACCAGGATCCCAACTCTTCAAGCACAGCAAAATCCTGGATATGAGCAGCCACTCCTCTGGTGCCCCTCTGAGCTCAGGAGCCATCCTTTAGAGCACAGCTTCCATCATCACAGCTGATGGCACAGTGGGTACAAGCCTTCTAAGTCAGTAGGAACGAGGGTGTTCACCCTGCTACCATCACAGAAAGCACATCTCACCTGAGCTCTAGTGCTTTTGGTATGCCTAGGAAAGCTTTGAGAGGTCTTCAAGCTTACAAGACTCTGCAACTCTTTCCACGGCTGTACCAATTTATTCCTGGAAATTGTAACCCTGACTTGTGAAATGGCTGCCAAAGCAAGCTCTAGGCTGTGTGAGTTCTTGTAGTGATCATGGCCATAATTTTCCTGCAAAGGCATGATAAGATATGGCAGAATTATTTTGATCTATCTGATATGAAATAAATGTGCTGTTTTAGAGGAGAAGAGTGTGGAGCAGAACTAAGATAGTAACTAGAGATACACACTGACATTCCATTACATTTGTATTTATTCCCTGGAATGCAACTGGCAAGAACATAAATCCCCCTGTTTCATCAAAGTGCAGAAAATATGCAATGAATTCCCTGTTGTTAGACACCCTTGTGTAAATGCTCAGTCTTTTGTGCTTGGGGGATTCAGTGGAGAAACATTTTCTAATTGAGAAATTACTCTTTGCCTAATTTATCTGTGCAGTATCAGAAGAGCATACACCAGTAGTCCATAGAATCATAGATTGTTCTGAGTTGAAATGTACCCACAAGGATCCTACAGTCCAGCACCTGGCCCTGCACAATGCTCTTCAAAGCATAACAGTGCAACAAGGATTTTGTGACACAAAACTAACAGAAATCTATTTCAGGGACTCCCAAATTATGTGGAGATGCTGGTAGCTTTATCTGCCTCTTTTACTGGGCTTGATCCAATCTTAAAAAAAAATGTCTAACTTACAATCAGGTAATGCTACCTCCCCATGAAAAGCCCATTTACAAAACACAGGTCTTAAGTAATCAAACTTTAATATGATCTATCTGAGGATTAAGATAACATAATGTAACAGGAGGGCTATAACACTAACAAGCAAATGTCAATCCAGAAAGATCACTTCAGTAGCTGCAGGGATAAGTGCTATAATTTGTCAGTTTAACAGAGATGTCTAATGTTTTCTGTAAATCAACTCATCCTGGTAAAGAAAGGTCTGTATCCTTTATTTGTTAGCACAGCCTAAGTGCTAGGCAGGTTTTTATTCATTTAAAACATGTTCCCTTCTCTATGGATTCTGAAAGGCTCGTCACAGGCTTAATATTCTTATTTGCCAGTTTTAATGCCTTCATTTTGAAGCAAATCATGAAAAGAACCAAATGCACATCAACACAAATAATCATTATGTGTTTTCATATTTTCTCAGAAAAATATCTACACTGGCATATTTGTGCATACATCAAGATGTAACAGTTTGCAGACTGTTCCTGTGTGCTAAAATCAACCCTGAGTCCCACAGCTTAATCAACAAGACTGCTAAAATGGAAAAACTTCCATTTTTTAAGTTTATAAATTTGTCAGGATGTTTACAGATATTTAAATGATGCTCTTCAAATAGTAGCTTGTCACATTTTTAAACTGTGGAACTGTACTGAAGGCCATCTCTGCAGTCAGGATGACAGGCTATCTCCACCCTGCATCAAGTACTTGCTATCTGGGAATCATCAGCACCATATGGTATGGAATATAAAGATGTTTTAAAGGAAAGAAGAACTGGGAAAGAAGAGAAAAAAGGTACTAAGCCTTTATTCCATACATGTTCTGAAACCTGGTATTATTCTTGGTACTGTAAATACCTTCAGAATCACAACCAACACATAAATAACTGCATTTCATTATGGCCATGTGGGTTAAGGCCAGCTATTGACAATGAAGATGATAGTGCTTATGACAATAAAAGAACAAATGAGATGCACAGCCCAGCATGCCTGAGGTAGGGTTAACTCAATACATCCACTTGTCCTTCAGCTGTGAAATAAACAGAATAATCTTGCAACTGATCCTATATAATCATCTTGTCAAAGATTTATTTTAGTAGTCAAAATTAATTCACTCATGCTAGGTTGATTCCCATTACTGTGGTAAATCTGTTTTGTTTGGAAAGAGATGATAGCATTTTAACAAAAAGCTTATTGTTTTGCTATTCTTTTTGCTTTTTTCTCTCACTCTTTTATTTTCTTTTTTTTTTTATTTTTTTTTTTTTAACCTTTGTCACTTAGTGATTGGATAAACAAGCTAAGTTCCTACCTTGATCATTTTTGTGGACATTCATAACTTGGAAAGAAAGTACCCTCATTTGGATCAACTACAATGAAGACTAAGACTAAACAGAAGAGCCGTGAATCTTCTGCTAAATAACCTACCTTGCCTTATTGAACTCATTCACTCAGAGAAAACCTTATTTGCTGTCCACTCAAAAACTGACTCTAAGAAAGTGAAATTAAGTACTGTGAAAAGCCAGTAACCTTTCTGTTACCCTGAGAAACAAAGGTGCACCAATTCACTGTATCCTTCACAGACCGTGCTACAGTAATTATCATTCAAGTAAAACAAAACGGGAAAAAAAAATTTAAAAATGCATTAACAAAACATTATTCTGAAGAAATCATTATATGCTTTTCAATTCCTCCCAAGACAGGTGCCCAGTGTGTCTCATCAGCACATCAACTCACCTGCACCATCTACAGCTCAGGTGCTTTTCTAATCTATATTTGGGCTCATCTCAGCGCTACAGCTGAAAGAAGTGGGTTGCCAAAAGGTGGCTATCATGCAAGACAAACTAGGTCACAGCTGTTTTCTCTGAAATACACAGTATCACACCAAGATTCATTTCACACTCTGCCATGTTGATATAATTGGACAAATACCTGCCACATAACTGTGTTAAAAGTGGCAGTTGCACAGAGACATACACTGCAATTATGTAGGTTAAGTGAGCAGAGGCTTGCACCAATAAGTCTAAAGATTCCACTGAAGAAAAACTAGATTTCAAGTTTACTGAGTTGTTTGATATTTATTAGCATTGGAGGGGGGAAGAATTTTTAGTAAAACTGCATTTACACTTGGACTACTGAGGAGGAATAGAGATCCCCTACACTGCAAGAAGTATCATAATGCTATTCTGAAGGAGAGCTGCATGTATGTAAGAATTTCACTTTTGTGCAGTAGTCAATACATTTTTTTATTACAAGTCAAGGTTTTGGTTTTACTTTTCCAGCATTTATAAAGGAGTATGCTTGCAGGGGATCACATGATGGAGAAATGGATTCTGTAGCAGTCTTGTTAAAAAAACACAAAACATAGCAAGCAATACTTGGAGGCTCTGGGAAGCAAACCTGCTCTGTAGCTGTGCTGTTTACTGTGCTGTGTGATGGAGCTTTTCTGTCTGTCAGGAAATTTCTAATGCCCAAGTAGAAAATTAAGGCTTCAAGCTGAGCATAGTAGGGGAAAGATCAGAAAGACACCAATGCAACACTGAAAGGAAAAAGATCTCACTGCTCTGGCCATTAGCATTCTACTGTGGGAGGAGAAAGCACACACAATGCAAATGCAAGTGGAAGATATACTCATGCAGGTAGTTTTGCAATTATAAAATCTACCTATGAGAGTGTATATGCAATGTCTATGTAAATTACACAGCTGTTTAAACACATGTATGCAGCTGTTCCTTAGCTCAAGCACATCATTCTCCTTTAAATACACTCTATACCATAACCAGAATTGCTATTCTAGAAACAAACATTGTACAAAGAAATGTTAATTGAAAGACATTTCAAAGTGTACACGAGCTACCTAATGCAGAGTATTAAATCTTCTATTTTGCCATATTTAGCAAGCAAGTTGGGTTTTAGGGTGGCAACATAATACAGCCAAAGTAATTTGAAACAAAGTGTAAAGCACTACTCAGCTGTGAAATCTCCCATCATACACTGAATTGCACAGCAATGGGATATTGGCTTCTGTGTAGTTACAATTGCAACAAGGTTAAATATTTATTCTACCCACTGATTTAAATAAAAATACCTTGTTGTTCTCAAGTGCAGCAAAGTGTAAGGAATCAATCCTGCCTTCCTAAAGTGTCTTGCTAATGCCACAGGAGATAAAATCCAATCAAACCAACCCCCACACGCCCTGAATTCCACTTGAAACTGGTACTTTCTCTTGGAATGTGTGGTCCAGGGCATTGGACCTCCTTAACCTCCACTGACACTTTGCCAGGCCCTCCTTGACACACACCAAGGGATGATCAGTTCAGCAGTGGGAATAAAGTAATGATTCTGTACCTTGCCAAGAACTGTTCCTGATGCCATTTTGCTATCGATTGCAGGCTCTAATTGAAGGTTTATCTGAAGCAGAGATATTCTTGATGTGCCACTCCTTACTAAGCTTCTGATGTCTACTAATGTATCCCACTGCAGGCTGGGCAGGGGGAGAAGGGGCAGGAATTGCCATGGGACACTCACTCTTCTTGGAGATGGATCTTTGTGCAGACAGAGGGAGCCAGGAAAATGCACTGAGGAGCAGCAGATTGAGGTGGAGGAAGAGGAGGAGAGGGAGGGAGAGTGGAACCTCTTGCTGCCAGATGGGGCGTAGGATTTTGGGAAGAAGGGCTGAATGTGAGAGAAAATGTCAGGGCTACTGGCTTTGCAGGAGCTGTCAGTATTTCATCTCAAATAGGCAGCACACCATGGCAGGAGTTGCAAGAACTTGGGGAAACACATGTATGTAATGGACACAAGCCACCACAGCAAAATGAAGGAAGATGGCAGCATAGAAAGTCTGAGAAACTTCAGAGGAATCAAACATACATAAGCAATAGTGAAAAAAAACAAAATCACATAAAAAACCACAGGTAACATTGCCAGCCCAGCTCTAGCCCTTAAATCACTTCCACCATGTTCAATTGTTTTAGCAGCAACACAAAGACCTGGCTGGATTATCTAAAACCAACAGAGTGTTTGGGGAAGGCCATCCACATACAAGAACAAACAAAACTATCTGACATTATTTCTACTGAAACACTGTTCTTATCTCCTCTATAAGGAAAATCAAAGATTTCCTAAGAGCACATAATCAGCTGAAAAAATATATACTTACTCCTTGTGAAAGAAGGAAAAAAAAAAAAAAAAAAGGAGAGAGAGAGAGAGAGAGAGAAATAAAGATGTTCTTTTATCTTTTTCCCCAAAAGACATATGAGGAAGAAAGTTATAGGTCAGGCTGGGTAAAAAAGCAAGACACTATGTCTGGCACATTTAATCTACTTAGTTTAGTCTTTTTAACAAATACATTATTGATTCTTGGTTGTCTTTATTATTCACACCGTGGATTTTTTTTTTAGTTCTTGCCTCAGGCAGTAATAAACCATACTAAAGCATCACACTAGCAGCTATTGTATTGAGGGAATCTACAACAGCTCAAAACTGAAATATTTCCATCCAATCTGGAGCTCAAAACACTTGGGAGGAACAGAGAGAGGGTGCATTCTAAATTTGATGCTTGATGGTTTGTTCTTCAGTGCACAGAAAGACACTTCATGCCATGTGATCACACACTACATGTACACTGCTAAAACAAGTGCTTGTGCAGGTTGTTGGACTTGATGAATCATTGTACTATCTCAACTATTTTATGTATTAATTTTTTAAGAGGAAGAATTTTTTCCCCTTGCCCAGATGCTGCTTCATTTCTGCAGCAGTCATTTGCCAGGAAAGAGGTCAGCTCCACCTATCTTTCTTTTTGTCCTGCAAGGGTCACAATGTGCCTTATTTGATTTTATGCTCCTGTATCTATCAGTAACCAGCCAATCTACACTATTTATCTTCATTTCAGGATGTATTGCAGAAACAACTTTGTCAACAAAAACTACATGGACTCAACTAGCACCCCTTCAACCTTCCTCCCAGTGCTGCACTGAAAAACCTTTTTGCATGTTCTGAGGTTACAGCAGTAGACACCACAGATGAAAAGGGGTTACAAGATTGCTAAAGTTTGGAATAATGGGGAAAATTGGGTTAAAGCAAGAGCAAGGAAAAATTGAAATTTAAAATTCTGATTTCAGCAAACCTGCCCAGTTACAATAGCGCATTATGCACTTCTGGTGCTCTTAGCAAGACTTCAAATGCTAAAGGGTTAAAAAAGACCATTAATGGTTAAAATATGACAATAACCTTATCTCTTGGAACACCCTCATCAGAACACTTTTGACTAACAATTCCCTCAATTCTGGTAGCTGATCAACCAAATAACCCAGATCTCATCAGATTCTTCAGTGTCTTAAAAGATCACAGTATTAACTGTCAAACAAGTATTTGTTACAAAATACAATTTCTCCTAACATTTCTAATTTGTATTTCACTTACAATTATGCTTTTATTGAGTCGTGCATTCTTCAATCAAAAAGGAAATTAAATAACCAGTTAATGGCATTTGCAATTCCAGAAATTCAAATTCAATTTCGTCTTGCTATGAACTTTAGGTCTTATTGAACTTGTTTTAAATAGCATTTTCAATATGTATTCTGGTAAGTTGCCAGTGTATTGTTGGGGTATTTAAAATTTATTTTTAAATCATTATATGAGCAAACATGTGCTGCTTTAGCAAGGAATGGGATTTCCTAGCATTCAGAAAGGTTTAGCAAACATCAACATTTCTGGTTAGACCAACAGTGGTAAATCCCACCTTAAAGTAAAATGATTTAATTTTAGAGATGCCACTCTTCAGGGGGAAGCACAAAGCCCAAACACACATGTTTTCCAAATAATTTTGAACAATATCAAATTGAGTCAGGGGAAAAAGCAATGACAGAGCAAATGATAATTACTGTAGTCAGAAGAAATGTCCAGATTTTAAACAAAGGAACCAATGCTATGGTTGGTCAGATCAAGCAGCAGAGGATTTGGAAGAAATCTCTTTTGTCCAACAATGCAGTACAAATAAGAACCTGATCTGGACAATTTAAATGTAAATTTCTTACCTGTCAGACAAGTGAGATTTAAAGACCTCCATTTAAAAACCCAGGCATCTCCAAATCTAATCTTAAAGTGAAAATTGACCTCCCACCTCAATTTCCTTCTAAATGTGGAAGGAAAGGGGGTTGTTTGTTCCAGCACTTTATTAAATTTAGGATATGTGTATGGTTGGCATGAGATGACCCACACTATGCCTGAGGAAAACCACCCTTTGAAGGAAGGTCCATGCTATAGCCAAACACAACTAATCCTCTTGGAAACGTGACATCCCAGGTAGATTGGCAGAAGAGATATGGAAAAGCATTAAATGCATTGCATGGAGAAACCTCCTTAATTGTTAAGCAATGAGGCAAATGAGGGAAAATAGAAGATTTTTAATTGAGGGGGTAAAAAGAAGTTGTCAATTCCAAAGAGCTTGTTACATCATCAAAAGTAATGGAAGACAGAATCAAGCTTAGGGAACAGCTTTAGCCAATTTGATTTCCATTAACCTTATCAAAGCAACCTCACTACATATACAATTACACTCATGATAATTCACTTTATCATGACAGCTGCACATCTCCAGATTGTGAAAAATACCACTGCAATATTGAGTTGGGTTGGGATTATTTCAGTGAATTACTTGCATGCAGACACCAGCCTCCACAGCTCAGTCTTCCTCATATCTCAGGGAATAGAAATCAGTTTAAAAAAACCAAAAAACCAAAACTGCACAAAGGACAGAAAGCTGTGTGTATGTATCAACACATGATACATTGCATGAGAAAGGGATAACCAGTACCTGGGAGTGAGGGGAAAAAAAAACAGTTCTGTGAGCTCCTCTTGCAGGAAGTGGGAGAAGATTTGGGAGTGTGATGTTGAGCCTGGGCAAGGTGGGAATCGGGAAACCTTTGCCTCTCACTAGGTAAACCTATTTTAAGTAACAATACATAAATTAATTTTCCCCAAATCAGGACTGTTTTGCCCATTATGGTACTTGGCAAGTCATCTCCCTGTCTTCATCTGAGTGCACTTATTTTTTCATCTTGTTTTTCCCTCTGTCCCGCTGAGGAGGAAGAGAATTAATCAAGTGGCTGGGTGGGCATCTGTTAGCCAACATCAAGCCACCATAGAACCACAGATTCCTCTGCCATAAAACATTCTACCTATTCTTTTTTTTTTTTTTTTTCTCCAACAAAACACACAACTTGACAGCCTGCAAAAAGAAGCCCCAATCACATGCAGAAAAGCTGTAAGAAAGGAAGGTGATGCAAAATTAAGGCGTGAGAGTACTTGTGCTGGTGAGATCAACATAAGGCACTTGGGGACACACACACACACCAATTCCAGTTAAACATTTCCAGTTAGATTTACAAAACTAAGAGATCATCATTCTACCAAAATAATGGTTGTTATTTAGAGATCAATTGCTAAAGAAAGGACCTCCACAGAAAAGCAGGAAAACTCACAGCTCTGATGAGTCAAATCCAATGAGATCAATATCTACATTTATGTGTATTATACATATTTATATATGAACTTTGCAAAATAATCTCATGCAGTTTGGTACAAGTAAAATCTGACGAACTTACAGTAACTACCAGGACACAGAAAAAGTTTGTGGTGTTATGCCACTGAAAGTCTGAATATTATAATTTAAAATTATTACAAAAAGGAAAGGTGCAATTCCTATATAAACCATTTAAGAATAAGTAAAAGTAAATTTTGTTAGCACTGTAATAGATACTAATCAAGCTATGCTGAATCCATCATATAATCAGCAGTCTTAACTTAAAAGTATTCTAGGAATACAGAAATAAAGTGGTGGGCATCCAAATGAAAGAAGGATCTCTAAAATTCAGAAAGGTTAAAGAAGATGGATTTCTATTCCTTAGAAAACAGGTGATTACAATTAAACCTCTATGAAACAAAATAATTCGAAGAAACCATAAGAATAATTACTGCAGGTTATCTGAGTTCATGCAAACACCAAAAGATGAGAACTGAAGTCAAATTTAAGACATCCCCTCTCCAGCAGGAATTTGGAAAAAAATCCTCTAAACAGATTGGAAGAGCGGGAAGAAGGAAAAAAATGTGAACAGTCAGACATACTTTTGCAAACAGTTTAAAAATTGCTCAGAACAATTTTGAAAGAGCTTGTGTGCAATAACAGAATCAAAGGAGGAAACAAGGAATGTGTGAGCTTCTGGGACATTTCTTGTGCTAAAATTTTAACATCAATCTTATTTCTTATGATTTCCCATCAGATTCCACATCTACCTTTCTCATGTGCTGCATGGGATAACACCACCAGAAACACACCAAAAAGAACTGATGCTTCTAAAGGACTGAAGTACTTTTGAAAATCTAGTAAACAAATAAAAAAGCTCACAAACCAGTTGGAAAAAAGCAAGTTCAGAGTGTGTAAAAACATTACCTTCTAAATCCAATTCAAAGAAATGAAGGTGCTACTGTCACATCCTTGTCCCCCAGGAGTTCTCCATGCTCAGACCTGCTGGCTGAAACATTTGTGTGGACATCCTTTGCTTTGGGCCAAATCAGTGAGTTGGATTGGATTCAACAGCTTCAGTATAGGTGGTTTTTCACCCAGCCACACTTTTTGGTATTGAAGTGGTCTGGCTAGGAGGTAGACTGACAGACCTGAGGAGGCTGAGTCCCTGCTTGGGGCAGCTGTGGGCTGAGCATTCTCACAGCAGGTGGAACTGGAGCAGCCAAATAGTACTTAGGATTTTGTGGGTATTTGATGGCTGTAGTTTTGGCAATTTTTGATAAAACAAAATGTCATTTAAATAACTCCATTCAACATGGGCTAATGTGATGATACTGTCTCTTAGCACTGAACATTATATACAGATAATTCAGGATTATCTTCCAGCCTTTACTGTGTGGATATTTAGATTTATCATGAAGGAAGAGTTTCATCATCAGTCTTGACATTTTTGGGGAAGAGAGCAGCCTTACAATTTAGAGATGCACAGACATTTAGTAGTCAGTGACAAAAACTAGCAATAAATACAGAGTAACCTAAATAGCATGGATCATGCATTCAAAGTTAGAAAATTAAGGCTACACAGGAAATTCAGACAGAACCATTTTGTTTAGTAAGTAGAAAATCAGTGAAATATGTTGACAGTAAGTCATAAAAACAAATAATAAAAATAAGTAGATTAAAAAAAACTGTGGAGGTAAGGGAAAATTTAAGACATCAAGAATGATAAAATGTGGAGCCAAGGCTGAAATGTATTCAGTACAAATATCAAGGTGACCTCTTCCAAGCAGAAAGCTTTGATACCATGAAACTTCAATAATTTGTGAAAATTGGACTAAATGCAATTTTTAAAAAGTAGATAATTTTTTGAAATCATATGCAATTTAAACTTAATATATATCACTTTTGAACTTTAAGTCTATATTTTTTTGGAATTAGTGCTGATGGTGAAACGTTTCTATTTATTCCTTTTCAGAAAATGCTCAGCTTAGTTAAGGTCAGCATAAATACCATGTAATCAACATGGAAAACTCAAAGGAAGGTCAACAACTAGGAAAGAGAGCTCTGAAAACATGGAACAAGGTAAGCAAGGATTTGGAAGCTAATTCTTTGCCATCAAATGCCTCCAATTCCACAGCCAGAACATCACTGAATGCCCTTAGTAAGACAATTTTGAATATGCTGGCATTATGAAAGAAATTCAAGGTCAGAGTAGCTACATATTTCCACATCACTTTTGCACAATTTTGGAAAGTATCAACTGAAAATATTGTGGGCAGTTACACTCAAATTTGTCAGTTGTACATTCTCTAACTCTTGGCCACCAACCAGGGTCAACTCTACTCCCTGCTTCTGTTCAACTATAGTCAATAAGATGGGGACAACTCCATCAAACTATGCAACTGAGAGATGGGTACAGGGTCCTGTAACAGGAAACCTTCATTAGGAAAGACATGGAAGCATTACCAATATGCATTCTCATTACCTGAATCATGGCTAGCAGCTTTGCTTAAAAGGGAGCTTTGAATCTCACGTTTTTTTTTTTTTTTTTTTTTGGGAAGGGCCTACTTATACATCAGTGATTCATTGCTTTACTGAAAACTAGTAAATTGTAGTTTATAATGTTGATAGCAAAATACAACAGAAGATTTCTAGGGCACTGACTGGCATGGCCAGCATGTAAATAGCATCACTTGTTTCTTCTATACTGTTTCTAATACTGTGAAAAGTCCATCAGGTTTCCTTTCTTTCTCACTTTGTAAGCTAGGCAAAAAGGGAAAAAACCCATCATCTCTTAATTAAGCAGTGCCAGCTTAGCAACATAATTTTTCTTTACTCTCATTCCTAAAGACAGGAAAAAACCACCCTGATAACCAAACCAAACCCAGAAGGCTACAACCAACCAGTAAACACAGCTTAAAATGTCACTGGACGTGTTCCTAATGGCACTAGGAAAAAGAAAAAATGTTCTGGCCTCCTCAGAGTCAGCATGTTTTACTGCTACAACAAAAAGAATAGTTAAAAACCTATCAGTGGCAGAATGTTTAGCACCTATTACAGACACAAGTGTAACTACCTAATGGTAATTAAGGGCATAAGAGAATGACTAATGTTCTGAATCCATAAAACTGCATTGGTTTGGGAGCTATTATGATTGCACTGTCTGGAGCTACACTGGGCCATTTACTGAGATAAGCATTCTGCATAAAACTGATACTCCACTTTTCCAACACTGGATAATGAGCTGGTACAAAAGGCTGAAACCACGCACCACACACTGGTCACCACTTGAACAGTCAATTTACTCTCATCCTAAGGATGCACTTGTTTTTCTTAATGTTTAATTCTAGATATTCCCCCATGCTGTATTTTTCTCATCCAAATGCCAAACACTTCACGCAGCATCTTTTGTGATTTAGAAATATGTTTTTGTTCATCAAAACTGAGAAACGAGAAAATGGATAAAGAAAATACAGTACTGGCTGGTAGCTAGAACAATGTGCTGACATTTATATCAGCTCTTATTTAGCTCAGAGGTTCTTGAACCAGGCCTTCCCCATGCAGAAATGGCATAAAATTATTCACACTGAACAGCACATTCCTCAATGAGTGACCTGGAAATGCTACTCAATTGGACTAAGCAACCCAAAATTTGGTTTGTAGGAGAAACAAGTCTCAATGTGTGATGAACCATTATATTTTCTATATGGGATCCTCCCTGAAAATGAAAGTTTAATGCTTGTATTCCAGAAAGAAATGAAACAGAAGGGGGCAAAAAGTCTTCCACTGCCACAGCATCACATACAAGAAATTATTAACCTTTAAACAGTATTATACCATATTTCTATTAATGGGTTCTTTCAAACATCACAGAGAGAAGGGGGGGAAAATTGATATGCTGCATTGTCCAAAACTAAATTGGAAAATGACAGATACAGATTATCATCTAGTAATATACAGGAAAGCAAGTACTTCCATTCTCATATATATAAGTAATATACTGAAAGGAATAAAAGAGATATACAAATAGTTTACAGATCTGACGTTAAAGTAATGTTCATTTTGAGGGGCTAGATACTCTTTGAAGAAAAAGTAAGATAAAGTCTTCCCTGCCCAAATCAAATATTTTTAAAAGGTACAGTACTTTGGACTAGATTTCACCTCTGCTGAGCTCAGTGCAGTTATTCGAAGTGAATAGGATCAATTACAAAAAACCACATTTATTCCTCACAATGCAATGGAATATTTCATAGCTAGAGCAAATTGCCATAGCTTCTCTGAAACCAATGTTCATGCTCCAGCATGAACTTACCTCTGTTTCCATTTTAGTTACCAGATGAAAACCTAAAATCATAGCCACAGATAAAGTACATTAAGTAAAGAACATTACTATGAATACTACTATGAGTAGGCCAGTTAAGAGTCCCATATTCCTTATGCAGCCCTAGAAGCCACACAGCTGCTGCACAACTCCAAAAAAACAGATAAGAAGAAGAAAGTTAAGCAAACATCTACCAAAAGTTCCAAAGTTCTCACACACAGCTGTCAGAATAAATAATTTTCTTTACGCTGCCATTGTTTAAGTTTCCATCTAGAACCAATTTACCTCCTGTTCCCTGGAATAAAACCAGTCTATGTGAAGCTATAATCACTTAGACCTGCCAGCAATATAACAAAATCATGGAATGGCTTGGGTTGGAAGGGACCCTTATACAATCTAAACTTCAACCCAAATTTTTGCTGGTTTTTTGCAGCAGCCATAAACATCCAGCCAAACCAAGGAGTCATTTTGGTTCCCGTGGGATCAGAAACAAAATCACCCCACAAACACCACTTAGGTTGTTCTCTCTTCAAGGCAGGATCCTGTAAGCCACGGTGACTTTCCCTCCTGAGGACTTATCCAGGAGCTCTGTGTCCCACACTGGTGATGGATGAGGTGTTGGGATGCTCTCCCTACCCTTTATCACACCCGCCAAACCCTCTGACTGAGAGCGAGCAGTTTGTTTATGGGCGGTGCTGGTGACAGGCACAACAACAAGTCCCCTCATTCAGTCAAATGGGTGAAGGATTAGTCTGTCATGCCAGCACAGGGCCTCATTTTTCTTCTGTGCTATGTGGGTCACCCCCTTTCTGCAGCCTGAATTTGATTATGATTAATTCATCAAGGCTGGCTATAGCGTGGAAATGAAGAAATGGATTGCCAATTACAGTTATCTTCTCACAGAACACCCCTTGAACCAGTCCTTTTTTGCAGGACTGACAGCTCAGAAATATACCAAATGCAGCCCTATTGAGCAGAAGCCTGACCCAAAGTGTATTTTAAAGCAGAAGGTGACTTCCCCCTGCTCAAACTAGCTCTGCAGCATAAATGGTTGATTTCTATCCTGCCTGCCTGGCAGGTACACAAAAAACCTGTTCACATTTGTTTTCATAGTCACCTTGTTAGTATGTACTGAATTTCTGACACTCTTCAACAAGAAGGTGCACATTTGTTTCTGCAAACCTCACCCTGAATAAACCTTAAGGGGAATTTAATATGTATAAAATTACTGCCAAGTAAACAAGCATAGCAATGATTCTGCTCTGCACAGAAGCCCTGGAAAGGATTTGAACTTTCTCCCCAGCAGTACTCACAGAAAGGTAAATTCTGACTCTTGCTGCATTTCCTCTGCAACAAGCCTTACGTGTTCTTACTAGCTGTGTAATATTTCATTGATATAAGAAACTAACTTACATAGAATTATCAGATTCTGATAGATTAATTAAACAGGAAACCATTCATTAACAACTTGATATTTTATTAATAATTACTGATATAGAATTTGAGAAATATCACTTCAGTCCTGGCAATGCATGCAGGCAATTTGTTTTATTAACTGATACAATCACCAGCAAGTTACCTGAGTTGCATAAATTCAAAGTATGTGTATAAATCTACCTTTTTGTTACCTCAGAAACTACCAGTTAAAAAAAATTAAAAAATCAGATCATTGTAATAGATGCTTCCTTCCATTGTTGTAATTCATGGTATTTTATACTATTTTATTATTTTATACACCTTGAGACAGAAGACAGGTGAACATTTTGCCAACATGTGCAGCACACAATAGCTCTAAATGCATTCCCAAGAGAAAAAGGCAGAACTAACTCTCTTCCAGGACCAGGGCAGCCTTCCATTAACCCAGCTGCTGACACGATCTGCGGTGTGCAGAGCTGCAGAATACATCTTATAAACAGGATTTTGGCTTAGAAACAGGATTAGTCATTCACTACACAGAACCATCCAGCTCTGCTATTCTGCCTCAGTGGCAGTTGCCCTTTCCAGTGATATATGGCAGCATTCCAATTTAACAAAGATGCTGGAAAAAGGACAACACAGGGAATGACCCTCAGAGCCGTAACTGATGTTCAGGTACTTTGATGAGACTCAGAATAGCAGGTCTATTCTGTTGATCCCTTCTTTCATTTCAGGAGAAAGATGTTTACCCTAACAGCAATACATATTTACCTTTCACAAGCCACCTAAAAGCCTCCATATTCTCACACATACTTCTTCCAAACTTCTTGGAGTGACCAAAGTTAAGAATCAGAGATGACTTTGGTAATATAAACTTATGTATATGGTGACTTTCTGTGCTTGTACTGGAGGGGTATCCAACACTGACTAGGAGCATTACAACAGATATAAATAAAAATAAATATATAAATAAACAGATATATAAATAACAGATATAAATAAACAGTAAATGTCTGCTATGGAGAATAAAAAGTAGGAAAAATAAGGCCCAGCATCTCAATATTCTGTGGCCAGACCACAGACAGATCCCCAGCACTAAAAACTAAAGAATTAATGGGAAACAGAAGCTGTTTTCCTGAGGCATTTACCAACTAATGCTGTCACAGAAGTTCAGAAAGATACCAAAGGTCAACATCTTTGAGGTAAAACTATTTGATATAGGTGACACCACAAATATTACTCCTACTCAACTTTAGTGTGTCAGGGCTTTTAAAAGCTCTGCAAGGACACACAAAGACTTGTACCACTATTCTGTCCTCACAGAATGAGCTTCAAGCTGTGAGTGGCACTCAACTAAATACACTCAGAGTCACAGGATATCTCAGTTTGAAAGGGAACCATGAGGATTATTGAGTCAGAGGCTCTGCTCCTCACAAGACTACCTAAAATTAAATCATGGGACTAAGGGCATCGTATTTATCAGGCTTCATGGCAACTTCCTTCTGTTTACATTTGTAAACACCAGATAAAAAAACTGCATGGTATTAAAATGATTGTGGGTGATCACCTAGGAATGGAAATCTTGCCATTGGTGAGCTTTTTCTAGCTGCTAAAGTACTCAGAATGTGTGGTATAACTAAGATTACATACAAGACTAGCTATGCCACAGTGCACAGGTAAATGAAATCACTGCTAAGTGCTAAGATGTGGGAAGGCATGAAAAAGATATTATCATAATGACTATGTTTTCACACTACATCTAATCATGAACATGGTTAAAAGAGACTCAAAACAACATGGCAGAATTCACTAATGGATTAGGCTCCAAGTCTTAAAGACGTGCTCTTTCCTGGGCCAAGGGGCAAGATACATCAGAGAAAACATTTGCATAGCAATAATTTCGATATGCTTTTACCAAGAAGTATTTTATACTTCATGTATCATCTTACTGTAATATCTCTAGGATGAGGTCCATAGAGCTTTATTTTCTTACTTCAATTCATTTCTTAACAAAATAGCTTCAAAGAGCTTTAGCTTTTCCAGAGTGTAAAGCCACAGAACAAACACATCAGATTATCTTGTTGACATCAGCCAAGAAAATTTAGAAAAGAGAATTAAGTGATTCTGTTGGTATACAACAATATAGAGTTTTAACTTTCATCATGGTAATTGAGACATTCCTAATTCTTTGAATAAAAAGCCACAAATATGAAAGCAAATAATATATCTGGCCAGCCCTGTTTATGATTTCTGCAATATGCTTTCTGGATACCAGAGAACTTTCCCAGCTTATTTATGCATTACAGGATAGCTACCTGACAAAAAAAAAAAAAAAAAAAAAAAAAAAAGGAAAAAGGGGAAAGTGCCCAAAGCTCAATGTATTTTTGATGCCTTCTTTTCCCCAGTCTGGAGATACCTATAGAGCTCACTGCAAAAACAACTTGAGCCATGCTGGGAGCTTCAAGATGAAAAACACTATGAAATAAGAGCAAGAGAGCACACAATTGTTTTTTACAGAGTAGAACCCAGGCAGTCAGGTTAAAGAGGGTGGCAGCTGCAAGAAAAAGTAACTACATAGAATTTTATTTCTGCCTAAAGAGAACATGGAAAAAACTAAAAGAGAGGCCATGAGGCAAGTGACTATTCAGTCAACAGTCTAAGCTTTCAAAGAGAAATTTTTAAGGACAGTCACTAAATACCAATTGAATGAAGGACAGGATTTGTCCTCTAGTGTTCAGGAGAAATGCTCCAAATTGGAGCAGTCAGCAAGACCTTCAGAATAGATAAAATTCTAGATAGTCAAACTACATTATCCATAAAAAGCTAATTTCCACTGAAAAAGAGAGCTTATTAAGTCTCTCATCTGGAATCAAGTTAGAGCTTCTCCTTGCTAAATACATCACATGAATGTTAATTTTAGACTGCTGAGAGCTCATCAATTTATACTTTCCTGTAATAATTTTTTTAGTATTTAAATTATGGGAAGCCACCAATTAGTATCATGGACACCACGCTGTCTGAAATAAGAACACTGTTCAATAATGCATGCAACAAATTTTTATACAAGTAGTAATTAGAATTCTAGGATTACTTGAATATTATAATAGTGATTTCGTAGCTGTTACCATTACTTTTAATAATAATCTATTTAACTGGTGATCAGACCCCAAAGAAGTGTCAAAGAATGAGTTCTCATATATCTTCATTTTTAAGAACATATTACATTATGCCAATAATGGAGCAAATAACAAAATGCAATTAACTCTCAATAAGTTACAAAAAAGGTCTTTAAAAACAACATAAAAAGTTTAAAAACAACAAAAAAGTTGATGTGGTCTCAGTTGAGGGATGAAGAGCTGCTGATCAAGTTTTAAAATTAGCTTAGCTAAGAAAATCTTATTAATAGGAACTTCTCTTGTATGACATGCTGGATTGGGATTTTTTTGTCACAAATAATTTATATGATAATATCCATTTTCCTGGAAAACCTCAACTGACATCACATTATCCAAATCCTGATCATCACATAAAATGGTGACAGGAACTCAAAGCACCAGACTGGAGATAAATACAGAATGACTTCATAGTTACTTATTACACATTTGTGTATAGTGGCTGTGAAAAATCTACAGCTAACTCCTTCCTTGGAAAGATGACAGTGCAACGCTTCCTAGAATTGCTCATTAAAGAAACATCTATTCCAGAAATGGAATGCCAACAGACAAATGAGAAAAAATAGATGAGAAAGATGGAAATAGATGGCCTCAACCTTTAACCCTGTGTCAGGAATTTATTCTGCCTTTGAAAACATTTGGCTTAGTCTTCTGACTCAGATTTTCTGAGGGCTTTTATAATCCTCCAGCAGAACACCTGTTGGTTAATCCCTTGTTATAATCTACCTTGGATCACCCCATGGGGACAAGAGCTGATGGATCTGCTCCCAACCTCTGGGGCAGGAAGAATCTCTCTCTGGACCCTGAGCAGGACAGACTGGGGGTCAGGACAGTCGTGACACAAGATCCTTTGGTCATCTTCCCTCAAATCTACAACAGAGCAGAAGATCTGTGCTCCCTCCCTGCATCCTCCCTTGAGAAGAGATTTTATGCTTCTATTTCCTATACACACAGCCTACTTTGCTCTATTTTTTTTTTTTCTTTACAGGCTTCCCTTTAGCAACACACAGCAAATAAAACCTTGCAATGTTTTGCCATAACCAGGCCAAAAGCTACAAGTAAGCCTCAGTGCCCTGATTCTAAAACAAGCAAGATTTACTCCAATGTAATAATGATGTTTAAAATGTAGTGAAACTGTGCATTTCCACCACCTAAATCACCACAGACATTCCGTACATTCATGGCATTTAGTCTTTTTCTCTCTGTGCTTTTAAAATTAAACTCATAAGAAAACTAAGAGCTGCCTCTATCTTTCTCCTCAGAAAGGATAGAGGACATAATTTTCATGAAATCAAGCTAAGGTATATATTCATACAGCTATACTGATGTAGAGATATAAATACACACCAACTGGAGAATTCAGAGTTTCATCTTTCTCCCTCCACTTTGCTTCTCTTTTTCCCCCCCTCTCTCTTAAGTTTAAAATAATATGTAAATAATAGTTCCTGTTTTAGAAGAGCAGCTTGTATTGCCAACAGAAGTATCTCAGAACAAAGCAAACCCTGTATTACCATGAAGTTACAGTAAGGAGGTAACACATAGGTGTGCATAGACCAAAACTTCTTCATCTCCTTCTAGATGTAGCTCATCCCACAATTATCTCTCAACATATTTGTGACAAACATAAAAAAATCCTGTCTCCTCACATCCATCTGCAGATCCTTGTTTTAATTTTGTGGCTTCTAAGGTTTGTAGCACCACATCCAACATCCTTGTTCACTTTGCAGGCTGCAAACACCACCATTTGTGGAGAGATTCTTAATGAGGCTTTTTTCCAGCAAATCTAAAGAAAGTGACATTCCCCCCTTAGTCCCCTCTTCTGGCAGTGCCACAAACATAATAAGACAGTAATCAAGGGGAAACTGGACATGTAAATGGTGATTCATTGGTATAACATGAAAATCTGACATGCTACAGCCTAAAATAGCACTTAGTACCCTCTGAACTATAGATCAGTCTATAGATTTTTTTGCCCCTTTTTATAATTTTTTTCCAAACAGATAGTAAAATTGCTTTATAAAGGAAAAAGAGACAAAATATAAGAAAATTTCTACAAATCAAACTGGTCTGGTTTATGTTTGTGTGTTACTAAACAGCTGCTGAGGACATGTGTAGCTTGATACTCCAATACCTCCCTAATACCATGGGAGGGATATAAATCCTCAGTCCTCCTCCCAAAACAGTTTTATTTGGGAAACTACAGCTCTTGGTACAAACAAAAGCATTTATTGCAATGCAAGAGAGTAACCCAGGGATCCATGTGGATATAAACCTTCACCACCTTTGCTTTCTTAGACTGATTAGCAGCTCTTAAGCTTTTTAAAGGTGGCAGGGATCTCTTAGGAAAATATATTAGGGATCTGGAATCTTATAAGGAATTTTTTTTCCCAGAGTGCCTGTTGGCAGATTCTCACTCATTTTTTAGTCTTTACAAACATTTAGCATAGGTTGCTATCTGTGTCATTTTTCAAAGATCCATCATTTGAATCAAACTTCTAAATCAAAGATCCTTTGTGAGTGGATTAATTGCCAGCACTCGTTAAACAGGAGCACATGAAAAATCAAAGCTTTGACTGCTGGCATGGTGCAGGAGCCAAATGGCCTTTCAAGGCTGTGACTTGTTCAAGCTGAAACATCCACAGCATGATGGGTGGAGATGGAGCATCAGCAAAGTGTCTGGGGAGGAGGGAAGGCTTTCCCTCTATCCAACACTCTTCCCTTGGAAGGCAATCTTTGCCAAGACCTCAGAAAAAGCCTTGCTTGCTTGTTTCTTCCCTGCTTCCTTTTTTATGGGAGTAAAAAGTGCCCTGCAGTGATAAAAACAAGAATGGACTGCTCCTCAGAGAAGTGTGAACACTCTGTCCCAATGACAAGAGGGAAGGTGAGCAATCTATACATCTACAAGAGTCTGGAGCAGAACTCAATCCAGACTCTCAAACTGGATATACTCAGCTATCTGTTGCAAATTTCTGTATTTCAATTTGTAGGAGAAATTGCATCCTCAGCCAGGGGTTTCTGAAGGGAAAGAATTTGTCTGTATGGACCCAAGATGAGGAAACAACAAATGTGTTTCTTCTGTAACTCTTTATTGGGACAGTCTAGTGTTAAATGCACAGCACAAAGATACCCAAATCAGCTTGGCCACCAGGAATGAAGCTGATCCACTTTTTCATCTTAGACACTGCCTTTATCTAAAGGAATATGCATGGATAAAGGGGAAAACCCCAAAAACACAAAATTATAAAAAGATAGTTTTGTGGGGTTTGTGTTTTACACTGCAAACACGTCACCACCCACAGTGTAATTTTAGCAAGGCAACTGCTACCAAATATTCTTGAAAATACTGAGACCTAAAGCCAGGGCTGCCTGTTTAACTATTACTCTCAGGCAGTGCATCTGAAAGTCTGGAAAGGAGGTATTTTTTAAATTGAGTAATAGAAAGTATTTATAAAATGTAAAGAGTACAACCAATCCCCCATCCCCCCCACTGAAAAAGCTGCCTCCTAAAACCAGAACATTTTAGCACAAATGTATCTTAATTTATTTCCAACAGTGAAAACAGCAAACAATTACAGAAAAAGCATCTGCTGCAGTGTATAATGTTTCAGTAATGCCATAACTACCTTCAAGAAAAGCATCAAAAGCCTCACATAAACTCATGATTCCTCTCAGAGATCCTCTCCAACTTTCTCTGCTGGCTTCAGGGTACCATATTTTTCCCCTGCTGAGACTTTTCTATTAACTAGGCCAATTCTAAAAGAAAGTTAACTATTATTTGTACATCCCACTTACTAGTAATTTTCATATATTTACAGCACGTCTTCTTTGATTTTCTAAAATAATAACAAAAATGTATCTGTATAAAAGATTGAGATTTAAACCAATGACTCAAGAATTAATTTGCAAAGCTTGCCTCCAAGTACAAAAGGGGGACCAAAAATGAGAACTGAGGCAGAGCTTTATCTGGAAACAGATTTATATTCAGCCATTCTAGTGCTGATGGAAATGGCATGTGCATGTTCTTCTGCAACAATGGAAGTGCAGTTCAAGTAGAAGGGAATTCAGCACCCAAACTGAACTATATTTTACCTTCTGAAGTCTATTTCAGATTCATAATAATAATTTAAAAAATTTAATAAGAGGTCCTTTAAAAAGAAGGAACAAGCCTAAATATTTCTGCCTTCCATTCTCCCCTCCTGAATCTGAATTGTCTAATTAGCCAAAGCTCAAATTATCCTATCTAACAATTACTGTAACTTATGTCATACTACACTGTTACATGATAATGTTTTTTTAAAACTATTTATTGCTGTTTAGCATAAAATCATTTAATAGTTTGGGTTGGAAGGGACCTTAAAGATCATCTGGTTCCAATCCCCCTGGGACACCTTCCTCTAGACCGAGTTGCTCACAGTCCCATCCAACCTGGCCTTCAACAGTTTAAGGGATGGAGCATCCACATGTCTCTTTAAACATCCTTATTTTAAAAACATTAAATTGTTTAAGTAACCAAACCTACAATAATTTATTGGATCTAAATGGAAGAAAAATCAACGTAGTTATTGTTTAAGGAAAAAAAAATCCCTTTGTAGTCTGCATGTTTTCTCAAATTTCTCAATTTTTTCCTAAATACTGAACTTTTTTTTTCCTTCTTCAAATGTCATGCTCACTTCTTTCACAATGCCAACCAAAAGCCAGTTGACTGTTAGTGATGGATTACCTCATGATTACAACAAAGCATGAGACTTACAATAACCATTTCCTTCCAGTTCCTTCAGGCCATGTAAATTTGCATGTAAATTAATAAACTAAAATGGCAGTAGCAAAACTCAAGGGAACTAGGATAATTTCCCATTACTCTAGCAAGCTGGCTTGTTTTTTGGTTTGGTTTTTTTTTTGGATTTTTTTTTGGGGGGGGGGGCTGGGGGTGTTGGTGCATTTTTTTTGTTGTTGTTGTTTTGGAGGGGGTTTTTTGTGGGTTTTTTTTGTTTGTTTTATTTTTTTGCCACTTTTGGACATTGTGGCATCTTTCTTTCTTTCCTTCTGGATGGAAAACTTTGCCAGACCCCTATTTTTCCCTGCTGAAACAACAGCAGCATGTTTAAGAGTTACTGCAGAATTGCAATCACATCTTGGCTCCCAGGCTCTAAGGGTTGTGCTAAGGGCTGCACAACAGCACCCCACTTCCCAGCACACCACACCCAGCCACAGCCAAAGACACTGGGTCTCTGTTATTTAACACAGTATGAATATATTGGTGAGACAAAAGGACTGATGAGACATCTGATGTGAAATATCACTGTTAGAAATACCAATAATAGGGAAAATGAACAAGAATAAGTGACATTGAAAGTGTGTCTTACCATAAATTCCAGTTGAAATACAGGGAAAGGCCTGCAAAACAAATGAAAGGGAAAAAAGATCAGATTTCTGTTTACCATACTTTTTATCAAACCAAGAGTGTTTTTAAATGCCTGCTTTTCAACACACAGAGGTTATATGTTGTAGCATTCACTGATACAGCAATCAAATCACAGGCATTCTCATGTCATTATATGAAATACATTCCATATGTTTTCCTTCCTGCCACACTAATAAAGCTGCATTCTTTTTCACATCTTGAGCTACAAACAACATTTGAACACGGAATCATTCTTAGTACTGCCTTTTGAGCTAAAATTTAATGCTATGAACTAAAAATGAACATCATAAGCTACTACAGTAGCAAAGAAACCCAAAAGTCATATCATCTGGGTAGAGTTAGACAATGTGTCTTCATCAGTAAAATAAGCTTGGCCAGCTTAGACTATGTTATGCCTTTTTGCCATGCCCTCATTCACTCTAATCTCCTTTTTTGATTCAGTTCTTAACCTCAGTTCTTTCAGACATGTGGTTTATGGTGTGACTCAACACAGCTGTATTGCTACATGCCAAAGGTTTGCAAACTGGTGCAGGGGGAAGATGCTGGTGAAAAAGAGAAGAGCACATTTTTGGGGCAGCTTGGACACCAAAGAATATACATCATGCAACAAGAAACACTACAGACACTGTGCCAGCAAGAAAAATAATTTACATTTCTGCTAGCTGTATGTGTTGTCTTGAGATTTGCATTTTTGCGAGCCAGAGTCAGTTTTCCATCAGGAAAAAACTAAGCCGTTGTTTCACGAGAGAGGCAATTTTCTTTGTGTTCAGCTGATATGTGATATCACCTTTGCCTCCCACCTCTGGACTGACAGCAGACACAGCTCAAAGGTATGAGAGCACCTGGGACCAAAGTATCAAATATCCACCCTGAGGCTCCCTCCAGATTCCCCCAGCAATGAGTCATCATACAAAAGAAATTCTTCTTTACTTAATCACACAGGAAAACATTATTCAAAGCTAATGCTTGCTTTATATTTAACCAGGGAATTAATTAGGGAATGGTGATTAAGAAAGGAGAGGTCTAATGGAAAGAATACATCCTCCCCTCCTCTCTGAAAATACTTAACTAAAATAAAGTGGAGGAGAATTATAGTCTCATTTCTTCTCATAGCCACTACAACTTACATCCTGGAAAGTACTTAGCTTTGTAGTTTGTACCCAATAAATCACAAGAATCAGCTCTTTAAAGAAATGAAGAATAGAGCAGAAAAAAGAAAAAACAACCACCACATGGTTACAGAGGTCAGGCTGAAGTGGCAACAGATACTTCAGCAATCAGAGAGAAGAATAAAGGACAATTTTGTCCAGTTTAGAAAAAGATCTTAAAATTCACCACTGTTGCAGTTTCCACATGTTAAGAGAGAATTGCTCCAAACAAGTGTTTTGTTTTCCATTCTTGGCAGAATGTGAGTAACAGCACGGGACTTAGATACTCATTTGCCTCAGAAAACAAGGAACAGAGCACTCATGGTTCCTTCTCTTACTGGCCCCTGTCTTGGAGATGACTGCCCCACCTGGTTTTAAAGATGGCCCATTAATAGAGAATGTCTCCCATGGAGATAAGGATCACTGCCCCACCTGGTTTCAACAGATGGTGATAGAATACCTACTTTTGGTCACATCCTGTATTGCAGCCTAAGACAGCCCCATAACCAGGTAAGGGGAAAACAGTCCTGCAGCACCTCCAAAACTCCATCAACCCTGTGGCTCCACATGGTGCCTATGGTACACAGCTCCACTAATAACTTCAGAGCCCCACGTGTGTGACAAAGCCACCCACCTGGGGACCTTGGCTTATGTGACAAAGCCACCCACCTGGGACCTTGGCTGGGAGGAGAAGCAAAGAGCACCAGCTGCCCCCAGGTCACTGCAGATCCATCACAGCTGCAAAGCAAAGGCTGACACTGCCTCTAAGCAAGATCACAGATCTTTAAGGTTGTAAAAGATCTCTAATATCACTGAGCCCAACCATGAAATGAACCTACTCAAAGATGTGACAGGGACCTTGAAGGGATTTACAAGTTGGCTGCTGCACCGTGGGACAGGCTCAGCACACGCTGCCAACATCTGGCACCACAGCTGTGTATTGGGGTGCCAAATCCAAGCTCCTGAGGGCTCCAGGGGAACAAGCTTCCTTCTCAGAGAGAGATGATGATATCTGCATTTTCAGCACTGCATGGCAGCCACTTGTCAAACTTGTTCATCTCCATTCCCACAGTAACGTGCTCTGAAGCCACTCAGCAAGCTCTGGCTGGCAACTTGTGTGTTGTGTGTCTTCTGAACACTTTAAAAATTATTGTGTAGGCACAATCATTACCTTGCTTTCAGTTTCTGTCATGCAGCTGAAACATATCTGGAATATACAAGACCGTATAAAATCCCATCAAGTTCCTTTGGAAGATGGGTCTGTGCCATAACTCAGATGAGCTCTGCCCTCTCCCTCATTCAGAGATGATCACAGCACATAACCAGCAGATGTAATTTCATAAAATGTGACAGTGCTTTTATTCATTCAAGAAAGAGCCATGCCCAAGAACACATATCAGCTGTGTTTCCTCTTGGCTCCTCGGGAGACAATTTAGTCTAGATGCCAGGTTGAAATTACTGGCAGAGCAGTAATGGGGAATTCACAGCATGGATATCAACATACTACAATATCTGGCTTATGGACAAAAGATGTTAAGGTTTCTAACCTTTCCTGTGTATAATTAATAACAACTTAATTACATACCTGATTTCAATTAAAAAAAATCCACTTCACAGTAGGTGACATTCATTCCTATTTCCACAATAAAAATGTTTCTCATCTTAATTTGTTGCTGGTAACCTCTATTTATTTATGAATCTTTAATTTCTTTGCTACCAAATAGCATGTTTGCTTTATTTGGGGGCTAATAAGAAGTTGCTACCCTGATAGCACTCATATCAGACACAACTCTGAAGTTAAGTAATAAAAGCAGGAGCCTCCTACCACTACTGTGCTTTTGCAATCATCTAGAGAAAGAGGCCAAATTAAATCAGGTCTGTGAGTACTGTAAGACTGAAATTGATTTAATTCCTGTAGGAGAGGATGTGGGTGCTCAGCCTCTGGTTCTTTTTAATCCAATGTGTTTTTACCAAGGCTACAGCAGCAGTGCTAATTAGGATGAAACGTAATGCAGCTTTATGAGGAGCACTTACAATAGTCACCATGCCGAGGCTCTAAGACATTTCAGTCAGAAGGACCTGGGTATTTAAATACTTAAGGGCTTATCTACATCAAGGGGTTCTAGCTCACACTGACCTGCAATGTATAAAGTGTTACACATGAGATGAATATAATTGCTAAGTCTACATGACCAGATATCTCCTACTGCAGCCACAGCTCCTAATGGCTTACCCAGAGCAAGGACTTTTATCAAATTAAGTGCTTGGCATTCTGAACTGGTTTCCCAGTGTCATTTCTGCCACAACCAAGACATATACAAGGCTTCCAGCACATAACACAGCAGACAAAACTAATATCAAACACAAATCCTTCTCTGATTTCACTGCATCATCTTATGAAGAGGACTAATTCCTTCATGCACCTTGCATTACTGATATTCCTGTTCAGCAGCCAAAGCTCCTAAAAAGCCTGTGCACCTTAGATGCTTTCCAAAACAACAGGCTCTATAAAAACACTGAACTCCAAAAAACATAATAAAACTATACATTTCAGGACTATTGTATGTCTTTTGCTACAAGAACTATTCACAAGGTACCTATACACATATTTAAGATGAGTAACATCAAACACTCAAGAGTCAAGTTTTGCTGCTGTTACTAGGTCAAACTTAAAAAACAAATGATTTTATAAACTACTAACTACAATACTATCCCTTTGCCTTTTATAAATCCTGCTACTACTATCTGGAAGAAAAATAAATTAAAATCTTATGCTATTTTCCAGCCTCTCTCCTGAAATTAATTCTCTTTTGGTCATAATTCTGTACCATAATTTAGCAAACAACAGATTTTAGAAGTAAGTATCATTCAAAGGAAATTCTCATTCAGAAATAGAGACTTCCAACATAATTCCCTATCCTGGAAAAAAAAAAAAAAAAAAGAGACAAAAAAATGGAACAATTGAATATGACAATATGTAAGCTTAGTTTTCACTACAGACAATACTAGAATGTTTGTTATGTCCTTAAAGAATAAAAAATAATTATAACTTCAAAAATAATCCATGTCTTGAAAGCAGCATGTCACATGAAAGCCTTCAGGCATTTGTACAAGCTCCCTTATTGACACACTGGAAGGTTCCCTTCATCAGTCAAACACTGGGCATCCAAGCGCCAAAAAAGTTGGAGGGAATTTTTTGGTAGAAACACAAACATTCAGCTATTTCACAAGCCTAAAAGTTTCCATACCAGCTATGGGGAGGTTCTCAAAGGATGCTGACAGTTTACAAACTACAACTGAAGCTGGGATTCAGATCCAATGTGAAATGTCCTTTCTGTATTGTGGTTTAAAACTCTTCCAAAGAACAACAGGTTTAGAAAGTGATACGCAGCAATAATCAAACTTAAAATAAAAATGCAACAGCTGTATGGCAAAATGGTGTGTGGTGAACCTGTCAAAACTGATGGAAGGAATGCTATTCAGCTAAAACAACAAGTGCATAGAGGAATTCAACACAACTCAGAAAACAAACATCTGTCAGGTTTCCAGAGGACCTGCACAAGTTTCCCCTCCATGCTGGTCACACTGCTTTAGGTAAGTATTTACCACAGAGGTTGAGGTCTTCTTGAAGTTTGTTTCTTTACACAAGAGAGCAGTTACTGAGGAAGCTGAAATGGCAACAAGAGCATTAAAATTCCTGTTAGGGGAGGATCATCCTTTGACCTGTGTGCCACGTGGCAATATTATCATTGTTAAATTATGTGTCTCAGTTTACACAATGAATGACAATTTTTTATTTTTACTGAAGTAATTAAAAACTTCAACTAATTGACATTCATTCAACAATGAGTGTGGTGAAAAAATACCAAGGAATGACTACTAAGAATTACAAATTCTTTTTAACATCTGTGTATTCTAACTTTACATGAATTTAAGATAGACTTTTGAAGACATTGAGACCAGATGCTACACTGACACAAGATAGTAAAACATTGTAGTATGGAATTAAATTAAGATGGCTCACTACTGGAGAAATCTCACCAAATTTTTATTTTAAATTTTTGAAATGTAGAATCTATCTGTAATTGAAAATAATAGCTCAATTAACTGCCTGGATAAAGGTCTGGACTGAAATTGGGTCAAGTAATTTGATTTCTCCACATACAAACTCAGTTGTGGGGTGAGGTTTGCCTGGTTTTTTTCCCTAAACTATTTGAATATTTGTACTTAAAATGAAAAGCATATGGGGGAGCTACAAATTAACAGTTTGGCACATATTTTAAAAAATCATCATGCATTTATGTTTAGAAATACTGAGATATGAAACAAAACTGCTCAAAGCAGGTCGACCTGAAGGTGGTCACCCAGGACCATGCCAAGTTGGGGCTGGAATATCTCCAAAGATGGAGACCCTAAAATGTCTGTAAGAACCTCTTCTGCTGTTTGGCCAACCAGAGAGTCAGTCAGTCAATTCTTGTGTTTAAACACTGGCCCTTGCAGCTCTCTGTTGTCTGTGAGCTCCCCAGGGTGCTTTGTCTGAGTCACTTATGAAGATCTTTAATAGCACTGGCCCCACAGTCAGCCCCTGTGGTACAGGACTGGTGACCAGTTCCACTTGTGCCACTGACCACCAGCCTGTAAATCCCAGCAGCTCAGCTAGTTTTCAGTCCACCTTCTGCACAGAAAAGAACCCCAAAAAACCAAAAAACCCCCCAGAAATATAATAATTTGGCTTATAAGACAGCATTTGCCTAGGATGTTTAGAAGCCATTGCAGTTGAAATACCAATTAAAGCAGCAAAAATGCAGATGATAAGGAAAGAATAAAATATCAAATGCAAATTTAGAACAGATTTATTTATTTTTTTCTTTCTATACCATCCTGTGCCAAAGCAGGCTTGAAATGAATGACAAACTGATTTTGAATCACATCTGTGATGTGCTTTCAGCCCCAGTAGAGAACAGTTATGAGTTTCCTTCATGCTGAAGAGCAAGAAATTAAAAATCCTTCTTCCTTTTTCAAGAACAGAAAGGAACATTCAACTATGTGGCCTGTATTGCATCAGTCTCATGGTGCTACAGAGTACAGAACAGTTTCTGGGTTTGCCTCTAGAGTCCCTGAACTCTCAGTGTCTAATTACTTTGAGAAGAGCTTGGAGATGCAAATTCCTTCCCAAGAAAAATGCAGATACAGACTTTTTTTTTTTAAATGAAGGTTATGGACTATCTTCCAAAGACTAATAGCATTGTTTAATCATATTAACTTAAAAACACCTATTGTATTAAGGGATTGCATTTCTTCAGCCTGACAGGGCACCTGCACAGCAGGTTTTGGCCATGTCCTCCCCCCTGGTGTATTTCTACTCACAAGATCCTGTGGTATCCACAGACCCTATCTGATGTGTGCATTGCTAAGAGGAAAGCTGGGGTCCAGTTTCATCTCTGCTTTCCCATTTCCAGGCTGGACTTCTGGCCTGAGGTTTTCTCCACAGTTAATAAAGAGGGTAATTCAGCTGTTTCAGGTCAAATGAATGGGCTTTTGTGGTGAACTGTTGACTACAGAGAGAAGCTAGACACCCAAGCTAAATTTAGGTGAAACAAATCCTTCCCTCAGAACAGGAAATCATATGTACTCACCAGAAAGATTCAGGAACTCTCTCTTCTGAATCCTCACCACAGAAATATTATTCTATTGATTCAATATAAAATTACTTTTAATGAAAAACGTTGAGCCAGACTTCTCCAGCTTCACCTGACAAGCAGGCCAAGCAAATACACTCTTTCTCCAAAGAATCAACTAAGAATTACACAGAACCCTCAGTACTGTGCATTGGTTTCATGTCCAGGAGCACAGCTGTGAGAACCAGATCTGCTAGACTCAGTGCAGATTTCCATCACAGGAAATGCCAATGCTGAGCCATATGTGATGCTCAGAAGACACAGGCATTGCAAGCCTGGCCCAAACCCACCCAGGTAGGTAGGACAGGACACACCTAATGCAGCATCAGCATTTCCAGCATCCAGGTCATTGCTTACTAGCAACTTCTTAATGAGCTCAATTTTAGTGCCTAGATCATTCAAATTGATATTGTGCCACATTTACGGATCAAAATTAGCTTTACATTTGCAATAATTTCAAATGAAAAGAAAAAGGAATAAGAAACCACAAGACTTTACATTGATATAAAAGCTTTAGAAAGGAGATACTCAGAAGTATTTACTGAGCACAGTGACAATTACTTCATCCTTAACACTAGGTCAGCCTGTTCCTACTGCTTCATCTAAACCAACATACTCAAGGAAATACTGCTGAACCTTTACTGTGGCTGGATTCAGATCTGAGCCAACCTTGCAAGGAAAAGTTATTAAATGACATTAACATAGCAGTGAGATCATACTCTGACAAACAAGAATAATGAGGTAAATTAAGGGCAGATGGATATTGAGGCTTTTCTCTAAATGTCCTTAATTTTGAAGGTTTTAGATATACTGTCTCTTCTGAACCTCAGTGCAATTTTACTTTTTTACAATTTTTGATATTTATAGCTTCCATTTATATAAAGTAATATGTAATTTTAATGCAGGTCTAATAGTTCCAACTGCCATTGACACAGACTGTAAAATGAAAAAGGGAGAATACCTTGTTGAGTGAGATGCTATTCTATATCATTCCTGCCACCCTAACCACTGCAATACAGTGGGTTAATGCCATATTTGGATTCCAGTCTCATCAACACATTAAAGATCCTCCCAGGTGAAGAGGAGCAGGGCTATGCAATTGATCTCCCCTAACCTGCAACATCTGTGTCACTCTGGTCCAGGGCGAGCAGCTGCAATGCATGTTTCTTTTTGAGAGAGGTAAGAGAGATGCCTTGAAGAAGTACACAATGATGAAAGGTAGGAGACAGGCACAGACCTTGGAAAATGTCAAGGGAGATCACAGTCAAAACTGCCTTCTTCATCCAGAATAAATAACAGCAGTTGTGGATTATGTGGCTGTAATGCTGCGGAGGAGGTCTGGTAACATAAATCATGGCAAAGACAACTTGAGGCTCTTTATAAAGATCAAGGAGGTTATTCATATTTTTAGCTTACATTCTACTGTTCCCAGGCACAATCCCTACAGGTATTTCTATCCTGAGTCCCCTCAGTGCAGTGTTTTTACCCTCACTATTGATTCTCTGCTGTCACCCCACACGATTGTTTTTTCCTTTCCATCCTTCTGCACACTCCTCCCCCATCACAGATTGCTGCCATCCACCCTGTTCCAAATTCACTGCTTCCATTATCACTTCCCTTGCAGCTGGGGCACATCTGCTCCAGATCCACTTTACAATTTTTCCTAAGGCTTTGCCTTGCTCTCAGCATTGCTGGAATGCCTGTGCAAGGAAAGCAGCAGCTACAGGAATCTTGCCACCATCTGTGGCTTGATTCAGAGCCATTGCAGGCAGCAAGAAATCCTCAGCTTCAACTGCAATCCAAACCCTATTACCATTGTTTTTTCTCTTTCAAACTGCTGTTGAACGACACAAATAAACAAGTTAAACTGCACCAGTACTACCAAAAACAGGTCAGCAGCTCTGGATACCTCATTTTTGGCACAGTGGGTTTGGTTCAGAAAACAACACTCTTGCTGCCTGAAAGAAGGTTCTGGAAAAATCAGTGGCAATGTGTTCAACAGGGGAACTCAGGAAATGAGGAGTCCTGAAGAGAGGCCAATCCAGGTTTGCAGGTTCTGACACGTTTCCTCATTCTGAGTAACCCCAACACTGTTTCTTACCAAGTTGAATGAATCTGCATAAGGCTTTCCTTGGCATTGCTAAATGTGTCAAGTTTTGTCTCGATAAAACTTCAATGTCAATGAAAGACAGGCCATCACACACATGGGAAAAGTAGAAAGAAAAAAACAATCCTAAAATCTGAAAAAAATATGTCTATTTTCTCTAAATTCCTTCAGCTTTCATTCTCTTACAGACATTTATTCCTCCTCTTGAGAGGTGTTGCTGCAAAAATACAAGGTTAACATTTTTAAATGGAGCTGTGACTTTCATTTTCTATGTCCTTCTGTTCAATATAATGATCCAGACAGGTTTTTTATTGAATTCAAGTAACATAATGACTTGTCAAGTTCTTCCTGCTTTCAAATGTTCTGTATGGAAATAACTGGTAGGTATATTTTTAAAATGGCAAAAACAGCAGAAGTGAATAATAGGCATAAAGATTGCTCTCTCTTTTTAAATACATATTTCCCAAATGAAGAAAACTGCACAGAGCAATCAAAATGAAACACAAAAATATAGCGATCACTTTGATTTCCCTCTCTTTTCTGGTTGAGTTACCCCCAGATGCCTTTTTCATTAAAAAAAAAAAAAAAAAAAAAGGCATATTGAAATCTCTGTGCTGTTGCTTTCCTTTTTTTTAAGGAAAGACCAACACTGAAAGGTCTAAACCAGAGACACATTATTATTCAAGAAGCATTATAAGGAATAACCACTTGCATTACTAATATTCATCATTCATGCAAACTATTTAGCATGAGAGACAAAAGCATGTCAAATGCCCATGTCAAAGAGACACCAGCTCTGGAAAACAAATGTAGCACAGAGAAAAGGGGAAAAACCAACCAACCAATAAAAAAAACAAACCAACAACAACAACAAAAAAAAAATCCCAAGGAGGAAAATGAAGGAAATTAAGAACTTAAGTACCTGAGGATGGTACGTTTAGCATGGTTAGACAGTTTTACAGTTTCTTGCTTTCAAATACCTTGAAAGGAATTAACTGAAAGGTTCCATACCATATGCCATGATAAAAATTGTATAAAAGCAAAGGGGGAAATGTTGGTAGAGTATTAAAGCCCCAGTTCTTTTTTCTGTCTTTTCTCCAAGCATTTCCATTGATTTCAGCAAGTGTTCTTCACGTGTGGTGACTCCACAACGGGGCTCTAATTGCTTCTTTTCGGACTGATTTGAAGGCAATAACATGCATAAATTTCTATTTGTGCTCATGGGATTTGTAGGGCCAACACTACTTGTTATTCTTCCAGAGTCTGTCCCCTAGTTCTACTTTTAAGGTCTACTGCAACAGAACACTTCTTTCTTAAAATAACACTAAAACACAGTTATGAAATTCATAACTAAACAGTACTTTAAACCATATTGTTTAATCTATGACTTTTCCTCTGACAAGTGTGAAAACGTGTGCAATATGACAGAAGGTTTGCTATAGTAATTGCATGTTGTGATTGAATGAGAGAGTAACAGAAATAACTGTCTTGCTGAAATTGCTGCTGAAGGTAAGTTGCTCCTGTACAGTTTTAACTCATGCACCATCTGTTTCCACAGTCCTTTAAATGTTTCTTCAACTAGTTAAGGGATTTGATTGTTGCTCCTATAGGCATTGCCACATTTTCTCTGACCTTTTGCACGTTGTACTTTGGAAAGCATGTCTCTCCATCCCTTTCTGTCCTTCCTCCCCTCAAACCCTACTCACTGGGATTCATTCATCCACTGCCCACATGTGACAGACCTCCCACTCATGTTTTCTAAATTCTTCCCACGTTAGCTAGCAAAGAGGAGATTACATATGGCAAAATGCATAGGTCTCTTTGTGTATCCAGTAGATGGAGACACAGTGTTTATTTCCCTAAAAGTTGACATTATTAAACATCAGTTCAAGAATCAAGTAATATTCAGAAATTATTATTATAATCAAGAATTACCTAGTTGTGAAAAAAGAAATATAGCTGAATAATAATCACATTGTAGAGTTGAATTACAATGTTAAATCATTTGCAATATAGCACTAAGTAACACTACATTAAACTGAACAGATTATCAAGACTAATTCTATATTTAAAAAAAAAAACAAACAGCTGAAGTTATAATGAAAATAAATTTAAAAAATCTCTTAATCTAAAGCATTGTCCCCTTTACACATCAGCAAAGCTCTACAAGGAAATAACCAACACAACAAAACTGTTATTGAACACAGCACACAATGACATTGTTACAACAGTAATGTTGTAGTTACAACCACCTTGTAGGTACAGTAACTAAGGTTCCTTCAACTCAAACCTCCAGGTGAACAAAAAATATTAGGGGATATCACATGAAACCAATGTGTTGCAAATTAAAAATGAATAAAAGGAGACTCTTCTTCACATAAACAGTGGATGCCACAGAAATGAGAAAAGCTTATGGGAGGTGAAAATCAATAATATCAATTCACCTAAGAAAAAAGCCAATGAGCAAATTAAAGCATGAAGATAAAAGCTGTGGATCAAGAAATCTCTATGTGATGTAAATCCAGGGCTAGGGAAGTTTTCTGTCAACTGCCATTAAATGCTCACTCCATCCCTACACTCCCCACTGAGCATCAGCTTTTGGCCAAAGCAAAGGCAGGGCACTAAGACACACATTTGGTCTGACCCAGCATTCCTCAGCAAATTTTCTGCATCATTATCAAGAAAATTATGAACAAACTGGCAAAAGACGCAGTTTTGGGGGGTTTTTGTAAGCTAAAATCTGTGAAAACCACGAATTGCATCAGAACAGCAATTGCCAAAATAGCAAATGACCACAAGCCTCCTCTGCCCTGACCAAGACAGGGTTTTGGAGAGCAAGTCTTCCATCCCATTTGCTTCTGCAGATGTCCTTTTGAGCAAAGGACATCTTTGTGTGCAAAGATGTAAAGCAAGCAGGGGAGTTTATCTCATGAAGTGCTCTTGCTTCTCTGTGGCATGAACAAGAAATGTGTATCACACTAGCCAGTGCTAATGATAAGGGTGCTACAGACCCTCCTTATCCTTGCTGGATTTGCTGGAGCCACCAGGCAGCACTCTCACACCCCTTGTGAGGCCTCACTCTCCCTCTGCTCTCCTTTGTTTCTCCCCAATGTGCTGCTGTAGGAGGCTTCAGGAAATGCACAATCAACAGCTCTCTGAATCCAAACCATAAAACACTACATTGCCTTATCTATATGACAAAATATGTTTTATGGTCACCTTTCATAAACATATTGAATACAACAATGTTAATAACATTTAAAATATTTGACAAATCTCTACTTCTGCTATATCTTTCTTTTTTTTTTCTTTTTTGGTAACTCACTGTTCCATCTGAGAGCAGCATTCTCATTATAGAGCCCCCTAAGAAACATACCATACCCAGCAACATCTTAAGAGTTGAACATTTGATTTGCCTTTCCAGACAGGACTGTTTTCAAGAAGTCATCCAAAATCACTTTCAGAAAACTTCTCCCCAAGGAGTTACAACTAATTAAGAGTCAATGCATGGGTTAGTCATTTACATGATTCCATTGTGGATTCTGCAATTTTTATCTAAAGTCTTTGAAGTTTATATATAATGTCAGTCATTCTGAGTCATCAGCAAATTACAATCCTCTTTGCTGCACTGCTGGAAACAGCGTTAAATATATGGAGCAAAACTGGTTCTGACACCACTCCCCTTAGTACTGCTGTTAACCTCTTCCATTGAGAGAACAGCTTTTTTATTCTTTGTATTCATTTCCCATTTGCTAATTGATTTTTAATCCATAACTTCTAAAGGCTATTGATTTCTCCATCCCATGAATCTTTTTTGCTCTGTTATTTGGTCAATGAACAACGCTGCTTATTTTCTCAAAAATACCCAGCAAGCAGGGAGGCTGCCACTGCAGCACAAGCCTTCATGGTTTAGCTGGGGCCAGAAAAAAAAGTAGGAGACTCTCTGGAGTGTCCAGACAAGATTTTTATCCTTAGCTCAGTTAATGGGTGCACACTGCCCAGGACAGATGGGTAGAGCTGGTCAAAAATAGCAATTCTAAGTGCAAGTCGAAGCAAACAGAAAGCAGAGAGGCCAATCCATGTGACTTTTCAGGCAAATCTTGAGCTGTTCTAATAATAAACCAGGGAGATAGCTTGAACATTACATGCTATTGAGCAGTGCACCCTGACCTTTCTCAGTCCATGCAATGTCAGCCCTTGCCTTCCCTGGCACACAGAGCACTGTGACAGCAACTCTGGCTTCAGCTCACCCGAGCCAGCTGTGGCCACAGGACAAAGAGCACTGGCAAAGGCTTTGGCTTTTTTTCTGAAGAAGAAGCTACTTTATTTTACAGATGTTGTGACAGTAAGCACTCCTTGTAAAAATAGTAGCACATTGACTAATGATAAATCGAAATGCTGTGGTTTCAGCTGTACATGGAATATATTGAGGATGATTTGGCTGATGACCAATATAGTACTACAAGTGTAGCACAAAGCTATCTCATTTCTCTCCTTCAAACCTAGTGTCTAAAAAACTTGACAAATTTTAAGTTGGTGTTCCACTTTGTCAAATCCTAACAGCTAACGCTACCTCTTCAGTGGGCTCCTGGTGCTTAAGAAATCTTAAATATACCAGCAATAAAAAAGCACAATCTATGACTGATTTGGTCTCTTCAGCTGCTGGGATCAGTCCAGGCAACCCACAAATTCTTTATGAACTAAAAAGCAGAAAATTAAAATACACAAATTAAGCTAAACCAACTTTAATACACTTCAGGATTTTGGCTACCATGGACATTAATATGCTTTACCATATTAGAACCAGTATGGCAAAAAAATTATGGTATGGAATAAAAAGTGGCAAATCTCATAATGTGACTCAGAAAATGAGATATATGTAATCTGGCAAAAACTGTAGTCCTTTCTCCTCAAGCCCTGAGAGTTTCCAGGACATGGCTATGCCATCACTCAGGATACTGAAGGACACTTGTAATGGATTTGCACTGACAGAAAAGCCTTGTCTGAGAACTGGAAGGAAAAGTGTGTGATGATGGAGGGTAGAAAGGGAAAGGCAATGAAGATGCAAGTTTTACTCTAAGAGCACCTCTAAGATCAAAGATTTGGCTGTAACTGCAGACACTGTAAATCATAAATTTATCAGTATCAGAATTTTAATGCAGAACCTCCAAGGACATAGAAGTAGCAAACCTACTTCATAAAATACTAATGCTTCCTTCTCACAAAACAACTTTCCTCACTACATCTAGCTGTGTGGATAAATAAGAGCAGGAGGGAGAAAAACTTAAATATGAGGGTGATGATGCCCCTGGCAAAGGATGCCCCATCCCTGGAAGTGTTCAAGGCAGGGCTTGGAACAACCTGGGATAATGTAATGTGTCCTAGCCTACAGCAGGGGACTTGGAACAAGATGATTTTTGAGGTCTCTTCCAACCCAAACCATTTTGCAATCCTATGATTTTCCTGATTGTTTTACTTAAATTCTCAAGAAGTGAATTAAATCCAAGAAGCAATGACTCAAATCAGTAGTTTCATTATGTTTCCTTATTATCATGAACTGAATACCCCCAAAAGAGACAGATGATGTACAGAGTCAGCAGACAGCTGTATACAAAAGTGATTTTTTTTTCTCAGTATTATCTCTAATTTCCAAATGCATTTTAACAATGGAATAATTCAAGTTATATGCAATATCAGTGTTTTTCTACTGCATAATAATTCACTTCATAAAGGACTGGAAGGTCCATTCTTTTGTATTTCACATCAAAAAAATTACATTTACCTATGCTGTTACTAGTTATTAGATACAAAAAGAAACTAGCAAAAAAATAAATTTTACTCCAGACACGCACACAAAAAACAAAACAAAAAACAAACAAAAAAAACCCACAAAAAACCAAAAAAAACAAACAAAAAAAAGCTGTTAAGCAGTACTCTTTGCCACAACCTAAATCCTATCTTTCTCAATGAAATATACACTGTCTTAACCTAGGCTATTAATTATTATGAGAAACAGCATAAATTGATCAAACTTTGTCATCAGAAATTAGAATAAGGCAACTCTTTGCCTTTAAAAAAATAAAAACAACAACAAATTCTTATTGTACTAGTCAGGAAGGGAAAGTATCCATGTGATAGAGACTGGCAGTACATTTTACACAGTCTGTGCTCAGAGTCCAGGGCTGAAGGACAACACAGCTCTCAAAGGGGGGATCCCACATCCTTCTAAAATGGAATAGGCTGTAGGATCAGCAACAAAATGCCTGGGGATGGAGTAGGATGGCATTCCCAATATTTGCCTCTGCTGACATTGAGTCTGCTCTGTTGAAGCCTTGAGTTCAATTTTTGCAATATTGGCTTTTGGGTAGTAGAAAGAGTGATCTCCTCGAATAAAAATAGGACCACATATTGTTCTCTGCAATTGTCCCTCTTGTGGGGGTGAAGCCAATCCTCACACTGCATCTCATGTGGTCTCCTCACTTCCTGGTACCACTGAAACCTTTCACTGGAGCTGCCTTTTTGTCAACACCTTTCTTGCACATAAATATGATTTTCAATCTCACCAATATGTTCAGCTCTCTCCCAAGCAAAATGGAGGAGGAAACAAAGTAAAAGGTGGGTTATGCATACTATGGAAACATCAGCTTCATGTAAGCTTTGTTCTACATTCAGTCAAAATTTAAGGACAAACAGCTAATATTTTATTAAGACATCACAATAAAAAGACCAAACTGGGCAATTGGAAACCCTACAGAAAGAGCACACAGAAGCCATGAAATACCTGAAATACTTCCAGCAGAGGTGTCTCACACATCACTTACCTCGCTTCAACTCAGATACATAAAACTCTGAATCTGACTCATGCTGTAGTCTGTGGACAGGTCATTTTCTCTCTCATTTCAAGAAAACCATAATCCTGATGCTACCAGAACTGCAGCAACAGACTTAGTTGAACCTACCCTAATCAAGAAGCCATTTTTCTGGAGAGCCATTTTATTATTTATTATTTCTGGAGCCATTTTATGGAGATATTTCTCCATATTGAAAGGATGGGGGGAAATGCCAACATTTCTCTGCTGGTCTGGGCTGGGATAGAGTTAATTTTCTTCTGGTATAAGACTGTGCTTTGGATTTGTTCTAGAAACCACGTTGATGGCACAAGGATGTTTTAGGTATTGCTGGGCAGTGGTAACACAGAGCCAAGGCCTTTGTAAAGCTGTAAATGAATTACTTGTTTTGCTTGGCATACGTGCATAGCTTTTGATTTCTCTATTTATTTATTATTTAATAACAATTAAATATTAATTATGATTCCCTATTAAATTTCCCATGAGTTTTTTCACTGTACTCTTCTGATTCTTTCTCCCAGCCCACTGGTGAGGGAACAGCTCTACTCTTAGCTGCTGGGTGACAACTTTCAAGGACAGAAATATTACAGATATGCCACTCAAATGAACCTATCTGCAGCATACCACGGTAAGAGATTTTATTTGCCCTGTAAAACCTGTGAGCCCTAGAAAGGCTGCTGCATATTACCTAAGCCAGTTTCTCCATCAAGGAATTATTTACATATAAACAGGCTTTGCCATAAAAGCATGCCATGACATTAAAGGTGAGGGAAGAGTGGGAGAAACAAGTGTTGTCAAGACCACTTCCAAACAAAAGTGGTTTTAAACCTCCCAAGGTATTTCCTTTGGCAAACAAAACAAATCTTATTCAGCCATCTCTGTGTCCTGTACATCTCTAGAAAGATATGCTCTCTGAGGTACCTATTGAATTATTTAGGTCCTGGGATCTACTAAGTATACTCTGTATATAAAAATAGGTTTAAAAGTGTTTTTTAGGGCTGACAATGCATTCCAAAGTCACAAAAAATCTAGAATTAAGACTGTTGCACAGTTCTTCATGTATTTACTCAACCTCAAAGATATTTGTTTCAGTTGCATGCATTTCCTTCTGCTGAGCCCTAACTTGTTTCATTTATAAAAGCACAATTCATGTTGTTAGTATGAGCTAGGTAAATCTAAGCATCTTCTAAAGGGAGTGTGTCAAGCTTCCTGGGCCTTCCCCACTCTCCAAAGTATTCCTACAGCCACAAAACACACTCCAGAAAAGGATTTGTGAATAACTGAATACATCAGTGGCATAAAATCACTTTGTAAACTAGTTTGCTAGTAAAGTAAAATTTACTGTGATGGGCTCATGACTGTGTTTCTGCTGAAGGAGACAGAACCCCATATACATATACCCCATATACAAAGTTTCTGTTGGCTTTGAGCTTGCTGCACTATAGCAGTCAAATTTTAATCCAGAAAAAAATCTGTGAGGTGCAGATATGTAGCACCAAATATGACAAGGTTTTAGAAATTGAACCAGTGTAATGATTTTATGCCAGACCAGTACTGTTTAGCACATGGCTGTGGCAGCCTTTCTGCAGCATTAAGAGCCCCAGAACAGATTTATTGTATAAGCAAACCACAGTTGAAAATGAAATAACTTCATTTCCTAGTATATTCACACACACACAAAAAAAGTGAAATGGAAAATTAATGTGAAATGAAAAAAAAAAAAATCAGTATTACAGTTGGAAGTGTAGTTGCCTGATGCACTGGGTTGTTTTTTTAGGTTTTTTCTTTTACTAGAAATTCACAGCTGGAGTCCAAATCTGGGCATTTCTTTTAATTCCTGATGAACTCCCCCTGAACCCAGCTTTTTAAAGTTAGATCAGCAGAAGAAATTCTGGAAGCAGCACACAGCCATCCCCGAGTTTGTCTGATCTCGAACACAAGCCTGCAGCACATTGTGTGACTGCACTGCTCCACCCAGAGCAGTGGATCCCATCTGTCCCAATCCAGAAAATTCCTCTGCTCCCAGCAGTGCTGAAATGGAATCTGAGCTTGTGCATCAACAGCAGCAAGGCAGAGCAAACATGCTTCTTGCCCAATCCCAGGTTTATTTCCAGGCTCACGGTGTGAGCACTGACCCAGCACCACGTGGGGGTGTGAAAGCTGGCTCTATCCTACAGACTGAGGTGCTCAAGGCAGCCTTCAAACCCCAGAAACACCACTCAGCCCTGCTAAGAATCCCTCACACAGCTGCCTCCCAACAGCAGACAGTTCGCCCATTTTCAACTCTTGAAAGAAATTATTTCTTTACAATTCCAACACTCTGACTTCTATAGTAAAAAGGACCCAACATTCAGAGCAAATGTGAATTAATGAGGCACAAGGAGCTGAGAAACAAAAAGCACAGGGAACAAGTCACTCCTGAACTTCTGCTAAAAGCAATAGCTTTTCTGTAACAATCAGACAAGAATTCCAGCTCCATATGCACATTTGCTTTACTCACATTACTACCTCAAGGATTTCTTTTCCAGAGGCACAAAGCCTCACTTTGAGATGTTCTGCTGCATCTTAAGCAGCAGCCTGAGCAAGGTGGACTGGAATTCTGCTATTTCTGGTGACTTCAAACATCAGTAAACCAGTTAATCAGACATCTTCCACAGTGCCTGAAAAGCTCTGTAATTTTCCTGGGTTTTTTTAGTAGTAAAATGGTGTCCATCAGCTGCTCATTAATAAACACTGGCCACATTATCTGCCTTTCTATAATAACAGAGCAATACAAGCAAGCCTTACAGTGAGAACTGCTTTTGGACAGAGCATCAAAGAAAACATTCAGCCACTTAAAAAAACCAAACCAACCAAAAAACCTCAAACAAACAAAAGGCAAAAATCTTTTCACATTAGCAGAATACAGAGGCAGAAACTTTAGAATTATTTTACATTTTAGTGCACTCCTAAATTCAAAATCAACTTGCTTCTGTTTTTGTTACCCTGATCTTGATTAAATATTCCATTTTCCTTCTTGATGCAATGACATCTTACTGTAAATCAACCTTTGGTTGGAGACAAGTAAAACCAGAAGTCATCCTACTGGGATCTAATTACCCCAGCTGGATTATGTTTTATCAAACAGATGCTTGCAGATTTCCTCCTTCACTGTTTCTTTCTGGAAAACACCTCTAATATATTTTTGGAAGTTTCCCATGCTAGCTGCACTTTGCTAATCAAACTTTGTGCAGAAATAACCTTGTGTGCCTCAGCTGTAAGAGTTTTCTGAATTTATATATTTTAAAAATACATAAAAGCTCTCTGAGAAGCTCTTCCAGACAGTCCTTGCTCTCTACAGCCTGTCTGTCCTCATAGCACAGCTCAAGGCTGGGGCTTCATGGAGTCATTTTCATTATGTAATAAATTACCAACATCAATCAGGTACATCATTAACATAATCACATTAGCTTACAAAAAACCCCACACATTAAAAACCTGTTCCCTAACAAAGCAGAAACACAGAGCCTCAGGCAGCTCCTCAGCTCAGCAGCCCCTTGCCTGTGGAGTCATCCAAGGCTGGAAGGTTGAGCTGAAGGACTGGCTCTTACCCCAGAGCTCCTGTCCTGGGGAAACAGCCAGAGTCATGGGCCAAGGACTAAAAAGTGACATGGCCACAGAGCACAATGACTTCTGCTGGAGAAGTAACTATTAGGAGTCCTAATAGCCAACCCCAATGCTGCTCTGAGCAACCCTATGGCCAAAACATCCCATCTGCCTATTTCTAGTTTTGGTCACATCCACAGGTTGGGTTTTTTTTTTCCCAGCTCTCCTCACTGAGCACATCCAAGTTACCACCAGTACATCATCTCTTGCCTTTGCCAATGGCATTTCATTCACTTTAGCAACACAGAGTAAATACCAGGAAAATGTCTCTGCAGGTTGAACCTACCTACAAAATCCCTTTCACCTCTCTGGTTCTGAACCATTATGCTGTAAAGCTTTCCCTCCCTACCCTGAAAGGCATTAAGCAATTCTTCCAGGCTTTTCTGGATCTTGTCTACAACACTGAACATCATCAGTGCTACAGAGGCACCAAACTCCAGTTATTTCTTCTCCTCCTTGTAGATGTTGTGGCCACGTGACCAATAAAGGAGCTTTCTTCAGTTTGAGATGTGGGATCAGGACATTGTCACATCATGGCCAGCATTGCCCTTGCAAGGCAGGTACACCACAGCCAGTTGATACACTAAAGCTGAAGCTGATGTGCTGCTTGACTGCTCCACCGCAGAAAACATAAGATCCCAGTAAAAACAAGCTGAGAAAAAGTTGGCAAAATTATTATTTATCACCCACCATTCTCTTGTCTTTGAGTTCAGCCAGGATGGGCTGCCTAAGGCCTGAGAGTACTGCATTTTCCTCATCTGATCTATTATTCATCAGTTCAACTATAAAGACAGGCATAAAGATCACTAATCATCTATCAGCAGCTGAAGTTTACAGGCTCCATATCCATCAACAGCCTCCAGCTTCAACCATTAAAGCAAAATACCTCAGAAAAACTAACAATAACAGGGTAAAATGGGAATAGCTCCAAAATGTTGACATTCCTCCCAAAATATTTTCCCATTATCTCGAGCTACAGACACAGTAGGTTTCAGCAGACCCATCTTTGTAATCTGACTGCTGTATGACAAAACTTCATAAATAATATCCATCTAAAAATTACAAAGATAATCTGAAAATCCTGCAGTTTTAATTGTGCAATGTACTATTATCATTACATATTATTATACAGAGTTACCATCCCAAAAGGGATGTGCTTTCTGCTGGGGAGTGGAAAGGGGATGGGGATTGACATCAGCTGCCCTACAACTCTCTGCACTCCTGAATTATCATTTTTTAACCTTGGGGAAAAATTGAATTCCGCTACTGAATAAATTTAGCACAGAGTCAACTTAATGATCACATTAGTCCCTGTCTGTTCTCCCAATGCCCATTCACTATTTAATTAACCTATTTCTGTAGGTTACTTCCTGGAGCTATTTTTAGGTAGTTTAATCTAAGTCATCCCTTTTCTGAAGATGGTTACATGAGTTACCTTTTTTCTACCAACTGTGTCATTGCCATTCGAGTGTTAGCAGGAACATGGTCATGCCAAAGCCTGCTCTGACTTAATTTGTCAGTATATCACTGCCCAAAGTCTATGAGATTTTTTTTTTTTCCTGGTTAATTCCTGGGACAACAGAAATCATTCCTGCTACTTTAGCAACTTGCTAGAAGATGGATTTTCTTCGGTCAGACCAATAATTCAATCATGATCACGGGCTGATTTAATTACAGAGGGGTGGAAAAAGAACTTATACATCATTTTCCTGGAAGCAAGAGCCACACACCAGAGATCTTATGACAAAGCCTTCGTGTGCCAGCCCACACAGACTGCAGCTGTAGCAGCCAGAGGGGCGTCTGGTGGTGAATGCACTGACAGAAAAACCTCATTATCCACACTGGGGAAGTGACGTGGATACTCCTTTTGTCTGCTGAGGGTGCAGGATGGGCATGACTAACAACCAGAGAGTTGTTATTGTGCTTTGTTTGCCTCAGTGCACAGATTACTGCAAAGCTAAAAGAACAGGCAGCTAAGAAACATACCAAAATAATCACTAGGGCAGGAGTCCAGACAAAGCTTAAAAATATATAGAATTGCCATTTGGAGCCTGGGATTTGCCTAAACTGTTTGGAAAGGGAACCTGAAAAGAGAGACCTTACTTTCCCAGCTGATCCATAGAGAGACTGGGCATCTTTTGGAAGGAATTTATAACTCCCAGGGTAGTATTTTGGGTGACTGTGATACTGGCTGTCAAGATGTCTTTAGCTGTAGCAGATTGCTGTAGACTTTCCCTTTGCTGAATGCATGTCTTAGATTTTTATCTGGGGAAAAAAAACCAACCCTGTTTTGTTCTGTATGCTTATTGCAATTTTGACCAATCTGCTGGCAAATCAGCCTTTCCAGCCTCATTTTCTGCTTATTGAAAACACATGAAACAATTCCTTATACCTCTAATGGGTAAGAGATGATGGCTAAGGCTTTCAAGTTCATTTTCCAAAATATTCCATCTATGTTTCAGTGAAAAAGCAAGTCCTTGGGACTTGGAGGAAGGGGGAGGGGCTGGCAGGAGATCTTGACTGTCTCTATTATTTTAAAAAAGTCAGCTAAAGTCCCTTAGAAGTTAAGAGGAAAATAAAATGTACTCTGTGTAGTGGTGGATCTTTAATCTCTGTGCTCTTCCAGCATGTAGTTTGAAGTAGGAAGCAGAAAATAAAGGAAGTTTTCAAAAGTTTACAGGTAAGAGTCAGAAGCACGATTGATAAATGTGAAAAAAAAAACAGAGAAGGACAACAATAATAAAAAGACTAAGTAATGGAAGAGATTACTAATGATTACAAAGTCAGACCTGTAACTGGATGCCTTCCAATTAACTCAGCACATACATCAAACATTGCCTTTTCTAACCTTCATCTTGTAAAAATAAAGTCCTATTCTTCTCTTCTGAAATGTTCCTATATAATACATGATTGTTAATAGAATAACTGGGGTTTTATATTATATGTATTGATTTTGTATAATTACTAAAAATACAGTATACAATTTTTCTTTCATATAAATGTCCCATAACATGTAAGCAAGAAACCTGTTTCAGTAAACCTTGCTGTGACCAAATTTATCACTATACCACTGCCCATTACTAAAGAAATTATACAAATTGCTAAAATAACAATTATTTATTATATTGAAATTGTATATAATACACATTTTCTAAAATAGTGTGTATAAAACTATGCTTCTAACAAAGCACTATTTTCACCTTATGTATATTTTTAACAACACTGGAGATCTCCAGGATACAGAATTTCACAATAAACATCAAGTAAAGATGTCAGATATTAGGTTTTTTTAAATAAGTGCAATGTTTGGTTAATAAGAACACAAAAATTAAATATGAGGTAAAAGTAGTATAAATAACTAAAATGTTCAGCTTACTCAGACTGGGCCTTTTAGAGGAGAAAAACAAGAGTGTGCACACCATAAATATCCTTTTTTTTGTACCAACTTTAACTTCCACTATTCTGCCAGGACTTTTTACATGCCACTCTAATCCATCTTAGGAGACAACATATTCATTAATATCTACAATGGATACAGGACTTTTTATGCTATTAATATACTTAGCAACTGGAAAAAAGCAAGAAATGGTGCATTAGCTGGAGATCTTTTGCTGGATAACTACTTTTTTACAAGTGTGTAGTGGAACATGTGGGTGGCTGTGACATTTTTGGTGTCTGACTGCAGCAGGAATGCTCTGCAGCAGAAAATGCCCTTAATTAATGCAAGATCTGCCAGAAGATGTGAGTACAGTTACTATTTTGATGACCTAAAATCAGGTCTTCAAAAGGATGCCTGCAAGTAGGAAGGAAAGTAGATGCAAAGCTAAAGCCAAAGCCAATAGTGAAAAATGAAAGGAAATTCTGAACTTTGCAGTCTTAAATTTCATGTCACCTTACCAAGAGTATTGTCTCATTACCATCTCCCCTCTCCAAAAAACTTCATACCAAATTTGATAAAGACAATATTCTTTTTTTTCTTCCTATCATACAAATCTATGAGACTAGTTAAAGAAAATTAAACAGCACCTAGCTTACGAGCACAGTTGTTTCCCAATTTTTGTTCCGAATACCTTTCTCTTTTAAACTTCTATTTCTTCCTGATAACAGCCTTAAAATACTGTAAATATCTTGTAAAATCCCTGTTGAGCTGTAAGATTACCTTTCAGCTCTGCTGCCAGGTGATATGCTAACAACCAGCAAGCAGTAAGTTTTCTTGACCTTGAAGGGACAAGCTGCTGCAATGAAGTGGAAGACCATATTTCAACAGCACTGCAAAAATCAGCTCCAAATCTTCATTTTCCCTGTCCTCAGACCAGATCTGAGGTGTTGCCTCAATGAAATTTGGAAATTACATGTCAAAAGAACTTAGCAAAGTCCAACATAAAGACAAATTTCTCTTTTGTAGGAGCTGGCAGAGAAAAGATACAGAGCCTGCAGTGTCCACATGGGTACTGCATTCAGCATCCCAAAAATCAGTTCACAACTACTTGTTGCTCATATGTTCTAATTCTTCTAAAGGGACTTCTTGGAAGCAGATCTTTAGAAAGAGGGAGGGGGAATCCTGAAAACCAGTGGGTGGGGGATCCAGCTGAGAACTGCAGCAAATAAAGAAATCTGTCATTGCATATTAATACTGATCAAAATCCTCCAAATTCAGGGTCAGACTAGAGGCTGTGAGTACTTGTCATGCAGCCATCAACCCAGCCTGTGTAGGTAAATGAGATTAGTGCTAAACTTGTCGTGCCAAAGCCCACTCCTGGAGGTAGTGGGAGAGCTGTGACCTTGTTAGGTGCTAGCTCTTAGGAGGCAGTTTAAGAGGGATTGCTGGGGCTATTGCTGGTTGACTGAAAACACTGATTTTTGTCTATGGGGCACAAGTTGTCAGACACATCATCATCTGCTCCTTACTCAAAATGTAGTGAGTGCTCACTGTGTTCCTACTGCTGCCATCTCCTTTTTTGTTCAGACTATTGAGAAAGGTACAGAGAGAAGGGCAAGCCTGCACATCCTTACCTGACACCTCATGTCTCTCTGCCATGTACAGGCAATGCTGGTTTTCCTTCCTCTTGGCAACATTCAGAGGTCTGTTTTACTTTGCTTATTGCTCACTGCAAAATGCCTGCATGTACCTGACCTCATTATTATGTTTTGTTTTATGGAATTTAGCAAAACATGCTGCCATGTTGAAGAGCTGGATTAGTACCACGGTTCTGCACACTACCCTGACAAAAAAAGGACCAGGCTCCCCTGCAATCCCCGAGGCTCCTCCTTGCAGAGCTCCACGGAGCTCCTCTGTCACACCACAGCTCAGCATGCACATGGAATGCCAAAATACTTAAGATACTTTGGGCACTGATCCATATAGCATCCACAGCATAAACTGAAGTTTTAAGGAGAAACCCATAGCTGCTGAAGTAACCACGCATTTGAATTTCTTCCTTTTTCCATGCCCTCAAGGCAAATTACATTTATAAAGTTCACAGCAGTCCAAACCCAGAAATAACCACTGTAATAATGTACTCTGACCATACTGCAACACATTCATAGTACTTTGGTGAGGAATATTTATTAAGCAGTATTTAACTGAAGTTCACCAAAGATATTTCTGGAAAGATACTGCATTTTACTTTAAAAACTTCACTGGACAGAGCTTAGAGAAACTGAAAACTTATTTTCAAAAGAAAACAAAACCCATGCTTGGCCGAAAACCATCCATGTTCATTTTATAGTATCTCCCCCTCTGTTTTCCTACCTCCATGTCCCAGACTCCTCTTTCTACCCATCAGCTGTAGCTTCAAGTTATTCTAACAATTAAAGTTGCAGGGGTCTGGTATAAAAGCCCACAGCTGGACAGTTGAACAGGCATCAGTTTCATCCCACAGGTTTTCTTGGTTTCAGGCTTGTTTTTTAAAGAATAGTTGAGGACAGCATCCAGTTTTTTCTATCCTGCTGCCTCTAGTGATTCTGACTCCTTTAATGAACGTGGGCTTAGTCTACAAAAATTTATCAAAACAATTTGCAATCTCTATGTTAACCAATTTGCCCTATCATCTGAAAGAACCAGCTCACAGACTAGGATGATATTGTGCCTTTACAACAAGAGCTTTGCTGCTAACGTTAAGATGGCCAGATTGTACCTCTTGTTCTCATTTTTCCCCAGCTTCCCCAGGGGAAAACGCAAAGCCATGTAAAATTTCAGACAACTGGCTTATGTAGACAGCTAAAAGAGAGACAGAGGGAACACAGATGTTATACAAAAAACCAAATTCAGCCTTAGTAATGCAGCCCTTAAATTTAGAAACAGATAGGTGACATGGAAGGATTTTCAGTACTCTCTGTTAAGCTGAAAACGTCAAAAACTTTAAAACCCACCCTAGTTACATAAAAATCATGAAAAACAAAGTCTGTCCACAGGATGCAAGCATGACCCACGCACTGAATCATGAGGAGCATTCATTACAGGACAAAACAAAATTACGGAGCCTTTTATTCTGTTTGAATGAGACTCTACTCCACCAATAGTCCTTCCAATGTCCTAAAGAGGGACAGTGATGAAATCAGCACCCCAAATGGTATGTAAAGCATTGAATTTCCAGTCTGAATAGCTCACTACATACATTGTCTATTCTTTAGGATAATTGCCACAGGATTTCTCTGCAAGAAGCCTTTAGAAAGCTTACCAACTTTGACCAATACATTAGCTACAGTTTCAATTACCCTGTTAATGTGAAACGTTTTTCAGCATGCAGCTTCACAGAAACCAGTTAGCAATACTATTACCTTCACACTTAGTGGGTGAAGAATTGACAAAGATTAACATTCAAGCAGAGAAGTGCTTAGCTGACTTATGCAGGTATTAATCACGAGCACATAATTATGCCAAATGGAAAAGAAAGGGAAAACCACCCTCGCAAAAGTAATGAAAATGCTGAATCTTAAAACCAATCCTATAATGGCTAGTAAGGCACAAGATTTAGTATTTGTAAGCAATGCTGGCATACAAATGAAACACACTGAAAGAAAAATGCCCAATGGAGAGTGCAACTGGGAATGTTGGTAAAGCGCACTCCATAAATTCGTGCGAACTAAAGAAATCATTAAATATGACTTTGTTTGCCAAAATCAACATACAACAAATGGCTGTGTCAGCCAGCAATGCAGTGAGAAAAAGAACATGGTAACCACTGCAACCCAAGACCCACTGCCCTCCAAAAAGTGAATGCTCCTTTAGAATATATCTTATTTGCTCTCCATATTTGAAATGCAAATGCTTTTTATCAGCTACATTAATCTTGCAATAAGTCTTTTGAAATGGCTATATTTACTGTGGCAACTGTGAATTCTAACGTAGCTTCTGTTTCTATTTTTTCTTCCTTTGTTGAGAAACAACATGAGCTCTGATTGTGAAAATGACTTAAATTCCTGCACTATGGCCCACCCCTGAACAAAGCTTTAAGGTTCTTACCTGTTTTGCTAAACTGCAATGAAGTTAAGCACATATTTAAATACTTGCAGAGTCTGAATACAGCATTTTGCTAAGCCAAACTGCACAAGACTGTATATGCTGCCAAGCTTGTACAAGCTGGCCTAAAAAGCTTTGTTCACATGCCAGGAGGTCTGCCACAGCATGAGCCTTAGACATCTACTTGGAAAACTTCATGTGCCAAAGACTAGGTCTTGCTGGCTGCAGGAGGTCTTTGCTCTGTCCAAAGTAAACAGGAACAGAAGAAGTTTGAAAAGAAGTCAGCAGCCTGCAGTTTGCTCATAGTGAATGACAGGGGCATAAGAACCTCTTCAAGGGAGGTGTGACGCCAGAAACCCACAGCACCATCCAGCTCAGGAGAGCTTCATTCCATCCACCACTCTGCCTGGACATGGGACCTGTCTTGGCTGCCATCATGTGGTTTCTAGGTGGGACATATCCCTTGAGCTACTTCTTTAATGTAAAGGGATGAACAACCAAATGTAAGACAACCCTTGGTTTCTTACTGCACAGAATCAACTGCTAAAATCTGCTGTGAAACACCTCCTTCTCTAAAGGATGTTTTGGACTCATGACGCTACCAGAAAAAAACATCTGGCATCTAAAGCTGATAGAATAACATCATGAAAGATAAGGGAGGACTGAACTCTCTTCACCACAAAAGCAAAAGCATTCCAGTCTTTGGCCTCCTGGGATGTCTCAGTTTCCAGAGCAACCCATCTTCTGCAGAACACACTGGCTGGATGATGCTACACATCTGCCATCTTCTGTTGTTACTTATCTCTCTATATCCACACCCCTTTTACTCCAATTCCTTAGCTCACCTATTTGCAAAAATGAACAGTTCACCTACAATTCAATCTACTCTCTTGTAAATTAATACAACTCTGAGCTGCATTATATCTCAGTAAACCCAAGCCCTGCATCCTGTGGCCAGCCAGCTGGGGGGACAGACAGACTTCACAGGAAAGAGGGCCACCTACCAAACCATCCAACCCACTCTTCATGGGCCTGCAAGGACACAGATTTTTTTCTTGGAGAGCTTCCATCAAGGTCTCCTCAGCTCAGATCACTTAAGTCACTGCTTTGCACCCCACTGCAGGACACACTGTGTAGGGAAGTACTGTGCATTCTTAGGAGGCAGAAATCAAACAGAATTGTATTCCTTTGAAAAAAAAAAAAAAAAGAAAAAAAAGAATATTTTCCTGTCAGAGAAACACTTTCAAAATATCTTCAATGCTCTTCTCCTGTCTGCAGCAATTTTTTTTTTTTTTTTTAATTGGACTTTCCAGATAATTTGGATGCCAGCACAAATTATTTGGCAAAAGCTGGACTACTGGCAGGTGGGCTGCTACTCTGGCAATTTTGAGCTGGACAAAAAAAAAAAAAAATTAAATCAATCTACAAAACACAAAACAGCCAAACAGATTACTCATTGGCTGGTGAGCCACATCCCCTTGAGGCTGTTGATCAGGCTCCATCCCTGGCTGCCAGCCTGCTGGAGTACAGATGGAAGAACTGGCTGTGGAAACGCTTCTCTCGCCCACAGCTCAGCAGGAGAAGGGATCCCAAGCGCTGCTGGAGAATATTTCCTTGGTAACTTATCTTCTACTTATCAGTGCCTTTCCACTGCAGAAGCAGTATTTCTTTTCCTTAAGCAAGATCTAAAGGAAATTATTAGCAATTTTCAGTATTTCTTTCAAATCAGTTACTCCTTGCAGAACACTGAGCAAAGTTATGGAAATTATATTCTTGCTCAAAGGTTTTGTTTTCACTGCAACAACTGGAGACATTAAAGATAAAAACTTTGCAGCTGTTATTTTGTGGGCTCAACTTCTTCATTTCCAAATATCATGTCATTCTCCTTCAGTAGTTTTGACAAGGTCCTACCTGTGCTTATACTAAATTTGCAGTGTTTATATCTTACACACTATCTATCTACTCCTGCAATAAACAATATAAATTAAATCCTAATTACATCCTAATGAATCAATGGATTTAAATGTAACTTTACTCCTTAATTCTGTGAGTGTATTGAGAAAACATGGTAGGATTGTTTCCATCACAAAATTTTGTATACAAAAATATTTGTATCATATTGTGTGCACCCTGCAGGTACCTGGGAATGGAGCAAATCCAATCCTTTTTTATGATATGATCCTGATGTTATGATTTGGAAATTTCTATTATGTGTCAACACAGAGACTAATCTTCCAATTCTTCCAATTTTAGTATTCTAAAGAATACTAAAGAATACTAAAGAATATATATACTAAAGAATAGTATTCTTCCAATTTTAAGAAAGCCTGCAAATTTAAAGCAGTAAGTGAAAAAGAAAGTTTGGAATGGTCACAATCAATGCAAATAAAAAGTATTCAAATGAAATATGTGCTGATACCTGAATACCCCAAGAGCCAGAAGCAAAATCTCTCAGATTTCAAGAATTACATATGATTATGTTCTTTCACTTGATTTGTATTCATAGAATTACAGAATGGTTTGGGTTGGAAGGGACCTCAAAGATTATCTTGTTCCAACCCCCTGCTGTGGGCATGGACATCTTACACCAGACCAGGGTGCTCCAAGCCCCATCCAGCCTGGCTTTGAACATTTCTAGGGATGGGGCATCCCACAGCTTCACTGGGCAACCTCTTCCAGGGCCTCACCACACTCACAAAAAAGAATTTCTTCCCAATATCTCATTGAACCCTGTCCTCTGTAATTTTAAAGCCATTTCCTTTTGTTCTTCACCACATGCTCTTGCCTAAAATCCTTCTCCAGCTGTCTTGGAGCCCCTTTAGGTACTGGAAGGTGCTGAAGTTTCCCTGGAGCCCTCTATTCTCTAGATTGAGCAAGGTTGTATTGTTCCACTCCTTTCTTAGCACACAGTACACAAACAAGCATTTATTTTTAATTTTCCAGTTTAGTGAATTCTCCTAACAACCCCCTGCTCTTCCTCACCTCCATCAACTTGTCTCTCATCTGCTCTCTGACGTGTCCCATGAATCCAGTGATCAGCACACAGGGAGTGTTAATGCAGGTCAAAATCCCCTCTCCCAGCACTTTTTGTTCCAGTTAACTGTCATGCCTAATCTCTGTGCAGAGCCAAGGGTGTTACATTAATCAGCTGTCCTCTTGCTTCTTAAATTCTACTTTGCTTTACTCAAACCTGCTCTGATGTGGCAGTTGGATTAGATGGCAGCTGGGGGTCCCTCAAAAGCAGTGAGGCTCTGCAAGCTGCTCAGCTTGTGGTCAGACAGTGGGATATGCCAGGATACAGCCAGCAAAGCAGCAGGACACACTCCAGAGCCTGGGAGGGACTTGCCAGTTACTGGGCTGGCAGCAACACCAGGGTAAGGTCAGCTTGCAACTTTATTTTCAGTCTTCTACCAGTTATTTAACTCTTACTGTGATCAAATCAACCCATTTGGTCTTCACTCACAAATCCTGGATGGCAGAGACGTCTAGGAAAGGGGACAGGTGGGGAGACCCTGGATCCCTCAGGAATTGGTGTGACTCTTCTTAGTAAGGGACAGAGGGGCAGAACCCAGGTGCCACCACTCCACACATGTTGTGTGGCTCTCCTGAGCCCCAGGCTCTGGAGGAAGCACCTCAAAAGCTTCCCAGGAGCTGCCAGGTTCAGACAGGACTGATGGGACAAACTGAGTGAGGAGCAGCATCCCTACTCAGATATCAGGCTGGTCCCCTCTGGCAAAGAGCTGGGGAAAGGATGTTTGGAGGTCCAGAAATAGTCGCATTTTGGAGAAGTTTGTCCCTGCTAAAGTAGAAGGACAGTCCCTAGCAAAAGGGAAAGCACTCTGATTTCTTGGTCAGCATTGGCATGGCAGAAGAAAACAAGCAAGCCTATCAGATATTGCTGAGGCAGTGGTATTGAAACACAGAATGGTCCACGTCTTCAAAAGGCAAGTAGAAGTGGGAGGAAACAGGGGACTCTCATAACCAAAAAGGAAAGGAACAACATAAAACTCCCAAGAAAGCCATTTCTATACTACAGCTAAAACTAAACTCGGGCTGTAATAAATCTCTGGGGAAGGTGCCCAGGCAAAAAATAATTAAAAGCACTTTTTCAATCATTTTCATTAATAAAGGCAACATCAGGACTGGATAAGGGTATTTCTAATACTATTTTTAGCCAAAAAAAACCCAATTGTAAGTTGTAGATGGAAGGGAAAAAATAAAATTCCTTAAAAATGTTAAGGGAGTGTGACAAGAGACCAAATGATCAGGATGAGAAGACCTGGAGTTCATGTTGAAGCAGAAGGTCAAGAGACAAAACCATTAATCCCCTGCTTAATATTTTAAAGGCTCAAACTCACCATAAAGAGAGGGTCCATAATTTGATCTCTTCTAAGTGGCAGCTCCACACTGAACTCACAAACTGGTTTTCTTACTCCTTGCAATTTTCCTCCAGCACCCACATTTGACTCAAGTCATTGCAGCAAATCTATGGCAAGCTGTGGAAAGTATTTTTGGCACACAGTGCAAGCTGTAGGTACTTGGCAGGCACAGCAGACAGTTGCACTGATTGCTTTGGTGCTGCCTGTGTCACTTAGTAAAGTCAGTGACAGATTTGGCCGAGCTGCTGCATCCTCCCGATGCCGCATTCGGCTCGCACGCCAGCATTCATTCCTAAAAACGGCAAACTCAAAGCCAACGTGCCAGACAAAGTATAGCACCTTGGATCTACACACAATGTGCTTTTGCTACTGAGCATGAGCATGCTCCCCCCATAAACCAGCAGAGAATGGCAATTCTGGGTGTGCCACACAATTGAAACGCTGGGGCTGGAAATGAAGTGGTGGAGGAAAAGCAGTTAGAGAAAAGTCAGGGATGAAATGGGACTGTTGTTGTGAAGCTCTTTTAAAACAACTTGTGTACCATACATAATAAAGAATCAAGCTGGTTTAGCAGCAGTCTGCTCTTACTGCTGATTTGGAAGCTGGAAATCTGTCTGTTAAGTCTGCCCTTTTCTGCTCCACATGCCAAAGGTTTTTCCCCTCCATTTTTAAAGCTTTCAAGTTTTCCAGGTTAGCCTTCACCTTTAGCACATCACTGCTCAAATGCAGTACAGGCAGGACAAACAGCTGTAAAATAAGAACCCCAAACCTCACCAAAGTGTTCCATATTCATTTCCATAAATCATTTCCCCTCATTTTTATAGGGTTTAAAAGATCCAGACAAGCATTACACAATCAAATACTGAGATACACCCAGGGCAGCAGAGCTCAAGAATAGGGTTTTTCATCATTCTAACACCTATAATGAGAACAAAACATAGCTGGCCACCATGGGCTTGACTCTTGGAAAAGACATGCAAAGGATATTGTAGAATTTAATAGTGGTAAGTTGGGGTAAGCAAAAATGTCAAATTCAAAAAGAAAATACAAGATTTATGCTCATACTAATGCACAGCAGCATTCCAAGAGGGCTCAGTATGTACCATAAATCAAACTGAGCTGTAAGAAAGTCACAGTGAAGCTAGACAGGATAGGTGTTTTATAGTATGAAGTAATTATAGCAAGTGACTAACTGTACTTCTTTCTTTTACTAACAGTAACAAAAATTCTATACACTCTTCAACCTTCTTTTATTTTCTCTTGCCAATTGCAATCATTTTATAATACACTGTTCACAAGAAAGATGCCACTTAAAAGAAAAATCTATGTTACTACAGGCCCACCCTTTATTCTACAAGTTAAAAATACATGTGATATTGCTGTTCCTTGTGGGTTTATGGAAAATGATACTATGCAGGAGGAGTTTGTACGTTTTGCACCTCAAAAGCAGCAAACAAACCGTAACGCAGGGAACAGGCAGAATGGTGTGCTTTAATTGAAGTGAATAAAGCACAAGCATTCTCTTGCCTTAGAAATCTGCCTGCAAGTGACTCCTGCTGCTGATTTTGATTTGCATGCATGACATAAGCTGCATGCCAGACCAGGAATCACTCTCCCTTCTCCAGCCTGGCATGACCCCTCTCTGATGGCTATCCTGCTGGACAGCACAGGAGGCACTCAGAGAGAGAGGCACGCAAACCACAAAATGATGCAAGAATAAATCGCATGAGGAATACGCACTAGGAATTTCCAGTCCCTCTCAGAGATCAGTTTCACTGAATGAAATTGAAAAACTTGGTGCTTGTTTCATTTTTACACAGCAAATAAAGCAGTAGACAAAAATACCAACTAATAAATTCGAATGCATCATAAGCATTCCAGAAGAGATGCAATGTCTTGCACAAGAGTTGAAGTCAGACCTACTAAAAAGTAGAGCAGGGCAGGATATCCCTTAATTTTGCCCCACAGCCTTCTTGCTCTTCTGAAGCAGCTGTGGGACAGCAAACCTGGAATTGGATGGACTCCCCCTCTGATCTGTGAGGGTGATTCCTACCCAGCCCCAGGCAGAGTGCCAGCAGCTATGAGCAACCTCTATGTAGAGCTTTGCTTGCCTCACCCTCAGTACACCCATTATTGCAGCTCTAAATTGCTCTCAAATCAGGCAAGCAAAAGTGTCAAACGAGGTGGTGGATCTGCAACATTGACAAATGCAGCTTAAGGCTCACCTTGCCAAACTAATCTTCCCCTCTGATCAAAAGATTTGCTTCCTTGTTGTGAAAGACTAACAACTAACCTAAAGTTTCTGGAAATCCTGGCAGCAATATGGATCATTTGGCAGCTTGATTCCCCCCTCTCTCCCTGAGGATCAAAATTAGGCTAAATTGCTAATGGGAGCAAACTAACAAAATCATTATATGGAACAATTTTATATGTAGAATGTAAATGTTAAATATAAAGCAGAAACCTGAACTAGGTTATTTCTGTGTATTGCACAAGTCCCACTGCAATTCTACAAAAATATAAAAGACAAACCTATTAATACAAAAAAATCCATATATATATTTGTGGATTTATAGCTCCACAGTAACTGGAAAGCCTGGGATTGATGCAAATTAAAGTAACTCTTGCATTTCTCATTATGTGCACTTCTTCATCTGGTTTCAACAGATTAAGCCTTATTAAAAAGAAAGTGAAATTCTTTAACCAGCACATAAAAACGACTCTTCTGTCTACCAAAAAAAAAAAAAAAAAAAAAAAAAAAAAAAAAAAAAAAAAAAAAGCCATTAAAAATCTTTCTAATTCAATCAAAAATTCCAGCTCTGACAATGCTAAGAGCAGCACACTTCAGATCCTTTCCAGTTTCCTAAGCTATCACAATCAATTTTTTTGAGACCTGGAACTTATCCTAATTAAGATCTTTTCTTTGATATCCTGAGAATGACCTCAAGGATTCATTCTAATAAACAGAAATTATTCCTGGTAGTCTTCAGTTCTTATAAGCTTTGCAGCAAAAATCAGTTAACTCATTCCATGACAAAATAACTTCTCATTGATCATTCCATCCAAAACACATGGACACAGACTTGAAAAGAAGATGTGAGTTGCTCAAATGAAAGTTTCTCAGGGAGAACTCATTTGATGTTTTCTCCTTTCAATGCAACTTTGACAAATAAAATAATTCACCTCATCAGCTGAGAGGGAAAAAGCCCACATTTGAAATTAAATGACACCTTGCTGAAGTAGAGGTCCTGATTCCTGTCCTCTAAAGACTACAGTGACACAGTTACCTTCACAAGCTCAAGTCTTGTCGTCTTATCCAAGCACCCACCAAAACTGACAGTGGGATTTCTACTGATTTCATCTGCAGGTACCTTTGAGTAAATTATTACTGTGGAGAAGATACTCAGCTCTGAAGAGTTATTTATAATATCCTTTCTTTTTGTTTAATAAATCTCTGTCATCTGCTGGTTACCTGCTATAACAATACTTACTGAGAAGATGTTAAAACACCAAACAATTTGGCCAGCAAGGTCATAGGGTGCCCATCTTTCAAGATATTCATACCTCAAAGGAATATTATGCTTAGCAACCTGCTGCCAGTGGCCATGCTTTGAGTAGAGAAAGCAGAAAAAATCTCCAGATCTCCTGTCCAAACTCAGGTCTTCTGTGATTACATGGAAAATATTAATGAATTATAGAGAACACTGCACTGCAGTCTACAAAAGATCACATGAATTTTAGTCTGCATGTGGCTCATTAATAACTAACTATAATTCAAAAGACAGGCAGATTTCATAGAGAAAAAAAATCCATAGTCACAGAAACATCTTCACCCTCCCCACCAAACCATCCTTTATATCAAGAAGTTACTCTATGCAGTTAAAGCTTCAGTTTGCTTTTTATGCATGCAGGAAAAAAGTCAACACTGAACAAGGCCTTGTCAAATATCTTTTATATGCCACTGGAAAGGATAAGGTCATATTATTGAATAATAAATCATATCAGCTTTTGCAGGTTCCCATATATTACTGAGAACTGATATGAAAATGGGAGTGCTTTGAGCCCCTGTTAATGAACCACGCTGCTGTGCTGGGTCAGCACCACTCTCTGCTTTAGTGAGGTGATTTTTTCCCCTTCACTTTAAAAAATAAAACTCCAACAGCTTTCCTTTTAGAAAAGAAAGAAAGGACAGCACTAAGGAATCAGGTTTTTATGTAATCCCCAACTCCCAGATTACCACCAGGGAGCACAGAAATGTGCTAATGTGAAAAATCACCTCCATTTGCTGCTGCCTCACAGAGAAAAGCAATTTTATTCTGAATACTCACTCAACTCTTGGACATGTTCAAGTGCACAAAGGGACAGCAGTATATTCATTGATTGAGCAGAAGTGCCAGAGCTGCTTCTAGATGATACCATGAATTTTATGGTTATAATGTATTGGGGAATGAGGGGAATGCAAGGCTCTTACTCATTATTGCTTCTTTCTCATGTCTATCTCAACAACAAACAATCTTTTCTCCAACTTTGTGTTCAGCCACTGAATTCCCTTTTATAATCATCCAATTTCATTAGTAACAGTTATATAAATATTTTAAACATAACTAACTTAATTGTCCCTCAGAGAAATAGATCTTTCAAATAACCCTGCAGATAACTTTTCAGACGTTCAAGCCATTGACCTCAATAATGACCTGTAGAAAATTTGTTACAAAGTAGAGAAATAATTCCATTTTTGTAATGGCTCACAGCATAAGCCTCCAATGAACACAGAAACCCACCAATTTTATGCAAATGTTTGAGGCCATTTATCCACTGGTCAGAGTTGGGATCTTCAAGCTCATTTAGCATGGTAATATACATTAAAACAACAAACCACAAATTTATCACTGAGATATGGTGCTGTACCATCCATACATACTTGTGTCTCACTCCACAGCAATTCACTTACTACAGCTTTACCATCTTCATGTAGGTGAGCCTGACAACAGGAAGAAACCAGCACTCTCTTAGACAATAAAAAGCTCAAACCACCAAGCAAGTCAAAAATGAAGTATAGATTTCCTTCCCACACTCTAGTAGATTAAAACTCAGATTGGTTGAAATCCATTTTGAGATTGCAGCAAATCCATTTATCTCTGTTATGCATCCTGCTGTCTTCCCATCATGATTCCTCCATGACCCAAAGTTAGGAAAGACTTCTTTAGATCTCCATGGAGCACACAACAAAGCATGTAGAGCCCTACAAAAAACACTGCAGAACTGGGTGTCCAGCTGGAACATTAAAGGGGGAATTTCTGAAAAACACCACATTCCCCAGTGACCATAAAAACATTGGGAGAAGGATCTTTCAGTAACTTCTGAGCACCACTCACTCCATTTGTTATGAAGTCAGGGTAGAATTGCTCTTGACTTCAGTGAATTTAACATACTTGGAAACCTTCAGCCAGATCCTTGACTAAAATTATTACTGATATAAATTAACACTGATCTAAGGTAAATTAACTACTAACAGTAGATATTAATGCATTCACATACAATAATGTTCATGCATGTTTTCCCCTCATTCCAGGTATATTTTGTGCTTTTAAGCCACTTTCTCTGCATCTGTAGTGTCTACAAGTTTGACTAAAGCAATTATACAAAACTAATTTTGCTTACATCAGGCACAGTAAAAGTATTTAGGGATGGATGCACGCTAAGTACAAAGTGCAGATGCAGTTTATTCTCACTATTACAGCCATAGGTAAATCTAATGGAAAACAAGGACATGATGCTATGACATCTGTAAGGTGAAGCTTCCCCAGCCCCTTTTATTCCCCCATTTCCATAAACACTTCTCTCACAAACAGATGTGCATACACATACTAATCTCATTCCAAAGGAAAGGACACTGTTCATAAAAATACCTGTATTTTTACTTCCACCACAAACAGTCAAACAGTCCTGGACTAAATGTAGTTCAGCACATGCAGCTCTTCAAGGTGAGTGCTTCATGTCTGTAAGACATTGCTTAGATATTAATGGGAGTTTGACATTTCTAAAGCTCTGGAGGAAATCCTACTGAGAAAACTGCTGCCAAAATTAGAGAGGAAGTATGCTGTCTGTGTCTGGGACTGCCATAGCTGAGCGAAATGATGTGTGTGCATCTCTACCAGCCATTCCAAAAGGAGTTTTGTAAATGTGCTGGTATTTCTCCATCCCTAGTATTCAGAAGCATTCAGAGACAGGTTGCTTTGAGTAATCTGAGTTACTGGCAGATGTCCCTGCTGACTGCAGGGGGCTGCAACTAGATGATCTTTAAGGTTCCTCCCAACCCAAACCATTCTGTGGCTCTTTTTCCAACCCAGTTTATCCTAGCATAACGTAGTGATGAGATAGCTTAGAATCCTTGTCTTATGTAGAACTGTGTTAAAGGGCATTCTTTTTTTTTAGTATTTTAATACATCAACAGCTGCCTTTCATTTTTCAGAATGGCACATTAGTAAAACACTGTTTACAAAAAAAAAAAAAAAAAAAATCAATTCATCAGACACAATCTCTTACATGTAAAATTCATATTCATGTATGACACAATGATGCAAGGAAACATAGACATCCTTTCAGCCTGAAAAAGCTAAAGGAAGAGAGACTTTGCTAATTCTGGGATAATGCTAAGCTTCATAAGCGAAAAGGAACAGAAGACAAGTTACAGCAACCTTGGCAGAGAAATTCTCAAAATGGATAAGGAAGATCTGCAACCAATTTTACATTTGCAATGTTCTGTTTTAAGTAGCATCCATGTCCACCCACAGTATTAACACAGCTGAATTTATGGGTATTCCTTAGGCAAATTTTAGCTCACTTGTTTTTCAGGTTATTTGGTCAAGATTTGTCTTATTAGATAATGGTTAATAATAAAAGACCTTGTCATAGCAAAATAAAAAGTGCCCTGCCTTTGTAGCTAACAGAGATTGGTGATTTAAGTAATGAGATGCAATTATGCATCTGATTCATGGTGTTAACTTCAGTACCAAGAGATACAGCAAGTGAAGACAAAGAAAAAATGCTTGGCCTTAGAAACAGGTACAGGAGTATCAGCAAAGTTGGCTCTGCAAATGGAATAACACAAAATGAAACAGCCAGCACAAAAACAACTCAGTGAGAGGGAAAAGTAAAGTTACATATCATTTGTGAAAGGTTGACTGCAGGTGTGCAATGGTTAAACAGTTCTCAACTATCATAAGCTTGATTAATTAGGGCCTGAAATAAATGAGAACTAAAAAAAAAAAAAAAAAAAACCAACCCTATAATCACTAATTCCATCACTGAGTTATAATAAGCAATACCACAAATGAAGTCGATCAAAGAAACCCAGTGAAATTGAGGCTATGAGGTGACAAGGTGACAAATGCACTGGCAGAGAGAAGCAGGTGAATACACACCATATCAGCTACATCTTCATTTTTCAAGGACACCACATAAGAGCTCCCTCCAATCCCAGAGCCTCCCATGGGCTGTGCCAGTCCTGGCCATAGTGAGGCACAGCCAGTAACTTGCAGCTGACCCACCAGATCTGGTTACCTGATGGCATTGCCATGTCTCAGCTCTAAAAACTGCTACAATGAAGAATGATGATGTTTTGCCTCAGATGTTGAGACCCTGAAAGTGGCCAATTCCTCCAGAAGATTTGTGAATCACCACCTTGAGTGTCTATCACATGAGAACTCTGATGAAAGCCCCACGTTGGGCGCCAACTGCAGCGATTCCTTGTGCCTCCTCTCTGGCTCCTAGGCTAGCTCAGTACCAGGAGGAGGCTTGGAATCCTGCAGGAATGGGATAAAAGACCAAAAGAGGCTCTTCCTCCTGGGATGATGCAAGTTTTATTCCTGAAGGGGTCCAGGGGGGAAAAAAAGAGCAAGCATGGGGAATGTGGGGAATTTCAAACCTAGGGTGAGGGGTGGAGGAACCCTGGACCACAGACAATCAGGTCTGGCCAGGGGAAAAGGAGAGGGGTTAAACCATATACCAGATCATGGGGGACCCACAGGAGAAACCATTTCAGTGCAAAATACAAACCAAATCAGTGAAATACATTAAATCAAAAGTAAAGCATATTCATGTACTTGCTTTAGCTTATTCTCAACTTCAGCATTCTGAATTTGAACTGTAACACTCCAGCCTAACAAAATCTTGGCTCCAAAACAAAGGTTTAATGCCTCAAATGAAGGTCATAACTATTTGCTTGACTCTAACCTAGATTCAATATTTTCTCCATGTGATTTGAAAAGATCAGAACAAAGGTTCTAGTTTATGTCATAAAAAAAGCACCAGATACCTCTAAGACATCTGCCCTTTACCCAAGCCTATCTAATCTTCACTGTGTACAGTAATAACTTAGGGAATTAATATTCTGTGATAACCAAAACAGAATCCTACCTTAATTTTCTTGACTATAATCTGAAAACATTTGCAAGAAACCAAAAGCAAATGAAAGCATAAACGAAAATTAGATTCACTCTTTCCCTGAAGAAAAGGGTTTTTTAAATGTCATCAAAACTGCTTACTGCAGTCAAGATAAAACACCAGCTCCTCCCAAATTATTAAAACAATCAAGCATCACATAATTTTTAGTAATTAGACTCATTAACATTCCTTAGAGACTGATTTGATTCATTATATGGAACACACTCTTCGTCTTACAAACCTTGTTTTTTCAGCCCAAAGGAAAACTCTGAACAAGTACTAGAGATAGTGAATACTGCTTTATAGCATCTTGAATCTAACTTCCAGTGAGAGAGCAGAAGAGTGCCATTACTACTATGCAATAGTCTTCAATTAAATCTAGATTACAGAACAACCCAATATTTAACAAAAAACCTACACATACTTGATTGACACTGCATTGAACTCAGCAGACTAAAGAAAGATAAGCTGTTGTGGAGATTTATATCAAAGTTATATCAAACTTTGCTAAAGAAATAACTTTTTTCCAGCCACAGGCATAACTTTAAGGGCAGAACACAGCAGATCAATAGGGTGGTTTACTGAAAGAGACTGATTTCAGAGGTGACCAATTTGACATCTCTTTCCAACTCATATGTGTTTCTTCCTCTTCTGTCACACACAAAATGAAGCTTTTTGCTATGACTGACTAGACTCTTCAGATACAGAAATCAAATAACACAAGGGAAGGGTTATCTAAAACCTGGTGAGAACCCACAGATATTTCACACAGTGTCCCTTTGTAAACATTCCTTCAGTACAACAGTAGGGCACATATGGTATCAGAGAATGAAAACAGTTAAATTCCTTTTTCCTCATATCTCAAGAGCACTTCCCTACCTAATAGGTTGAGGAGTTGTCTCCCAGTCTGACCTGTTGAAGCTGCTCCAGTTTATACAATCAACTTGGAGACAACTGGACAGACTGTTACAGGGAACCTGCTTCACTAAAATGCTGAAAAAAACCACATTTGTCTCTCCATATCAAGTATCCAGTGAAAAGAATATTTAATTACCTAAAATAAGTAAAACAGGGACATCAGGAGGCAATAAGGAAGAGACTGACAAAATCACCTGAAGTTTAGGGGAAAGCTGTGGCACCAGGGAACCATCCATTTCCTAAGCTCAGGAGACTACCCTGTTTTATGGGGCTCTTGCTGGCCTAAAGCAGGTTACTACATCTATCTAGCTTTCTTTGGGGAGAAATATTTCTTTGGTCACAAGAAGACTTTTGTTCAACTCCAGACCTACAAATTATTTGCAAAACTGGTCTCTCAAGCAGTTAAATTAATAACAACATTTCATTATCCAAGTGTTTTAATTAACAAAACTTCAAAATTAAAGGAAAAAGAGGTAATATCCCAAACTTAGAGAAAGAAATTGTTGTCAGTGAGATACAGCAAATTTTTTACCAGATTTGTTAGGAGCTTGTCAGAGATCAGCTGTTCAGTTGTCTGTACATTTCCCCTGCTCCTTTATTTAAGGATAACAAGTATTTCCAACATGATCTCCAAATCATTAGGAATGGCTTTTGCCTGTATTTCAGTAGCTCAATGCTGGAACTGCCTCTCTGAAGCAACCTGACACAAGGCACCAGCTTTAGGACTGAGGATGGAGTGACATCAAGCCTGATGCAGCTGGGCAAGTCCTATCTCAGGACTGATTCTAGAGCAAGGGACAAAACAGATGTGACTGCCTGGTCGTACTGTAGTAATAAAAATTATATTTAACTTCTCTCAGGCATTGAGATGTCGAAGGTTGTTGAAAAGAGAAATAAGATTAGGAAAAAGCTGAAGTAGGACAGAGAAGATGTTAAACAGTAGAGGCTGGAAATACCAACCCCAAGACATTTGCAAATTACACTGACATAGATTTACTGAAATATTAGCAAGGTAACTGGCAGACCATATTATTAATATTTTCTGTTGAGGCTCTGGAAAGGTGCTCTTGTGAAGACAAACCTACAAACACAAACAACAGGCAGGTTAACTAAATGAGCTCTCATTCATTTCAAACTGCTGTTACAGCAACATCTGCACTGAGGGGCTGATTCAGTACTGAAACCACACAGATAGATTATAGAGACACATTTCATAAATGCATTGACACCATAATCCATCAGGTAAAAGAGCTGGAGCCTGCAGCTCTTACCCTTGGAAGCATCTGCCTGCACCAGAACATAAACCTCCCTTTTATTGCTAAAGAGACCCTTCCTGCAGCTCTGTAGAGAAATGGTCCTACTGAGAGTGAGCAAGCAATGACATGCCCGTGACTGCAGATCTCCCCTAAAGAGCATCTCTAAAGGTGGGGATAAGTGTTGTAGCCTCCTGGTGCTAAACAAAAACACCCAAGAGTGAAAACCTCCCCTGTACATGGAAGGAAACTAAAAAATCTTCCCCACTCTAAAAAAACAAACAAACAAAACCACAAAAAAAAACCCCAACAACAATAACAAGCAACCGACACCAAAATCAACCAAACAAAAAGGGTCTTTTGTTTTTCTAGTGATTAAAGGGGTATAGGGTGTAAAATTTACCTGCAACAATGGAATTTCAACTTTAGATATGGAGGATCCCCTTCATACTGCCAAAGTCACACACTAAGACATACTAGTAACAGCAAAAACCCATTAGGTACAAAAATGAGTGTAACATTCAGAAAATTTGAACAAATAGAATCTGTATGACCCACAAAACTGCTGTACAAAGAGATACTGGAAGTTTCATACCAGGCTGCAACTGGCAGAAAGGGGAAAGGGAAAAACCCATTAAAATTCTGAGTTTTAAAGTTTACCCTATATCACCTACTTCCCTTACTCATTTTTAACCATTTAAGTTAAGAGTTCATTTTACTTCATATTTGAGTCCCGATTCAGCAAGTTATTTAGGTTAATACAATATCTTCACCAACCCACATTCTTGCTAAACTGAGCTTTCTGGATTAATATTACACAAATTCTCTCAGATTTTTATTGTAGATGGAGAATGCAGAGCAGTACCTTTCAGATTATCTAAAATCACAACATTTCTCTATTTAAGACAATTTCAGTTTCAATACAGTCTCAAATTTCCATCTCTCAGGCTACATCCTAACCTGAATTTTTTAGACACTTTGAAGAAATTGATTCAACCACCTTTGCATGAAAAGTCAAAACATATTTTTCCTAAAAAAATACAATTAAAAAAAAAAATCTTTAAGTTCAACTTCTTCAATACTGAAACAGCTGGGAGTTAAAAAATGACATTTCTCTGCAATGTACCCTTCAGTGACAAGTAATTAAGTTTTCCAGTGAACAGTATTTTGATCCAGTATTTTAAAACTATTCACGGAGAATGTACAAAACTCCTAAGAACAAAAGTGACAAATTAAACAATGTGATTTTTCTCAGGGAAACAATGGCATACTGCATAAGCAGGTATGATGTGATAACCTAAGTTGGTTCATGGTGTCTTGTACCTCCAAGCCTCATTTTCTCACTCCTAATATGCAGGGAAGGAGCCACTGATTGGAAATCGTGCAGTGCCTGAATTAAGACACGAAAAACATCTCACCAGGAACACGGAAGGAAAAAAAAATTAAAATCTGTATTTTACCTTGATCCCATCATGTGTTCTGATAGTTTCACATTCAATTCAGAAATCTGGTTGTGAGGGAGGTGTTTTGGTTGCTCCTTGGTTTGTTTGGAGCTCCTTCTGGAAAGATTTCTTATTATTTCTTTTACCCTTAGAGAGAAGGAACTTCCACAGTGCAGACATTCATGTTTTCTAGATTGATAATGAGCAATATTTAATTTTATGCCTCTAATCACGTAATTTTGCTTACTGTATTTGCATTTATAAGCACCAGATAGGAAGCTGTTTCCTCTCTTCCTCTTCCTTTCCTCCATCCAAAAGACAGAGGAGAAAAGAACATTATCAGAATTTATCCATAGCATGTCCAGATGCATTGAATTTGCTGGAAAGCAGGCACACAACTGTGATATGGCTTTGTTCATGTCCCAACATGTCACTGTGGACCAGTTAAACCTACAGCAAACCACTGTGAATCTAAGCTGTTAGTTATGAATTAAGGGATATAAAATGTTGGAGGGAGCTCCCCAAGAGTCTAAGTCATTCCTCATTTCTCAAAGTACTGCAAACTTTTAGACACTTAATTTAGTTCAAGCAAGACTTTGAGCAAAGGTTTGGGGCACAAGTGACATACAAGCACCTCACTCTCAGGTTCCTGATATTCTTGCCCCATTTATTTCTGGCACCAGAGCAAAAGACATGACCTAGATCCTGCAGTATCTATAAAGAAGATTCTTCTGAGGTCACATTGCTTTTCTCCTGTAGAGTACCTAGGTCATTTGCTACCATGAAAATCTGAATTAGAACTGGGAGATAGCAAAAGTTATTCTCCCACCTTACAGTGCTCCAGCATCACTAACCTCCATGGTAAACTCAACAGGAACCAGCTGTTCAGAGCAGACAAGAGAAACTGAAGCAAGCTAAAAAACGGTTGGAGAAAGAAAAGAAAAAAGATGTAATACATTTGGAACCTTCTGTGGTTTGGCTCATTCACAGGGAGCCTCTCCTCTGCAATTCCTCTGAATTGCCTCTGCTTCTTCAGAAGTCCTCCTGTGCCACAGCAAGCAGTCATCCTGTCCTACTCTGTCTCCTCAGCTCTGCAGTGCTGCTGTAACTAATGCAGCAAATGACCCATCCCTTCCAGCCTGTGTCATCAATAACATCATGCCAATGCAACTCTTGCATTTATCATATTGTTAAGTGGCCACAAATCATCATTAAAAGGGTCATTTATCCAAACTTATCTATTTGTACTGAGCACCTCACAACTTCGGAGAGACAATCCTTCAAATCTATGCATTGACATTTTGCACTGTTGTTTTACATTTGTTAATGGTTCTGAATAGAAAAATCCATAAAATATGTTTGTTCATGGAATATGCCTTGCAGAATTTTAAATAACCTCATTTGCCTTACTCACAAAGTATTTAGAATACTGAAACAACTCTGACACAAATGTTCTCCATGTTGCCATAAAAAAGGCTGTCTGATAATTTAACTGTAGCATCATAAAGTCTGAAATAACATGATACTTTCTGACTAACAGTCAGCATATTATACTGTCGACATGCAAAAGATGTAAATATATGAAACATCTGCATGGTTACTCTTGCTTTATCTTTTCCCAAGTCCAAAACATGATCATTACATTTTAAGTACATTTAAATATAGAACTAAAGAGAAAACTGATGTGTGCTATGATTTTTAAAAGACAAGGGAGCTCAACAACATATGCAACCCTATAAAACAAGTGGGATGGTATTTCTGAAACAGTTTTGCTTTGGCAGTTCTGCGCTCACTTAAGTCATAGGTTCACCTCTTCCTCATCAGGAAGCTTCCACTCTAGAAATTCAGCAAACTGGGACAGAGGCTTCTGCTGTATTTCAAATTTCTCTAAATCTTACCCAAAAATTCTAGTTTGAAAAAAAGATATTTTCTTTGTTTCCAGTCCTCCCTTGCAGATTTTCATGTGAGTGCACACTGACCTCAAGACACAGGAGAGTATTATCTTTTTCAAACAATTCTTTGGACACAGCAGAATAGGAAAGCAAGAACATTTGGCTATAAGGAAGGGGAACAAAGCAGAGGAAAAAACCATCTAAGAATGTTAGACCACATTAAGCGTGCCATTACAGTTTATGGACGGCCATTAATAAAATCAAGTTAACTCAGAGTTAAAGATAACAAATATTCCATAACAGTTGCTATGTATTTTGATATTGAAAAACTATTAAGTGGAATCAGTGCCAGCAGGAAAGCTCTGGAAACAGTCAGGCATGCAGTAGACAGGTGTCAGCATGGATCATCTGTGAGGTTATGAGCATACCACGTACCACCAAAAGTATTTTGTAGAATTAGACAGAGTTCAAAGACTGCTGCACTGCCCAGAAAACCCCTCATGAAAAGAGACTGAAAACACTGGGATCATTTCCTCTGGGCTGTATCTACACCACACAGGGTTATGTGCAATGAGGCAGAGCAAATCCAGCTGTGCCAATGCCCACACAGCAGTGCTGCTCTGCTTTTGGTGTCCCAGCTGGCTCATTTTACACGGATTTAAACTTGCAGTGCACTCATATGTTGGAAAGGAAGATGCATAACAAGGAAGAAGATTGAAGTACAGTGGGTGACTAATACGGAGGAAAAAAAAAAGTATGATTTTATTTTCCCTTTTTTCATGTTGCCACCAACACTTTTATCAATAGCATAAGATTGAATAGTGGAACTCCCCACCACAGGACAGCTCAAAAATAAATTTACATAACTTAGCCTGCTTGCCAAAGGTTTCAGTAAAGCTTGAATTTTCTTAACATTGAATAAGACACAATATTTACATCAGTTCAAAGTTCAGATGGGAGTTCTGAGAATGAATCAGGGGAAGGATAGGGTCTCTTATGGAGGCTAAAGAATTGAACATCTTTAATGCTGCAATTGCAATGTCTGCCTGAACACAGCAAGGAATAATAAACCTGATGGCACTTCTGAACAGAAATAGGACAGAGTGCTGACTGCTTCTCTTTTACATTTGAACAAGACAAGCACATCCATAAGCACTTTCTCATTATTAGTAAATATTATTTTTTCTGTAATATTTATTCATGAAGTTGCACCCTGTAGCATTTTTCTTGTCTCTCTTACTCTGCTTGAAAATCACTTTCATTCTCTGTATTTTTCACTAAGATACCTCAATGGACTTGAGTGACATTTTCAATTGTCATTTTTTCCTTACAAAAACTGAATTAGAACTCAAATTAATTGATTAAAAAAAAAAAAAAAAAATTAGGCTTGCCTAAACCTATCCCCTCCTCCCAAATCTTTCAAAAGAGAATTGCAAATCTATCCATCACTGGAACCACCATGCAGTCAGAACTCCCAAAGCTTTCAGCTGGATCAAAATATCAACTCTTAAAACCCAGCTCCAGTGAAATGGGAACCTGTAATGCCAAAACACCAAGGCCCTTCTGGCTACCCTGCTTCCAGTGGGTAAAGCAGCAGTAAAGTGTGATTAATAAGGCAGTTCAAGTCCTGCATTTTTCTGTGGTCCTTCAAAAATCATTCAGAAATAAAAAAAAAAAAATTTTTTCCCTGTGAAATCAGATTTTGAGATTTTACGGATCTTCAAAAATCCAATATTTCTGCCAACTGCTTTGTCACAACCTGGCTCTTCTATCACTTTCCAACAGTAAACATGGATTTATATGCATTTTAGAAAGCTGCCCAAGCACTGGTTTTGCAAGGTTTATAAGATTCAGATTTAAAACAGTGTGGCCTCCACTATGAGCACTACACCAACCTCCCACCTGTCTCCCATCATTCAGGGACAAATTAAAAGTGGTAAGATTATCAAAATTGCATTTCATTATCAAGAAATAGAACTGCTGCTGATTAAAAAAATCTTTATTAAAAGTTCCCAGTAACATGAATAAAGCCAGAGAAATTATTATTTAAACTATTATTTAAAAACTGACATTTTAATTGTGTTCTGTGGCAAAAGATGAATCATCAAAAAATATTAAGTGTAATAATTATTGAGAAAATAAGGTGTCCCATGGTAGTCTCTTAATTGACTAAAGCATTCATTAAGGTTTTTTCTTTCAAATAAATCCCCTGCTAAACATTTCTTTGAATTTCTTCAGCTCATGAAAATAAAAATCTCACACAACACCTTGACAGTGTTTTGAAACACCACTTAGCTGGCAAAGAATGAGGACAAGGCTTTGTTTTTTATTAAACTAGTTGTTTAAAAGCAAGATATCATCAGTTAGATACAGTCTCATGATTCAGTCACATCCTTTCTTACTGGTTTGTATTTTATATCCTGTCACCATCAGTGAGCTTTTCTAACTCCCCCTGTACAATACTCCTTTAGAAGAAAGCTTATTTGGAAGGCACATAATAAAATAATTACAAACAGAAACGCTCCTCATAGTCCTCATCAAATTAACAGAATTTTCTCCAAGGAGGCAGCAAAGTGCTGCCTTCTTCTCAGGCACACATTGATCAAAAAGAAAAAAAAAGAGACATATCTGGCCAAAAGATCTACATATCTATACCATCTAACAAAACATATTTTAAATTATTTAAAAAACCAAAACCAAACAATTAAAAAAATCACAATAAGCAGCCAAAACCAATTCTTCCCTCACAAAATGCATCCAATCCAAATTAACGATGCTGCTCAAGATGGGTAGTTCAATTTTTTTCTCCAAGAATACACCACCACAAATGTATGGCATTTCTTCTGAGGAGACAAATAATCTTTTGACAATAATGAAAGATAAGGAAGTAAATGTTAAGAATAAATCCCTTATTTCACACCAGCACTCATTTATTGATTTGCACTCCCCACTGGGAGCCAAGCATCCCAATGTCTCTCATCAGTAACTATCTAAAAAAGCTGGAAGTGGTTTAGTTCAGTTTACTACTACCAAAATTTGCCTGGCTGCTGTAAACAGCTCACCAAAGATGCCTTAGCCAGCACCATGGAAAAAGGATGTGCTGAGGAACTGCTTTGGTAACCCTATGAGAAAGGATTCAATTATCTAAAAAGCATGGACAACAATAACAGCACAAGCAATGATATGAGCAGAAAAGGCAGTCTGGTCAGAGCCAGCAGCAGTACAACCAGGAGCATAATTTCTGGAAGAAGTGGTAAATTATAAAAGCTGTATAAAATTAAAATCATAAAACCTGTCAGATTTGGTCCTAGCAAAAAAATCTTGTGTCAGAAGCCTCACGCTTTACCAAAACACCCCTGACATCTTGCAGGTGTATTTTTTTTTTTTTATTGTAGACATGTTTTCTATAAAAGTGAAATGAGATTAAGACAGGTGACCATTCAGATGGGCAGTCAAATGACAAGGACTTTGAAGAGCCAGTGAGCCATCCCTAATGCCATGAGAAAGCTCCAATGATCTACTTCAAACATTTAAGCCAAGAAATGAAGACAAGGAAAGGAAGTTCGACAAAAAGCATTTCTAACACTGACACATACAGTTCAGCCCTTACAGAAACATTCAGAAGGGCTGTAAGATTTAAAATAAATGTACTGAGACAGTCACAGCACTCTCACCTTACCCACACAGACTGGAGGGAGCATCCATCACTAAACCCTGCCCTGTGCTGGGGACCTGTGCCTGGGAGAAGCTGCTTGAGGCAGCTCACAAACAAATCCCACTGCAAACAGCTGAGGAAGGATGCCACAATAATTGACTGCTTAGGTGATGAAATTGCAGATGAAATGCTATGTTGACAAATGCAAATTAACATGCATTGAAAAAACATTCCTGACTTTACTTACACAATGATAAGCTGTAATTTAGCTATTAGGACTCAGAAACAAGAGCTTGGAGTTATGTGTAATTGTGAAAAAAAAAATCAGCTCAGTGCTTAGCAGAGATTAAGAAAAGCAAACAAAGAGAAGAAAAAACAATATTGGTGCATGCTACTTCTTTGCTCATTCGTTTCTCTAAGTATTTGTTCTTTGCCACTCCTTGAGAGCAGACACAAGAGTCAGTGAGACCCATGGTGTGACTCAATGAAACCTTTCTAGTTCTCCTACTACATGAAAAGCAGACTTTTATAAAGGGACTGTGAATTAAAACATTATTAAGTTTCCAAGAACTTCAAATTAATAGTAACAGCACTGGATAAGCTATAAATGCTTTCCTGATAGCTACATATTTGATTCACAGGATGAGCCAGATGGCTCAACAAAAACAGATAAAAATTTGGAAAGGTATATTATTGTATATTACCAGTGCAGGCCTAAAGGAAGCAAATTAGGTTTCAAGGTGCCTCAACACCATTTATAAAACTATGCTTATTAATGGTGAGCAAAATTCAGAATATATAATGAGGACAGCTACAGAGCTCCTTCAAAGAACTTTTAGCTCAATATGGACTGAAATCAAATCTCACTGAGGTCAATGGGGCAGGGAAACTCTTTTACCCGTATTAAAAAAAAACCTCAAAAAATCTAAAATTGTTATAGAGGACAAACAACTAAAACTGCAGTAAGATTGTAGTAAAAGATGCAGCAGCTGGGGACAAGGTTCAGTGGTGGATTTGGCAGTGCTGGGTTAATGGCTGGACTCAACAATCCTAAAGGAATTTTCTAATCCAAATGATTCAATGATTCTAAAACAACACTCTCTCCTCAGTGTGCAAATGAAAACAGTGTGTCACCAGCAGGTTAATGGCTTCAATCCTGAGCTATTCAAGACAACTGCAATGAGAATGTGCATGCTTCTTTAAAAATGTTCCTGCTATCAACTCTTAAGAAAAGACACACACCAAATATACTGTGAAACTAATTTTTTCCCTACTGAAGACACTACTGTAAAAGCCTTGAGCCACTTTGCAAATTCTAGACCTCAGACATGCAGAGAGGCTGAAAGAGAAATAAAGTAAAATAATAAATTAAAGACATAAAAAAAAAAAAACCTTATAAACAATGGAGAACTCCATTTAAATTTCTTGGTGTTCAAGAAAAGAGCATTAAGTCCAAGTCCTCTGAAAATGTTTTTGATTGTCAACTTTTGCTAGAAATAATGCTGCAAGTGAATTCTAAAAAGGAGCATTGTCTTCACAAGAAAATTTGATCAAAGCTTTCCTTTCAGAAAACACCTACTCAGAATAGATAATATTATTTTGGCTTTTAAAAAATATTAGAATAATTCTTTAACTTAACTGTAGTAATTACTGAATGTTAATTATATTTAATTACATCACTTTCAATTGATTTACATTTATTGAATTTTTAATTACAATCCCCCAAATATTTTCAATTGGGTGATACAAGAAAATGCATATGAATCAAAGAAGACATCTTAGAAAACTTCCCAAGTGATTTGATAAAAATAATTCCTAGGAACAGAGGTTTTGATGGATTTCTAAAACAAAACAAAAAAACAAAAAAATCAGCATTTTAAAGATATCAGGGGAAACAGATTGCAATCATGTCGCTACAGGTGCCTATATTATTTGTTTGTTTTAGAAATTATTTTCTGGTTTCCAATTCTATGGAAGACAAATTCCAAATTACAAATTTGAGATTCACATTCTAATGTAATGTGAAAGAAGACTGCAGCTTCACGTGAATGTTTTCACTGGCTGTAATTGTTTTCCTTCACTGCATCACAACTGTTGTAGGGAACGATAACTAAAGCATATTAGGAGCTACAACTGTCAAGACTGAATGAAATAATGAAAGACAAGTTTAGTCCTGCAATATTGTCCAGGGGAAAAACAAGTGAAAAACAAATCAAGGAAATCCTCTCACATCCTTTAACAGCAGAGCTGTTCTGAAGAGCTATTAATTCAAATAATCTTCCATGAAACCACAAAACTGCAATTTTTGTAGCATATGTAGGATCAAGCAAACTTGCTAGGCAGAAGTTAGTCATTCAGAGAGTGTGACTAAGCTTGATTAGCTTTTTGCTGAAGTCATTTCAAAATGTCCACTTTTTTTAGTAAGCAATGCTGCCAATGGATTACTAAAACTGATCGCTAGCTTTGCTGCCATTTATCAGCTCAGGAATGCCATTACATCCTCCACTAAACATGGATTGGTCTAAACACTCAAGTCATTTTCAAAGAAAAATTATACAAATCTATAGGTTGGAACGATTTTTAAAACTTAACACTTAAACTTTTCAATTTAAAATAAATTCCAAATTCTTCCTTAAAAAAATCATAACCAGCTGTCCAGTGACAGGTAGATTTAGATATTTTGATGCTGGGGCAGTCACAGTCACTTGTAATGTCTTTATTCAAATTTCATACACCACAAATGATGGTGTATCAAAACTCAATGGAACTCAATAATCTTCGAGGTATTTTCCATTCTAAATAATTACATGATTCTGTGATGCCAGAATTTTCTTGCATGGGTGTTGATGCTCTAATACCCATCTGGGGTGGTCCATTTTGAATGGAAAGGGCCTCCCTTTGCAGCCTTCCTCAGTTTCATTGCCTTGCCCAGAGACATCTGCAAAGCTAATTGCCCTCCACGATGCAGAACTAAGCCAGCCAGCCAAGGCTGCAGTCATCAAAAAGAGAATTTTCTAGCAGGGTTTTCAGTTTTGCTCTAGACAAAAGAATCAGAGCTGGGGTAACATAATATGCTGGCAGCCTGAACAGACACCCCGTCTCCCAGATTCGGATTTACAACTAGACTTGACTGGAACCATCCCTTGCTGAGTGCAGAAAACTGAGTTCCTGAAATAGCTGATCTGGCAAGCGCTTCTCATCCAGGCTCATCTGGCAGAAATAGCATCTGCAAAATCACTGGGAGTTAATAACGCATTCATCGACACTGAAAATGACTGAAAATTCCCTTTTCACTTATTATCCTACCTCTGCAACACGTTTTAAAAGGAACTGTAATTACCATTGTGCACTGCTGTTAGGAAAGAGAAGATCAAAGCTGCTCTAAAGCAGCCTCAATGTCCCAACTCTCTTTTTGCTCTTTGCTAAACAACAAATGTGTGCCTTGAAGTGATTGCTCCACAGCGAGGAGCAGCTCCTGGGAATGAATTGCAATGACCTTGTGATGTTTACTGGGGAACTTATCAGAGCTACCACTTAGGCAAGTGCAAGAGATATTTGATGTAAGCAAACTCAAAGAGTTCTATCTAGAACAAATAGCACTGTACCTTCTAAAATGCCTATGGCAGCCTGGCAAATGCAATCCCTATTTCCAAGTTTTATTATGTTCAGAGTGATGCTTGTTTGATAGGGTTCATATCTGATCAGAGAACAGGCAAAAGCTTTCCTAAGAGAAATGTTAATGTTAAGCCTACTTCAAATTTTCAAATAAAATAAAATGAATGCAATAGAAATGCCCAAATGTTTCCCCCTCCATGTTTTTGCCATGAAGATTTCAAATAACTTTAAACAAAGTGGGTAACACATGAAAATGAAAACACACCAACAAGAGGTTCTGCCACTGGAAGGGTTTAAGAAATGCTGTGTGTGTCACCTATTTACAAAAAAATAAACAAAGCTGTTGTGGGTAAATGGCTATAAAGATAAAAAAGTAATGGGACATGAAGAGCTCTAAACAAAACCAGAAACATTGTCTAACTGAATTAGTAACTACAGCTAAATGTGTTTTTGATTCACTGGTAATTTATGGGTCTTTTATCTTTATGAATATAATAACTAAAAGGAGCCAGAAAAAAAAAAAAAAAGATGACAAATGCTAAATATATACTATATAATAATGGTAAATTTTCAGTATGCCAAAAAAACTTTAAAAGCCTTGGAGCATTTAAAAATAACACCACCAACAATTCCTCCTTTTCTTGAAGCCACATTTAACCTTCAGAGTGAATTAGGGCAAGACTAAATCACCGTCTCCTTGCTGAGAAAAGATAGGAAAAATAAACTTCTGAGGAATTAATGCTTTATGTAATTTAGGTATTAAAAATTGAATATGGTATTATTATAAAGTTAATAGCAGGGAAAATATCAATACAGAAATTATATATGTAGACATTTTTTAATTACTTCTCATGCCAGAGGATAAAGGGGCAAAATGAATCCCATCTTCACTACTTAATAATAAACTAGCACAGAACAAGCTTCACCAAGATAAGTAACTTCTGTGCTGTCTTTTATCCTTTAGTGGCCTGTTCGTTCTGGTGCTTAAATCAAATTACCTGATGTGAAATATAGATAGATTACTGTTAAATATGATTATACCAAAGTTGGCCCAATATGGACAGTCAGAGCACTAACTCACAGGCCAGAAGTAGACAGATGGTGATTTGAGAGTTAGCTAGTAATTAATGATTTCTGATCAACCAGCTGGATCACTTATTTGATGATCCCTAACTAGCCTTTTCCCAAAGATGAAATAGCAAAGAAAATTACTTTATACTACATTTCCTATACAACATGGCTCACAACAACCCAACTGATTGCCTAGAGATGGAGCATTAGTCCCTTAACCACAATTCTGTTCACCTGGGATATATTCAGAAGTGTGGTTTCACCAAAAAGCACACAGCCTGTGTTTTCCTGGAGGAATAAATTGGTAATAGAATCTCCACACCTGATTCATAATTCTCTTCCATCTTGCTCTGGCTTACTCAGAATTATAAACAAATGAAACTCAGTGTTACTTTCCCCAAAGTATTCAGCTGTCAAAGATGCTGATCTAGAACATGCATGGTTATTTAACCTTTTAAAGCTTTCTACACTTGTCCTTGCCCCTGAAAACAAGGCCTTCTTTTTCAATATGAGCCTTCCAACACTAAGAATGCAACCAGGCTTTGTCTTTGGAGTGGCATGGGACAGGAGGCAACCAGAACCCCCAGCCAAAGGAAAAACCCACCCTGCAGGGAGGGCAGCAGTAGCACCATCCACACAAGAACCCAGACATCCATCCTGATGGCAGAGCAGCACCCCAAAAATGCTTCCCATGTGCCACAAGCCATTTCCACAGCACCTCATAAAATAATCCTCTGTAAATGCTTCTGGTCTGCCATCTCTGTTGAAAACACAACCTCTAGTATTTAAATACAGATGAACTAAAACCCCATTTCATACCCAAATGGTCAGCAGTGAGACAGTATTGCTTCATCATTTAATACAGTAAAGCTTTTTGCATCCTAAGAAACCTGAGAAATGCTAAAAAAAAAAAAAAAATCCATGGGTGGGTTCATTTCAGCCTCACCTGTGAGAGAATAAGAAAGTTTTCAATTAGGTTTTGTTCTCTATGAAATGACAATAAAAATAGGAAGCCTTTATTTATAATTTTTTTTCATATATATATCCCCTCCATATAAAGTATCTATTATAATTAAAGGCTTGTGAAAGAGAGAAATGCTTCCCAAATAATTAGTCCAAAAATAGAAAACTTTCTACAGTGTATTTAAAAGCACTAACATTCAAGTGATAATTGCTAAACACCCTCCTTCCCCCACATAGATCTTCTGTGGAAACTTTTTACTTCTTTAACACAAAAACTGCTTTTAAAAAGCAAAAAGCAATAAAGAGCAGCAACAGAAGACCCTAATGGTTAGTGCTTCCATTGAGAGAGAAATAAAAACCATTTCAGCAGCTAGGCATTATAAGCTTTTTCTCATTCCCTTATATCTCTTTTGTTATCCTCTACTAAAATCAGAATGTGAAAGGAAATATCCATCACCATCACACACGAGGAGACATCAGCTAATTTTGTGAGGAAACTCATCAGTCAATAGTTATTGTTAGCTCTAATATTCAGATGTCAGGCAACTAAATTCTGTATTGCAATTGCAAAACTGCACTTAGAACAACTCATTTTCAAAGAAAATATATTGGCAATATAAGTCTTAAAGGAAATTATCTCATACTCTCAAACCATCCTGCAGCAAATAGCAGCTACATAAATTTGTAGGGATTTCAGTCTTTGCAGTGACTGGAACCAATGTAATGGATAGCATACAAAATGAAATGGTTTTGCTTGATGAAGGCGGCACATTCTTTGAACAGTGAACCAACTGGGATTAAATATTCTAATTCTCAATCTTATAAAACACTATGATGGACAGCTTTGTCAAGCTCATTAATACTAAAGCAACTGCTGATAATTGCTCCAGGTTTCAACCTCTAATTAAAGCTAAGTGGCTCGATTTGCATATAGTAAACAATAGAAGTTTCTTGCCATCACACTCCCAGAGGCCTTATCAGCTTCACAAATACAGTATCATTAAAACTTGAATGCTAATTACAGTTAATTTCTCAGTGCAAATAGGAGTAATTCAGTGGATATTTAGGTCTTTCTTGCTTAGACTTAGCATGGTAGTTTATCTAAATGCACCCCAGACACTTACCAAAAATAACACACCAGGAGGAACAAAACATTCCACAACTCTCCCTTCTTTATCACACTTAGTAAAATGATGTCAAATGTTATCAAAAGCATTAACATAAATTGAGCAAGGTAAATCAATTAGCCTTTCTCCATTTGTTCCGTTTATCTGGGTAACAATGTAGAAAAAACAAAGCACTGCTAATTAAAAATACTTCAGGCTAAGCTACCGTGCTCACATTACAAACTTTGGTAGTATTATAAAAAGACTTTCCAAAACAATCCTTATTTTAAACACTGGCTATGTAATGGGGAAAAAAAAAAAAAAAAGCAGAAATCTGCATCTGTTGGGTAAACATGTAAGATGCAGTAAAGTGCCTAATAATAACATAATTCTAATGTATTTGTAATCTCTCCTTCAACTAAAAGTAAAGAAGGAGCAGGAGAATGAGAAGTGGAAATATTTTCCCCATAGGAAACAGCAGCCAGCACTCTGGCAGCCTCCAGCCCAGGTTAAAGAAGGAGATTGGTGTGCCACACTGCACATCCCTGCCTGCAGAGGAGGAGGATGTGCACAGCACCAAGAGCTGAGATGAATCACTCTTACTCAGAGCCAGCCCCTCTGCTCAGCAGCACACACAGTACTTGGTGTTTGGGATGTGCCAGCCCTTTACCCTAGGCTTTTTTATTAATCTGCTTCAGAAAAGTCTTAGATCCTCTCCCATCTGCTGTATTTCAAAATTCCATGTGGACTAGAACACAAGTTTCTATAATGGAGTGACAAGTCACCTAAGAACAGCTCATCCACAGGTGCTATAAAAACACCAGTGCAATGCTGACAATGTCACTGGCTAATTACTGACTCCATATGTACCAGGGAAAAGTTACAGTCTTCTTCCTACTCCTACAAAAGTTGCATTAATGAGTCAAGTTATGATTTCCATTGACAGTCCCTAGTATTACTACACACTTCCACACTCCTTCAGTTAAGTAGCAGGTGGCAAGTGAGTCCTTAGGATTCAGAGATACCTGTTTCACAACAGCTGCACCATGCAGAGAAAAGTAAACTTCATTTCCTATGTACATTTTTACACATAACTAAGGCTTCTATGGGGTGGCCAAGGCACTCCTGCATTGCTTTGAATGGAAGCATCCTCTGCTCCAGCCTGCCCCTGTCCACACCAGCCTATATCCTTTTCCAATGAAAAAAACAGCTAACTTCCAAATTGTACCACAAAAATATTTAGCTGGTAAATACCTCATTGACTTTTCCTCCTTCCCTTTCAGAGACTCTCCATTTTAATTCTTTTTTTCACTAGCCCCTTATCCTTTTTATAGATCTTTTATAGATTTTTTAATAGAGGATGCAACCCTTAAGTCACCCCAAAACATCCAAGATTTTGCTTTTTAATGACCCAGAATTCCTTTCAAAAATAAAAATAATAAAAATCCAACACTTGCTATCTTGTCTACCTCCTTCCAGTTTCAAGATATTGTACCTCAAACTATGTTCTGCAACCAGGTAATTTTTAAAACTGTATTATTCTTTTCTGTCAGCAATCCTATAATCAGGCCCCCTCTAGATTTAATTCCCTAATCACTTCAGCATGTCTTTTTCCATGCTGGATATTACTGCAGGAATATCTCCAAGTTCAAAGTGTACCAATGTTTTTAACCCCCTCTCAGCCAATCCCAAAAGAATGCAATCCTTTCTGCATGAAGCTCTCACACTCAAGCCCGTCCCCCTAACACAAGCTTCCCACCTTGCCTCACTAGCAAAAGATGTTAAAACCAAGGCAAGGAAAACAAATCAGACATAAGATCAGCCTTGGATCTCCATGCACAGTTTGGATTCATAAATTGGCTGCAGTTTATGCATTCAATATCTACCTCTAATAATCTGGCCACAGCCAGGGCATGTCCTGGGGGGCAGGCTTATTCCTGCACTCAGCTCCCAGCAGATATCCAAATATTTGCAAGTACTCTACTGCTGGGCCTTTGTCCATCACTACTCCTTGTGGCAAATGTCACCTGTTAGCTTTCAGTATACCAGTATTTTGGTCTTTTAAATGATGACTTTCCATAAGCTTTCAATAAGTTTTATTCCCTTATGTGATTGGAAAGCAGGGACCATAATCTGTGATAAGCATCTTTAAATTGCTTGCAGCTAAAGCTGAGGCACTTCTGAAGTGAAACCCCAAGCACACAATGATTAAGCTCATAATAAAATGAAAATTTATATGAAATTGCATGAGCCTTTTTGCAAAAACTTGTATTTTTGACACTGCTCTGCTTTAGAATACCACTCCACTTGGATCATTTCCATTGGTGCTTTTTTTGACATCAACATGATAATGAGTGATTTACCAGAATATGTACAGAGCCTTCCCTTTGCCCAGCTGAGTTTTGATTATTACTTCTTGATGGCAGTTGTTATGCCAGCTGAAGATATTTTGAATGCTGAGAATTTATGAGACTTGCTTCAGATACACAACATGGGAGTTTGATACCAGTAACTCCAGCTGAGTCCAAACTTTTCATAGCCTTTATTTATAGATTTCATGCCTCCCAAAATTTTACATAAAACACCATTTCTTGGCAGTGAGCCATTATTTGACATGAACTTAGCTCACTGACTAAGTTCAGGGTGGTGCTTCCCTTGATGTCCACAGAATCCACAGGATTTACAAAACAAAAAAGGATCTACTGAGCCATTAAAAAAACCAAAAACAAACCAAACTCACAAAAAAAAAAAAAAAAAAAAAAAAAAAAAACACAAAACCAAAAAAAACCACCTCAAAAAGTTACGAGTACAGAGGCACATAAGGTTTCCTAAGACTTCTATGAGGCAAAAGCCTCCACATACATTCATAACAGTTGAAGATTTTACTATTACTTTTGGGTTTTCTGTCCAGAGCAGGGCCAATCAGTTCCAAGAAAAAGAAAAGCCACACTTCTCTGCCTCAGCTAGCCAAAAACCTAACTAAAAGCAAAGGAGAGCTCTCTCCCACAGCCTCAGACATTCCACTGCTTCTTCTCCCCCTCTTTCAGTCTCAGATGTAGTTTTAAAAGTGTAAAACTTCTTCTGGGCTAAACAGATGAATGAGGATACAATTCAGCATCATAAAGCCAGCCCAGGAGAAAATCCAAGCTCTTCTGCATGTCAGAAGATGCACAGATTAGACATGCAATCATCTCAGTAAAAACTTTCCTGCTGCCACTGGTGCTGCCACACTCTCAGCACATATCAAGGTGAAAAATGGATGCACAACCAGGTAAGTACCAAGTCTCTCTCTCTCTCTCAAGGAATGGTTTAATTAAACAATACTTGTGCATTTGTAACTTCATAAGAAGTGGAAAGGTTATATGCCTGATTTACATATATATGCTTTTAGGAAGACTGAAGTCACTTTAGGTGACACCTGACCTTCCCAACACCTGTCCCCAGTCCTGCTGAACTCCAAAGGACTAAGCATCTGCTTCTCATTAGCCTCTCCACAAGTGTTCATCCAATTTGCAAGTTTGCCTTGGGTAGGATTTTTCAAGCACTTCCTGACCTATGCTTATGCTGCATTAACAGCTGAGTATTCCTGCCTATTTGCTATTCTCCTGTTTAGATTTAGCTGCTGAAATAGGCACTGCTCAAAAGCCAGAACTACAAGGGAATTGTTATCTTTAACTAACAAAGCCCTTCACAATTCAGTCCAAACTGCATACCATTTTATTTGGCTGAAAATGCTTTTATTAAGTCCAGACTGTAATTTAGGTACTAGTGAGAATTTAACTTCCCATTTTCTACTCCAAAGGATTTTCTGGAGCCTGTCATTTAACCAGAATTTCCCTGGCTCTTTTGTAGCATTCCATTTTTTCCCCCAAACTATCTCATAAAAACTTGCAAGGTGCATGCATTTGTTTTATAAACCATCTCAGCTCTCCCTTCTCTGCTGGGACTAAGCACAAAGGGATTTGGGAGAAAGTCATTTTGTGAAAAGATACTTTGCATATTTATTCAGAGAAGCCCTTCACTGGGGGAAAACTCAAGGGCTGGTTTTCTTAAAAACAAGATAATAAAGACAAATTATTTCATTTATTCAAAGTACATCTGCACCACAAAAGAAAGGTATGATGATAAATTGTACTAACACATCCAAGCAAACCCAGTTCAGAGACTACAGATGGTGTGACTATGATGGAGCTCTTTATGGTCAAGATTCGCGAGTATTTAGTCAGAATAGGAAAAGTTATTTCAGTCATCTCAGAAACTCCTCAGATGATGAAGGTAACACTGGATTAGGCCTTCCAAAAAATAAACTTAAGGCCAAATACATGACTACAGCAAATTATCTCCCTCCCCAAATAAAATGAGGGAAATAAATGAGGGAAACGGATGTACCACTGAAATGATGCACAATAAATGGTGATTAACATCAGCAGCTCCTGCTTTTAAAAACATCGATCATGAGCAATTTTAATTAAAGTGAAGTAGGTGATTTGGCTCAGCATCCATGAATTTATCAAGTGGGATGTTTCTAATGCCTGATTACAAGCTGTAGTCACTGCTACCATCAGGCCTGAGCAGAATTAGCCATCATTAACGTCATTAGCTTCTGGGGGTGAAATATGATGAACATACATCATCTTGGAGGGCAGCCTTTTCAAGTGAACCAGGCAGCATTGCCACCTCACAGCTTTCCAGCAACGTGGTTCTTGGAGCACCAAATGGTTGGGTGTCTAATGAAACTGTATTCTTCTTTTAAGAACACCAATTCTTTTAGTTTCTCTATTTTACTTTGAATATAACTGGGTATGGTGCTATGGGCTTGCTTGCTTTCCTGAGAAAAGAGAGAACTGAACAGGTGAATTATGAGCATTCAGATGTTAATTCTGCAGCAAAAACTGAGCATGTATGTCACATTCTGCCAGGGCAATGGAGAAGAGATGTGTTAAGGACTGCAATTTGTTTATCTCTCCCTCTGTATCTCCTGCTTTAGCTGGGCCTGGATACAACCTTGGTTCTATTTAATGCAACTCAGTGGCTTTGACACTCACAGACGCTTAAAAATTTGACAGAATATCCAAAAGGGTTGAAATAATGAAGATACATGAGAATAAAGAACAAAAGAGTGATAAGGAAAGATTAGGAAAATGGATAAATGTTCTATGGGATTCAAACACTTTGTAGGATCAAAAACAGGATGTACATAAACAGTGAGTGAGAAGAACAAAGAAACAAAGCTACAGACAACAACACAATGATTCAAGATAGCAGTAAGTAATAATATCACGTTTGGAACAATGTGTTTCTCTGTTAAAGAAAGAAAATATGGCACCACAGTACATAAACAGGGAAATTAGAATGCAAGGGAGACATGAATTTAGCAGAAAGAAAGTAAAAGTGACAGTTTGATGACCTATATTTGTCTTGAGCTTGTCCTTGTCACCAAACGTAGCCTTGGTGTATTTGAAAATGGAAGAATAGATAAGGAACAGTCAAACAGGAATGTTGGCATGTAACAAAAGGGTGAGAAATGCTTTGCACCACTGTGTATTTTGCTTTAAAAAAGAAAATAATTCTGATCTACAATGATCCAGCTGGAAAAAACTCACACAAGGACTTGAGATATAAATGAGAACTGAGTAGGAGATGAAGATTTGAGATCAGTATCAGACACATTTTAGTGATCCAGAATCATTAATGGCAGCATTTTCTCCTCCTGCAGGAGGCAGGCAGGTACAAAGTTTTCTCTATTGCACAAACACTTGGATGTAGAACTTCAGGGATGTGACAATGGTGGGAGGAGGGGGGTGGGCAGGCACATTTTGGTTCCAACATGCCTGAGAAAACAAAAAGAAGCACATTTACAAAGGCAGGCACAGACAAATCCAGGGCATGCCAAAGTAGTGAAGACAGAGAAGTTGCACTGAAACATCATCTGCTTAAAAACTAGGAGGATCAATGCCATGACCACCATCCCAGAAAAAGGTCCCTGCAGAAAGCCTGACTCTCTCTCTGCTTCACTAAGAGAGGGATGCATTCCACAGTTTGGAATACCAACAGGTAATAAATATAAAAATTTGTTGGGCATATATTCTCACCTTTCTTGTGGGTTCTGACATATTTCAGTCTTCCTTTTTCCTTTTTCACCCAAGCAGGGGAAAAACTGCCCTCTGGTTATGGAAATGTAGATTCAGCTGTTCAAGGAGGACGTGTCAGTGGATAATTCTGCCCAAACACTGAGACTGAGATCATCACATCAAAGGTTTCTCTCCAAGCCCCATCAGCAGTATGAACAAAAACAACTGTCCTGTGTGAGATCAACCTCTGGAAGTGCATGGTTCTGTGGCTAAGATTTAATTCATAAAAGTTGAATACAGCCAGTATATGTCAAAGAAAGTTCAGAAAGGTATGGAAACTCATAAAACCCAGCAATACACTGATTTATCTCCTTAGAGAAAGGCTTAACAATGTGATATTCCAATGAGAATAAAATAAATAATTTTTAGTAAGACCACTGGTAAATAAACATGTTACAGCTAATTGCAGTCTGCAGAAATGTGTGTTCTTGGCTTACAGCTTTCATTCACACAGTCATCTTTTAGGAAAGGCATAACAAGAGCAAATGAAAAATTCATTTACCTATAATTGTCCCAATTAAAATTACTCTTTCCCCTAGCAGTGATGCCCTTCCATGACAAGCCACAGGAAGTCATACTACAGTAACACATCTTTTATATCATGTTTTCTGTTACCAAAGCAACTAACTCTATTTGTTGTATTTGTTTTCATCTCTGCTGTGAACAAAACTCTAAATCCTAACTGACAGGCATCACTAGGAGTTGATATGGGAGCCAGCTTTGAAAAAATCAGGCTGCTAAACTGTTTACTTGAATACGGACTGCATGTAGTTTTATATTTGGCGAGAACTGTTTTTCAGATGAAAGAAATTAATATTTCATCAGGATAAATAGTGAAGTACCAGTCATATTACTTAAATTATATTACACCAGTTACAGTGATTTTATACTTTAGAGACCTTAAAAGATAACGTGACATCATCCCACAGGAATAATATTAAAAAATCTCTCAGGAAAAGGTATAAATTTTATAAGTGACTACTAAACATGGCTGTTTCTTTATATGTAACTATGATTTAATATATAATTTCTGCATAATTTAAACAGCTCCAAGCAACTACTAGCAATTCAGGAAAATCATATTTAATGAGTTGTCAAATAAGGCTCACAAAACCATGCCCCTTCTGATTATTCCTCAAGATTACTTTCCAATATATCTACTCTGATCCTCAATAGAGATTATGCTGTCATGATTTTTTTTTTTTCCAAACCTAGGTAAGTATTGCAATGCCCATTTGATATACAGAATAATTTATGCTTTTAATTGCTCATTTCTTTTCTTCATCTTAGCAATGCAAATATAAAAACAATATTCAAAATAATTTTTAAAACTTGAAAATTTTACTGATTTCAAACAAAATAAAGCACAGAAATTTCAAAGAACAAACAATAGTTTTTTCTTTGCATAGCTATGTTAATGTTTGAAAAAAGCAAATGGGATGTATTTTTGAGAAGTGTCTCAAAATTACCAGATGAGTAAAAGCCAAACGACAACAATCTCAGGAGAATGGTGCAGTGATAAAATGCAGCATCGCCCTTCTTTTCCTCAACATCAAAATTCAAGGGGAAAAAAACATCTGGTACTGCTAAGTTACTATCTACCAGAAAGCCCTTCATACATTTTAGGCATCACAGAAGATACCTCCAGGGTAAAAAAAAAAAAAAAAAAAAAACCAACACACCAAACAAAAAAAAAAACAGTGAATAAGCAATTTCTAATTTCAGTAAAATTTGACTCCACTTCTGGTGATGGAAAGAATCACAGCAGTCAGTGCCAAAACAAAACCCAAACACACCAACCCTGTTGCAACTTTTATTTCACATGACTGCTGTTGCTGAGTCCCATGAGTCTTAACAGGGATTGCACTGATGGCCCTTAAAGAGCAAAGAGGAGCCCTCCTGAAGAGTCTACAAACTGCCAACAAGGTGACAGGGAATAGGTCAATGAAAGGAAGCAAGAAACAAGGACAATGATGGCTTTGCGCAGAGCCCGATGTCCACAGCTCACCACTTCTCTGGGATTTGATAGGAATTTGTACATACTTAACTTTCACTATAAATTTCCATTAGAAGAATGTGCTATTCAAATAATGACAAGCTTCCTAAATACTTGGCTCCGCACAGCTGAGATGTACATGCAAATAAGAACCCCTCTAGTCTACTCTTATTATTTTTTAACTTCTCTTTCAATCCAAATGAAGCACAATTTCCTCTGCACAGAAACATCAAACATTCTCTTCCTCTATATTTTATGATGTAGACTTTCCAGCAATCCCTGGCTTTTATGAGCTGTCTCATATAACGAATATTGTGGTCCACTGTCTGACAGATCTGTACTTTATCCCTCCCTAATGAGACAGTTCCCCAATTATTGAGCCAACAGGCAGTGTTTGTCTAGAAAGTTTCACCCTTTTAAGCACAGAATTCCCACAGTGTGACTGGCAAATTATCACACATTAAACCCATCACATACGCAAACTTGAGGAATTTATTCCTGAACAAGTAATTCCCTTTCTTTCCCTGGCAGTTCAGGGTGGTTTTTTCCAAAGTGTTCAGTCAGTGTTTCATTAAACCCTCCAAAACTAACTCACCTTTCTCCCTCTTATCACAAAGACCACCACATTATAGAACAGCTACAACAGTAACACCATAGAACAACAAAATGGAGAACTGAGAGTACCTAGTAATGCAGCTCATTAAAGCAATATTGTTATTTCTTTATACTATCTAGACAGCTTGTGGTCAAAGATGAACCAGGTGTGTGAAAGGGCTGTATTAGCTTTTGTCTTCTGCTAATGGCCCTTGGTGCAGTATCTGAGCCCCAACACCCCGAGATCCATCTGCTGGCAGAGGTTCAAGCCCTTGCTCAGCCTTGGGCTCTTCCTGTCTGTACTCAAAACACTTCTGAACACCTAAGCTAAGGTGCTCATCCCTAAGGGGGTGTGTGGATGTTCCTATTCAGGAAGCATTACATACATACTTTAACAAAAGAAAGAACCACATCAGGCCACAGCATCATCACTGTTATAACAAATAATTTCTAAGTGGTGCCTTGCTACAAAACATATTCACAACTCATCATTGTATGCCTCTGAGCTGCTTCTGCCACTCTTAGCCATAGTAAGCAAACACTGTCATACATTTCAAGCACCAAATCAAACAAATCCACCCTCCTAGGAAATATATCCTGCATATATAACTAGACAAGGGCAGAATCAACATTTAAATGCTAGTGATGGCCCACCTACACATACTGGAGCCACAACTTTCCTAAACAATTTTTCCACTGTTTTACCAACCCTTCACTCAATCTCAAATTTAAATGCCCAACCCTGTAATTTCACTCTGTTTCTTCTTGTCTTGTCCCCAGCCCAGACAACTATTTACTTTTACTCCTTACTAGCTTTTTATGTATTAGGGTTTTTTACCTCCCTCTACGGGAAGCTGCTTCACTCCCCACACAGGGCACCAATCAATGGTGGTGCCTTGACTGAGGCAGTCCCTTCCTCTGTCACTCATCACTTCAAAAACTCTCTATAAAATCTCCCTGACTAATGGTAGGCTCAGCACTTCATTGGCTTACCAACTCTCATACCTTTTCCCTGTATCCTTCCCAAGGGCAGCTCCATATAACATTAATTCCTTCTGTCTCCCCGTTGACTCCATCCTGTCCCTTGCATGACCATAGCCCTTCCTCCTCACAGCACAACCAGCAAAGTCCAACTCCCCCTAGCCCAGCTACCCCACTCTTTATAACAGCCATCCTCATTGGATGTGCAAGGCTGTTCCCATTTCTGGTAATTAGTCCAGCTGTAATTCATTTGGGGGGATTGCCTTCAGCACTGTTTCCATTCTCTTACAATCCATCTTCCCACATTCTTCATCTTTTCTCTACCCTGTGCCTAAAATCCTTTCCCTTCCACTCTACCTTTGGTGTGTTTCCAACTCCATTCCTGGCTGAGACACTGGCTTCCCCCCACTGACACAGCAGCACAACAGGTAACTTCACAATTTCCCCTCATTAATTGTCATTTGATCTTGGTTTTCCAACACCAGTGTAAAGATGTCAACACACCTCCAGTGCATGATCCACTACAAACTTCAGCTCACTCCCTGAGGAATCTCTGTCCACTGCTTCAATCATTCTTTCCCAATTGAATGAGTGTCTCTCTTTAGGTGTAGCAATTTACACTTGATCTCACTGAATGCATCTCATTTAATGAAACCCTTATTGAAAAAACAAGGTTGCAATTCTATCTACCAAGATAATTTTGGAATAAATGGCTGGGAGCACATCCAAAACAAAGCAGCAGATTCACCTTTGATTAAGAAAAATACGGCCAACTACAACAATTTCTGGAACCATAGGGAAAGATCACAGCCTCCCTATTTGATGCCAATGTGATCATTAGGCAAACTGAAAAACTTAAAGTAGTAAATCAAATTTTAAGGATATTATCTGAAAAATATCTAAAAGAAGAAAGCTAAAAAGGAAAAAGAAAAGGGGAAAGGCTAAGCTGCAGAGAAAATTGAGTCTGAAAACTTAACATCAGTCATATCATAGCTTACAAGCTAAATAAGTGTTTCAAAGAAACAAATTAAGTGGATTTATGATACTGTGGAGTTTTCCTTCCAAAGTAACTCTTCTGATTGATGGATATGAATCTGTATCAGAAAACAGGAGGATAAAGCCAACCTTTTGGAATTTCAGACTTACAACTCATTGCTATGGCAACACCCTCAGCAAGAAATAAGTTTTGTTGGAAATAATAAAAAAAATCACTTTACCTTTCCCTAAAACGTAGCTCTACAGCAGAAGAGAACAAGACAGGTAAAGGCAAGAGTGTGAACCAAACTGTTAGACCAATACACAACAGAGCACCTTTTTAAGCATCTTCCTACAATTCAACTAAAGTTCCTCTTTCATGAATTTTATGATTTACAACAGGAGGAGCTGAAAACACACAGGATTTGAAATAGATATTGAAAATTTCACTTTGTGGGTTATAATTGAAGCTTCAGGAATCACAGACCTAAGCATGTCTCCACTCAAATGAAGCTCAATGAAACTATGCAGCCTAGCAGAAGTACAGCTTCCTTTTGAAAGTGGATACAAACACCAAGAATATTGGTGCACATCTATTTTTAAAATCCCTAATTATAGGTGGAGACAAATATTTTAGACTATGAACAAAATTTGTTTCTTAAGTGCAGGTACCTTTCCTGATGTATTTTTATGCGCTGCTCTGAATAATTATTAAGTTGTGTTTCTGTACATACAAGTATTTGTACTAACTTTGCCAATCACAGACAAAATATAATTAAATCACCTTTGTTTAAAAAAACACCTTTAAAAAGGATAAGAGCTGAAATTCCCTGTAGATTAACTTAACTGTAAATGAAAGAAATATTTATCTAATGAAGCCTCAAATAGTACTCTAATTTTAAAGTTCCTGCAAATGCATAGCTAATACCATGCATGGAGGCAAAACATGGATTTCAAAAGCACATCCTGATCCTATTTAACATACTTTTGTACAAAAGCTCCCCAAAATGCAGCATAAGCTGTGTGCACAGGAGGGAGACACTTTATTCAGAGCCCAAAGACATGAGCTACTCTCCCAGGAATATCCCATCATTACAGGTCACTGGCCATCCTACCATCCAGCTTTTCCACTCGACCTGATGATGAGCAAACCAGCCCTTGAATAGGCCCTCTCACTGCTGAGCTATTTTCTGATGCCCTTTTGCCTTTTGATGTACTTCAGACAGGAGGAGCAGTGTGGTTGTTCTGAGAAGTCCAGCTAAGAGGTTTTCCCTGGAGCAGGACAACTTTCTGCATGCACAGCACAAACACCCAGGCAGAAAGAGACAGATCTTTTTGGTGTGGTGTTTTTTTAATGCCACACCAAGCTCATCTAGCAAGACTCTAGAACAGCATACACTCTTCCCTAGCTGACTCTAGCAGAAAAACAGGAAAAAAATCTGTATTCAGTATATAATGTTGTTAATATATTTGTTGGTGATAAGCAGAGCTCCTTTTGGAAGTCAAAAAGCCACATTCTTAGAGGATTTCCTCCTGCCCCCTTTGGTCCCCTATAATTCTCCCTCGAAGTGGAGGTCAGAGGGTGCAGGCTAAAGAAATGCTTCTTGTTAAAGTTTAACAATTCACCCCCTGGCAACATGAAGTGTTCCTGAAGACTGCAATTCCCAACACAGTCCGGAACAACAGCAGAGTTGTAGTCCCAAACAGAATCCCTTCATTTCCTTAACCAGTTTGGGGAAAGCCTGCCCTGCCTCCTGAGTGAGGGACCAGCATCAACTTCCCTTCTCTGCAAACACACTGCAGCTCTTTTGGCTTGGATCCCACCCACAGAAACACACACCATCTTTTTTTATTTTCTGTGCAGTTCATTAAGTCCCTAACTGCGATCCTGGCTCTGACTGACAGCAATTGATTGAAATTTTTCTTTTTAACTACAAGCTAAGACTGAAAGAAATAGGTGGCAGGGAAGTGTTTGATGTTCAGAAAGCTTCCAGGGTATCAGATGGCTTCAAAGAAGTGCATGCAAAGAAAAGCAGGATGAGAGGTCCCATGAAAAACTTAGAGCACACAGAGTAAATAATTTCAAAGACTGTGTAAACAGGGGACCAATTTAAAATCTGAAAACAGTGATTACAACTCCCCCAGTCTGCCTGATAACCTTACAATTAATTGGCCTGTAAGACTTTTATTTAGAAAATCAGTACAGAAAAACAGGAGGAAAAGCACCTATTAGACTGTTTTTTACTATATCTTCTTTTATTAAGAATTTGGTGCCTGTATGTATTTCCAGTGTTTCAGGCAGCAGAGATTTAATTGATGCAATCCCTAGTACTGTGCAAGAGACCAGCATCAAAAAACAACTTTTTTACTATTAAGAGATTATTATGAACATTTAAGAAAATTAATTCTCTCAAACACCAACTATTTACTCTCTTTGAATTGCCTTAAATATTTTTTTCTCCCATTCAGCTGTACCAACTTAAGTGGAGATTAAACACAAACCTGTCTCAAGTATCCTCTTTCACCAGACAGAGGATTATATAAGTAAGACTCATCCAAGACAAAAGGTTCACCCTGACCACACATATAGTCAGACAGCAGCACAAGTGTCCTAGAGGGAGCACAGCTACATAAAAAAGTGCAGAGGAAAAAGAAATGTGAGGATTTGGAAATGCAAGATAACAAGGACACACACTAACACCAACTTGGGTAACCTGGAAGGCAGATGGAGTAGATGACCTGAGAGAGGCTAACTCTGTATAAAATAGCTGATATGGCATCTGGAACCTCATATTGAATATAAAACATTTCAGAAAACAGGCTCAGGAGACAAATGTCAGGGACTGTGATTTCTCTGAGCAATCCTAAGGAGGATGATCAAATTTGTTCCTGAGGCTTTTCTTCCTGCCTTAATGGCTATGCAGATCCTCACCCACAGCTGGGCTGATGGGCATTTCATCACATTCCCTCATCTCATCATCTCATTTTCAGCTGTAGCTGCTTTTTTTTTTTTTTTTTTTTTTTTTTTTGGTAGATACCAAGATGTCAACATATTCAGATGAGACATCAGTGCTCCCTCAAGAGTTAGCCAGAGTTGCTCTCATCCATGCCTGGACACCTTGGATGTGAATGCACCTAAATTACTCTCAGCTACACCATATAATTGCCCTGTTGTCACACACAGGATGATATTGTTCTCTCCTCCCCTCCATAAAGCTGCATCTCAGAATTTACACAGTATTTCAAGGCTATTGCTTCTCTCCCTCAGTGTGTAAAACAACTACATACACACACATTTAATAGAGTTTGGGTCTATTTTAAATCCTATTCCTCTTCTCCCCAGTCCACTCTTAACTGAAATACAATGTCTAAGGCACTCATTATTTATCCAGAGTCTGATCAACAATATGTAATAGTGAAACAAGTAACTGCTTTAAGTACATCTTATTTGAGACTTATTATTCAGGACCACTTTCTCATTGTGCTAGTTTTCTGACACACTTTGACTATTTGTGAACTGGGTTATTTTTCCCCACCATATGCCCCTCCATCATTTCCTGTGCCCAGTTCCACTGTAGCTGACAGCTGCATTCCTGACCTCTCTTCCATTGCAACAAAGGCAGAAACTCCCTTCTGGTATTGGAGTGGATGCTGATGAGGTTATATTCACAGCCTCTGATCAATTGTTATCATACATCTCTGTCCTTTTCTAGTGGTTGCAACACTGCCTATTGTAGTATCATTTGTAAATGTAATTAATGAGGGGTTTATGTACTCTTCAAAAATCATTAGGATGTTAAATTAAACTGCATTTAGTGGTGCACCCTGAGTCATCCTGCATGCTTTGGTCCAGCTCAATAGACTGCCATTCATCATCACTCTCTATTCATAATGCCTCCAGCAATTCTAACTCCTTTGACACAATTCATGTTCAATTGTGGTGGGGCTTTTTCCTCTTTTTGCAATAATTTCTAGACTTGTCCTTTCTGTTTTGAGGGTAACAGAGCTGTCTTCCTGCTTCCTTCTCAGTTATTACAATTGCTAGTTCACCGATGCTCTCTGGTTTAGTTAATTCTTTTAACATACTGCAACTTGCTAGCACCAATACCTATTTATTTATGTCATTAACATATGGCTTTTCCTCTTTTTACTCATTATCTGCTTTAAAATTCCTTGTTTTTCTCTTTCACATACTCATTCCATCTTCTTGTTAAAGAGGCAATCCAAATAGGCCATCCACAGGCACAGATGATTTCTCTTCCTTATTTTACACAGGTAACCTTTTTTCCCCTCCCAGTTTTTGTCTGTCTTCTTTGTACTGCAAATATTTCTGTTGCCATAACCCAATCTACACTCAAATGTTGTCTATTTGAGTCAATTTGAATCCTTTTCTCCTTCTATCATGTCTCTGCATGCCTCAGAAATCTGAAGATATTTTAATTCACTTCCCTTCCCTCTACACCTACACTACTGGATCTTGTGAAACCCACTTACACTTTGCATTCCTTTCCTTCAGTCTCATTACTGCTCCCTAATTGCATGAATTATACATTTCACTTTTGTCCAGGCTTGATTTGTTCATTAGGTCAGACACTCAAGTAGCCTTCACTTCCCAAGGCATCACAGAAATCACTGGACTTGGGGTTTTGCAGAACAGCCCATGATTTGTCATGTGGCCTTTAAAATCCATATTGCTTGCTAAGCTTCTAAATGCTGCTATGAATGAATGGCTCTTGGCTCCTGTTCAGTTCGTGCAGCTGTGTTCTGCAAGTCTGGGTGCTGAGTATTTTTTATCTCAAACAGGTGCACAGTCAACAGCTCTTAACCAGCAAGGAAGTAACCTGTGGATGATTTCTCCTGTGGTTATCTTTTCTCATTAAAATATCAGGCCAGTTTTCATCAAATATCATGCTAGTTTCCATAAGTACAATCCCTTTTTTATTATTCCATGTTAAACACCATGCTACCACCCAGAATGTCCTAAAAATTAGACTCCCTCCAGATACAAGCATGACCTGCATTGACCAATGCCCACTAAAGCTTTTCCTTTGTTATTTCAATACTTCTTTTTACATTCTTTCATAATCATTATTCTATTTTCTTTTTCCCACATCGTATCAGGAACTCTATTCACACTAATCTGAATGCCCCAAATTGCACAGAGCAGGCAGAAACAAGGATGGATGTAGCAGGAAATCCCTTACTGGCTCCAGTGAGAATCACAGCAGGACACAAACATCCTCTGGTGTTTAAACAACACCAGAGGGGTTCAAAACATGCCCACCAAAACAACCCAAAGCTGTTGTCAGCTCTAATTTTTATGCCTAGAATTGAAAAAAAACCAAAACCAAACCCACCTAAGAAAATAAATCCCACAATGGTTTGTATTATGGCAAAATAAGGGATTGCTGGGCATCATTTTGAGAAGTAGAGAGAGGATGTCATGAGCACAAAAAGTGTTGAAGATCAGAGCTCTTTTTCCAAAAAGAAATACGAGATATTCATCAGGTCTGACTCTCAAGGGCACATCTAACTACAGTTCAAAGCCCTGCAAACTGTCCTGCCCCTCTCCTCAAAAAGCTTTATTTTCCATTTGTGATATTTCAGTGTTGTATTACATCCTCATACACACCATCCAGCTTACATTTTTTAAGATTGTGTGTATGTTTGCATTCTAAGTTGCCAAGCATATGTGCTATTGTATAATCAGCCAAAATGACCCCAAAAGTGTGAAGTCAGGCTCAGAATGCAAATTCCTTCTCAAACTTACCAGGAACTAACCTATGCAGATGTGAAGATTTAAGCTGCAATCATGTGAGCTACAGAATTAAAGCTCCAGAGCTGGAGAGGGAAAAGCTCCTTTTCTCTGTTCCCTTTGAAAATTCGGCACTTTTGAGGTACAACACTGCACTATGTATTTCAAGTTCAATGAACTTTATAGCTCAATGAAATATCACATAATAGGCTATTTTATGATTGGTTTTGGTGAGAGGGTGCTAAAACCAGTGATAATAGACCAATATCCTTATTTTTAGGAAGAAATATTAATGGGTAGAATAAGCAACAAATTAATCACTTCTCAGCTATTTAGGAGTCTATACTGCATGGAATGGCTTCCTGACCAGTGGCTTCTTAGGGTTTTTAAAATAAATAATACAGTATAAGGATGAGCCATGGGACCAGCTTCCTCCCTTCAGCTGCTTGTACTCCTACTACCAGGCACACTTTCCCTAACTCCTAAAATAAGTTTAGCCCTTTCATCTAACAATAATTTTGGCCAAATCACTATTAATTTTTTTGGGTTTTTATAGAACCAAGAACTATAAGGCAAGAAATGTATCTGGCAGCTTACAATCATAATTATTCTACATCAAAGAAAGTAAGATCCAAACTAGAAAAAACAATAATGTGTTCTCCTACAGTACTTACGATTGATCTGATGTTGTTTTCTTTTGCCAGTTTCAGAGAGGACTTATAGCAACTTGCTAAGTTTTCTTTATGAGTGTCAGTGAGGTGGCCTCTTGCAATTGGCCCAACAGTATGGATCACATCTGCAGTGAATTAAAAAAAGAAGATAAAGAAACATTAAAGATGCTACTGTATTGCACATCAATCCAGTCTGGTATTATAGCTACACACAAAGGTAGGAATAACAATGCAAGCAAATGTATTTAACTGGAAAACACATCATAATCTACATGTGCAATAATTAAACATAAATCAGTAAAGGTTAAATATTGAAGAATTTAGACTGAAGGAGAAAATGAGAAAAATACAGTGAACGCTTGTTACATGTCTACTGCAATGCACACACAGGAGAGATGAAATGTTTGCACAAATACTCTAAATCCTAAGGCCTCTACAACTGTAAATAGTGTAGAACTTTGGAAAGAGTTGTTCTCACTCCTCAAAGTCGAGAAAGTTCACAACACAGAACCTCAGCACATTGTTGGTGATACACAGGCCATCTTTGTTTTTCCTCAGCAACCATTTGGGAAGAAGAGAAGTTGAGGCTTAGGAATGTGTTGGTTATTCAGAAAACATGCTTTCCTCTCACGTCAGACCAGATGGAGATGCCATGCAATAAAACAAAATATTCTGTTTGAAGAAATTTATAACGAGCAAGACGAGAAAGCACAGTCATCTTAGGTAGGATGCCTTTGGACTCATCAAAATCAGATGCTGCAATCAATCAAAGTCTCTAAAGTGCTGTAAGAAAAATGAATTCCAAGAGCCTGGAGTAAAAAAGTGTCGAAAAGAAATCTACAAATTAAAAGGTAACTTAATTTTTTTTTTTTTATACTCCCCCCATCCTATCCCCTCAATTCTTATGAAGTACATTTACTTTTTACACATCATTCCTGTATAGCATATGTGAGCATAATAAAATGAGTTATGGTAGCAGATGTATATAATTTTTTTTGCCTTTCTTTATAACTTCCTATAATGTATAGCAGAAATAAACAGTGGCACTATCTATTTTTTTTTTTCAATGTTGCACAAACAGGGATTAGGCCAACACTTTAAACTGCAGTACTGCTGGTCCCCTTTTAGCTTGTGTTTCTGTCCCATGTGGGTCAGGTTTCCAAGCAACATCTGCAGTTGCTACACTCCAGAATATTTTAATTTATTCACAAATCCTCCAGAATTAACACCATTATTCTTTGTCCAAGCTGGTTTTGATGATTTCCATCCAACATATGCCAAAGCATAAGAGAAAATGGACAAACTAACATTAAATTGTACACTCTCTTTTTTTAAACTCTGACATCATCTGTCAAATCCTGCTCTTTACTGCTTAAAAAGTGGTTTTTATGTTGAGCCATAATGTTCTGAAAAATTCAAAATCTTTTCTATACATTAGCTACAAAGTATTGATAAATCAGGAAATAAAAGCACATCTGATTCCCAGCACCCAGGAACACTGAGGAATCCGCTGTGATGGAAACTGAAACCTCTAAGAGCTAAATTTTCCAACTGCTACAGAAAATCCCCCTCCTGTGAAGTAAATAAAAGGTTGAGAACTCTTCTTTCCATTTTGATCACAGTAATTTTCTCCAGTGGCGGGAACAAGATGGACAGATTGGATCATTTCTGCTGAATGTCACAGCTGCCAGATACCAGCTCCAGAGAACCCTCCCTACAACTGAGCCATCAGGCAGGTGTTGAGCCTTTATCCACTGACAACCAGGATGGCAGCAGGACACCAAAACAACCTGTGAGTCAGAAAAGAGTTATACTCCCACATGGGTTTTAGCTGCTATCATAAACTGAGAACTACTAAGAAAGGATTTGAAAAAATGAAAGAGCTAGTTTAAAATTTGCTTTTGTGTGTAGAGATAAGGTTGTGTGAGTACTACCATTACCAAAGACTGTAATTTCTGTTCATGACTATAGCAGTTTCCTGGAGGTTGAAACTTTCCAAGGAACATTTCTATTTGGAAGTGCTGACGACTTCAGAGAAAGGAGAAAAAAAAACCAACAAAACTTTTTGAATTTTTCCCCTTGTTTTTTATTTTATGACAGGTGAACTTCAATTACTGAGCCAGAGACATGATTTAACAGATTTAACAGTGGACTTGGCAGCCTGGGTTACCGGATGGACTCAATGACCTTAGAGGTTTTTTCCAACCTAAATGATTCTAGGATTCCACAGGGAAAGGAATACACTCATGAATCTCATCTCAGTCAATTTCCCTCTACATTTACAGACACCAAGATCAGAGTTATCATGATGAATTTCAAATTCACAATACCTAGCAGCCAACAAGCAAATAAAGGAACAACTATAAAATCAACTTTAAAAGAATGTGTAAAGGATGATTAAGAAAAGAAAAGAATTATAAACATTTCCCTCTTCTGGTTAAGGCTGTGTTTATTGCATTTCAATGTGCAGCTCCTTGAAAGCTGTAGTATAATTGCTTAAATTATTCATTGATTACTTCAAGGCAAAAAGGAGTTTTGGGGAACACATCAAGTAGCAAATTCAGGGTCTTTCTGTATAAAACACCCACAGTATAATTTCTAGATACATTTCACTAACTAAATCTTTAGCTCCATTCCTTTAGTCTTTCATTATTAAACACTAGTTTTAAGCCTCTGCTCTAAAAAATGCAAAATGTTTTTGTCATCTTTTTTTTTAGAATTTCCAATTTAGCATTTTCATAGCAACTCTTCAGCAATGCTGTATTGCTGCACCAGACACTTTATGTAAATAAGTAACCTATAATGCAGTTATTAGCTTTTATGTTTAAATGTATGAATTGAATAAGCTCTGGCCAACCCAATCTAATGGGAGGCATCCTATGGCAGGGGCATTGGAATTAGATGATGTTTAAGGTCACTTCCAACCCAAAGCATTCTAGGATTCTATGAACTGGTTTATAAAATATCACAACTATTGTAATTGTTTACAGCATGTTATTGGCAAATAAATGCTTTTCTTAAGCACATTACTATTCTGAAACACATGATAAATATTTACTAGCAGAGCAGCATTACTAATATGCCAGTGCTTTATGCTCAGCAGACAAACAGGGAAGTAATAATTCTATTGTTGTACATATCAATAAGATCAGTGCATACATACATTTCCTAAAGTACATGTTATTCTGCTCAAGTTATTCCGAAATACCTTAAAGTTTGCAGGTGGGCAAAACCCTTTGAGATTATACAGGCATAAAGGAAACAAACCAGAAAACAAAACAGCTCTTCCCCTTCCTTCAGCCCATGCAGTTACTACCTGAGGACCAGACTTCACAGGCTGAAGCAGCACCATTTATTTTTAATACATCAACAAAGAGTGTCAAACTTCAAGCTTGTCTGTCACAATGAAGTTTCCTTTCTGCTCACATCTTATCCCCTGCAGAGAGCTGGAGGATGGAGAAGTAGGGGAGGTCTAGAGATATTTGTCCACAAGAAAATTCGGGGCAGAACTGCTGTCCTGCTGTTCTGGCCACACACTAGAGCAGCCAGCCTCAATTGTAAACTTCCAGCACTGCTGGCAAGGACAACCACGGATGTGCAAGCCCTATGGCACCTTCCACATCTAGGCAGAACAAGGATCCACCCTGGAGAAGAGCATGGGCTTCCTGAAGTGAAACACAACACGAAAGGATTAACACAGGATGGATTCACAGGAATGAGTTTCACCAGAAAAGGAAAACTGACTGAAGCAGCAAGGCAGGTGGAGCACCAGTCATGGGGATGAGCATGACCATGGTCTGAAGGTACACTTTGGCATGAAACAGAAGTGTTCTCATCACCTTAAAACTTTTAAATTGGAGGAAATGTAGAGAAACTCAAAAAATATGTAGTTTGGCTGGAAAAGCTGGCTCCTGTTTGCCCTTGTAGCATCTGCACCCTTCGGGGTCCGAGCTCTTCTCAGTGAGGTCAAACAGGTGTAAGGAATGCAAACATTTCCCAAAAACCAAAACATGGGGTTTTTGATCAAGTAAACAGGTCAAAAAAGGGAACAGTCATCACTCAGAGAATGCCACACTAACCATTTGTAGTATTTTAACTTTTATGTCAAAAGAAGCTGCCAGCACTGCTGTGAAGTTGCTGATTTACTGTGGTCAGTCTTCCAGCCAAGTGCACTGATAGGAAACTTCATTAAAAAGAAAGCTGCAATCCAAGGGTCCATAAATCACTTTGTGTACACAGAGCAGAGATGTTTGCTTACATTTTTAATAGTACATTGAGGTGGAGAGCCCCCAAGGAAGGTATATCCTTATCTGGGATTCAGGCTACAACAATGGATCAAACTGCTATTAATGCTAATGATGCTGTTGGTTTAAAACAGTGTTTTTAAGGAAAGGAGATATTTCAGAAATGAAACTACAACTGCTGTAGAGTACAAACTTTATGCATAAAAAGACCAGTGAGGCTTGTTTTCTCAGCTCTTTTTCTTAAAAAAGTCATTCCATACACCTTAGCTTGCTGTTTTCTCACTTAAGTTTCTAACTGTACTGCTATGGAGAAAGGGCAGAGCAGAACGGGCAAGGATGAAACATGACTTCTAGTTGAGAAGGGTGAAGAGAAGTGCCTGTGCTTCAAAAACCAACCTGGAGGGCTGATGTAAATTACCAACAATGTAATTTGCTCTTCCCTTGTCCTTTGAAAATGTGACACTAGATGGCAAAAATATTAGCACAGTGAGCTTTTCCAAACAACTAAAAAAGTACAAATAAGTTTCTCTCACTCCTTCCCTTGCAGATGCAAGTGTGGTGCATTCACACTGTTAATGAACCACAGCCAGAATCAATTACATATTTCTCTCATTCACCCCATTTACACATTCACAGCCATAATTGCCCATCCAGCCCACTGCATAATGAAGCTGTTCCCTGTCAATCAGAGTGGGAACCACATGAATTTCAAGAAGGAAGGTACCGCACTGTGTTCGCCATCAAATAAAAAAAAAAAAAAAAAAAAAAAAAAAAAAAAAAAAAAAAAAAAAAAAAAAAAAAAAAAAAAAAAAAAAAAAAAAAAACAAAAAAAAAAAACAAAAAAAACTAAACTTGTAAGGGCTCCATTTGTAAATATTATCAGTTGATTTACACAATAAGCACCCACCACATTGGTGCTGAAAAGGAATAGCTGAAGTTCAGTTGGTGGCAAATGGAATTACCTCCAGATATTCATATTTACTGGCTATTTCTATTCTTTAGGAATGTGAGCAGCCTATTGCTTTGCTATACAAATTGCTCAGCTTTTTCATTTTCTATTTCTAGCTACATGCACTTGCAGATAAAAAGTGCATTTTCAGTGTGCAAGAAACAACTGTTAATTTTAAGTTCAGCTGAAATGAATCCCACAGGGCCGCAGTCTAATTGTAATTAATCTACCAAAAGCAGATTAGCAGAGCTGAATGTAAGACATCTTTTATAAATCACTGAAGGCTGTGTGACTACAAACAATACAACTCCTAAGTTCAAAAGCATTTCTCTGCTTTGCATAGGTACATATTGTGTTTATGAGCAGTTAAAGAGTCAGTCTCAGGTTTTCAGGCTTGGAACAATAAGCACTGCTCAATCTGAACTTTGTACCTTTTATAACTGCCTTCAGTGATTAATTAGCTGTTTTGGGTGAATACAAAAAAATGTTTCATTAGCTGCAAATGCTACGATATCTAGAAGCCATTGGTGTAAAATATTTAAGCCATTTTTCACTTAAATGGCATTGTCTGCCAAGGAAAGGTAAAGAATACATTTATTGTAAATTATTAACCAGCATCCCTCGTTGTGGGTTAGATGTATATCCGAGCCACAAGGCAGCACAGACAGTCAGAAAACAATATTCCCAAAGGGAGAGGCGAGGGATTTGCAGAGTCTGAGAGAGCCTTTGGGGAGGCACAGAAGTTTGCACTCAATAGCCTGCATTTAGCAGAGAGCGAGCGCGCAGCATCCGTGGGAAGCTGCAAAACACAGAGGGCTTGTTTGCAATGGTCACACCACTGCCTCGACAGCAGGCCAGAGAATTCAGTCACACAAGTCAAAGCCCAAGCCTTTCTGGCACTCATGCTTGTCATAAAATACAAGGTCCAAGTATGTCTGTGTAATCCCAGAGCAGCTCCCCTCCCAGCAGTGAGCTCACGGCATCGCTCTGCCATCAGCGCCTCACCATTAATGTCAGAAACAAAAGTAGGCTCTGTTCAGGCAGGAGAAGCAAGTGGTGCAATTAAGAGACACTATACTGTATCCCAAAGTAATAGGTTTTACAAAGCAATTTAGTGCCACGATGACAGATGCCAAAGCAGCAGCTAGACAGACAGCCCCACAACTTCCATGGAAATAATTGCCTACATGTAAAGCTAAAAGGTGACAGCTCTACTTGGGATATTCGGAGTGTAACACAAACGAACATGAAATGAACATGACAAGACTGAACATGAAGTTATGACAGTCACAACTTGTTATTCCTGGTTTCTTTTTTAATCTCTGCTGGTAGAATTTGAAGCAGAAATGCTCAAATGTTATCCTTGTTCCCTACCTTCCTACCCAAATAAATACCTTAATATACCTAGGAAAAACAGAAGGAATGAAATTGTGCTGCTCCCAGCAGATTTTGTCCTCCACACACTAAAGGAAAGCTCACTTTGCTGTAGCAGCAGAGGAGCTCAGCCAAGCACTCCTCATTGACACACACCAAGCAATCCCCTTGACCCAAGCAATGCTCTCCACCTTTCACCATTATTCTTTGCATGTGGATGGGGCTATAGACAAAAATGTATTAATCTGTCTTTTTGTTTATATTTGCTATACACAGGAAAGCATGAGCCACGAAGATTCTCTATTTTTACTATATTGGATAGCAAAAGATGTTTGTGAGCTTGGGTTTAAATTATTAAATAAGGCTTTTCAACACCCAAAAATAAACTTGCTTGCCCTAAACTGAGAGTATTTATTCTTCAGACACTAAGACAGAGTTTCGGTCTACCCTTCTACAAACATTTTACCCCAAAATCCACAACATGGTGAAGGATATAATGCTAGCCAGGAAAATTAAAGGGACATTTAATCCCACTTGATTCTTGATTCAGTAGAGATTCTTGCAAATATTACCTCCCAAAAAAACATGCAACACAAATCAAGTCATAATAATGCAAATGGGGATTAAGTTAAGTTCACTTCTAGTTCTGGAATTGGATTAATTACAGAAGCACAGAAATCAGAAATGAGCTAATTTATGTTCTCAGCTTCACAAAGCATGGACCCCTTGTCACACTTTGTCTGTTCTCAGTGTCCAGCCTTGTTCTGTTGAAGTGAATTTAGTTACCTCTGCTGGAGTATTGCACAATTAAAGCATAAAATGCACCCTTTAGGATATGAGGAAAAGAAAAAACTGCAAAACAAACAGAACAAAATAAAACAAAAAATCCCAAAACAAAACGGAAATAAAACAAAAAACCCAACCATCCACAAAAAAAAAAAAAAAAAAAATCCACAAAAATCCTCACTCAGCCTCACTATAAAACATAATACCAGATTAATTTTATCTAGAAAAGATTAATACTCAGAACTAAATTTCTTATGCTTTCCTCTGAGTGCTGAACAGTGCTATAGAGTGCTCTGATAATTTAACAAGCCATAGCAAAAGCTCTTTATTTCCTATTTTAAGGATTTTTTACCGTGCAAATTCTGTTTTCATAACTTCCAGCATTTCATATTAAAATGCTCTTTATTATTTGTTTTAAGTTCTTTGTAGGGATATTGAAACAAAGGAAGAAATCCCAAGAAACAAAGAAAACAATCCAACATACTATGTTTACCATGGCCATAGAACATCTTAAATACAAGCAGATCCCCAGATACTCTGCCAATACTTCAAGACTTTCTTTCACTCATGAAACTATTGAATCACTCAAATTATATTCTTCATGTAGATTTAAGAATATTAGCATAAAAGTTTACAAAACACTGATGTACACCTGAAAGGAGTGGTGATTATAGCACAAAGTTTTCAGAAGACCAAAATAAACAGCCCTTAACCCATTAGCAGCAGAACAACCTCACGTGAAATGAGGGGCAACTGCCAGCATTGTTTTTATCTGCCCATTGAAGGAATTTTTTAATCAGATCAAATATTTTAATCAGATCATTTCAGGTAAAAAGGTTCTTAAAACTACTGAAAGAATTGTTTCCTTAAAAAGAAGTTTTACTGGCTCCTTTAAGAGGTGAAGTATGACTCAGAGTTTCAAAGACAAATTTATTATATTCATAGCTTCAGTTATGCATCTCTTCCTTAAGGGCAGTACATTACAAAGAGTGTTCCCACATTTGCTTTTTTCATTTACTTTATGTTTTCTTGGGGATAAACAAGCTGCTCTCACCTCAGAAATTGGAGCACATCTATTTTGTTTGACACTTCTCTAATCTACATACCCCTCAGAGCAGAAATTAGATGCTTTGCTAAGTATTTTGCATGTCGTCTTTAAGAGAAACAGAAAAAGATGATAAAATCACAGGTTCTCCATGTATCTTCTAAAGAAACCAGTGGCAGCTAAATCAGCCTTAGCAACTTCCAAGTTTGAATGCTGGAAACCATGCAAGGAAAGTTCAGTATTTCCCTTACCACAAACAATACAATACAGCTCTTGCAATGCAGATAGGAGAGCCTTGTGCAGCCTCTTGGGACCATTTGTCACCTCTCAAATACAGGTGGATGCAGATGGAGGAGAAGGTTAGAAACTAAAAGACTGGAACCATAAAATATTTTTTTAAAATACAATAAATCCCAGTTAAAAAAGACAGAGCTGAGGATTCATTTGAACTATGCTACAGGACTCCATTCTAAACAGAGAATACTTTATTCTCCTCATAGCAATAAACACAGTGATTATAGCTCCAAACTGGCAAACTGCTTCTAAATTTGGGAGCAATCTCACAGGAATTGTTGAGACTACTGCATAAAGGTAACAAGGATCCAAACACCAGCAAAGGAAATGAGAGCACACCTTCAGCACACATTTAATCTTTTAAAGGTAAAATTTCATTCTTACTACCTTTTTACTTGCACATGAAAAACAGAGTCTCTACTTGACCTTAAGTATTTATCCTCTGTAAGTTTCAGCAAGCTACATTTAAAAGATCTTTGTTTACAGTCAGCTCCTTAAGAGATGGTTGCCTCACTATACCTATGAGCCCATCACGAAACAACAAAAAGAGGAAAAAACTAAATTTACTATTGAAACCTCTCTCCCAAACTCAGTCAAAGAAAACAGGGACATATGATGTAGCACCCAAAAGCAAGCTTAACTCATTTTTAAAAGCTGACCAGATTTCTAGTTGCAGTGCCACTTTAATTGCCTTATATAAGTGTGATAAGTGAAATAACTGGACAGATCTTTAAACCATAGAATGAGACTTCTTGCCTGGAAGAGGAATCTCACTTTCTATCATCAATTGTATTTTAATTTTAGGTGGCTGAAACTACAGTAAAGCACCCTCCAATATCAACATATTCTAGACAACCAAGCTGTGAGAATGCTGTACATGCCAAGATAAATTCCTGTGACCTCTCTCCCCCCACCTCTTCCCCAGAGATGCTCTCTAGTTCAAAAGATAGTTTAGTTTCATCAGCTGGCAATAAGACAAATATTAGCACTTGGAATCCAGTGCTCTGCAGTCCATCCTAAAAGAAAAACCAGCAGATGATGGAGGCAGAGCACAAGCAAGCTTGGTACTATAGGGAGGAGGGAAATAGAAAGACAAGTGTCTGCACAGACTATAGGCAGATGATCTATGCTGTAGATATGGAACAGAGAAAAAAATAACAGAATTAGAGAGGAACTTCAGTGCTTCAACCCTGCTGCCTGCATGCTTTGTAATAAACAGCTATTACTTCCCTGAACAATTCAAACAAGAAAAGAGGCTAATTTATATTGTTAATAAATCCAACTACTGTTCCAGCAGAACTAAGTAAATCTAAGTCTTAAATCAAGACTGAGAACAGCCATTTTGCTTGAGAGAGCGGGGGAACAGTGGAGGTAATATTTAAAATCGCTGTAACACCACTTTGTTACACACACAGCCCACCAGAGCCTTTGCCCAGTGCAAACACAACACATCCCACAACTTGTTACATCTTGCTTGCTCTCAGGACTCCTTAAATTTGAGCCGAAGTTTACAATTTTCCCTTCAGTTCACATCTCTGCTAACAGGGCAGCAGGATGTGACTCAAGGCAGGCGAGGGGACAAAGAAACTAGGATGGCTGTGCCTGGCTGTGGTGCCCTGCATGCTTTTATCAGTTTTCTCTGAGAACTGAGCTTTCACAGATACCACAAGAATCACATTGAAATCATCTGTTCTCTTCAGCCTTCCAGCTCAGAGAGATACCAAAAGGCGAAAATAGAAAACAACAAGAATAGAAAACTACAAGAAAATGCCCCTCCATCTTTACTCCATTTACTCTTTGGATTGTGTTCATACTACATCTAACAAAGCAATATTTCTTATTAAGGCATTTCCACCCTCTCATGGATTGTGACCAGCTCAGCCAGGCTACTTGCCAGATGGGGTACAGAGGCTTCCTGCTTACAACAGAGATCAGCTCACCAACACCACAGGTGAGCACCACCGAGGTGGGAAGGAGCTAAAAGTCTCCAGCAAACGTGTTCAGAATGGCTGGCAGACAAAAAAAATGAAATACATCCAGCCAGGGTATTTAGCAAAGAACTGTGCTATGATATTTCACACAGTATGTAATGCTCCTGTGATTCCAAGTGAAAAACAAGCTTTGACAAACATCTTGAAAGTGTTTTGCATCAGTGTAAGTTGTAAACAGTTGAATCTTCAGCACGAGCAAACATACCAAAATAAGAAACTATCTTTTTTCAAGATAAAAAATGTATTGCAAAGCGAACTGTTAGCAACTTGCTGAGGCTTACTGCACTGCTAATGTTCTCCATGTCAATGTCACTAGGAAGAGCCCTTGGAGAAACACTGGTGTCACCTCTTGTTCAGCTCAATTGAGAAAAATGTATTTAAACAACCTTGTGGAAAGGCATGCAATGAGCTAAAAGAGCTGCTGAAGGACATCCTTGAGCTTTGACTTTCTGTAAAGGAAACACAGATGTAAATAAAGCCAACTTCTGCGCTCAGTAATATTGTAGAATGCTGTTAGCCTGTCACAAGCATTTCACAATAATCTGCAGTGCAGAATTCCTACCTCAAGTCACTCAAAAGGGATACTGGGGTTTAGGAACTGGGAACCAGAAAGACTGGGACTAGAAATGGCATCAATGCCTTTGAAAAAAAAACTAATGGGGAGATGGCAAAACTTGCGAGGGTGACAAGTGTCAGAACCATGTGCCATTTCCAAACCCAAGACTATCCCCTGCTGAAGGGAACTGCTTCATTTCTGGGAAACCACTTTGAGAAAAATATTTGTAAATTTTATTGCACTTGTTATTGAGGAAAAACAGTTATTTTGCCACCTGCAGTGTCCACAAATTCAATGCTTTGTTTCTCGAGGAAAAGAAGAAATGTCTGCAAAATAACATTACCACTTGAACACCAGCCTGAGGATTAGAGGGACTTTTTAGAAGTCCATGTGCAAAGTTGTACTTCACAGTACTGTTTCCCCTTGTGTGGGTTGTCAGAAAGACAAAGTGGTATTTTCACAGTGAAAGCAATTGCTTCAAGAATAATGTCAGCTCTTATTGCTCACAAAGAGCTAGAAATCAGAGCACGTGAGCAGCACACCATTCGGCTGCCCTGACCAGCCCAG